>JAWWEE010000105.1:74722132-74819032 GCA_035221455.1 Xenops minutus | reverse complement strand
AAAAAAAAGAAAATAAAAAGTCACATATGCAGCAAGGGGGTTTATGATTTAACCATAAGATAGGTTTGGTGATTTGTTTTACAGTGTATTTTAGTCTTTCAGATACAATTTCATTTGAAATCCCTACGTGTATCTTAAATCTAAAGTGGCAACTTTGAGAATGGTGTTTACATAGCATTAATATTAGTTAAGTTCAAACATATTAGACTAAATTATTTTTGCATGCTTTGACATAAAATGAATAAATACCTTACTGGACTTTTAAAAAATTTCTAGCCGAAGACCAAATGAAGTGTGTTTTTGGAGTGGGTGGGAGTTATATGGCTGGAAGGACAAAGCTAAACGATCAGCTGCAGGAACACTTTTAAAGTGTGAAAGGAACTAATAAAACCAGATAAATAAAATAGCAAGAAAATCTGCATGAGTGTGTAGGTATGTCCAATGGGATTATAATTATATAGATGCCTAATTCTTTATGGCTTGTTTAAATAAGATACACAGAAAGAATTCTATTAGAAGGTAAGTTCAAACTAAACAAGCTACATTAAAAAAAATAAATAAAGGCTGACTGGGAAATGAGAATAAGATACACAAAGTAGAGCACAGACTACTAGTCACAGAAAAGCTGATAGTAGAAAATAGGCCCCAAATTGAAGAATCTTTCTTTCAATTATTATGTAAATGAACAGTAACTGCAATGCTTGTAGAGAAAGTCCATTCCTGGAACTCTTAAGTGAGAGGAAAATCCCTCTTAGATCCAGTCGTAATCAGGCAGAGCCATTAGGAACTGATTAGCTGAATTCAGCTGTTGCTATGATGTTCTGGTCCTGCTAAGACAATCATAAGCAACACTAAAAAGGTAAGAATATATTATTTTAAAGACTTTGAAGAAAAATAATTTTTATTTTTCAAGTTTCTTCTCTGCCCTTAATTCTACCTTTAAAGCAGACGTGATCCAATATCTTTCTTGGGATGAAACTGTGCTAAAAATTCCACACTGGTGGATGAAGCAGTAGCATTAATATCTTATTTTTAATAGTCAGACAGAAATATCAGAAACTCAATATGAACTTCTGTATAGAATATTATATGAACATATAAGCCTAAGTATATTCTATAACTTAATCTTGGCCACCAACTGGCTAAAATGACTGCATAGCATTACTTTCCTTTCAATTAATATACTTAAGAACACATTACTCAATAACTGGCTTGTCTCAGTAGAAAAGAGTCTGAACCCTTTTTCAAAGTCTGTCACTATTTATTTGAAAATTAAATATTTGAAAATTTTATTACAACATACTTGAGGATTAATGTAAAAAATGACAGAAACAGTATGCAGCATTATGGAAGATTTAACAACGTAATTGTACAGCTGGACACACCTGCAATCATCTACTAGAGAGGCTAGATAAGACACATATGAGTTCAAGAAATGCAGATATTAAAAGCACAGCTATGAGGAGTCCTAGAAAAGACCAAAATGCCCTAAGAAACAAGCACATAAAATAAACTAAATTTAGATTTTCTAGAAAAAAATTGAGTTCTTGGCAGAAATGAAATAACATAGTCCTGGGTACTGCATAGCAAAGTGAAGGAGGGGAAAAAACACAACCAATCGAACAAAAGAGAACTACTGTGCAGTGATCACAGTTTAAAGCCTACCGGAATATTACCACTGTTAACAGCAGGATCGCTGATGCAATATTTAAAAGCAATAAAAACACTAATGAAAACGTTTGAGAGAAACATTTTCACATTTTCTTCATGCTGCTGATAATGTCAAGAGTCCTCAAAACAGAGTTGCAGCTTTAACCTAAAAACAACCTAAAATATTCAGTTCTGATCCCTGCCTGCCATAATATATGCTTAGAAACAATTCTGGAAGCTTTAGAAACTTTGATAGTAAGAGATACTCAGTATATATGCTTCAAGAACTGGAACACAGGTGGATAGGGACCACATAGCATTTTATGGTTCACGTTCCTTTTCTCTCTCTATTTTAACTATTATAGTCAATAAGTTTCAATAAATTTCTTGAGTATAATCAAGAGCACATATTCTTCTGCTTTCAGTTAGCAGAGGCTTGGTACAGAACTGATAAAACTTCATTAATGATTTCTCTAAACTTCTGCCTACATGTATGACAATATCTGACACCATAGCAATCATTTATTCAGAATGTTAAAATGTTATTATGCAAACAATAACTAAAAAAACAAGCATTGTGTAACTGTCCTCTACCCAGAATTCTTTCTTATAGATATCTAATTTTCAGATGTGTACCACATTTCTTTATGAAATTTACTTCCCAGTGTTCTTAAAGTAATAATGCACACCTGAATTAATCTACTTTTATGTATTTCATGATCACATATCAACACCTGAACACATTTAAAATGATTGTACAAATTGTTGACAATAAGAACTTCTCACCAAGAGGTAGACAGACATCAAGTGTGAATAAAAAAAATAGACCACTTTAGTAGCTAATTGGAGGTGCCCAGTCTTAATGTTTATTTGTAATATCTGAATATCACCAAATGTCTGTAAAGAACCAGCCCTAGATAAAAACTGACATATAACAAACACCTTGCTGAATGTTTTTCCCTCCAATGAAGTTGGTAAGCATTTACCAAATATGTTTTAAGACAGCAATATAGTCTTAGGAGGGTTAATTGCCTGTCCTAACTGTGTCAGAGAATATTATATTTCAGTGGCAAAATCTCCGTGCATTACATTATGCAAATAAGTTAGGAAAAGTAATTTAGAATAGAGAGAAGTGGTTCCACAGTTACAAGCTGTGTAATTAGATCTGTAATCTGCAGTTCAAAGCTAGCTGTGGTGTATATAGCCCTAGTGCTGAAAGCGTCCACTGCTGCTCTTCTGAAACTAAAGCTTTTAAATAATAAAAAATTTACAAGAAAGGAGAAACCAAATGTTTCTAGCTAGGTTACCTCCTCAGAATTTTCTCAAAATATAAACCAAATCAAATCTTTTCACCAAGGACTTTGTTTAAAATTCACAACAGGAACTGCTTGCATTCCCCAAGAGTTGCATATTCCAGGTTTTAATCTTTATGAAACATCATCATCAAAGCAGTAAAAAGTGTCCTATTATTATAAATATCTACAAGACCTACTAGTTTTCTGTTATCAGAGACATGTAACTAGATGCTAGCAGGACTTATATTTTCACTGAGAGAAGAGTGAAAAAAACACACTATGTATACACATGGTAAAAATGTCTAAAATAATTACTGAAAATTTATAATCAGGTACTTGAAATACTTTGAAAAACATTTCTTCTGCCTTGGACAGTAAAGATGCTTGCACTAACTTTTGGTACTGGAAAATATATCTTTCAAACTGATATCCTCTATGATAACTTCAAAATGATGCATTATTTTTTTCAGGGAAGCACACTGACTCTTTCAGGTGTCTTTCCACTTTGTTATTCAAGGGCTGGTCACTTGAATGTTTGAGTTCAGCATCTCTGTTTAACTTAACAGCTCTCCTCAAAGACAGAATTCCTAGGTTTTGCCACTCACTTTGCATCAGACCTTTCAAAGAAATTAAGATGGAAGAATGAATTTATTTAACTCAATGTTGATATTAATTATATAGTAAAGAAACAAGTGTCTATATTTTAGTCTCAAGACACAGCTAAATCCTTACAATATGGTCTTTTATGTGGTATCCAGTTCTTGATCTGGGTATTATTTCTACTGACAATGAACAGTTAGGGATACAGATCAACAGATTAATCTGTTCAAATGTTTTCTCCCTTAAGGTCAGCATGAAACCTCCTCCAAATACTTTACAAAACTCAATTCCAGTAAGTTTTCAACACTTTTCCCCAAGGAGTGCTAAAGGCACCTATTTGTGTTTAAAATATCATCCTTTGCACATCACTAAATGGAACCATCTCCTAGACTAAGTACTACTCACTAATATGTAGCCTTATTTTAAAAAATAAAAAAACTATTTATCTCTTGTGCTGTCATTTCTCCTTAACTACCAAGATACAGTTCAAAATTGCAGTGCTCAACATTTACAGAATGAAAAGTAAACTCCATGCAAAATATGGATAAAAATGACAAACACAGTTCACTAACAGCTCTTGATAAAAAATATTGAAAAACCAGGCTGTTATGATTACCAGATCTAAATGACAGCATGGCAGTGTTATTTCCCCTTCCTTTCACTAAATCACAGTAACTTATGAAGAACTATCCAGAAGTAGTAACTAAAAGAACAGCAATAATGTATATGAAACAAGAAATTTTATAAGCTGGCTTATACTAAAGCTTACTAAGTGTAATGTAGAAATATTACTTTTACTTTATGTACTTTGCATATTAAAGTCTTTTTTCCATACTAAGCAACACCATGGGAATGGAAAAGTGAACAGGCTGTGTCACTTGCTAAGGCAACAAGAGAATTTGAATTTATTTGCTAATTTTTTTAATTAATGTTAGCACATCTTGTATTTAAAAGAAATATTGATATAATTTGCATGTGTACTGAGATCTTTTACACTACAGAAAACTGAAGGATTACTAAGCTGCCTACAAACTAGTCCTAATGAGACATTTTATAAATCTTTCCTTTTCTATAAAAAATTCTTCACAAGTCAAAAGCAGACTGCATTTACTCATCACACAATTAAATAATGAGCATTAAAATACAGACATTTGCATTCAAATTTGAGAAGTCAAAAATGCAAAAAAAATTTCTGCCACAGTCACCATTAAGGCATGTGCATTGAAGAGAGATATTCAGGAAACTGTGCTGAAGAACAACTCTACACAATACCACGCAATATTTTAACAGAAAATACTAACTCATAAGAAAGAAATAAATAATGTTGCATCAGCTAATTAGAAAAGTTTTGAACTCTTGATAGATTACCATTAATTGCTCTCTAAATTTTTTTTTCA
Organism: Xenops minutus; assembly: GCA_035221455.1. Taxonomy (NCBI): domain Eukaryota; kingdom Metazoa; phylum Chordata; class Aves; order Passeriformes; family Furnariidae; genus Xenops; species Xenops minutus. The sequence goes on along the minus strand of JAWWEE010000105.1, from coordinate 74,814,090 downwards.
GTATTCACTCAAGTATATTACTTCTGATCACCCCTGTTTAAACAAAAACTAGGATTTTTTAAAAACCTCTACACAATCTAATTTGTCTAATTTCTCTCAAGGACTCTCGGATGCCTGTAGGCAAATCTTACTAGCAAGACCAAGGCAAAGGGGACATTGGATAGCTCAATATTATGCCTGTTCTACATCACAAGGTTTCCTACTCCATTCAGCAAAGAGCCATCATTTTCCCTACTTGCCCTCCTGTTGCTGCTGTACTGTGGAAGACCTTCCTGCCCTTTACAGACCTTACCATATTCACCTCCAGATAGGGTTTGGCCTTAATCATCCTACTTCTGTATGCTTGGACAGTGCCTTTATATTACTCCTGAGTTTTCTGTCCCTGCTTTACCCTCTTGTATGCTTCCTTTTAATGTTTCAGTTTTGTCAGGAGTTTCTTTCTCATCCAAATGGACCAGCTGACCACTTTGCTTGATTTCCTGCACATCAGGATGGAATGTTCTTGAGCGTGGTAGATCTGATCCCTGAAAATCCCCCAGCTCTCCTGGACTACCTGTCATAGCATTCTTCCAAGGAGACTTCCAAAAAGGCCAGTGTGCTCTCCTTCAGCCCAGAACAGTGCAGCTTTTTGCCTTATTTCCTCCATCAGAGTCTTGAATTTCACCATCTCATGGTCACTGCAGCCAAAACATCTCCCAGCATTCAGATCCTCAACCTGTCCTTCCCTTTTTTTAAGTATAAGGCCCAGCACAGCATCAACCTTCATCAGTTTCAAACATCTGCCCTCGTAATTTGTCATCAATGCACTTTGGGAACTCCCTGGATTGCTTTTGCCCTACTGCGTTGTCTCTCCAGTAGATATTGGGGTGGTAAGGTTCCCCAGGAAGACCACAGACTAAAACCATGAAGTTTCTTCCAGTTGTTTGAAAAAGTTCTCTTTTACTTTATTCCTGTTTAGAGTAGCAAAATCACACAACTCATGTCTGTCTGCTGGCTAATCCTCCTCCTAAAATCTCATCTGGTTCATTATCCATCCTTAGGCAGAGGTCCAGGCATCCCTGCTGTACTCTCATACACAAGCAAGTTACTTGCCATCCTAACCTTGACCTTGCTCAAGATTCTGTTTCCACCCATTGCAGCACTCAGTCATGTGAGGCATCACATCTTACCTCTGATCTCAACAACTGGATGCAGATGCCTAATTTTGTTCCATATGCTACATGTAGCAGTCCACAGGTATTTCAGAGAGGCACTCAGTTATGCTCATGTAAAATGAATTGTGCTCTCTGCCACTACTAAGCCTGAAAGATAGTGGTGTCATTTCCATGCAAAGCTATGGATAAAACAGTTATGGACACATAAGGCTGACGTTGAGCCTATAGCATTAAAATAGGAGTCTCTGATGACATCAAACCTTTACACTGAAGAGCATTCAGTGTGTATGCAGCAGCACTAACGGGAGGATGCTTCTGAGTAAAAAGTATTTGCCCATATGAAACTTCATGACTCTGCCTTTTTATATACAAGTTATACACATTTTCCACTAATGTGGAAATGGTTTGTCTGATTTAATGCACATCAGAAAGCTTTAAATTTATAACTACTTTTAAAAAGGCAAGCCCTTGTGTTTACAAAATGCTTTTATTATACTTTGAATCATATTAGATGACTTACAGAATAAATGCTGTTTTGGAATCAATGCTTAAATATAGATTCTGGACACTAAAGAAAACCTGTTCAGAATAGTATAATGGGATCTATGATATCTTCAATTTGAAGCATTAGCCAATTATATTACAAATTGCAAAGGAAAAATGAAGAGAGTGAAAATTAAAGCAGAGGGCAAATTATAAAATAAGACAAACAATACTTTACTAACTCCTATAGGTAGTAGAAATCATTCTGAATGTTAATTGACAGGCTAGAATAAAAATAGCAATAACCATTCTTGTATAGAAAATTAAGCAAGAATAGCTAGTCTATTACTATGCAAATATATGTCATTAGGCAGTTAACAATTGCATTTTTGCAGATGCCAATGGACCTGAACGACAATTATTATTCAAAATTATAACCAGTTTTCACTGCATTTTAAAAAAAGAAAACAAGATCATGCAATAATTTGCTTCAAGCATTTCCCTTTGTCCAGTTTTGACATCAACTATTTTGACTTTGTACAATAAAATATGTTTCTACATTGTAATAAATTATATTTATATCACTCCAGAGTAAGAGTTGTCATGCCTACTGTGTTTTATGTTTTATTTCTTATGTTTTCAAATCTGTTTGTACTTACATGTACATTCATAATATGCAAAAATAACCCAGGAATCAGTAGTGATAAGCAGATCCTATTCAGCTTTCCTAAGGGAAAGGAACATAGAGAATACTAGAGAAGATCTTGACATCTATCCCCATTCCTTTTACTAAAGTGAAAAATAAAAGAATAAGAAAATTGTCATGTTAATCTCTCTATCTTTGTAAGATAGAGTCTTACAAAGTCTCTCCAGTCACCTAAACTTATTAAACAATTTAAGAACACAATAGTCATATGTTCTAGTGTATTTCTTATCTGAACTGACTTAAAAACAGACCTTTATCCGGATTTTTGCTCCTAATTAACAGGCTTTCTATGTCAGCAGAAAAGTGAAGAACTGCTTTCAAGTATAAGCAATATTTTTAATCTGAAACTTAACAAAGTTATGAAGAATTTAAATGATGCAATAGCTTGCTAATGGTAGTAATAAAGAGTATCTCCTTCATAAACCCATACTTTATATACCTAGTCCTTCTCAAAATATCACATTCTCAAAATATCTTACCGAAGTAAGAATATCATAAATACTTCATGACTAAAATGCATGCAAGTATACAAATGCAATATATTGTGAAATCATCTTTCCAGTAGCCACAGAGAAAATTATCAACAACACAGGACTACATATGTGAGAAACTTCATACTCTGGAAAGTGATTAGAAGTATAAAGTCAAAAGGAATTTCCTAATGAATTTTAGTGAAAATGTATTTCCCATTATCATGGATTCCTCAAAATACCTGATTTTCTACAGCACTCCATATTACTGTATATTTCAAACTGAAACCCACTAATGACGTTACTATCGGATTCTCTGGTGACATCTGTTAAAAAGTCTGTGACAGGCATAAGGTCTTGCTGGACAGTAGCTGCCATGTTACATATTGAGTAATTTACAGATGTTTTGACAATAATCAGGTAGTTTATTAGTTGATACTATCTATTTTGTTAAATTAAGCACACAGATCCATTTCTTTCAGGGCTACAGGGCAAGAATTTTCAAAAGCTTTGAACAACTGACAGTGCTCAACATGTCTTCTGTAGTATCATTTAACCTTCTCATTGAATTCTTACTTGGAAAACAATATGGAGCTGACAGGAATCCACAGACTTAACTTCCCACAATCTTCTAGATTGCTAATGGTTTGCAGTGTCATCTCTGAAAAACAGCTTTTAATATAGCATAACTCATTGCATATGGCTGCAAGACTGGTCAAGCTGCCTTTGCCATACTTGCAAGCCATACAGCTGTAACTTAGGTCATCCATAAAAGGCCAACTGGCTCAGGGTGTAACCATCTATTACTTCATTTAAATATAATTTTAGGCTATGAAATGTTACTCATATGGAATGAAATTTGATTTTGTTTTTTGTTTTAATGATTCAATGTAAATTCATAATACCAGAATAATAATAATAGAATTATTTGTAAAATATAGTAGCACTTACTACCTGAAAAAGTTGTACTGCCAATACTGACAAGACTGTGAAGCTGTGCAAGACTAAAGACATCAGCTGAACACCTCAGGCATATATAATTAATGGCAAGATATGAAATTGGTGCTTCTGGTCTATAAAAATTAACTGTAAACACCTGAATACACATATACAGAGAAACTACTATACAAATCCAAGCATATATGCAAAAATTAGCAAAAGGCATAGAAACATTGCACAGATTTAGAAGGCAACTTAATTGAAGAATTATGTTTTTTTTATATACCTAACTTGTTACAACATCAATTTTCAGCAATTTCTGCAGCTGTTCATAAAGGCAGCTGCAAAGTAAATGTTTAAATCCAAACAGATTTGATCAGAAAATATAGAGGAAAATATTACATGCATATCATTTGACAATAACATGAAACATCTGCTATAAGCCACCTTTTGAATTGTATCTTCTACAAAACAAATCAATACAGTATTTTTAATTAAAGATACAAAATTTCATTTATACAGGCATAAGATTCTATTAACTGTTATATCCTTAACATTGCAAAAGGCAGTTATTATGGAAATGAGGTGCATAAATAAATGATGGAAATGCAGAACATAAAAGTAATGCACCAACACTACATTAGTTTGTGATTTTGTTAAAGAAACCATACATACAAATGGGCCTTATTTGTGGAAAAAGCTGCAGAAGAAAACTATCCAAAAACTCAATTCTTCACGTAATCAGTTGACAGAGAAATAACATTTAAAATCATCAGTCATAATTCAGGTATCCTGATGGACCACTTTACCTTCTGTATTTGTGTATTTTTATTCATACATGTGTGCATAGATAAATATAGAAGCAATATATACACATATATATGCAAATAAGTTACACCAGATGATGAAGGAGAAGCAATCTGTACAGATATAAAGATACAAAAACTCAGGCTGAAGTAAGCTGTTTAACCTCTAAAGATGAGTATTTAGGAAAAAGAAACAAAAATCAACATCTAGATGAAGAATAGATTTTAACAAATCCTGCAATTTTTCAGTTATTTGTCCAACGTATACTATAAAAACTGTTTCACCCAGAAAAAAATAGCAGTACAAGCTTAATTCTCAAGGTACTAAGTTCCAGAGAGATCTCTGAAGAAAATACTGTTTTATTAAATCTTATCTCATGACATGGCTATAAAAGCATTGTCAACAGTTCCAGTAACTAAGCTTATTAAACTTTTATCTTCACAGAGCTTCTGCAACCAAATAGCAGCTGGAAAACTGATAATAAAGAAATTTAATCCATCATTTTTACAGATGAAATTAATACCTGTCAAATTCACTTCTGACAATCTAATATAATAGATTTAAATTAGCTATTCTGTTTTTAAAAGATAGTAAAAGAAAAACAAGATGATATTTCTTACTACTGCAAAGTTCAAGTCAATTACTGTAAGCAGGGAACAATTACAGACAAAGTGAATGCTTTATGTGCAATATACATTCCAGAAACTGTATTGACTACGTAAGTTCAAGTGTAATTTATTTCTGAACTCTGACATCAAAAATCCTGATTTGAAAGAGTAAAGTATTAAAAGTCTGCGCAAGGTGATACTTGGAAATTATTCCAAAATTAAACAGACAAACAAACAAACAAACAAAAAAACAAAAAACAAGAACACCTCAATATTATTTCTAGTGAACTAAATGCAGACCAATGGTATAGAACATTTTAATTAAAAACATAAATTCTAATTAATAAAGTAATCTTTATCTTCAAGAAACTGCATAATAATCACTCAGTGCATAGACTAATTAAAAATTTATCAAGTATACATGGCTGTATTCTGCACATTCATTTAATTTAAAAAAGATAAAATGTAAAGCTTGTCACAGGTATATCAGATGCAGTTGAGACAATACTGCAAGAGCAAAAGCAGAAAATGGCACAAGTATAGCTCAAACCAGAAGAGCTAAAGCTCAGAAACTAAGGGACTTGAAAGAGCACTTTCTTAAAAAGTTAAGAAAACTGAACTGAAATAAGCACAAAATGGGCAGTCCAAAATCACCACTCAGTGCACCAATGAGAACAGATGGTTTGTATAAGGCTGTTCATTGTTTTAAGTACTTTTTGTCTACATTTTTAGTCCCAGTAGTAAGATTTCTAGCATGCTAATTCAAAAAAGATTGTTGTATCTCCCCTGGCTTACAGTTACTAAAAACTGCTCCTCTCAAGTTAAGCAGGGTTATTGCTAATTTTGTATGATTATTACTATGGCATTCCCCTTTTGATGTTGTGGTGACACTTTCAGTGCTATTTAGCATTTCAAAAACCCAGGTTCTTTGCAACAGACAAATTGGCATCTTTGGCCACTGGAAAAGCTCTTCCTTGCCTAATGAAACCACTTCTTGTAAAGCTGTGATGCATTCATGTACTGACACCTTGAGCCTCAATGCCTGCACAAACAGCAAGGGCAATAAGAACCACAGAAAGACGTCAGAACTTCCATGGAACAGTCACATTTTGCTATGAACTGAAAATACCAAGCTCAGTGAGAAAATGAACTTCCAAGGAGTTTCACTGAGTACTGGAGCTTGTAGAAGTAAAGTTAAAACAGATAATATCATGTCAGACTTACAGAGAAAACTCTCAAAAGCAGTGGGAAACCAGGCATTCATTGTCTTAAAAAGGAGGTTGCCGAAGACAGGAGAATGCCAAAGGCACTCCAAGCTGGAAACAGTAATAAACAGACAAAATGGCAAAGGACAAAAGTGCATTGGGTAAGGGACCAGGACTGAAACTTACATATCTGTGACTGAAGATGAGTAACAGAGTATTGAAGGCCAGGAAAAAAACCCAAAACATTACAGAAAAATAAGGTGCAGACAGCAAATAGAGGAGACCTGCTGAAAGAACACCAAGGGCAAAGAAAAAACAGGACTTCTTTTGATGACTTAAGTAATATGAAAGAGACTCAGTTATGAGAAAAAAAATAAAACAAAAAATCCTGTAAGAAAAGAAAAGAGGCGAGCAGTCTGAGGAATGTGGCAAGGAAAAGGTTTATGGTTGCAGTTTGAGGAAGTACATCCTTAATGGACTTCATCAACAACTTTTCTAATTTTTAATACAAGAAATTTACATTTTTTTTTTTTTTAACTCCAGAGAGAATCTTCAGACAAAAAAAAAAAAGAGAAAAAAGAAAAGACAGCAAACAGCATGGTTCTGACAAACTCATAACATCAAAAGTATTAATAGGTGATGAGGACAGTGGGAGAAAACTAAGATCACCTCCTGGTAACAAAGTTAGTGGGATAAACCAGCAAAAGGTCAGTAACAGCAGGAGATAAAATGGATGTGAACCTATGCATCAGAGTAAAAAACTGTTAACTCCCCAGGATACTAACTTAAGCAACTGAACCTTGACAAAGAGAGTAATATCTCCACATATGTTAGATAAATAAATTTAACACAAACTTTACACATGATATGTTTCAGAGAAAAAAACCAAACCCTTAAAAATACTATGTTACTTCTCAAAACTCCTAAAAATACAATTGTTTCTCAAATCATAACATGACAAAGGTGTTTTTACCCTCATAAATTGTGAAGATAAAGACAGCATGATATGCATTGTCCTAAACTGGCTAATAATGCAATGTTTCAATTTATTATAAAGATTGTGATGATAAGCACAGTCTTCAGTCACTATCTGCTGATCTCGTGAGGTTCTCTATAGGTTGTCTGAAAAAGATGCTACCTGCACCCCAGAACTTGTTGCCATTAGATGCCCTTCTCACAGGACCATAAAATGTAAAGTCTTTTTCAGCTCTGTAGCTGAATTAGTGCTGTTAATGACTGTGGTCCAACACTGGTGACTGACAAAAGACAGCTGTAATAAGAGGTGACAGGCTTCACCCAGTCTTCAAATGAACAGTACCCTGGAACAGCACTGCTGAAACAAATACTCTACCTGCAAGTGAGCACGAAGTCATATTCTCTGACAAAATGGTGTGCCATTTTTTCTTTCTTCATTAAAATTCGATTTATTATGAGGTAGAAATGAAACTCCAAAAGTGCAAACCAGTCCAAGATCTAGAATCTTTTCAGCTAATATCATAACATAGCAAATCCAAAGTACAAGATGAAAATAAATATTCACCATCCAGTATCAAGCATGGAAGGACAGTCCCTGGAAAGCAGACTGAGCAGCACTAGAGGTTCTCACTGAAAGCAGTCTTAAGAGGTAGGATCTGCCAGAGAACCCTTCTACTGGAGTTCTACACCATTAGCAATCCTACAAAATGAGCACACTGACTTAAAAAGCAACTGGAGACCTTCACGATATTTTGTGATCTTATTTCTTCAGACATGATAAGTTTCCAGAACAAAAACCCTAGAAAACTCAGTAGGGCAAGCCATCTATCAATTTTCTTTAAGGTAAACAAGAGGAGAATTGTGCTATAAGACAAATGTTATTGTTTCAGTTGCATTTGGTAACTCAAAATGAAACCTACAAATGAGATAACTTACTAGTTTAAGCAGATGGATCAAAATTAAAGACTGAATCACCAACTCTTAATTTCCCAGTAGCCAGGAAGAGCATGAAGTCTTGCAGAGGATAAACGTTGAAAAATCAACAAAAAAAGCTTCTCTCCATCTGTCAAAATACATGCCTGTAGAATGCAACTACCTCCTACCAGCCTTAGTCTTAAAAAATGAAAACACATGCACATCTAATAAAAACATATGAACATATAACTGCAGTCAAGCCTCACAATGTAACCAAAAATATGACAGTGACACATCAGCATGAGTTCTGTAAGACTAAATTATTTGGTTCTGGCATGGTAGAATTCTTTGAGAATGAGTTAAAACAACAGTAGATAAACAAACAGTGTTGAGTTTAATTCATCAAGACATTCCAAAGACTCTGGTCAACAATCTTAAGAGAGATAACATTGTGAAAGTTTGATGGTCACAGGAAGGTTTTCATTAGCTCAAGTAACTTTAGAAGAAGGAAAGTGTGTTCCACTGATTCTGGTATTTCTTTCTTGCACTTCAATATAAAACAAAACAGAGAGGTTTCTGGCTCTCTGTCATGCATTACTGCCTGAATAGATAGAAAATCTCAACCATGTCCTGAAAGTCATACAGACATACAACAGCTGTGGAAATTTTTCTTAAGTATTGGAGTGGAGGGGCAGGAATCACACAAGCTAAAAGAGTTAACAGAGCATGATGGTAACAGCCTATGGTGATCATGGACACAAGGTAATGGGTTGCTAGAAACTTAGAAAATCAGAAGGTAATAACTTTAGAAGATCAAAGGGTATTCTCAAAAACTGTTAAAAGCCACAAAACTTTTCTAGTATAATATTCATCATATTCACTCATAATACTAATGCCACTATGGGGTTGGCATCTCAATGTAGATTATTTACAGGACATTTTTTTTTTTTCCACTTTTTAAAACATCTGCAGTTGGTTTAATGATAGAGCATTTGTAATAGCCCACTCATTAAAAGGCAAACTCTAATTTTTCATGTGGTACAGTATTACATAGTATAATTTACTGTATTAGATAACAAGCTGAAATGCTTTTGAATTTCAAAGCCTGTATACTACTATTGGTATACCATTCATTTCAGGTTATGAATTTTTGTTTCATAAATATCAAAACCAATATGTATTAAACACTGAGGAACAGCCCAGTGTAATTGGTTGGTATTTAGATGTGCATCTGCAATATAGCAGAATAAACCTTTTCAACCAAAAAAATTACAATTATATGAATCAAATCAATGTTTATATAGCAACTTCTGCTTTGTCTGTGCAATTTTCAGAAACTGAAATCAGCAACAGTGTTTGCTGCTGAAACTGTAACATTTAGTAGACTACAATTCACTTGGTCTCTTACAGCTGTAGCTTAGAATAAAACACTAATGCATTCATCTGCCAGTACAAGAACTAAAGCTAAAATTAAATAACTCAGTGTAGTTGGATTTTTTCAAATAATGTCATCCATGTTTGCAGTCAGTTTTCTTTCCTGAGTGTGAAGAAAAGAGAGGGGAAGAGGTGCAATAAACACTCTGTAACAGCATACAACTTTCTGCTGGGAATCCAAGACAAATTACTTAGACACTACTAATATCAAGAATCTGCTACTTGCACTGCAGCAAGTGAAAATACACAAAATCATAAGAAGAAATGAAAGATAAGAAACGAAATGTATTTCAGTGTTAGGAACTTGGTAATGTATTTGTGTAATTGACAACAGAGAGAAAGAAAAGTTTTCTTGGTTCTGCTAACAAATTTCATTAACAGTCTTGACTCAGGAAAATAACAGCATTTCCATATGTCCTCTTGTGAAAGTTTTCTGAATGTAACAATATCTGATAACAATGAGAGAAGTGGAAGAGTGGTATTAAAGCAGGGCAGGGGGGAAGGAGGACTAAAAAGCTGTTCCTGAAGTATTTCTCCCTCCCTGCCCCCCAAGTCATAAACCAACTGTTCATCTTTGAAAAAACACAATGAATTTTTTGTGCAAAGGGAAAAATGTGCAATTCTTAGTGTGATTGTATGGGACAGAGTTTTTGTATTATATATACAGGTTATTCAGCAAAAAGCCACTTCAAGTGCACTAGCATTTGTTGATGCTCTGAAAAGGTTCCATACTTGTTTATGTGCAAAGTTCTAACAAAAACAAGACATTAGGTGGGAGTGATTCTGGAGCACAATAATAACAGAATGATAAACTACTCAGGCAAATGAGTTAGGCCCACAATCTTAGCAGAGGGAAACATCAGACTTGAAAATTCACTGCAGAAACCTCTATTGTAAAGCAAAATGAAGGATTACTTCCCTTAAAAAGAAAACAAAACACAAAACCTAGGACATTTCAAATGTCTGATGCTGAGCCCTTATACACTATGTCTTGAACACTGCATAATTCTCATCCCTCACCTCTAACAGGAGAGACTAAGATTTGAAAGACATGAGAAAGGCTAAGAACAATAATTAAGTGCTGTATTTTAATTTTTTTAATCTTTAAATGTACCTTAGTGTGAGATCTTGCAATTTTTTTTTTTAAAAAGTGACATATATATATAGATTATTTACTTCAAGGGTATATAAAGTACACGGAATTTTGACCTGTTAGAAACTAAGACTATTTAGTCAGATTTTCTTGCATGCTGCTTCTATGAAGTGTTCTCAAGGTTAGAGATTAACTCTGAAGTGACATATCATAAAAAAATGAATTCTTAATGGATCACTGTGATGATCAAAACTAACTTCTTTAGTTAGTGAATGGAAACTAAACCAAAAAATAAATACCTGGTGTCCAGCCATTATTTGCTTCAGCACATTTTCATAACATACTTCATCCATATGATTCAGCTGCTGCACCTGAAAAACAAACACCAGAGTCCATATTAAAATAATCTCTATCTTTACATATTTTCTACTACATATCAAGGAATTTACAGTGATCCACAAAAGATAAATTTGCAAATTTGCGATATATTGAGTCCCATTCCTAAATATAGTATTTTGTTATTCTTAAATTCAGGAACAGGACATGAAAATAAGTAGATAAAATATGAGTAAGGACAGTAAATAGAAAATTTATTATGTGACTTTGCTGGTGTTTTTTAATGACCAAAGAGAGGTAACCCAGTGCCTTATCTATGTGTTTTGTATTAAGAAATCTTACTTCTATAGGATATCGAGGAAACATCCATTTAATATCTCTTATCTAGCATTAAGGCCTTCTATTTGGTATATAAAAATAGTTTTCTACATTGCAGATATATATATTTATCTCCAGGAAATTACTGGTAGTTAGATTTTTTGCCATAGAGAACAGAAATTTTGTCATAGAACAGTGGGTAGAGAGTTTACAGTTATGGATAAATAAAATGTTTAAGGAAGATTCTGGCTGAAATAAAAAGTATTCTTCAACCTCCTCTAAACACTTTCTTTTCCTATTTCTTTAATGCATTACTATATAAATAGCATGTGTCTACTTGAAAGCACCTCTATATCAAGGTTGTGGCAAAGCAAAATAAATAAATGAAGTCCAAAATCAGAGAAACCACTCCATTCTTCATTTGTGCATTTGTGTCTTACAACCAAATTGTTTTGGCACAAAGAAAATTTTTACAAGAGCAAGGCATGCAAAAATTTGAAAATGGAGATTCAGTACTTGGAGTTATCTAGAATAGCTGAAAGTTGAAAATCACAGCTTTAAAACAGCTTTAGAGGAAAGAAGAGGACATTCATATTTGAAATTGTACAAGTATAGCAATAAAAAGATGAAAAAATATGGACATATGTGCAAGGCACAAGCAGCCAGTCTAATTATTCTGAAAATGAGAGGTTTCAAATAGCAAGTGAAAATCATTAAGGAGAAAAATACATGAGCACTACATAAATACACATGGACATATATATCCACGTACACATATATACAAATATAACTTTATCTATTCTTTGCATTTATACCTGAAGAGAAAAAACATAAACATCCATAAAGAAAAGCAACTGACATTAAAAAAAAAATATCTGACATTAACAGACCTCAGCAGAAGAAGCCAAACTTTAGTCTTGGTCCCACATGCTCTAAGAATTTCAACACAGAGAGCTTTAAGAGCTTTCCCAGCTAACTTCTATGCATAATAAATACACCAGGATGTCTTTGCCTTTGAAAGCTTGCCTACAGTTTGCATGTGATTCTGTAAATTGCTAATCAGCTTCAAATTTTTGGGGAGTTTTATTGGATGCAGGAGTTCAGAAAACTGTGGCAAAGCATCTTCCTAAAGTAACTAACAACCTTCTATCTCTTTGCAACTCATTAATGTGGATATAGACAAGAGCCCTGACCGCACTTGCTGATGTCCTGCAATAACCGCTTTTGATGTTGTGGTTTCTTACCTCACTTTCCTCCTCTCATATAGACCAGAAGAATAATAATATTGGCAATAATTTGGCAACTTTATTGTTAGTATTATTAACCTGAATATAAATTTGTAATGATAATCTTCTACAAAGCAAAAGAAGAACTCCTGGCTATGGTATTACAAAGACAGTCTCCCAGGTATTCACATTTCAGAATAACTACTACCTCTTAATATTTTCTCAGCTCCTGATATATTTCTTTCATTTTTAAATCACAAATGCATTCTAAAGGAAGCATGAAGAAACTGAGTCTTTTTTTTCTACTATACAGTGGAAATAAACTAAATATTGAAATCAAGCAGCAGTGAAAGATTAATGAAAAGCTATAGCAAATAACAGTGAAAGTACTTAAAAGAACTAATGAAGGTTAAAATATGCAAATCATGGTAAGCACCATATGGTAAACTATTCTTGTGTGTATACATTTGAAACATCTCCCTACAGTTGTAAAATAAGTTCCTTTCCTGCACTGCAGATAGAATGACTACTTAAATAATCTAGTAAGAAAAGCAATGGCCATTTTTACAAAAACCAAAAAAATATGCTATGATTGGTTAAGCTATGGAATTAACTTTTGATTGAAAATGATTTGATTTCTATTACTTTAAATCAGAGGTGAACAAGATTTTGTAAATATTAAGCTATAAAAGCTTTAATTATCAGCTAGTTTGTGTAAATCCCTGTATTTAAAGAACTATAATTTACAATTCAAGTGGCACTGTACTTATGATTTTTAGTAAGAATATTATACCTGACCATATTCTTAATGCTCCCCAAAATGAGCAAGAGCACTAAGAGTAAAGAAGCTTATTTAGAGACTACTTTAAATATGCTTTCTATCAAATAGGTACATATGATAATTAATGGCTTAGCATGCTCAGGTTTTCATTAGTAGCTTATATCCAACTAGTATTAATGTACATCATATTATTATATACATACAGATTAAAATAATTAGTATTTTTTCTTATAACATTTTTCATGCATCCTTATAGCCACATTGGAAGCACCACTGTATCAAAATGGAAAACTAAAATGAGAGAGGCAGCTGCTACAGTGACTCTGTAGTCGAGGATGTTCATTTCTTCTTCATCAAGCAGAATTTAGTAGTGAAGCGGAGGCAATGCAAAGTGAGATACCATTGTATCCAACTGCATCAAGGCCTACTCACAAGTACTGCAAACAGAGGAAATAAGATGCTAAGAGCACCTTTCAATTATGTATATCTTTATACAAAATAAAATATGCTTCATGAAACCCCTGTAGCATAATAAACCAGTATGCTCTACACATACATACAAGAAGCATGAGCAAAACAGTGACCCTTCCTTTGGCGTTCACAATTCCTTACCTTATTGGTTGTCTTAATTCCTATAAAGGTTTGCCCCAAAGGTACAGGTCGGAAACGGCCATCAAAGTAGAATAGTCCGATGTAGGGATTGACATGTAGAAATGTAGCAACATCAAGATAATTGGGTAATGTAGCTGAAAGGCCCAAAATTCTAATCATGCTTTGTGTAGATTCAACCTATTAAAAAAACCAGAAAACCTGCAAATTATCCAACTGTTGCAAGCCAAGCAATCAAGCACAGGGTTTTAAAACATTCCTCATAAAACAGTGACGTGAAAGAACCAATTAATACTCTCTACAAAAGGTGAACAATAGATATGAGTTAGTGATTACTCTGTATTGAAGAAACCAGAGAATTCTGCAATATCATCAAATCTTGCTTATTCATCTCTCTATTTCATTGTACTTTTGCTCTCCAAAAGGTTAGCAGTCATTAACTGACATGAAGGAACAATAGCAGAAAACTGGCTTTATTAAGAATGGATAGTCTAATTTACAGTCAAAACTGCAATAAATAATTTGGTATATTTTCTTTCTTAGTCCAAATCACACCACAATTCTGAAAGGAAAGAACGTACTTCATTTCACTCCTCCTTTTTGGATTTTTGCTTCACGACTGTCTTAGACAAACTATTCAAGTTCTCTGTAACAGGTGTTTCTTTTTTTCTTCTCCCTGCCTTTTTTTTTTTTTTTAATTCCTCAAGTGTTTGGTTTACAGGCCTTCCCATTTGATAAGGGACAGAAATGGTGCTTTATAACTAAACCCTCTGTTCCATATAAAAGCCTGCATATTATATGTATTTCCAGGTAATTTTCAAAAAGAATGAAATCAGACAAAAGACTTGAATGAGGAAAGTACTCAAGAAGTTTCCCATTTCCTTCTGCAATATCAAAAGTTGTGTAGACTGGCTCACAACTTTCTTACTAGCATAATTATTTAGAACCAAAGTTCACAGTAATTTTCTTCCAAAGGCTTTTTAGACAGTGTAACTGAAGCCAGCTTCTCAACTAGTCTTAAATGTGTGAATGTTTCAAGATGAGTAAGGCCGGAAAATTCTACCTATTCAAAGTCTTATTCAAAACAATATGAGGTTTTACTTAGAATAAAGATTTTGAATCACTTAGGTGTTTCAAATTAAAGTGAAAGAAATGTCATTAAAACAGACAATTTAAAAGTTTTCAAAAAAGACAATTAAAAAGGAAATGAAGAACATTTTCATGGAAGATAAAACACACCATACCATAACACAGACCTGAAGAAAAAAAGCACACCAAAATAATAAATTCCAAAAGAAACCATTGCCCTAAACTCAGAATCACAGAACCACAGAATCAATTAGGTTGGAAAAGACATCTGAGATCATCAAGTCCAACTTACGACCTAACACCACCCTGACAATTAGACCATCTAAGTGCCACAGTTTTGAAAACACCTCCAGGAATGGTGACTCCACCACCTTCCTACGGAGCCCATTCCAATGACCAATCACTCTTTCTGTGTAAAACTTCTTCCTAATATCTAACCTAAACCTCCCCTGGCACACCTTAGGACTGTGCCCTCTGCTCCTCTTGCTGGTTGCCTGGGAGAAGAGACCAACCCCCAGCTGGCTACAACCACCTTTCAGGTAGTTGTAGGGAGCAGTGAGGTTGTCTCTAGGCCCCCTCTTCTCCAGGCTAAACAATTCCAGCTCCCTCAGCTGTTCCTCACAGGACTTGTGCTCCAGACCCTTCCCCAGCCTTATTGCCTTTCTTTGGACAAGCTCCAGTACCACAACATCGCTTCTAAACTGAGGGGCCCAGAACTTGACACAGTACTCGAGGTACTATCCCTCTAATCATCTTAAAAACTACTAAGACTCTAAATCTTTCCATCAATTTCTTTCACTTCTTTCAAGGCCATCCAAACAAAAACCCTATATTTTTTCACCATCAACTTTTATATTTGCTTAGAAACAAAAAATATAAATAATATATATATATATATATATATAAAATAATCAAGAAGCAAAAAGAGGTACATTTACTCTAAAAGATAAAATGTATCATAACAATCCTTCCAATTATTTTATGCTCAGATTGAATTCAAAGTGTAAACTAAACACCTATGTGTCTGCACATCATCACATGCATAAACAGGTTGAGGGGCTTTTATTCTTTTAATTATACATCGCAATATACAAACAGCAGTAACTAAAACTGTGCTAAACTTAAAAACTAAAAAACCAAAACTATCTGAGTATGCAACCATATCACAAAATTTATTTTTGCAACCTCTCTGTGATTATAATTCAGTTTCAACTATTTATCTATTATTCATCCATCCAAGCACTACAGAAGTTTTATTTTTCATAATGGTTTTTAGAATTCTAACACACTTTTTATAACAGAGTTCTCTGTATACATTTTACAACTACTTTTCTGACTTTCCCATGAAGAGCAAGCATTAACATGTTTTGCTCTCAGATGCTCCTAAAGAACACTAAGCACAGAAAGTGTGCAGATGCCCTTTGTAAATGCAGTCCATTCAAAAATTAATATTTTTCAAGTACTGGATAAACCTATTATATGGTCCTATAAGTTTCAAGGAGAGATTATGCCTTCATATATAAGAGACCATGAACCTATAGTGTTTTCCTGAAATTGCAGTAAAAATTACTGAAAAGACATTTTGGATGACAAAGCTTTCTGTTTATATTCCCTATCACTGGCTGGCGGTATGGAGCTACGTGCATTTTCTTCACTACTGGAACACAATCTCTGCCATTTTATTCTTCATCTGCTTTGAATTGTCCCAGTACAAATACAAGCACCATTTGAAACTTACAAGGCTTTCTTCGAAAAACTGAACTGACACAGTATCTGCACATCATGTTCTTTAAAAGCCTTACTATGTTTTATTGATTTGATGTTACACTGGAAGTAAGAAATAAAATTGCCATAACTATATTTACTTGACATATCTAATTAGTATATCTAATTTAGAAGCATTCATGATGGCATGTGGAGAATTGACAGCATGTTCACCAGACACATTCACAGAACACGATTACCACAGCATGAAATTCCATGTATACAGAAAAAATAAACAGAAGAGAGCTCTCCAGTACCGATTTCCACACTCAAGCATCAGCTGCATTTACACTACAAATGATAAGGGATCAGGTATGGGAAGTGCCTCTCTGGATTGTAAATTGATCACAGCAGGATCATTTTCTTCCTAATAGGTTTTAAGATTTGCATATCATCTCGTTACATTACAGCCACCACTTGAGAGCATATGGAGTGTGCACAGAGATACTCTTTTATCTGACTTTTAAAGTTCTCCCTGAACTTTGTGATCTTGGCAGCCTTCCCATTTCCATGTATTAAAATATCACATTCACAGAATGAATTACAATGAAGCTGGAAAGCATATCCGTGATTGTTCAACTTGAGCACAGAATTAAGTGAAGCAGACAAGTTTACACATTTTAATCTTTGAAGAATTGTCTGCTGGTTAGAAATTAATCTGATATTCAGAAGGCCCAGGATCACTTCAGCGAACCCTCTACAGTCAGTCTGAATGCCCTTCAGATACACTAAAGACAAGATACTCAGAAAATTAGACACAAACATTCCTTTAGTTATTAGTCCAGATGTGCACAAAGATGAATTTTTAACATGGGTTCCTTAGTCTCCTGTTCAACAGTAGTAAGAATGAAGTACTACATGTGGGGATTCACATTAGTTACTGGTTGGATACTATCCTATCCACAGAATGGCTCTGTGTCTCATTCACTCATAGGACTTATGTTATTTACATTATCCAAAACAAAGGAGAAGGAGAAATGGAAGGAGAACCAAGTAATACTTAGAACATTAAAAAATAACAAAAGAATTAAAGGTGTTTCAAAATTACTAATCAGGAAGTTGTTAGAATATTTCATCAATGTTGACTTGTTTATTGCCATGTTGTTTAACTAGTAATGCAAGAGTTTAGAAGTTGTCAATCAGTCCACATAGGTGGCAGATTTGTAGTTTTAGGAAGAAAAATGAAAAAAAAAACCCACAGTAAAATTGCAAACCCAAAAGTACACAGTAAAAATGGAATTACTAATACAGTTTTGAAGATCCTGTATAGCATGTTATTTGCAACTCACTCTGCACAGAATGCATTTGTTACTAGGCAACCATTTAGTTAAGTAGTTTTATTAGTTTTACTCTGCTTCCAATGAACCCTGAAAATACTGTGATCTCAGTCCTCCATTTAGAATATATTTAAAAATCTAGAGGTACTGAAAAGATGTAACGATTCAGAAAGAACTATTACAAGCCATATTATTTTCCCTCAGCTAAATATTAAGCATGCATTACTTTGTCTTAAGAAACGACATTTTACATATATCTATTAAGGGATTTCTATGCCCAGCACAGTGCCACATCAGTTTTTCCTAACCAACAAAATGCCTTTTCATGTTTTTCTTACTGTTCTGTTCCCAAACTAAGAAATAAAAATGCCTATGAACCCTTTTACAAATTCATTTTACTGTTTAACCATAATATGAAAGAACACAAAACGTATGACAATCATTACTCCCTTTTAAACTCTACGGATATATCACAAAAACAGAAAAACAGTCACATATCAATAATAAAAAATGGATGCAGAATGACTTCCTGACATCACTTGCATGCAAAGTAATAGAACAGCTTCTGGAGATTAATTAAAATGTCTGATACATAACATTCTCCAAACAAAATGGAGATTAGGTTTTGTTTTAAAAAAGTAGTTTGTTTTTAAAAAGTAATTTTAATAGAACTACAAGGTTGTGTAAAAGATAACAAGATAGATCTAGACTCATGTAAGACTCATTAAACATATGGATGCACAACATACTGTTTAAAAATAACATCACAGAATATAAAGAAAACATATTAAATATATCACAAGCTGATGAACTGTCAGATCTTAAAGAAATGTATAATTGAAAAACAGCATTTAAAAAGGGATTCCTCTAATTACTTTTTAAACCCAACTCTATTCAATAGTTTTATCTATGATACACAGTAAAAAAAGAACGGGTGACAAGAAGAGCATGTGATTGGCAGAATTAATATAACTGATGTGTGCATCCGCCCTACAGATAAATCTAGGCTGATAGTCCCATTCAAACTAAATTTCTTTTCATTTAGCTCAAACAGGCCACAGCTGCAAAATGATACACAATTCTCAGGAAACATAGCAATGAGTGAATCCTGCAGCAACTACAAAAAAGCTTGTCTGAGGTATTAACAAACAATGCAAGCTCCGAAGATGATGTGTTAGCAAAGGTATAAAAGGGATAGAACTGAGTAAGAGAAAGAAAATGTTCTAGCTCTGTATATACTCCAACCAAAACTAACATAAAAGTTGTATACACAGTTTTGTTGACATGTTTTACAAATATAATATGAATATAACAACGTCCAGTGAAAAAAACCCCACAGCACTATTGTTTGAAACTGAAAAATTATTGCAGAAGGCTTCAGTAACCTTGTTTGATTTATCCTGTAACAAAAGACACTGAGAAACTTGATTAGTGTATGCAGGGAATATCAAAAAGACAAAAAACTAATAGCACTCACTCAAGATGAGAAATGAAGAACCAAATGAAATACCAATGTCATTCTAGATCCAAAAGACACGTGTAGGAGCTACAGTGGACTACCATTAGACACAGATAATACAGACCTAAGCAGCTGGTTTTAGTTCATTAGCTACCAGTCTCAGTTAATTTTTTTTAAAAACTGCTGAAATTTTCATCATCAACTATGGGATTCCAAGTTGACAAAATTTTCTAATTTCATAACAATTAGACATTTGGCTTTGGGTGAGAAACATCTGAACTTGTGATTTATATTAAGAAATAAAACAGGGAACCAAAAGGACAGAAAAAAAAAAAAAAAAGAAGTAGAGGAGTTAACAAGGCACTAGAGATATTGAAAATGCATCCAGAGCTAAGAAAACTACAGCTAAGATGGAAGGTTTCCTAAATAAGGTGTCATGAGAGAAAAAAGCTCAGAAAGGAAACATCAGAATTTCCAAGGGAAGGAGAAGTCCAACATCTCATGGTTACTGCAGTCAAGGCTGCATTTGATCTTCACTTCCCCAAGGAGCCCCTCCTTTTTTGATGAGTACAAGGTACAGCACAGCCTGACTCCCGATTGGGTCCTCTATGGCCTGGAGGAGGCAGTTTTTACCAGTGTATTCCAGGCATCTCTAGTAGTTATTTAGCAACTTTATTGATCTAATACAAAAAGATAAAGCAATTGAAACTTAAACTTGAAGAATGAGACAGTGATAACGACAATATTTGTATGGCTAAGATGGGATCTTTGGTACCCCAAAACCTGAGAAAGCTTTTACTATGAATTTTATTTAATTTATCATTCATGTACTTGAGAGAAGGTATCAAAACTCATGCATCAGTCAAGTATAGTATTTAGTATGCTTTTAGTGAAAAAATATACATAAGCAGCAAAGTCCTCAAAATCTGAATACTTACGACAAAATAATTCAGTGGCCCTTAAAAGTCATAATTTATTTTTTCTTTCAAGCTAATAAGCTTAGTACATTACTGTAGTGTGGAAAGTTTGATTAAAAAGTTTAAGCATTTCAGTTTTACATCTGCATTATACTCTGGACTAAAACTTTAAACATCAAAGCTATAAATTGGATTCAAAGAAGCTGTTTGATGTTATACCTACAGTATATAATAGAGCTTAAAGCAATTTTCCCACCAAAAATGTTTAGCAAAGTCAATTTAAATCACTTGCAAAAACATTCTCTAAAATTTGAAAAGTGCAAACGTGCGCAAATATGCTTTTCATTCTGCTATGAGTAAAACTCAGCAATTCCAATATACATGCTCCTTCCAGGTTTAAATAAAACCTAATTCTAAAAATGCCATAAGTAAAAATGAGCATGTTAAAGTCTTACAGTAAGTGGTATGACTCAGTGTTCATCTGAGGGAAAGCACATCAATCACTGAAGTATTTTGAGGTACAAATTAGGACAGATCTGCTAACGCAATAGGATATTCCTGTTTTAAGTACGTATATGGATAACTGTATTTGTACCTCATATGAATACAGATCTCAAAACATTCTTTTCTGGCACAGTCGTATGCCCAAGTAGCTAGCTGAATGCTAATCCTTAAAAAGACAAAAATAAAATAATCCATTGCCTTTTTTTTTCTATTATCCACCATCTAAACAAAACAACTCATACATCCAACAA
The DNA here is from genome assembly GCA_035221455.1 of Xenops minutus. Taxonomy (NCBI): domain Eukaryota; kingdom Metazoa; phylum Chordata; class Aves; order Passeriformes; family Furnariidae; genus Xenops; species Xenops minutus. Next base: position 74,792,770 of record JAWWEE010000105.1, on the reverse strand, counting down.
AACAAGATAGGCTTTTTCTCTAAGCCACGACAACAAACTCTGCGAAATGTAAAAGGCATTTATACAACCTGACCTGCACAGGAATCATGACATTGTCTCATATACAAGGTAGGGAAGTATGATCCAAATGAAACTAGAGGTACATGCCATTATTAGAGTTGCTATTAGTGATTTATTGAAAAGGCTGAAGTAGTATTCAAAGGAATTTATCACTGTTCTGTTATAGAAGTGATACAAGAAATGACTGTTCCAGGTCAGATCAGAAATTACACTACTTCAATGCACTATCTCCCACAGGGGCCAAACAGAAAATGGGAAAACGTCAAAGATATTTACCAGAATAGCTCCCAGTTACTACAGCACCCAATCTCATCTAGTGACTAGTACTCTGCAGCGGATTTTTCTTTGAATTACTTGTCTAAACACTTTCTGAGTCCCTCCACTACAAATTAGGAAAAAATAGTCAATATTTCAGATGTCTTAAACCTGTATACAAATCAGGTAACTGATTTCAGCAATTACTGCAGTGGTATAATTGACATAAGGATATTTCAGATTAATATTGTTACTGGTTCATTTGTTTGTTTGTTTGTTTTTCAAGAACTGAACAATTATCCTTACCTCCTGTGTGCATGAGTATGATATTTATATAGATATCAATGAAAAGTAAGTTCTAGAACTACTTTCAGAAAGCTGGTAAATAGCTTCAAATTATCAAAGACAGATGGACATTCTCCAGGGATGGGTTAAACATCTTGGATTTAGTTACTACTCTCAAAGCATTTATTAATTTTTATCAAAATGTATCAAACAGACCAAAGAAATGCAACAAAATATTTTTACTTCATAAACTATCATTAAAACATTAGATGTGATATTTTTACAATTAGAACATCTGTAACAGTATTTTCACTAAACTCTGGTGAAATTCTTCTGGAATCAGAAACATTAAGTTATGTTTTCTATGGACGGAGTAAAAGTTCCAGTAATTTCATCATTAATTATGCATGTATACTGAAAACTTCATAGAACTATGCTTGCAGGCTCAAGTGCTGAACTATAACATTTCAGTGTAATTTAAAAAACTAATCCTCTTATTATTTGTTTTCATATTAAAAAAGTAAAAGAGTTGTACAAAACATCTCCTGTTTCTTTGTCCCCAGGCTCTGTGGGAGGCCTGCAATTCAAAATATTTTTGTCAGTAATTGTTTTCTGCAGCACAAGTCTAAAAACTTCTACAAGTAGTTCTGTTTTCTGTTTAAGTGTGTGGCATTTTTTAGTGTTTTATAACGTAAATTTTCCGTCTCTTCAACTAACTTCTTGTAATGATTCATAGGGGTCTCCATTACTGCCTTTCTTACCAAAATAAAATAAATACGGCCTTCAGAAAGGTTGTGAGATGGTCATTTTCATGTTTTATGTATTGTTTTACTTCCCAACTTTTTCACTTAAGGAAGGGTTACAACTGAGCAGGTTTAATTCCAGATGAGTTAAATTCCAACTTGGTAGGTAAAACAAACCTTGAAATTCTAGAAGATTAAAACACCCTTGAGAGCTATTTTTCAAATGAGTGCTGAAGCAAAATACTGCTCTATTATGATAAAAGCACTAAGGGGATGATTCAGTACCCAAGATATAATTGCCTTAGATTTTATATACTTTAAGTTACCTGCATGGGCTTGACAGACACATAAGGGAAGGATCTATTTGTCTGCAAATGAAGCAGAAATAGAATGCCAAGTTGAACAATGTGGGGCAGATAAAATGGCTCTCAACACCTACTTTGGACAGCTGAAGCCTATCTTGCTAGTCCCACAAAACTATGCAGAAAGAAATGAATAACTCTTGCAATTTTACATGAAGAAAATTACCATCATGGTCACTGCTAAAAGCTGATACTTTACTTTAAAGACACCTACGGAAAATAAGGTTATCAAAAATATTTCAGAAAGCAAACGCAATATCAAACAGGTTAAGCTTTAGAGCCTTTGAGGTAGCCTAAACTTCACAAAGCTCTACTCTCCATAAAAAAAATAATCTTTCAAAGTTTACCTTTTTCTAAAGAATGATTACTTATATTATTCTTCATACTTTACACTTGCTGTACTGGATTACAGAAGACATCCATTTAATTTTTTTCTTCATAGAGTTGGAATCAGTTGATTCAAAAAGCCTTAATGAGGTTAGTGTAGCCTTACCAAGATAAAAAAATCTTCTTGAAAGCTAAAAGGTTTTAAACATTTAACATACTACAAACTGAGCCAAAACAATAATGACTGTTAAAATTTTTTTTACAGGTTATTTGTATTGACATTTTCTGCGCATGACAAAAAAAAATAATCACACTCTATCCTCTCCCTTACCATTATTTATTTATCCTAATTTCTTTCTTTTTAGTCATCCCCAAATTCCATGTTCTACTTTACTTGTAAATGCACATCTCACCACTGAGACCAATCTCATTTACTGTCTAACTCTGAATCCTTCTTTTGCACAAGACTGAATCAAAAATCCCTTTTCTCCTTTTGCCATTTCAAATCTTGGTATTTAGAAAGTACCACTAAATCATGGGGGGACGGGAAAGGACCAATTATGCTTAAGTAACAATTACATAGTATTTTTCTAGCTCTGATGAAAGTTTTACCTAGATTTAAGATGCTACTGTTAATTAAAACAAAAAGAGAAACTCTCCTAGGAAAACTGTTAATTGAAAATGAGCATTCTGGGTAAGGAAATATTCTCAGTTTTAGTTATGTCAAAACATTAGCCTAATTATTATTTGCTTAAAAATGTTTAATTTTGCTGTTACTTGTACAGTAAGTAAATTAAGCAAATAAATAATAAGTAAAGAAATAGCTCTGTAATAAATTACGCATCTTAGGAATCTGATGGTTGATATAATACAGAAGGGAAGGTAGAAGACAAAATTTTTTCTTCATTCCTAGTACATTCCTGTAAAAGAAGTTGTAAACTGCCTAAGCATTTTTATTTGTCTAAGGATTTTACCTTTTACAGTGGTATCTATTTATATTGACCAGAATAAAATTATTATGAAGACCTTTTCCCTCTTACCTGTCGTAAAGTACGTGCTACTATACTTTCAAGTACTGGTCCTCTGTCTTCGTGCAGTAGATGAACTTCATCAAGAATCAGGAGTTTTACCAGCTGAGAGAGGGCTACATCACCAACACTTTTTCTTGTCACTACATCCCATTTCTCTGGAGTAGTCACAAGCATCTAGTAGAGCACAAAAAACAAAAGAGAAATATTAAGCATTTACAAATTAAAATGCAGATAAAAATGTACAAAAACACAGTAATTTAATATAAAGCAGAATAAATGCGATGTAGAACTTAATAAAGTTATCTTAAGTTTTACCTACTTTAAATATGAGGCAGACACAGCTTGCTGAATCTACATGTGTTAGATGGCCATTAGTACGATTCAGTATGGGAAACCACATGGAAATATTAACTAATAACTTCAAGCTACTGTGCATCATTTGTACATATTTTCCACATGAAAACCTTTAAGCAGCTATCAAGAATCAACTACTTATATAAATGTTTCATGTTTGAGCCCAACTAAAATAATTTGTGATAAAGTATTTCTAACCTTCACCATAGCACAGTAAATAACCAAGACCTTCCCCTCATGCCTAAGCTTGATCTGATAGTTCCCAGTTCCTACGAAATGCTTTCTCCCTAAGGCATACTTTCAAGTATCCTTGCACTGGCAAAACTGACTGCACAACTTCCAAAGTTCATTATTTCATGTAGGTATTCTCTTTTATGTCTCTATTATTATGGTACCATTTCTTGCATGCTGTTGCAATGGATTCTCTTTTTGCATAAAAACAGACTCTCAAACAGGTAAGACTCAGGTATATTCAATCTCCAGTTGCCAAAAAACTGTAGTACCCTTCATTCCCACAATGACAACAAATTCAGCAGTCACTTCATGGGATCTTAACATAAGAATTCAAGAAAGCAGAATTTGAAAATGTAAAAATCAAATCAGACACTCTAAAGAAAGCATTTCATTCCTCCACCCAAAAAATTCTCAGCAACTGTTTCAAATAGCAATGCAGATTTCTCATATACTAGTCAACAAAAGTAATTTCCTGTTTAAGAGCTAACAGCCAACACCCATAGAACTGAATCTCATCCACTGAAATTTAGTAGTAACTTGTCTGGAAGTTATGACTAAGATTTAAGGGTAATTATTTATTGCCTTTTCATAAAAAAAAAAATCTAATGAATCGTTATCTATCACAGCTTGAAGGTTTAGGGACAGGCATGAAGCTTAACTTACAGTCTCATTTAACAAAAAAATCCCCCAAACAACTTAAATCTACTAAAATAAAGGTTACTCTGTAACTTTGCAACTGAAAATCACTAAGAAAATGAAGAGGAAAATTCAAATTCTGATACTTCACAGGCCTGAATAATTTGTTCAGGTGACATCCAGAGGAAAATGAGTTCTTCAGTGAGTAAAAGACAAGGGGCTGTTTGATTATCTTGATTGAAATGAATGTTTTGAAAAGTATTAAGAATTGGCAAAATGGGGAAACTTCTAACATGTTTCATAAATAGGCATGATATTAAAAGAAAATATATGCAATGATAATGAAAACAAAAGTGGTTCATATTCATAAACAAGTTTCTCAACTTGTGGCAATATCTAGAGAACAGCACATTTGTTTTCTAGAATTCTACTGACATTGAGATCATTGACTGGAATTTGGTCAACCAACCTTATCCTATAAGAAAATATATGACCCAAATCTTACGTACATGAGCAAATTAGTTTTATGACAGAGCTATTAGAACAGAAATTCTAAATTGCAAGAACTCCCCACCTCTAGCAGTTTACCTTTATTTGATGAAGTATTTCTAATTAAATTAAATTTTACCCCAAAAACATGTGGGTTAGTATTCTTCTGACAGATTTTGATTCCAAGGTTATTTGAAAGCAAATTTTTTTATCAAGGTTTTTGAGTCTTAAAGCAATATTACATCCATAGTTTTCCTATCACTAAATCTTCTTTTTCCTGTAATTTTACTTGAAGAAAAAGAATGGAAAAGGAAAAAAGGAATAAAGAAATACATTTTAACATTTAGTATTTGATGAAACCATGCTTCACATGACAAATAAGAACTGAACCGACAAGCAGATGGGAAAACATGCATCTGAATCCTATCAGTTCTTTCATAATAAACATGTTTTATGAGTAGGCTTTCTTTTAAATTTAGATAGTCAGAAATAAAACATTAAGGCAAAACACAGTTCAGCCTTACAGTTTATAATGCTTCTACAGTAAATATGCTAGTTAGTCCCCAAAAAAGTTTAGACAAACAACTGTTTTCATCCACTCAGCACTTGCTATATTCTAAGCAGCCACGCAGAATACAAAAAATCCCATAAATTATTTGACCATAAGCTACCACTATTCAGTCTTAAATTCAACCAGATAACCCAACAGAATATGTGATTCATGACATTTTCTTCTCAAACAAAACCTTGTTATTCTGAGAACACAATGTATAAATAAGAAAAATAAAGATTTCTGCATTAGATCCCAGACTGACAAAAAGAACACATCAAGGCAGGTTAGGTGGCCTCCAAATGTGGTGCTGTGAGATATTCAGATAAACATTAATGTTAGTACTAAAATCTATTTCTTAACATAAATATTACACAATGGAAATGGGAAAAACATTAGTATTAAGAACAACGCTTCAAGGTCTGGGCTAAGAAAAGCAGACACAGAGAGCTAGCAGAGACTTATAAAACCTTTATGAAAATTGCTAGTCCGAATCTGTGGTAGCACATTTGTCCCTATCAGAACATTCAATTATCTCAAGTACCATCAGCATAATATTAACAGCTTTTAGAAAGCAATTGACTTGTTGCCTTACTATTTTTTAAGCCTGGCTCGACAGACTTCACAGTTAAAGACTCAAAGAACAGTGGGGATTGGAAAGGACCTCTGGAGGCTGTCTTGCCCAAATCCCCTGTTCAAGAAGAGCCACCTAGAGCTAGCTGACCAGGAACATTCTGAGACAACTTTTAAGGATCAACAAGGATGAGACTCCACAACCTCTCTGGGCAACCTGTGCCCGTGCTCAGTCACCCTCACAGTAATAAAGTGTCTCCTGATGTTCAGACATGACTTCTTGTGTTTCAGTTTCTGCCCATGGCCTCTGACCCCCATCACTAGGTATCACTGAGAGGAACCTGGCTCTGTTCTCTCTGCACCCTCCCTTCAGGTATTTACAGACACTGATGAGGTCTCCCCCGAGCCTTCTCTTCTCCAGGGTGAACAGTCCCAGTGCTCAGTCTTTCCCCATGAGGTGCTCCAGTTCATTCTTCATCTTTGCGGCCCTTCAATGGACTCTCCAGTATGCCCATGTTTCTTTTCTACTGAAGAGCCCAGAACTGGACACATTATTCCAGGTGTGACCTCAGCAGTTGAGTATAGGGGAAGGATCACCTCCCTTGACCTGCTGGCAATGCCTTCTCTAATGCAATAAGGGCACATTGCCAGCTCTTGTTCAACTTGGTGTCCACCAGGAGCCCCAGGTCCTTTTCTATCAAGCTTCTTTCCAGCTGCTCAGTCCCCAGCACATAGGTGGTGCATGGGGTTATTCCTCCCCAGAGGCAGGACTCTACCCTTGCTTCTGTTGAACTTCCAGAGATTCCTGTCAGACCATTTCTCCAGCCTGTCAATGTCCCTCTGGATGACAGCACAATCAGTCAGTATATCATTCAACCCTCACAGTTTGGTGCCATCAGCAAACCTTCTGAGAGTACAACCCACCCCATTATCCAGATCATTAATGAAGATGTTAAATATGACTGGACTCAGTATTAATCCCTGGGAGTACACAACTAGTCACTGGCCTCCAATTAGGCTTTGTGCCAATGATCAGCACCCTCTGGGCCCAAAGAGTTTTCAATCCACCTCACTGTCTGCCCAGTCAACAGCTTCTTTATGAGGACCTTGGAGAAAACACTATCAAATACATTACTGAAATCTAGGTAGACAATATTCACTGCTTTCCCCACATCTACCTGGCCAATCATTTCAAGATAGAAATGTATCAAGCTGGTCAAGCATGATTTTTCCTTAGTGAAGCCAAGCTGACTACTCATGATATGATTTTCTTGTCTTTCAAATGCCTAGAAACTAGTTTTAGGATTAGCTGCTCCACCACCTTTCCATGTGAGGCTGACCAGCCTGGCATTCCTTGGTCCTACTTCTTGTCCATGTTGAAAACAGGAGTGACATGTGCTTTCCTTCAATCTTTGGTCACTTCTCCCAGTTACAGTGGTTGATCAAAGATTATCAAGAGCGACAGTGCAATGACACGAACCAGCTTCCTGAGCGCTTGTGGATGCAGTCAATCAGAGACTAAGGACCTACGTGTCCTCAGTTCTCACAAAGAGACTTTGTAATATTACAGAAAAACATGTCCTTGTCCAACAATATTTAAAACTTGACAAATGAAAGACTCACTGAATCACTAATATCACAAAGAGTGATATTAGTGGCACGTATGTGGCAGGTATTTCCTTTTTTTGTTTAAATATTACTGCATGCATTTTGTTAGCAAATACAGATTTTTCAAATGCTTGTACAAAATAGTAGGTGTAAGAATGTATGTCCATAATTTATGAACTCAATTGTAACACTATGACAGATGCAACTGTTAGCACTTTAAAATGAGCCATGTCAACCACAAAATATTAGCAGCTGTACTTCCACAGAAGATTAATTAGCAAACAGTGAGGAAATATATTTAGCAATGCATATTAAGGCTTTAAGGTGTGAAATACTACAAATGCAAGCTACTTAGCTAATTTGCTAAATCTAAAATAGCAATGTTCAGATCACAGATTTTTTTAACATATTATCAGGATATATACTTAAAATGGTATAATTAATTCTTCTGTTTCTGAATGATGACTAAATATTCATCATAATGGTCTTTTACTTTGATCTTATCTTAAAATAGCAACATTCTCAAAGCAATGACCTGAATTAAAAGCTATACTAAATGAGACAGTATATCAAATAAGAGATCTCCAGAGAATATTCTGCTGGAGAACACGACTGGATCTTACATTTATTTTTCAGACAGAAATTACAGTTGGGGGAAAAAAAACCTATCGAAAAAAACCCCAAACAAACCAGCTTTGTAGTTGTAAATTGTAAACTGAATTCAAATACATAAAATGCTATTTAAAATTCCAGCTAAATGAAAATGCTATCAGCAAATACTACCAAAGATAATTTTCTCAGTTAAAATAATAAATAAAACATAATTATGAGTATCTCATTATTAGTTTTAAATGCAACAATAGCATTTCTTTTAATAATTAACTCTCAGAGACAACATATTTTATCCTCAAAGTTTTAAAATCAAAACTCAGACTCAGCAAAAGGATTGTGTTTACTGTTTAGGAGTAAGAGGAGGACACAGTAAACAAGTATCGAAACATCTTTTTAATATTTTCTCTTTTCACATTGACTTGAATTCTCAGCAGACTGAAAAGTGTGTTCTATTTCACCGCTTCACCTCTTTCAGTATTGAAATAGCTAGAAAAGAAAGTGTCACATTTGCTTAATGAACTGCAACTCATGCAAGACATTTCAATCTGGTTTTCGTATTAGAGTATGACTGAATAGAAATGGGTTAACTGTCAATATTTTGACTGTCAAATTTCTCTAGGCACAGACACTTCTCTTTTTCCAATGTTTTCTTGATTATCACTAGTTATTCTACACCAACTTTTTCTATTAGGGAAAACATAGGCTTTTCAGAAAGGCTACTGGCTTAGGTGTTTGTCCCACATTATTTTAAATAATGTTCAGGTAAGAACTCAAACAAAAAAGTTTAATTACTTTGAAAAATTATGTCAGAAGGGACAACACTAGCTTATAATTTCAGCATCAACTGACAAAATTTCAAGAGACTGTGAAAATGCATTTTTCTATAATTGCATGATTTGCTAATTATTTTTGTCAGTTTCTCCTCAGTCCCCTTTGAAGCCAGATTTCATGGTAAGAGGAAGTTACATTTTCACCATAGTTTCAGAAGATCAACACAGTGAAAAATGCTGGGGTTTGGTGTTTTTTGGGTATTTTTTTTTAACCTGAAACGGCTTATAGTCTTACTAAAATCAAATGATCTTCAATTATTCTAAGAGTGCAATACTAACTTCTAGAAGTTGGCACAGCCTGAAGGTTTACCTTTAAATAGCTCAATTTCAATCCTTTCAGGTTTTTTACTACTTTTTTTTTACACATCTTGCACATGACTAGTATCTGATTTCTGCTTGAATAATTAGTACACACACTTTGAGGCTAGTAAAACTATGGTAATCCCCTCAAATCTACACTTCCACACATCCAAACACATATGAAAATATTTCAGAACAAACTATATAAAAAAGTTGTAACACCCCATACTACAAAATTCACTGCTTTTAAGTTCTTAAAGACCACTTTTGAGAACAGTTTTTCTCTCTTTAGCCACATCAGCTTTCAAGTACGTCTGTCACTTACCTGACCTGTTGCCCCTTTCTTACACACAACAATAAATCAAAACTCAGACACAAACCCCACCCCATGCCAAACTTTCTAACTACTATGATTTCCATAAAATAATCAGTGCCAGATATTATCAAACCAATATGTATAAAGAACGGGTTGACTCAGATCTCAGCTTAAATATCAACTAGGATGATATGAGAAAGGGACTGGTGCTCCATTTGCTTTAGACAACATTCCATTCTGATTATAAAAAAGAAGAGTTGTTAGGAAATTATCAGGTAAGTAGATTAAATTCTCCCTGCTCTGTTATCTTAAAAGTGAATTCTTGAAATACTCTACCATACAGCTGTTCAAACTTTTCTGGAAAGTAAATAGCAAGCATGCAAGCATGCGTAGCATATTTTAGACATGTTCTCACTTTAAGTTTTTGCTTTATCAGGCCTCATTACAACCTAAATTTTGAGACTGAAAATGGGTTTATATAAGTTTGCACACTGCAACTGAGTAAACACCCTACAGGCCAAATCATACCTTTGGGTATTTCTCTTGAAACAGATTTTCTAAGTTCTTATTCATGATGCACATGATAAACAAAGTTCAACTATTATGCAAATAAAGGAGTTTTGAAAAAATGCATGAAATTATTACAAGGGAAAGACAGTGTTAAATTTCTTACAAGATTGTATGGACATTCATGAGAATAAAAATGAAACATTCCCAACAAACAGTGGAAACACAAGATTGAAAACTAGTCTGCAGTAACAAGCCAATTTCAGAAAGCAGATTTTCCTGCCAGTGAGCTGTTCAATTAAATAATTTTTACAAAATTAATATGAGCAAAGGCTTTTTCAGAATTACAAACTTAGTATCAACCATTAGATTTTAAGTCCAAATAAAGAGTTGTCAATTTTACAGGCATTAGAATTAGCCAGTAAAACAATCCCAGAGGGTTAATCTGAATTCAACTGATGAATTAAAAGCTCTGAACTGAAATGTAACAAAGATGGAGAAAAGAGTACAAAATTCTGAAGGACCAAAACAGAAGATGCACAAAACGATTTTGGTTTTGTTTTGGTTTGGGGTTTTTTTGGGTAAAAATCTCTTACAACTTCTTAAATAAAGCAGTTGCTCTACCTCCCGAACACTTCAGGTTGGCATTCTCTTATATGTTTTAATTTTCCTGCTAATGTGATCACAAATGAGTTATGAGCAGTAATTCTTTAATTCTTTACACAGAGTCTTTCCCTACGTTTCCCCTGCTAACTTAAAATGTTTGATTTTTAATTTTTTTTGTTTGTTTTTTTTTTTAGTTTTTTTTTGTTTTAGTAGGCTCCTGCAAATGTTATGCTAAGAACTGTTAGAAGTGGAAAGCTGGTGTGCAACTGCATGTAGAAGTTTCCATAGAAGATGGAGGAAACATCTTTTTGGGGAATTTTCAGAGAAGGAGCAAATAACTGATATCAGGAATCAACACTGATTTCAACATCAGCCTTTAACAACACTGGTCAGTTTTAACATTTAGCCATGAGCATTACTTAAATGAGCCAACCATAGCAACAGATTTTTTTTCATATAGGTGGGACCAGGTAAGTACTTTGCTGTGATACATGAATTTTTTTCAAATACTACAACACACCTACCTGTAGCTCATCACAGACTCCATAAAGTCATCGCTCCGTAGGGTTATAAGAACCTTGCTACACAGGTTCTTATGTTGCATTGATAAATGCAGTATGCAAGTCCTTTCTATTACTATTCTGTATTATATTCCTATTCTCTATCATTTGTTTACCCCATGGCCTGTGAGTAGTGTTTTAATAGGTGGTTATGTAGGTTTCTGCAATATAAAAAGTAGAAAAGTACCTTGTACTGAGACTGGATAGTGTTGATATTCTGAGTATCATTCCAGAAATAAGCATGCCTGCTGACATATTGTAAACAGAGCACCAGTTCTACAATGTCTTTTCTTAACACAAGAGGTAATTATGTGTTCCTTTATTATTAAAAAATTCTGAAAATACACACAATGGTACACACACATACTTTCAAACATTTGACCTATGAGTTTGAACTCATATTATTGTAGATGCTGAGCATTAGCATCTATCATGCTTTCTAGAAAGAAACTGTAGAATAAATTCAAGATTATAATGAACAAATCCAGAGGCCTTTGCATGAAGGAAATATTACAGATGTCAAATGATCACAGGAATAAAGGTTGCATATTACGGGAACTTTTCAAAATGAAATTATCTTCCCAAAGTTGGATCAAGATCCACGAACATGTCATAACCATGTTATTGCCCAGCAGCAGCACAATAGAGATATTTTCATATTTAACACACCTATATAAAAGCATTATTTCCTCTTTGAAACCATGATAAATAAGCAATGATAAATAAAGAGCAAATACTCCATTTATATTTCTCTATGAAGTTCACAATATTGCTTCTCAAAGCATCCAGGAAATCAACACATTTCCACTGTAATTTCATTCCTTATTTGCTTTATTCTTCTTATGTTTTTCAACTCTTTTCATTTTGCATTAACATTTCTTTGTACCTTTCCCACTTTGCATTAACTCTCTTAATATATCATTATCCTTAGGAAAGAAAAAAGAAAACTGAATCTTATTTTAACCCCCCTCCACTGATGCCTGTGGCTATGTGAGCATCTGTCCTCCAAAGGCACCTCCTGTGCTCCTCCTGCTCAATGACCAGTGATGCTGGAGTTACTTGCTTTATAGTTAGCAAAAAAGAAGTCTCATTGAAGATACCACAGCCAAAATTAAGGAGAGACAGAGACCGAAACAGCTAAAATTGAATTAACTGAAATATATATATTATGCACTAGAAAATGCATGTAAGGTATTTCAGAAATTTGCCTTTCGACAACGTAAAAGAATGATTAGGTATGACTGGAAAATATTTTATCATTTGCAGATTAGAAGGAATTCTTTTACTAAAATTAAATGTGATGAAATCAAGCATCATTTGAAACATGGGAATTCAGTAAACTTGCAAAAAGCAGTATTTTTTGAAGTGTTTCAATGAAGCTGGAGAAGAAACAGCTTTAATGCCCAACTGATTTGTATATACAGTTAAAAATGAAAATGCATGTACAAACCACAAGTTCTAAGGATCTAGTAGCTTTGAAAAGTATGGAACCAGCCTCTTGCTATGGTAGTGCATGTAGCAAATTTGCCTCCATGACAGTGATTCACCATGGATGGACAGCAATAAAGAACTCATTGCTGCTTTCTTGTTAATATTCAAAGACACTCCCTCAAAGACTTCTGTAGATTTCAATTAATTGAACTTCTTTGTCTTGTTTTTACCCTGCTACTGGCCTTTTCTATTCTCCTTCCTTTACACACATCTACAACTTCCCTTTACCACACTTGGAAACAGCATTTGAGAATACGTGGCTGATCCTAGAGGAAGCTTTGCTCAGTCACAGCCAGCACTCCTCATCGTCTGACAGCTTTTTGGCAAAGGGGCATGGGCAACCTACACAGTTTACTCTATTCATGCTGTAACTATTTAACTTGGTGCTTTGTTCTGGCAGTAAATTCACTGCAAGATCTTTACTTCTGTAGAAATGCAGACACAGAAAACTGCACACATCCACCCAGAGCAGACTCTCGTTGGAATGTAGATTTGAAATGCATATTCTATGGGGGGAGCTGTTATGCTGGGGCTTTGTGCTATTTGAAAATATTTCCCTTCTAATCAGTGATGCTTTGGAGCTTCTCACAAATTTTAATATTAGATACCTGATATCACACCCCATGAGGGACACCCTCTGAGGCAAAACTTCATCAAAACATGTTACAAGCGCAACAACCTGCAAGTCTCTTTCATAATGTTGTTTTTATTCCTCTTTTTATTGCACTCTGTGTGATTTGTTCAAGCGTTTCACAAAGCCTCATGTGAGCTGGAACTCATGCAGAGAGTGAAATAAACATATAGAAGGTAAAAGAGAGAGAAGCAACTCAAAACAAGAATCAGAGGTAGCAAGTAATAAATAATGAATACAAGTATTTTGTTCTTCATAGATCAGAAACAATCATCTGATGAAGTGTTTTACACAGTTAATGCAGAATTATGTTTCCAGTGAAGCAGATTCCTTGCCATACAAAGATATGCAGATGAGCCGTATGCCCATTTGGGTGCACAGATGATGTTATAACAAATCTTAACACATATTTGTGGTCTGAAGTAATGTCAATAAAAGATCACATATACATATATCTATACATATATATAAAAACATCTTAGAAGGATTCAATAATAAGACTACATTTATAAGAAGTATTTACATAGAAGACTCAGCTTATGATGTTAAAAATACTTACAGAGGTGTATTATACTGATGTATAATAGCAGTAATAAGTAAGTCACCAAAGCTAACAACAATAATCAATCAACAACAGAAATCAACAAGGGAACAATAAAAAAACATAACAGATGCCATTAAAATGGTAAATGGCTTTTTAACTGAAGAAACATTAACTTTGTTTAGCATGTTTTATTTTATAACTTAATCCTAAGAACCCACAATGATTTAGTTCCTCTGCAGAACCCAGCCAGTCCATCTAATGAAAAGGCAACTGACTGACAACGCATCAGCATGCTGCCTTAGCAGAGCAAGATACTTGAGACACATCTGACAATTAGTGCTGATTTTTTCAATATTAGTTTATTAGTTGTATACTCAGTTTCACAGTTCTGACTAACAGATTTTTAAGTTTCTATCTTAAGGTTTAAAATTTTATGCTTTCAGCACAATCCTGGATGTCTCAGAGATTACAAAATTCACTTATAAGTTCCAATGGTACTTTTAAACCTCAATACAATGGACTCTGACACAGTCAAAATAACCCAGACAAAGCCAGTACAACCAGCCAGTATGATGAACTAGATAGCAAAATTCCTTTTTGTTGTTACTGTGCAAGCCCTGAAGTTTTTACATTCTTTCTAAAAGAATATGAAGCTTCCATGTGGAGCAGTTACATTAATCTGAGAGGAAACTATGGAAAACAATACACATTAGGATCACAATAGCAGTAGGGTATGAGCACCTGCTCTCTGTATTTTTTCCCATGATAAAACAGTCTGTTTAAAGTCAGTAAAAACCTTATTTTAAAAACCACAGTGAGGAAGAACAACTTGCACGCTTTGTGAAATTTAGCTCTTATACTATAGAACATATAATTAGCCACTGAGATGTCAAGCTTAAATAATGATCTAAATGTTTTAAAGGAGTTTGATCCAAAACATTGCCCTCTTTTCCTCTTTGCTGTTAATCAGTTCACCAATTATCGTTTTACTAACCTCTGATATACCACTGTCAGGTCTGATTGATGCCAAAAGCTCCCTTAATCAGATCTGACAACTTTCAACAAATGCCTGTCTCTTGAGACACTGCATTCAGCCTGCTTGTTTTCAAATCTTCCCAGTGTTATTTTGCACTTGCTTCTCCCCCAGCCCTTTTCATGTCTAACAGAGATACAACAGAATAACAAAAAAAACCCCAAAATATGACTGTAGAATATATTTGTGTATGTTTTTATATATCATTATACAAATATTTCCACTAAAATGGACTGCTTGTTTAAGAATATACAAGAAAAAGTAAAACAAGAGCATTTTTTGGAAACGCCTTGAAGTTTCAGAGAAATGCAACACTGTTGCTTGGTTGTTTTTTTTGTTTTTTTGGGGTTTTTTTAATTGTGGGGGTTTGGGTTTTTTTTCTCCCTTTTTACTTTTTTCTCTCATACCTGCAAGAAAAAGGGTTTCAAAGTCATTACTCTTCTCTTCTACAAGGAAACTTTAGGCTTGGCTACACAATTTCAGGAAACAAAGATAAAAGATTACCTCAGCTCCCAGTTTTTCTGACTTATTTATACTGGCACACTTACAAGACACATCACAGTGGTCCTGCAAATCTCGTTAACTGTAAACACAAAAACTCCAGAATAACTCTTGTTGACATAATAACTTTTTATTTATTTATTTGCATTTTGAGATTAGCCAATCTCCCCTTCTGTTCTGCCCCTGTCAAGCCATATCCCAAGATGTGGATTAACCCAACATTAATTGAAAAAAGACCAAAGTGCAACAGTGGCATTTTCTTCCAAATAGCCTGTCTCACATGCCTTTATTAAACAGTTTTATTTTCTATCACAGATTTGTATGCAAGAGGAAGCAAGTTGTGCTTTTGTCTTAAAGCAGTTTTTTTTCAAGAATCAATGCAAATCACTCATATGGAGGCGCATTAAGTGTAGGATGAAGAAAAGTTTCTTGTTTCAGCTGAGATGCTGATATTAAACAGATATTGCATTAAAAATCAATTTTGTGACACCTGTTCACAAAACCACAACTCAAACACCAATTCATTTGCTTGCATGCAAGTGTGATTTCACAAAATTTTCTTTCAAGTCTACATTCCAAAGAAAATTATGTATACTGGCATTAATGATAACCAGTGTTGAAGGTAATCGTAACAGACCTACAGTATGATTGTCAGATTTATATTCTCCAGTTGCAATAACTAAAAACTAGCATACCTTTGGGATTTCAGCAGGATTCTTTAAGTACTAGTAGGAAATATTAACCGTTGGCTTTTGTAATGAAAGGATCAAATCGCATAGAATTCCACAGGAGTCTATCCAACCCAATACTACTGCATATTTTCATGAGTAATCCTAATGATAGACTAAAGATTACACCCAGTAAACTTTAAATTGGTATTATGCTGTGCAGAGCTTTAAACACATTGGAAGACGGAGTAAGAATTTTAAAATGTCTTAATAACTTAAAGAACAGATGCATTAATGCATGAGTCAGTAATAGAATTTCCAGATTCTACACTGAGGATAAGACTTGCCTATCTTACCCCTTACTTTACAAAATCACCCTTAAAACTAGCTGATTCATTTCATCTAAGTATGAATCAGACTTAGAAGTCTTTTCTGTATAGTGTTCCTCCTACAAGCCTGTGAAACCAGTTTAGACCAGTTTCCTAACTTCTACATGGTGAAAATCAAAATATATTAAACTGACCCTTAGGAACAGTTATCACAACAAATGAGGGATGTAAAACAACTGGCAAAACCATAGCTGAACAGTGAAAAGAGCAAGAGCAGATCAGTCTGCACATGAACCAAAAATGCTCTGCTGTTGCAAAAATTGAAACCTTCAAAGAAAAATGCCATTATTTGGACATGCTAAATAAACCTTCCACTCTGCTCAGCAGCAGTATGATCTTGGGGCAATACATTATGTTCTGGGCAACTTATTTCAAGAAGTGCAAACCAACTGAGAGTCCAGAAATGAAAAATGAGAATGACTAAACATAAATGAAGCATGACCTTTACAAAAAGTTTAAATTAACTGATGCTTAGGCTAAATAAATGTGACTGAACAGAGATAACTACAACTGCAGTTGTAGAGTCTTCAAAAAGCAAATAGCGGTGGCTGGGGAAAACAGAAATTCAGATAAGGAAAGTTGTAATAAGATTTAATTAGGATTGAGGTTGAAAATAGATTTCTAATTTAAAAAAAAAAAAAATTCTAACAGCAAAACAGGTAAACCCTGAAGATTTCCCAAGAAAGTTAGGAAAGCTCCATGATCAGAGAGTTGTAAGATGAAATTAGAGCAATATTTATCAATAGTGGAATACAAGTATTACATCTGTTTTCTCAGAAGGACAAATTAGACTAATTCTCATACTATTTTATACAATTTTAAGATCAGCTCACAAGGTAAACATCCTCAAAACTTCAATTAAAAAACATCTTTAGAATTTCAATTATAAGTAAATATAACATATAGTTTGAATAATATATTCTACTCTATATTAATAAATTAATATTCTACTAATACATACGCTGCTAGTATTTCATACTATAATATATACCATTAGACTCTGTATAACAAAATGTCTTTTGTTATTATACTAAGATTAGTTTGTACTACTCTTACACATACTCCAATTTTATTGTAAATTAAGAGTATATTTCAATACAGTTATTGCATGTAAAGTGATTCTTCAGTGTCAGAGGGGCTTTAAAAAGATTTTGTGATATAGTTCAGAAAAAGCTGTACTCTAAATGCAGTCATTTAGCATGATGATCTGCCATATTTTTAAGTTTTAATTTGAAGTATAATGTGGATTTTTGTTCCACAAATAGTCACAATAAAAGCTAAAGAACATAAGATATGTTGTAATTTGCAAAATGACAACTTAGAGTTTAAACTGTAAATTGCCCTGATGATATTTTGTAAAGTACTTGCATTTTCAACTGACCAGAAGCAGTTAAATTTGAAAAAGATCCAAAAGTGGCAAACATTCCCTGAGAAACCTGTCCTCAGCTCTGCTCAAATAAGCTATCTTTTTGCAGAGGAATATTCACTCAGCAGGCACAGCTGTTATTCTGCAATTTTTACATCTAAATCAAAGATAATTGGACTTCTGAGTACATTTAAATTGTATTCTGGGAGAAGGGTCTAACTTAATGCATCATTTGCATTAGCTATAAAAGACCGCTTTTTCATCCTGTAAAATTTACTGTGCTTAAAAAAGTATTTGGAAGTGCAAAACAGTTACTTAGGAATTTTAAAGACACGTGGACACCTTTTGCATAGAACCTTTTCAGCTATAAAAGACCATTAAACCAAACAGAAGTAAACTATTTTTCTAAGTCCTTCATAGGTAAAATATTAATGGTAATAGACACTCCTGAAAATTACACTTCTCCAAGTTTTACTGAAGATTACATCCTCGATGCCAAAAAAAGACTCAGAGACAAAACCTGTAATACTTTATTTGGTGTTTTTAATAAATTATTTATATACAGATGTTCATACCATGAAGTACTTCAATTTCAAATTCTCTGATATTAGTTTAAGAACTTCAGTTAAGGCATTCTTTATTGCCACTTATTGAGATTCATTGTATTTAGCATTTGATATTCAATGTATTTTAAGGATTTTCAGTCTTAATTTTACATATAAAGATATGAAAAGCATACTGCTTATTAGCCTTTCATCACTAAAAAAGAAAATCTGAAATTTTGTTTGACAAAATGTCATCTTTAATCATTACATGGGAACATTGTAACAGGCAAAATGGTGTCTAAAATGGTTCCTTGTTCATCTTTTACTGACACATGCAGTAAATACTCAATAGGCAATTCCATCAAAATAGACTAATCTTGATTTTCACAGAATCAGCATGGATAAGGCTGGAATTCTTCATTACACATGAACACACAATGCACTCATACACATTGATCACACCTATCTGAGCTTCTTCATACACAGACTGTATGACCCCAGCTTGCTCCTTGTGTGTCAGATATTCTATCCCTTAACCACCGTCACGGCTTTTTCCCAGACTTGCTCTACCCTGTCCCTGTTCCTCTCTTAATAGGGAGCCCAGAACTGGATGCAGCACCATAGATGTGTCTCACCAGGGATGAGCAGAGAGCAACGACCACCTCCTTTGAGCTGCTGGCAACATTCTTCTGAAATACAGCCCAGACTGAAGGGGAGATTGCTGGCTCATTTTAAATTTGCTGTCCACCAGAATATTCATTATCTTTTCTGGGAAGCTGCTTTCCAGCTGATTCACCCCCAGCCTGGACAGGTGCATAGAGTTAGTACCCCACTCCTGTGTACGAAATTCTATTTATCTCTGGAACTTCATGAGATTTCTGTTGACCCATTTCTCCAGCCTATTAAAGTCCCTCTGAATGTGAAAGCATCTGATCTGTCAACCGCTTCTCTCACTTTTGCACCATCTGCAAACTTGATGAGGATACACTTTGCCCCATGACAGAGGATCACCATGACCTTCCAAAGGTAATCAAGAAAGACCTCATAATTTTGACTAGGTCCCTCAAGACGTGTGGGTGAAACTTATCAGATCACATTAATTTGTATTATGCTTAGTTTGTTTGCACATTCCCTAACCTGACTTTATTCCACCAAGTGTTGGATTTTCCTTCTGTGGACTTTCCCATTTGTCTTGGAGGCCTGGGATTACTGAAAACCAGTCCTAACGATAAATGCTGAAGCAAAGAAAGCATTGAGCTTTTACCTCAGCCTTTTACATGCCCCTTACATGTCAGGTACCCTGTTCCTTTCAGCAGAGGCTTTCCCCTGTCTTCCTTTTGCTGTACACCCATAGAAGCCCTTCATATATGCTCCTGGGCTTTGTCTTACCTGACCCTGTCCCTTCATGCTCAATAGCAACTACAAACCTTCCAGGTCACTTGTTCCTGCACCCACCTCTTGCATGTTTCCTTTTTATGTTTGGTTTTCATCCTGCAGGCCTCCTGACACTCGGGTTTAACTTCTTGATCATCAGGATGAACCTATCCTGGGTTTGGAGGCATGAGTGGGAATAAGAAATTCAAAGGATTGCTAGAGACTCAAAGTCTGAAAGCCTTTGAGTTTTCCATCTAGATTAAAAATACTGACGTAGCTTATTGAATTCATTAGTATCATTCGCTAAATGATTTAAAAAGGAGCGTAGAAAATATTGCTGTAATATCCTATTTGATCAGTTTTCAACACTAGATCACTTTTCTTAATAATCCTACATAAACTACCCTTACAAACAACGCAGTTTCTGAAGCACAGTAAGTGAAGACTAACTTCCGCATAAAAGATTAAAGCTCAGGAGTCATGCTGCATGACACAAACATTAAGCTAACTGAACATACAACAGCTACAGTACTGGATCTATAATATATGTGTATTAGCATTCAACTGAATTAAAAGTCCTTGAAATTTTCTACTACACTAGGAACTCTCTCCCTCTGCCTCAATATGGAAGTTACCCAATCAATGTAACATTTATCTGTTTTGGGAGATGTAGCAGTGAATACAACTTGGTAAGTATACAGCTAAGTAAGATGGACTGCCTGAAACACAGTAAAGCAAGATCAATTAAGTGGAAGAAGCAGCAAAGAAATCTTGTGCTTATCACTACACCTTTGACATGAAAAAGTAGTGTTTGGTTTTCAATGTCACTGTCTTAAGTATTTTCTTAAAAAACACACTAAAACCAGCACCAAACAAAACTGTTGCCTGTGAAGACACAAGAAACAGGCTCAAATCTACTACTGAATTTTCTGTAAGGTAACCACTTACCACTGAGGTCTCTAAATACAATAGCTGACTAGTTAACACATGATAGTCTACACAAAGCTATCCAAAATTTTTAAGCTCAGAATCCAAAAGACAGTTATATATATATATCTATCTCCCCGATTTGAGTGACAAAAAAAGAATAGAAAGCTCAAAGACAGCTTCCCCACAGGAGCTTCATCATTCTATTGCAAAAGTGGGAAAGCAACTTAGCAGCTCCAACCAGGCTTTCTTCGTCCCACAATCATGCATCTGTGCTGCTCAGAAGCCTCGCTGACCATGTCCCTAGTATTCACGATCTAGCTTCAAATGCTACCAGTACTTTGCAACTCATGTGATGATTCATTTGCCATTGGATATTCACATCACTTTAGCAATACAACTAAATGTCCTTCACATAAAGGTCAAGACAGAATTTGATTCAACTAGTCCCAGTCATACAAAACTGAGGAAGTGCTTTTTCAAAAATAATAATTTAACTACAAACCTAGCAACTGAGAAAGGAAGATGCTGAAGCCTCAAAAATAGACTAAAGAACAGTCCTCTCTCTTAACATAGATTAACTTTGCAAGTTATTCTACTTTCAGAAAAAACTTTGGCATTGTTAATATATGTTGTATTGAAGTAACAGATGCAATAATCTAAGAGCAATCTTTTTCATACCAAAATTCAAAAAATTATTACTGATTTGATTCTTTTAAATGCAATGTTTTTGATATTTTCCTTCATATTCACTTCTGCAACATTCTGTCACAATGAACTGACATGAATCATTGATAAACAACAAATTTTGACCTCTATAAAACACAGACAGTAAATGTATTTTAATGTCATAAATCAGACGCATTTTCAATGTAATTTGATTTTAAAAAGTAAATGGGCAGAATAGTCTCAAAAAACATCTTTTATACACATTAAAAACTATTTCAAAGTTTTCTTAGCAAGTACTTATTACAAAAATATTTTGAATTACATATTTACAGTCAATTTCATAACAAGAATAAGCCACAAAATTGATTTAAGATATTCACTGGAAAGTTAGTAAATCAGATCTTTCTTATCTTGTGTGTCTGATATTTCTACTTGAAAAATTAAAAAATCTACTTGATTCACCTGTAGGTGACACTGTTGGTCTTAGCCATACACCCATTCCTCTTAATGTATTTAGTTGCAGTCTGGAACAATGGTGTTTCCAAACTGCATATCTTTCTTTTCTTTTATATTTGTACACTAGTACTTTTGTGTTTCACCATGTGTACCATGGTTTAATTCCAGCAAGCAAGTAGGTCCCCCCAGAGCCACTGGCCCAGTCCCCTCTGGTGGGATGGGGGAGAAGAAGGGTAATCAGAAGGGTAAACGTGAAGAAACTCATGGGTTGAGATAACAGAGTTTAAGAAGCAAAGGAAAAGCTGCACACACAACGAATTCAAAGCAGAAACAGGAATTCATTCACCACTTCTCACTGTCAGCAGGTGTTCAGCATCCCCAGGAAAGTAGGAATCCATCAGGTGTAAGGGTGACTTGGGAATATAAATGATCACTCCGAATGTCCCCTCTATTCTTCTTCCTCTAGCTTTATATACTGATTATGACACCATATGATGTGGGACAGCCCTGTGGTCACTGGGGGACCATTGTTCCAGCTATGTCCCCTCCCAACTCCCTGTGCACCCCCAACCCCCTCTGTAGTGGGATGGGATGTGAGGCAGGAAAGGCCTTGACGCTTGCAAGTGACAAAAACACCCCTGTATCATTAACACTGTTTCCAGAACAAATCCAAAACACAGCCTACACTAGCTGCTAGGAAACAAATTAACTCTATCCCAGCCAAAACCAGCACACGTTTTAATATCAAACCTCTGCAGAGACAGTGATTTATGTAAGTGCATCAAGTACAGATATATTAAAACTGAATATACTCTGATAAAGCCTCAAGTAAGTGAAAAAAAAATGTTTACACTGGAGAGGAAATGGAGTATATACTTATAGCAACAGCTCTTCATCCAAATTGAATATTTGTATTTTTTCATTTAAGTGCGGAAGTACAATGCCAAATAGTTCATCATTTATAGGGAAAGAAAAAGAAAAACACTCAAAACTTTGTTTTCAAAACAGTTTAGAAGAACTTGTAGCTATGTCAGGCATTAACATAATTACTTCAAATAAAAGGGAACACACTAACAAGAATGCAATTAAAAACCCCCAAAACAACACTATATCCTTTAACTCCAGTATACATAGAGAAAACTTTTTCTTGTTGTTCAAAATGACTGTAATTTTATCTGGCATCGTTTCAACTAGATTTTGCTGCTAACCCAAAAATTAACTCCCACCTTCCCACCCAATCTAAATAGAGATTTCAGCCAAGTGAGTCATAGCAAAGAATGCCAGTCAATTACACATTTTATGTATCTGGCATTTGATTATTAATCAGAAAGTAGGTTACTCAAAGCCTGCACTAAAATTCTACAGATTATGCAATTACAGCAAGCAAGTAGGCATGTCAGTAAAATAAACAACTATATCTGTCTATTTCAAAACTAAATGATTTCAAATAAAACATAAATTAATGTCTTAAGAGTAGCAATTCTAATTTCTGAAGCATGGAAGACTGATTTTTAGTAAACATTGTCATAAATCGAGAAATTAATTTAGGTCACAGAGAGCATCTTCAGTTCCTTATAAAGGACTACTGTTTTTTATTAAACTGCTGCTGTTTGATGATGCAAAAGTATTTTGTTTCCTTGGTAAAATATGTCACAGGTGCATATATTAATGGGAGAGTCACAAATCAGAAGGGCTTCCAACAATTTCACTAGGATATTGGAAGACTGATGCTAAAAAAAAAAGTAAGTACAATGCTGAAGGCACGGAATGATAACATCCTGAGAAAGCACTGTAGTTGTTCCAGCAACAAAAACAGTGGAAAGAATGCAGACAACATTTCAACTAAGCAACAAGCTTATTAACTGAACCCACTGAAAAATTATCCAGAAATCTCTTACACAAGACAAACTTCATTTGTTTCTTAATAGATTTTACCATCAGAGAAAACCAAGAATCCTGTGTGTGATGTCACAGAGTTTACTGCCTTTATTTCTGAGCGTTAAAAGCTTAGTCAAAGAACTAATGTCACAGACCCCAAGTTACCAGTCTGCTGTATAGCATCATTTTTTTTTTTTTTCCACCTGCATTACAATTTCTCCAAGTTGGTATAAGGAAGGAAGAAAACTATGGGAACACCATAGCCTAGATAAAAATGGCACCCATGGAAAAATTC
Source organism: Xenops minutus (assembly GCA_035221455.1). Classification (NCBI taxonomy): domain Eukaryota; kingdom Metazoa; phylum Chordata; class Aves; order Passeriformes; family Furnariidae; genus Xenops; species Xenops minutus. The sequence continues at coordinate 74,768,765 of JAWWEE010000105.1, read as the reverse complement.
CTTCCTGATCTCTAAGGAGTCAGGAGATAGCACTACGTGTTAAAAAATTGAAAACTTGCTCCTGAGATGAGCATAGCAACATTATAGAAGTGTGCCCAGCCAGGAAAGAAGAGGGCTTCAAGTAGTTTCTCCAGTTTCAGATTCTAGTCAGGTTCGCCTAATCCAGATTATGTCTTCATCTCCCTTTTGTTATTCCCTATATTGGGTCTCTGGAAAAAGTAATCTTAGAAAAATGACTAGCTTTTCTTCCTTCTGCTCATCTATCAAAACGCTTTCAGGATTCCACCTTCTGCCTCCAAAAGCTGAGGAGAATGAATTTAGCTCAGTTGAGGACTTAAGCATTACTGGTCACACACTTGAGTGTGACTACTGTCAGCTGGTGAAACTCGTACACTGCTTACTGGAGAGAAGACTGACAAGATCAGAACCTTAAAAAAAACACAGTATTTCAAGTCTTGCATAGGTAGAAAGACACATCTCTTCTGATTTTATTCTAACAATCTTGCTTTCAGAACTAAACACTGATTAAGAAATATACTTATTTACAGAGAAAAAAGAATATGTAAAAAAGTCTGTGGTGTGCCATCAAGGCTCATTGCCTCAAAGACATCCTGGATAGTGGATTTTTTAAACATAGTTTGCCCTGAAGATAGAATGAACAATGAAGCAGGGAGCAAAATTTCATTTTTCACACTGTGAGAAGTTCTGAAACAAAGGAAATCCATAAGGAAACAACAGTGTGAAGTGGAGATGACTCTGGCATAAAGAAATCCTACTGTATAAATAGATTTTGATCTTTCTTGACTCAGACATATACTTCAGCAAGCATTTCTGTTCTAAACATTTTAGAATATTTCTCTCACTTGAAGGGTAAGGTTTTAACCTCATTTAAAGGAAGAAAGACTCTTATTTTAAATAGAACACAACCTTGAAAATTCAGAAGAAAGGAAGTTTTCTTTCAGCAAGTTTGTACCACTGAGGAATATTTAGGACGTACTCTCAGAAAAAGAGGCAAGTCCCTTCCTCCTTCTTTCTTTTTGTATTACATTTTAATGTCTTCCTCTCCTAGTCCAAAAGCTGATAAAAAGAGGATATTCTGTGCCTGAAACCATGGGTGTGCATAGAATCCAGCACTAGGACTGGATTTACATTCTAGGCATACTGGATGAGGGAGTATTAATCAGGTTCAATTCTGGTTTTGAAATGAACAACTTGAAAAGAGTTTTTCTCGATCTCTGAGCTTTATAATCTCTGGATCACTTCTGAAGGCCACTCCATGAAAGCTTACCTTTTTGTATCAAAAGAAATTTGTAGATTTTATGCATCTAAAGGATCCAAAGTTTCTAGAGCAAAGAACCACCTTGTTCCTGGAAGGAAACAGACTGGTATCTAAAGTCATCACTAACACAGGTGTTTGCAACAACTGCAAGCAAAAACCAATGGCATGTAATAGGAGATGAAGGCCACTTACAGAAGACTAACATCAGAGTAAGTGCTTACATGGACAGACAAAATACACTGGATAAGAAAAAAGATTATACAGTGATGAAGCATCAAGAGATAGGAAAATAAAATAGAACTATCTTCCTTCAAAGCACTTTAGATTGTATATTATATGCAGTTTTTCAGCAAAAGTTCTTCATATAAATTTCACAAAATGTTATGGTAATATGAATGGAATAACAATTGACAATGTCAATCTTATAAAAAGTGTTCTAGAGTTGATTACTGTAAAAACGCAGTTCAATGCAATAGCCTGTGAATTATTACTATGGGAGAAGAGCTGTCGACATTCTGAATTAAAAACATTCATAGTTCTTGGTCATGTATTGAAACATTTTTGAATGGTGTGGTGATATGCATAACTGCAAAGAGTCACTATCTCACGTACTGACTATACACATAAGGAAAGTTACTTTATCTGTATATTCAGCTCTAACAGTGGGCTTTCTATATGCATCAAATGAGAAGCACATACATAGTAGAATATCATAGAACACAATGGTCTAATAAAATCATAAAATATATGTATTACCATTTTCATAGGAAAAGTATTAAGAATCAACTTCACTATTTGCTTTTACTTAGAAACACCTCTGTACCCTATTAAAGTGCAGGAAATGAGAAACCGTGTATGAGAAAAATAAAGCTGTAGATGAAACAGCAAGTACCACAATTTTATAGCCCTCTTTTTCTTCAAATAGTTTCGGACTTGATTAGTTTTACATTGCAGGTAAGAACTTGAGAAAAAAGCATTATTCCATTTGATTAGTATCAGATTTCAATAGGGAATAAAGCCTTCATGACTTAGTATCAGACTCTATCGGCTGACAGAATCTATCAGAGTGATCATCCATATTACTCAGAGGTCCTGATGCCATTTGTTGTTCTCAGAACTACTTGCCCTAGTCAGCTCTCATGCTTTTGTGGTCTCTGCTTCACTTCTCACTTCTGCCTTGCCCTCACAAGTACAATTAATCAGCTAATCTTTGAGATGTCAAAACACATTTGGTCCTTCAGGCTATTTCCTCTAGTCAAGAAAAGCATTCTGTTCAGTAATCGGGCAAATGTATTTGCCAATGCAAATGCAGCTTACACAAATTCTCTTTTCATTTACAACACAACTGTTTTCTAAAACACCATCAGTACTGTTGTATTACTCATGCTCTGCAATAAAAATTGCCCTTTTGTTCTAAACTACTCTTATTTCCAGTATAAAGAGCTAGCTAAAGCTAAATAGAAAAATAACCACCTAATAAAATTTGCAATAAACAAAATTTTCTCAGATTTTAAATACCAAAAGTAAAAAAGGTCAATGAAAGCATTAACTTTATTTAAAAAAAAAAAAATCAAAAAATTAAAACTAACTGATAAGTTAGTTTTGTAGGCTGACCTTAGTAGATGGCAGATGCCCAAGCACCCACTATCTCACTTCCCCTCCTTACCTGGACAGGGGCAGAAAATAAGGTTGAAAAGCTCCTGGGTCAAGATGAAAGCTGGGAGGTCACTTACAAACTATTGTCAAAACAGACCTGACTCAGGGAAAATTAACTTGAGTTATTGCAAATCAAAAACAGAGTACAACAGTGAGGAAACAAAGACGAACCTCAACCCCCCTTCCTGCTAGTCCGCCTTTTCACTAGGCTCAACTTCACTGCTTTGTTCCCACGTCTAGCTATGAGGGATGGGGGGTCTAGTCAGTCCATAACTCTTGGTCTTGCCCATTCCTTACTCACACTTTTTCCCCCCTCCAGTCTGAGGTCCCTATCACAGGATAGACCTTAAAAAATTGCTCCAACACGGGTCCTTTCCATGGGCACAGCTCCTGCCAGCAGTCTGGTCCTGCATGAGCTCTCCATGGGCCATCTTTTCCTTTTAGAGCACCATACAGCTGCTGCAGTGTGGGTTCCTCCCAGGGCTACAGTGCAGACATCAACTCCACTATGGCTCCTTCAACGGGCTGTGAGGGAATCTCTGTTACTGGGCCCGGAGCATCTTCTCCCCTCCTTCTGCTCTGAACTGGGTGCCCGAAAAATCTTTCACATTTTTAAGCTGCTTAACATATTTGGCACTTAAAAAATGAAAGTGGTATCACTTCTCAAACCTAAACCTTTGAAGGATGGTTTCTTAGCAAATTGCTAAGATAGTTTTTATATAAACTGTAAGCAATGTTAAGAGTCAGCTCTGAAAGCAATGTGATTTTAGTTTATGCAGGTTAATGAGCAGAGAACAAACATGACAGCCAGCTGCCTGTTTTCTAAATGACAATGCAAGTCAGGTTTAGTTGGACTTCACAGCAAACAAATTTAAGCTTTGAATTTGATTTATTTGAACACCTTGGAATTTCTTAGAATTCATAAAGAAGGCAGGAGGTTTTTTTTGTTTGTTTGGGTTTTTTCTTATTTTTATTTTATTTTATATTTTTATTTTATTGGTGAATGCTACTACAGGTTTCCCACTTCCTACCTTCATTAATGTTAGGTTGAAAGCAGACTAAGGTCAGATACAGCAATTTTCTTTAGATAGACATGTAATTAATTTTTATCAAATCCATGGCAGAAAAAAGACAGAGATATGTGGAGGCCTGCAGAAACCTAAAAGTTTTAGAAATGTCTTTCTGCAAAGTCTGTCAGGTCCATGTTAACAGGCACAGCCTTGCAGTTCGGTCAATATATACAACTACTTCTGTGGAACTTGAAGTACCTCAGTACCACGTAAGCATGACAGAAAATCCAATACTATCCTTTAAATTAATATCCTTGCTTTCTGTATAATTAATTTTTTTGATCAAGAAGAACAATAACAAAAATAGAAATGCTTTCCTTAAAAAAAAAATAAAAATCTATATTCCTAGACAGTTAAAAAAGTATTCAGTAGTTCAGAAGTGGCAGAATCAGGACTATTCACACAAGAATAGTTTGATTCATTTTCTCATTTATTTAAAACACAATAAATTTCCTTTTCCTGCTCTCTGAATCCCTTTAACTCCAAGAATATGAGAATGAAGGAACAGAGATTTATAGAGGTTTACAAGTTGGGAAAATCAGCCTGCTTTCAAAATTTGACTAGATTTGTTTCCAACTGCTACCTAATTTTAGTAACAGAGAAAGCACTTATAATCTGGCCTTAAAACCATTACATATCTGTAGCAAGCAAGACTCATGACAGTGTGATGGTCTTCAAGGCAAAGGAAGAGACCTAAGACCAATAAAAAAGTTTGTCTTGTAACTGCAGGTCTGAGGCACAAAATAAAGCTAAAACATTATATGAAACTTTCTTCAACTTTAAAATGTTAGTCTCACATCTATGTACTTATCTGAATTATACAGATAAGTACAGGCTGTCGACAAGGACTGTACTGAAACTGCTGACATACTAGTTTAAGGATGAGAAATATTCACATTAACTGAACGTGCAATAGAGGAGTGAAATAACTTTACTTGAAAAGAAAATATAACTAAAAGGGTAATTTTTAAAAACTATTTTTAAACTTCATTTAAGTGGAAGAAATTTTGATAAGTTTTTACTATGTTATGCCAAAAATCTTAAATTTGTTCCATGTTATGTATGTATAAAAAATTAAGGAGAAATTATCTTCTACATGTTTTCTGAGGCCCATTAACTTTTTGTTACAGATAGAAGGCATTTCTGCACTCTCTAGAGGCTACCACTGTTTTGCACAAAATTCAGGCATCAGCTTACAATACACTCTGTCCCGTGCAGGGCACTGCTTTTAGACTTTACATTACAAATCACATTATAAATCTGTACCGCAAAATCTCAGTGTTATTCTCCAAACTTTCAAAAGATAACTATAACTACTACATTTGTTGCAAACACAAGGTCAAAGATAACTGAAAGCCCACAAGTTCATTTGAAAATTTTGTGATATCACTTTCTAGACTGTGTAAAGTAAAGCCTGAGTAATGTTGTATATGCACACCCAAGAAAGTCCATGAAGAAAATCACCCAAATAATCCATTGCCTTCCAACAAAACACTTCATATTATCTTGAAAGCTACACAGCAAAATACATAAGTTATTACTTGTGAATACTTTCCATTTAAATATTAACATACCAAAACCAACAGACCAAACAAGAGATTATGGCTAAAGTATGCTTAATATCATTGTGGGTTAAGTGATGGCTAAGTATAAGGCAATAGTATGTCAGGATATGAAGATCATAGTAGGTCAGTATGGACCTGTTAGAGAACGTCCAGGTGAGGGCCACAAAGATGATGAGAGGGCTGGAGCATCTCTTCTATGTAGACAGGCTGAGAGAGCTGTTGTTGTTCAGGCTGGAGAAGAGAAGGCTTCAGGAAGACCTCACTGTGAGGCATTCCAATACCTTAAGGGAGCTTATATAAACAAGGGAGAAGGACTGTTTATATGGGCAGATAGTGTCAGGACAAGGAACAATGGTTTTAAACTAAAAGAGGGTAGGTTTATATTGGATGCCCCATTCCCAGAAGTGTTCAAAGACAGCCTGGATGGGGCCCTGACCAACCTGATATAGTTGGTGGCATCCCTGCCCACGACAGGGATGTTGGAACCAGATGATCTATAAAGACCCTTCCAACCCAAACCATTCTGTTTCCATGATTCTAGGAAGGGAAATTGTCTTAGAGCTCCAACATGCATCCTACATGTTAAACTCAAATATGTAGTAACTGTGGCTTTCACTGCACAAGATGTGGGGAACAGGTTAGAAGACTGACTGAAGAATCTTAAAAATTAATTTTTCTTTTACGACAATTTAATTACCAGTAAAAAATATGGAAATAACTTTTCCTAAAAGCTTGGCTTCTGAAATGTGTGTTGGAACTATAGTAATATTAATGAGCATTCAATCATAACATGGAAGTAAAATCATCTCGTGTAATACTATAAAAGTATGGAGCAGCAAGAAACATGCACGCCTTCTGGATGAGTATAAGTGACAGCATGGAAACACAGAGAGAGTTATTGCTGCAAAATTATGCTACAGACCTTTTTAATTGGAATATCTTTCAAAAACATTTAAAGACTATACTCCACAATAAAAAGAATGAAAATTTAAACACCTTGTTACTTATTCTAGCTAGCACTTAAAAATATTTGTATAAAAAGTAACAAAGGCAGATCCCACTGTGCATTAAGGGTGGATTCCTGAGAAGGGAGACAGTTAGCAATTTGTCAGATAAAGGAATTTTTCCTCATGAGAATAAGTGTAACAGATACATCTAATAACTTACAAAACACACATCTTTAAATACACACAGGCAAAGCACGAAGCAAGCAGGATGGAAAGGAAGGAGAACATTTTGAGGACTGTCACTGAAGTGCTACTTCTAATACCTGACAATCACCTTACTTTTACATCTTTCATTATGACTGAATTGATTCATCTGGTGACAAAAATAAAGATGTTGAAAACACAACTGCTTAGAAAAGAGGCAGAAGACAATTGTCACAGAAAATATATATCAGGCCTTCAGCTGCCTAGAAGAATCAGCTGAGACCTTTTGAAACAGTGATCCAACCTGAAATACAAGCATCTACTTCAGCTGATGATCCTACTCCCTGCCTTTTATCTCCCATACAATATACACCATCACTGTGCATATAAATTGTATGCATGCATCTACCTGCTGTAACGTTACTTCTTTCAGGAAAAAGCTGCTTTTCTGTTAAACAAAGGCACTTCATTACTTAAATTACTAAAGGCTAGAAAACAGAGCAATGACTGACAAAGCAACTCTGAAACAATAAATAAAGAGGCAATACCTATCAGAGTATTCCTGTCTGAGAAATGTACACATTAGAGAGGCTGACAAGTAAAATGAAGTTTTGAAGCAAGAATCAATTTAATATAGCGTAAGGAGCAATGAAAGAAGCCTGTTTGGATGAAGTGGTTTTAAGTGCCTAGTTGATCAAAGAAAGCTCCTGAGTTTTCATAGAAAACAATATATGCAAAAAGCAATAAGCAAGATCCAGCACAAGCAAATGCCCTTTCCTCTATTTATAATAAGGCTACTTATTTTCTGTGCACTTTGATATGCAGCAAAAAAACATTGTACACTAATGGGCTCCAGAATCTGCAAGAACAGCAGCAGCTGTTGTGGTAACTGGTAACTCTTGGATTGGCATTATCTCCCATCCTCACCTCCTACCATTCTGACTAATCGTAAAACTGACTAGCTACCACAAACAAAAGGAAACAAAAAATTATTTCACTGTCTCAGAACTTTTTGCCTTTACTTTTTCTTTTTAACCTTCCCAATGTTTCAAAGAGCAAAGACACAAAACTGAGCAAAAGCAAAAACTGAAATTAATCAATACTTTAATTATAGTTCCTTTGAAACCTACGAACTAAATTTTCAGTCACAGATAACATAATTGTTTCCAAATTTTTCTTCTTCTGGAAACTACTTTTCTTCCACCTCCACTCTCCCCAAAGTTTATAAACCACAAATACACTGCACTTCAGATTAGTCCTTCTATCCAATGACATATATAGGAAACTGCAGAAACCCCTTGAGGGTAAGTTTTAACTAAAAAAAAAATTAAAAAAAATTTCAAAGCAATGAGATGAGTCCATGACAGGAAAAAAATATTATCATTCAGGTTCTATCCCTTTCTATTTCTTCTTGATTTTTATACATAAACCTACTTTAGCCTCTTCCTCATCAAAAAAAAAAAAAAAGAAAAAAAAAGAAAAAAGAATAATTGTTCTAGTAGTGATATTTTGGACAGAAATAAAAGAGCATGATAAAGCAGACAGTCTGCCTACACTTAAGCTACTATCTTAATAATTTCCTATTACTAGAGTAATTAGAGGAATTTCAATTACGTAAACTTTTTTCCCAGACACATTTTTTTTTAATATTGCCTGAAATAGTTTTTGTGTTTTTTTCTTTCCTTCCATTTTTTACTGGATGTAAGCAGAGTTTTAGTAATGAGTTGCGATTTTATGAATTATGTTGCAAACTAGAAGAGCAAGAGAAAATAGCACTTTCCCATTCTATATTCTCTTTATCAAACTTTGTACTTACTTTCAGAGCAGGCTTTTCCACATGCTCTTTCTCTCTCTTTCTTTTATAACCCTCACCTACTTGATTGTGTGCCCTAGCTGAAAAGTATTGTGAAAACAAGAACTAATTTAAAATGGCAATCTGGTGTATGTAAATAATTTCAATTATTAAAAGTTCCTATTAAAAGGGTTTTTATTTTGTAAACCAAAATTCTGGGTAAATGGTGTTGCAAAGTCACTTGAAGCACCAGTGATATTGCTGTCGCTCACTGATTGCCATTAACAGGCAACTACAGTTTTGGGGGTTTTTTATAAAATAGAAGGTAAGTATCATTTTGACATATTTGTAACAACATTATTACAGCATTTCAAGTTTATTTGGACCTTATAATTTGTAGTCCAAAGAAATCAACTTTTCAAAGATGATTAATATAGAAGAATTCTGAACTTATATTAATGTTAGCTTCTTGCAAACACATACACACAACATTTGCGTTATGAACACTAGGGACATAACCTACCTAGGTTTACTATCTGGAAATAGGTGAGATTTTATGCAAAGGTTTATTACACAGACTTGGAGCACCATAGTAGTAAGTCTACATGGGAAAAACCAAAAATTTTAATGACCTTATTGTTTAAGATATTCCAGATGTATTACTGTTTTCATCTCTGAATCAAAAGTCACATTTTGGAACATAATCAGTGTAATAACAGACTTAGTAATAACATTTCAGGTGCTTCACCAGTACTGTTACAAAGAGTTTGAAGGAAAGACCAGTGTACCTATGAAGAGGCACGAATATATAGGCAGAACAGTATTTTAAAATATTATGCATACCTGTGTTCGCAGAATTTCACCTTTTGACAGTTGCATATCACCAGTCAGCTCCTTCACAGTAATGCCTAGTGGTTCCAGACGCTTGCTGAAGTAATTTGTCATTTCGGCTGCCAAAGCCTTCATAGGAGCAACATACACAATCTGCACCAAAAGAACACTCACTTGATAAATGAGCAAACCCCACAACGCTGTTTGTTTCATGGCAACCATTACAAATCACAATTTATTGTGAAATATGATGCCAGGCGCTTACAGTGAAAAATCTTAATAGTGATATATGAAAAGTAGTTATCTTTGCTGGATAAGTGTGCAGCTGTTTAAAGGACAATGGATTTTGTTTATACAGCCTCATCACTTTGAAAATTGGTTCTGCATCAAAGCTAAATGCATTTTCATAGCTTTTTACTCACATAATAAGATTTTTAGAACACAAATAAGAATAGCTTTAAGAGTAATAAAGTAAATCAAAACTAGCCTTATCTTTAACTTGGAAAAGCATAATATCCTTGAAAACTTCCTGATTTCACATTCCATGTATAACATATAATAGGCTTTACCTTACAAGTTAAAAAGCTGTTATTTGGCTCATTAAACTCCTACCTTAAACTCATCCTTTTTGATAACACCATGCTGGACATGCTGGCGAATTTCATGAAGGATTGTCAGCATGGCAATGTTAGTCTTCCCAGCTCCAGTGGGGGCGCAGATCAGCATGTTCTCATTTGTATTGTAGGCAGTCTCGAAAACTATAGACTGGATTCGGTTTAGTCTTTTCATGCCTTTAAAAGCAAGTTGCCCAATCTGTTAAAACAACACACATATTTTAGATTTTTCATACATGTATGTATATGAGTGTCTATGTACCTATATATATATTATTCATAAGAAAAAGAGCACATGGAAACAAAACTTAGGATACCTGTCGTAATCTATGTATTACTCCAAGTGTTTTTATTCTGAGGCTGCACACTTCTACCCAACCCTCAAATACCAAATCCATAAGGAAAACAAAATATAGCAGGATAACACTGGCTAAAATTAAGCTAAATCTTTAGCCTTATACTCACTCACTATTTATTTCTTTTAGTCAAGAGTTTGACAAAAAACTAATATACAGTAAAATAATGACCTATTAATAATTAAACACCAGTAAAATGGCACTAATAAGCATAGAACAATATATATCTCTAAGATGATAAAACATGATGACTAATAGAAGGAGGCAGCATTACATAGGAACATGCTGAAGAAATTGATTGTTAAAAAATTATGTATTATTAATTTTGTACAATAAAGTTCAATTTTTCAAACGCAAACACACAAATTCAATACCAGCTTTCTCTTGCTTCTGGGGAAATCTCCATTGTGCAACTGTTCACGTTCAGACCTTTCTCCAACAACATTTACAACAAGCTGCAGCCACCAAAAGGAAAATAAAACTTGTATGGGGAGTCCCAAACAGGCTTTAAAAATGTTTTAAACCCCTAAATTATAGAGCTAATACAGGAAATTATGGTTATTACAGTTTAATGCATGTTTAAATCTTCAGAAGTACAAATCATCAATTACAAAAATACTTTGCTTCTCTTGGTCTCTCTGAAAAATCATATTTTCACCAGGAAAGAACTACTGTAGATAGACAGCTACAATTTCTGCATTTGAAGATTATAAAACCTTTGCAACTGAAGGACAGACCCTTAAGATATAAAATTAATTTTCTCATAAACTTACTTTTTCTTAGTTCTTTTCACAGATTTTTAAAATAGACTGCAGAACACACAATTATTTTTTCTACAGATTTAATTACCTGCACTGCTTCTAGTACAAAGCACATAAAGTATCTTATTGATATTTTTGATGATTATAATTTTTACTTTAATTGAGGAAACCACAGAAGTACAGTAAAGAACAGACCCAAAAGCATCTGAAAAATCTCCTTTTCCATTATTCTGGGTGCTTCAATTAATTTGCAGTCATTTTCTATGGTAATAACCTCTCCATTACCAAATATTCTTTCCAGTGCCTTCCAATACTAAGCAAATTATTTGAGCAGGACTTAATTTATTACTCCCTTAAGTAATTTAAGCTTAGGAATGAAGGCTTCATCAGCTATTTAAATCAAATACTTGATTTAATTTTGTGGCAAACAACACTGGGTCTATCATTTTACTGCAGTTTCCTGGTAGTAGCCTCATATGAGATGCTGAGATACAATATATAAATTTAGGTTAACACACTGGTTTCACAATACTTGACAACTCTTCACTTTTAAATTTATAGGAATGATGTACTTAATGACTAGCCAATTGTAGTTTTGTTCTAGATGACTTTGAACAGGAAAAAGCAACATTCATTGATATAGAAGTCAATGAAAATGCTATGCAACCAACACACTATTTCTTTTTGAAAAACGTACTTTTCAGTTTAACAGTACCTTTTTTCTTCGCAAAGCTTTTGGGTTGAAGACTTGTCCCACACTGAAAAAGCAAGTACTATTCAAACCATGAATTCCATTTGCATTTATAGGATTGATAAATCTCAAATATATCCAAATATCTGCTTTAAACTGGTAAGCATCTTTGGTGAAGAAAAAAAGCAGTATCTAATGCAAGTACTTGATGTACTTTTAAGAAAGTTTCTTCAATTTTTAGTGGTTGAATTTCAGGATTACAACCGTTTTCACTGTTAATGTTCTTGCACAGTTTATTCTACTTGTCAGACTGCAGGAAGAAAGATTATTTGTTTTGCAGAAAGTTGTGTATACATAATGTTCTAATGTGTACTTAGTATGTCATCTTGAAAATTAATTTCATCTTCATGAATGAGACTATTATAAAGTGTTAATGGTTTTCCTGGAGACCTGCTGATTATGTTGGTGCTATCAGGGCTCAATCAGCTATTTTTATGACCTCCTTAGTCATTTTAGGTTTCTAATTTGCCAGGTATTTTATTTTGAGATTTCTTGCCAGGTCTTTGTAATTGGTTATATTTGTTCTTTTCCCTCCCATTCCCTCTAGTTAGTTTTAGAAACTATTATAAACACCATATGATGTTCACACTGATGAACAGCATTTATAATAAAAGATCTATGGAGAGAAATTCACAAACGCAACTGGGGATTACAGAATTGAACTAACAAAACACTACATTGCACAACATGCATATTATTTAAAGAAGCAGGTTTTAAATAAAAGCAGAAACACTGCTGTCTAAATTAAGTCCCATGTAAGTATCTTCAGAACTGAATGACAGAAATTTTTCACAGTTAGATATTTGAACACGTATGGCTTTACACATACAGGTCACCTAATAGTAGTGTGATTTTTAATACCCTTAAATATGTCCTTAGGTTATCTTAAACTACTGCATGTAAGAATATATTGCTACAGCTTCTCTTAAACTTTAAGTGTGCAGTGTAAAACATCTTTTTTCCTCTACATTTGTCAGAAATTACATACACTATAGCCCTAGGACATGGAATTGTAAGCACAGATAAATAAATATTTAGAAAAAAATAATTTCCTGTTCTCTTTTCCTGCTGCAAAATACTAACACCGGGGATCAAGACTGACTTGGTAAGTAGCAATAAACAAATACATGGTCCAGAAGAACCTGAGGAAGCTGTGTAACAAGCTAGAAAAATGGACCGCAGCTTGTTTTCCAGAAAGATGCTAAGCCTGGTAAAACAGGAACATTAAGAATGGAATAAAGATTAATAAAAAAATAAAATCCATAAAAACTTGGTTAAGAAATAAATATATTTTTTTTAAATAATGGCATTCTGACCAGAATGTACACTTTCATTCTACACACTATTAATTTTCAAGCAGGTACTGACAAATCAATACACAACATTCAAAATCACAATACAGTCAATGCATAACATTCATTGAAAGTTGACTCTGCAGGAACACATTATAGATTAAAAAAGCTAAAAGAGAAAGGAATTCCAGAGGAAAACAGTATCCTAAGATTTCTTTAAACCAGCTCCTGATTTTGTTGAAAAATATATTAAAGAATACCTTTCCTCTAAATTGCATGTTATTTCAGAAAGTACAAGTGCATAATCCAAACCCAGCAATTTTCCCCTGAAATATGACTAAGGTAGAAGACAGAAATGTAAGAGTATGCACAGAACTCCACAGTTTTACAAAAGGTACTAGAAGATTTGCTTTTTTTAATTTGTCATTTGCAGAAACTACCTATTTTGAAAGCTGAAAACAATTTTTCCCCACTCTGGCATATTAACATCAAGACTTCTACAGACCAATTCTCTTTCAGATAAATCAATGCAATCCCTTTCTTCTTAAAAAACTGGTAGCCACTGGATGGCAGAATGTGTTTTTCACTGAAAGTGAACGAGATGCAATATTCTTCAGCTTTTTACTGCAAAACTGATTTATCCCTAGAATTCAACATAAACCATAGAAAGTTTAAGCAGAATACAATCTAAGTGCTATTCTCAACAAACAGAATTTCAAGCCTATCATGATACCATTTTTACTTAAGCATGAATCAATGTGTAAGAACACCAAGAAACAACTCTTTACACAAACCGGATGATACTCAAGACAGCTCTAATGTGAATGTAGAAAATCCCAATTTTTACTTGAGTAAGCCTTCTGATTCTTTCTCACGGAATTTATTGTGACAGCTAATGCATTTAGCAACACAGTAGTGACAGTGTCTGCTCCAAACAGCACAGGCCATCAGCACTTTAGACAAGAGTTTTACTCATGCAACTCATCAGACCTTGTAGTTCTACAGAGTTCAATAAATATTATACAGAAGATACTAATTTTTTTCACAAGACCCACCTGTGAAACCTGCTGTGATCTCTCTATGGTCTCTCCTTCACCCAAACAAAGGGGTGCTAATTACAAGTTCCACTAAAAGCTGACATCTTCCACTCTCCGGATCACTTTATGCATTAAGACTTGTTGACAGAAACAGCTTGTCAGGTGCAATTAACCTCAGCATAACAAGTTTTCACTTTGTGGCCCAATGTGCTCTTAAGTCAACTTCAAGGTACAATGCCAGCATTTTAGCAGCAGCTTCCATAGTCAGTATGGGTGTGCACAGACAGAACATTGCATCTCTTATCTAATATCCCAGAGCAACTCTAGAAAAAATATCACCATGTTTAATTAGCAATTTATCCAGAACATACATTTGGATGTTATGTCCCTTAGAATTATGATGTATCTATAGGACATTCTTTTCATATTTGTCAATCCAAAAGAAATTTTGTCATGTTCACATTAATTTTCCCAGTTCTAGTCATACTAGACAAACTTTCTCATTGTCTGAAATAAAGGAATGTTAGTCATCTATCCTAATTTTCATAGCATAAGACCACGTAAACCAAATGTGCTATAATGATGACTTTTTCTGTCATACTGTAACAAAGTAATAAGATTACTATCCATTTATCTTAAAGATAATCCATTGTACTCACAAACCAAGGTTAAGCTTTCAGCCTCTTCCATGCTCATTGGCTTGATTTTAATGCAGATATATTTTATTCAAAGTACCTTATATATCTCAGGTACCACAAATCTCATTCTGCAGTCAGCTGTTCTCTTGCACTTTCAGTTACAAAGGTAATTGATCTAATTCACAAGAGCATGACTAGTTCATGCTTTTTTACAGAAAAACCCCCTGAAATTCAGGATGAAAAGTTCTGATGATAAATAATCTCTAGGTCGTCTTTCCTCTTTGATGTACTTTGGAATTGTCGTTGGTTAAAATACATAGCTATATACATATATACACACATAGGAAGATATGTTTTTATATGTATGTTTATACACATACACATTTTAATAAATACATTCCCACTACCCTTCCAAATTATGAACATTGAGTAGTCGCCTCTGCTTTCTAATTACGCATCTATACACTTAAAGCACTTTCATGCCAGCGAAATGCCTATTTTCTTACTGAAGGCACACTCAGAAATAAACATAGATGTTATACCTGGGCCTTCCACAGTTTCCCTCTTCTGATGATACTTTTCATAATCTGCTCATGAGATGGTAGCTCATGAGATTTAGGAAAAAAAATGTAACTATATAACTAGCATAAAGGTTAAATTATTTTTTTATTATCTTTGGAGGACTATTTGAGAATATAATTTCCTACCTGCCCCAAAGTCTGAAATGTGTTCTCTCAAAAGTGCATATCTACATTTTAAGCAAAGGCTCCTAACATGTAAAAGAAAAACTGCATGGTATTTGGATCTGCTCCATTTAGCACCAAATCGTATCAGTGAGATTTTATTGGACTTTGGGGGACACTTTTTGCAGGAACAAGTAGCATACACAAAGATATGAAAATTATACAAGCATACCAAATAGAGCTTACGACTAGCTTTGGGCCATAATCAGCATTAAAATTTCTTCAAGTAAGTACAAATTATGTCTCATTCAAAGTGTAGTACCTGAAGAGTTATGTGCTATAAAGGAAGCTTGGAGTAAAACACATTAGATGCAAGCAACAAAAGGCACCAGAGAAGCAGCAGCTGGTTTCAAAGCTGTATGTGCTACAAGTGACTAGACTAGAATGAAAAGCAATTCTTGCATGGTATGGGCTACCCGTGTCACTATTAGTGGCATTCACTGAATCATTTACTGCAACATCTGTCACAATTTACTTTGGGGTTCATCTAGTTCAGCCCCTCCTCACCGCTCAAAGCAGGATCACCTACACCTGGGCAGCAACTAGCAACAAGGATGGAGACTCCATAACCTTTCTGGGCAGGGCATACCAGTGTTCCATCACCTCACAGTAAAGAATTAATTTCCTGTGTTCAGATGAAATTTCACATGTTTCAATTTGTACCCATTGGCCCTGGTGCTCTCACTGAGCACCACTGATGAGAGAGTGGCTCCCTCTTTGTTAATCATTCGCCTATCAGGTATCTATAAACACTTGTCAGACTTCCCATGAGCTTCCTCTTCTACAGCTCTCTCAGACTTTCCTCACATGAAAGATGCTTCAGTCCCTCAATTAGATTAAGAAGACAGAAGAAATTCCTAGAAATGACAGATAATGAACTATAAGGGTAAAATTATACTCTGACATTCTATAGAACACAAAATCACAGCCCACATAAGACTTTTTTGAATATTTTAATTCGACTTAAACATCACCTTTTAGAAAACTATGGAGACTTTGTTTCAAAATTATCACCACATTTACTGGTTAATGCAGTGGATATTTAAGTAGCAGCAACCATCAGAAACCAGGGAAATTTCCATACTTTCAAGTTATCTTAGCGTCATTAAACTCGAAACAAACACTGCGAAATTCTCTTACATTCTGCTAGCATACACAAGAGTAAAAGAGTATTCTGGGGGAAAAAGTACATATATATATATATATGAAAGGATCACCTCTGCTTGAAGTTACCATAAAAAACTATGAAAATGAATGCAATGAATGCAATTTTACTTTATTTGGAATGCTTTTTCTAAATAATCCTGGCTAAACATTTCTTCTCCAGACTTCAGGTTTGCCAAAACACTGAAACAGTTATTTTACTGACTTAATCAGTTCTCAGAAATGTCGAAATTCTAGACAAGTTATAACAATGAGTGCTCTTCCCCAAACAAATTTTCATTGAAGAACCAGACTGCAGAGAAGTCCAGCATAATTCTATTAAAAAAAAAAAAATGCAGTAAAATCTAGTAGTCTAATAGTCTTTTATCAACTAGTCACTTCTTGAAAAAAACAGTAGGTAAAAAAAAAATTGAATAAAAAACCTCTGGGGTTTTTTTTGTTTTTATTTTTTCGTTGTTTTGTTTTTTTGGTTTTGTTGTTTTGTTTTTTTTCCAAATTCTAAGTCCTACCATCAGGTCTCTTGAAGAAAGAAGAAGGATCTATTCAAAATCAAGAATTTTTAAGGAAAATATTTACCTTCATATATGACAGCTAAGAGTTTACATGTCTCAAGCAATTTCATCAAAAATCCTTTTAAGTATATAGATACATTGTCACCAACTTTAGAGGAACTTATTCTATACAAACAACTGCAGCAGTTGTATCTTTTCTACAGACTTCTGAATTATTCAACCACTTATTGTTGTATTAAAAATGCGACACTGAGAAACACTCATTCAAAGTATAGATTAAACTCAAAGACTTCTGCCAAGTATAGACCCCAAATCAGTTTGATGGAAATGACAGGAAAGCACTATAGCTCCAAGCTTTCACTGCTCTGAGTTAGAACACTGAAACAGCTTGGGGGATCTCCTCCCCTCACTGAGAGGATTGTTTTGTGTTCATCAGCCTAGTTATAATATGACAAAAGATTATAGACAGAGCGATTATACCCTCTGGTGACTTGATTTGAGGAAATGGATATCAAAGTGTTTTAGAAAGATTTTTCCATAAAAGCAACTACTTTTACAGCACAACAAATGTACATGAATTTTGGCATCCAAATAGACACATAGGCAGGATACTGATTTCAGTGAGACTATTTTAAACTCCAGAGTATCTGATGTCAAGAGAATTATTCTAGATTATAGCAATGAAATGGAGATCAGAACATAGCCTCTTCTTACAGCCTTCTGATGCCATTTGTGAATTACACACAAAAATTACCTTGAACTAATGCAGTTGAAGGAAAATTGGCAAAAGTTGTGCCATTTCCTAATAAACTCAGAAGTTAAAATCTTATGAGGATAGGAGGATTTAATTTGATCACATTTTATCCACATTAAATGTAACTAAAGTAAAAAAGCATTTCTTCCTCATAAAATTTAAAAATATCTTAATGCTGTGCAAAGCTAAGACCATGTGAGAGTGAAATACAAAAATCTCTGCAAATTTGAAAACATTTTAAATGTTCTGGACTGCTGCATATTGACATCTCCACTATCACTATCTCCCTGACTTTTCTAGATGGAACAATGAGGAAACTGATGTTTATAAGCCACAGCATATTTTTCTTCAGAGTGTGGTGGTTTTGTTGGTTTGTGGTTTTTTGGTTGTTTGTTTTTGGTTTTTTTTTTCCTTCAATTCAGAGAATGCTCTCATAATTTCTTACACTTGTATTCAACTATAACAGACTCCTAGCTCTGCTGATGGCATATTGATCTTGTATGTTATTCCCCTGGGAAAATACAGTGTGTCTCTAAGAGGGGGAAAAAAAAAAAATCACTGTTAGATGGACAGTGACTCAAAAAATAACTGCAATAAGAGTTAATACAGTTAATAGAGTTAAACCCCTGTCCCAGTTGTTCAAGAACATAGATACTGCAGGATAAAGGGAGAAACACAACAAGTAATATAGAAAGACAAGGACATTGAGAAAGAAACTACATAAGTTCTGGCCATTGAAGTAAGTCTACTAACATGAAGCATAAAAACTGAAGCCTGCTTTTGTAACCAATATAAAATGATTTTAGCCAACTTTTCCCAAGTAAAGAGTTTATGATATGATTGTACGTACAAAGTACTTTTTCAAAGTAGAATTCTTTTACAAATTGCCATTTCTGAGCTAGTTGGAAGAATTTTGAAATAACTGCATCATATCAAGAGAGATTTATTTTTTTCCTTCCATATTCTTGTCGCAGTTTTGAAAGAATATGTCATTATTAACATAAAAAAATATTTCTAAGCAGTAAGTTTTGTTGATGAGGTCATTCAACTCAAAAAAATGTGTGGCTATTGTGGACTAGCCTGGACAGATAACTGGAATATTTAGTAGAGCTAGAGAATACTGACAGAAGAGAGCAGACTGGTTTTGACCAAACCTCAAAAATAGTGACAATGAAGAAGAGACATGACATCAGACAAAAGGGATCAAAGTCCTAACCCTCCTATTTCACAGAGACTTCTGTGAATGACCAAGGTATGGCTCAGAAAAAAGGCACAAAACTTTCTGAAGCATGCATCTGGGCATTTGCAATTGGCAGTTCTCAGGATTTAAATTAATGGAAAATTAAGACACTGAAAACTAGAGAATCAAAAAAATGTAAAAGCTGATGAAGATAATTCTTACCTTGCAAACAGCACTACAGATTTAACAAAGCTTTCACACATACTTTGCAAAGGATATGCGCTGAGATTACACCTTGACCAGACTTTCTGTTTCCACCAAATCACATTATCACAGAATAGGTAAGGTTGGAAGGGACCATGTTGGGTCATCTGGCCCAACTTCCCTGCTCAAGCAGAGTTGTCCTAGAGCACATTGCACAGGATTACATTCAGATGATTCTTGAGTATCTCCAGCAAGGAGACTCCACAACCTCTCTGGTCAATGTGTTCCAGTGCTCAGTTACCCACTCAGTAAGGAAGTTCTTCCTCATATTCAGGTGGAACTTCCTGTGCAGCAGTTTCTGCCCCTTTTGCCTTTTGTCCTATTGGTTGGCACCACTGAGAAGAGCCTGGATCCATCCCTCTCTTCAGATACTTGTATATATTGATGAGGTCCCCTCTCAGTCATCTCTATAGTTGTGCTTCTACAGTAGCTATTAATATGCAAAATGGCTTTTTTTTTTTTTCTGATGTAGACACCTTATTGATGCAAAAATTGAGAAGCATTTTTATATAGCTAAACGATAATATTTGAAAACAAGTCAGAAATTCTCCATCTAAGGAATATGTATGGCAGGGAGACAGTCTCCCATTTAGCAATCCAGAAGATCAAAGGTTCACAGATACCAAAAACAAGGAGAAGAAGGCTAAGAAACACAGAAGATTAACTCCAACATAGTCTCAGATGACTCAGAAAAAAAATGCCCATCCTTTTCAGATTCAGGGAACACAGCAGAGAGGAGGGAATATCTGCACATAAATTTCTTTCATTATATTATATTTCATGATAAGTAATTCCTATGAATGACTAAATAAAAAATAATCTTCCTCTTTATGGCAAATGAAAAGTTCTTATTTCCTTTTTTCTAATTAATTTCCAAGAAGCTACAGAAGAAATTATTTCTATTGCCATTGTTATAATTATTATTATATAGGGCCTACTTGTTTATTAATATGAAAACTAAAAATAACTCCACTTTTATTTGATACGTCCAGTTGCAATACTCTAACTGAAAGATTAAGTGGTAGCAAAAGTCAAATTTCCAATTAGAATTCAGAAAAATTATTTTGTAAGGATAGGATATGAAATACACAAAAAAAAGTTTCCAGCTTTAAACACTTTACATTAATTTTTGTTCCCTATTGTTCTGCAGACTTAAACAACTAGCCTTCTTTAAAAGTTTAAAAGTTCCACTGTATTAGCAGTTACTGTGTGATCTTCAGGTTAATGGAAACTGCAAGTCTGAGATGAACAGCCTATCAATTATAAAGTCAACCTCTTACTCATATAGGTCCTCTATCCCAAAATCTTTTAAAAATATTTAAAACTACTTGGTGGTTTCTAACTCAATCCCTTAATTAATCATCTCAGTCTCATTTCTATCACTGAAAGACACAGAAAATTCTTATCTAGAATAGGAGATTTATGGGGCATATGGAAACTTGGGCTAATCAAAGACAAACTTTAAAATCAGGCAAACTATAACATGTCTGACATATTTTGAGGGTGAGTTAATCTTTCAAATGTGTCAGCATATCAGAATTAGCATATACCTCTCTCATGTTTGAAAATTCTTGCTTTGAGACTTCATTTCTTAAAAATGAAAAACAAGTTTGGTTTTCCGTGTAATTTTAATTAGACTTTAAAATACTACCCTGTATTTCTCTTTAACTGAAGACTGAATACTCCCAAGAACGAAAGCCTGCCTTCAGGTATGCTATCAAAGTAAAGCACACTACTGCATTCTTCCACACTCATACTATGAAATTCCACTGAGAGACGGCTATTCCCTGAACAGGATGCAGCAGAAGCACATTATTCACTTTCCAGTCTTAATTATCGAAATGACTAAAACTACTTTGAGTTGTTTTAATTAAAAACTTTACAGATCTCTGTATATGCTTTATACCAAAAGTTTATATTCAGTCAATGACATAAATGTGACTCCTTAAAGAATGAAAAATTAACATTTAACAAGTTGTTTTCTCAGTTTAAATATTTCACTTATTATGATCACTTAATGAGGCCAAAAAACATAACAGCTGCAAAGTCACCAGGTAGATATAATTGGATTTCAAATATCACAGTGATTAAGTACAAGAGGGAAAGAATGCTGTGAGCCAGAAAGCTGGATTTGGTTTTTTTTAGCTACATGCAGCTGCACTGTGGTAGAACATATCTACCTGAAATGCTTCTTGGATTTTCATTGGTCATTGGGTTTACCCTACAAAATTTAATACATGTAAGTCGCCCAATTTACCATTATCTGAACGTCACAATTTGGAACCTAAATATTATCTTCCTTTGAAAGTAATTGAAAACTCTTTTTAAGAGCAGGGTAACAATATTTCACATTATTGAGTAGTTTTGAAGCACAGGTATCTTTCAGTATTTTTTTTTAAATGACCCCTAATTAATCCAATACTAATTTAGGCACCCAAAACCATCAGCTCTAATTGCTCACGTAGAAACAAGCATTTAATCTGTTAACATAGAAGCCACTTCAGGATAATGTTTTCAAACTATTTACTTTAGCTTGCCCTTAACACATAACAAACTATTGCTTTCTACAAAATGTAAAAAAAATGAAAAAACTTTACAGAATGCTCTGAAAGGTAATTATAGTTTAAATTAGAAATAATTTTAACACATCAAGAAAAAATGAAAGAATGGCAAACAGAATAATATTCCCACAGGAATAACTATTGCTGTCATAATCTTTTTAACAGCTCAATTTTCTTCTCTATTTCAGTTAATTTCACACATCTGCTCCCCAAGAAGGCAGTACCATTTTACAATAGAGATGTTAAATGACTTTTTCCTAAATTTTACTAGGGAAGACTACAAACACAGTTGGTATTTTCTTCTACAAGAACACAGCTATTTTGTTCTACCAAATTCCAGCTAAACCAGCAGCATTCACAGACATTTTTCTACCACAGCAAAACACAGCATAGGTGAGGGATGATGAACTTGTGTGGTAAGGTCACCAATACGTGAGAACAATGAAAGCTCAAAAGACAAAAAGTACAACAGTTGAAAAAAATATTTGGAATATTTAATTACTTCTGATTTTAAAACTTACTTTTGTTTGTGCCTTACCATCAACAATGAATCAAATATGCTACAATTAAAAAAAAAAACATACTCTC
The DNA here is from genome assembly GCA_035221455.1 of Xenops minutus. Classification (NCBI taxonomy): domain Eukaryota; kingdom Metazoa; phylum Chordata; class Aves; order Passeriformes; family Furnariidae; genus Xenops; species Xenops minutus. The sequence continues at coordinate 74,746,206 of JAWWEE010000105.1, read as the reverse complement.
ACAAACCCTCCTCAGATCCATCTCTCAACTAACTAAGCCAAACAAAAATTGAAAACACGCTCTCTTCCTGACTGGCTACGTGTTTTAGTAACACACTACACATAGTGTAACTGAGACTTCTAGCTGCCATATCTGGGTTTGTTTTTTAAAACAAAACCCTAAAATAGTTGTACGAATGAGAAAGCTGTTCAGAAGTGGTGCTTTTCTGTACAAAACAAACCCAAACAAAACAGCCTTTTTTTTTTTTCCTTTAGGTATTCAGAACTAGTTTCATTGGATGAATCTTTACACAAATTAAAATCCTGACAGGTAAAAGCAGGTACTTTGTTAGATTACTTCTAGGTACAGGCAGATGTATCAACTCCCACAGTGGCTCAGCAGGTGTTTTTCGGCAGCTGGTGCCCTTTACTGGTTTGCCTTTGGAAGTGTTCCCATTAGATTTTCAACCATTTCAGAGGCACTACTACACAATATACACACACTTGGCAGCTGTGTAGAAAATGAAACAGGCTTAATGTTTTATTCAAATCAGATTCAGTCAGTTTTACCTCATGTTAATATTAAAAAGTACATTTCCCTATTCATATTTACTACTTGCACAAAAAGGGGCAACCCAAGTAACTGTAAGAATATATAACTCTCACATAGCAGTATCTACTAAATATTTTAAAGCAATTTTTCCTTAGTATATCATAGACGGCCATGCTGGTTTAAAGAACAGACTTTAAGAAATGAAGTTCTCTATACTCACCAGTACCAATAATGTTACTATTAGACTTCAACCCATATTTCTATTAATTGTTCTTTTTAAACTTATACTGCTATACTGCTTCAGAAGAGATAACTGAGATTTTACTGCCCTCTTTTCAATAAAAAGAAGGTTGTATATTACTAGCACATAGAATAAAGAGAGTCTCTAAATGAGAAGATCTGTTTAAGTTTCAATTACAATTTCACTAATGAAAGGACATTTGAAAACATTATGTTATGTTCACATGGATTTTTTTTCTTGCTTTATCTACATTTATCAGTGTTTTTTGCATGTAGTCATTAATAATAAGGCCCTGAAAATAAACATGCACCTGGACTGACACAACAAGGAGCATATTTACCAGCTTCTCACAGCATCCTTGCCACACTCAACATCTTCAGTGTCTTAAATGTGGCTTGACCATGTAACACAACCATCAAATTTCTAAGGACAAAAGAAACTTAAAAAACAAATGACCAGATTGTATTCTAAGCATCCAATTTTAAGACACTACAAGAGAGAGAAAGGCATTAAGATTACAGCTGGAAAGCAAGGAGAAGCCTATTGACAAACAAACAAACAAAAAAGATAATTTTTGACCTCTGTGAAAAGTCATCTGAAAAACTTGTGTAGATGAGCTAAGGCAACACACAGTGAAGAGGAAACCTTCATTCAGCCTGATTCTAAAAGGATCAAACTTGCTCAGTGTCCAATCAAAGCAAATAAACCTGACATCAGCCTACCTAAAGGACAGGTTTATGACACAGGTAGAGAAAGAACACTATTCTGGAACAAGATAAAAGTTACATTGTGAATTGCTGTGTTGGTTGCTTCTTTCAGTCAGGGACACATTAGACAATATAAAAATGTGGGTGCAAGTGGTTATACAATAATCCCAGTAAAGCAAATCCAATTTCTCCAACAATCCTGGTAAACCAAAATTTTAAGAAAGTATCTGCAATACTTCCCCATTCTTGTGGGACAATAAAAAAAGCCTATTTTCATTATAATTTTTGGTGAATATCCTTCCACTTTGTAAACAAATAATCTGCTTTTAAATGGTCATGTTACAGTTCTTCAATCCACATCATCATGCTAAAAATGAAAGCCACATCATATAAACAGACCAAGAAGGATGTAGTTTGAGCAAATACAGGCTTACATCTGATCAATTATATAGTTCCTAGATTCAAAACTCACATGATACATATTGTATTTGCTTCCTTTACCTTAATTCCTCCCCATCCCAAAAGAGGTGAACTATGGCATTACTTCCACAATGGTGGATTGCCACACATTGCTTCAATATGTATGGGCTGCTGCTCAGTGAAAGCCACCTTTCACTCTTCACAGAATCTGACATAAAATCACGCTTCACTTCTCATCTCTCTCCAATTATTCATCATCTCCCCTTCTTTTTTGGATCCTACATATATCTCTATAAGGGACATAGACGGGTTTCACTGCCTTTTTTTGCATACAGATTTTTTTTCTTGTTGTTTAAAAATAAAATAGTAAAAATCTGGCAAACTGAGGAATGCAAAGAGAAGGATATATAAAATAGTGGTCTGCTAAAACTAATACTGTCTATGGTAATCTTGGACTGAGAATAGATGAGGCAAAGATTCCAGAGAAGCCACACCTGCCTAACAGAGAGATGCTTCAGAAAAAAGAATTTCGGTTTCTCATCCTGTGTGAAGATACAGGTCTTCTCAAAGACAATAATAGTATCAACTGCATCTTTTTGCTGAGTCAAAAACCAGTTTTCAAATTCTAAGATTGCTACCAGGTACCACTGCATTTCAAAATATTATTTTCAAAAGATTATACAAGTAACAAAAAATAAAATGCTCTGAAAGAAACACATGAAATGGCTAAAAGATTAACGTATCCAATACTATGTTCAGCTCTTAAAACCTAGCACATACCAGGGATGTGTATTTCGGGAAAAGAAGTTGACTTACGAGTTTTGTCAGAGAACAAAACGTCAATCTATTTCTTGCTTTCTTATTTTTAGAATAGCCTTGATATTACTATCCCTGAGGACACTTCCATTTCTGTTTGTTTTTTACCATCACTACTTTAAAAAAGAAAATCATTATCCTCAGTATACCTCTTCTGAGATAGTTCATTCTTTTCTCTGTCATTTCAACACTAGCATAAGCTTTTATTCTGATGTTCTAGGAAACTTACTTTATATAGACTTCAGAGATGCAAAAATACTTTTCTATCAGGAGAAAGTATATATAGGTGGAACAACATTTGGAGCAATAATCTCAGATTATTAAAAAAAATTATCTGTCTGTAAAGTACTTTTTTATTCTTTTTTATCTACCTACTTAATCTTCCCTGTTGATGCTAAGTTTTCAACTTCTCAAAGTCCTGATTGATAATTTGAGAGTGGTCATAATTGCTGATACTCCCAAGCTGTGCTCCTAAGAACTCTGCCTCACTGAAGCTGGAACACCTGTGTGCCATGTTAAATTAAGGAATTCAAACTTCCACATTTCATTGCGGAATTAATTAACAGTTGTACTATAACATTCATAAAGCCCTGCTATCCCTGCAGTGTATCTGTATTTTAAATACCATACCAAATCTATTTGACATCAACTTTCTTTCTCTGTTGAAACTATTTAGATATGGTTTTTGTTTAAAAGGTGTTCCCCAAAATAAATCAGGTTAGTAATCTGGCATGCAATAAAATCAGTGATGCTATTGAACAAAAAAAAAAAGCATCTTACTGGCAAGGGAATACTACAATAATAGAAAGGCTTTATGAAGCCAGAAAAATGTTATGGTACCATTTGTAGTATTAAAGGCTATACCAATAAAGTAAGAATATTTTTCAAAATACTTTTCAGAGATTTATCATAATAGGAAGATGTTGTCCATGCTGAAAGAAGAAAGAATTTCTTAGCATTCAGGAAATCATATAGCCATATCTATCTGCAGTAAAAGCTGCAGTCAAGTCAGGTACATGTTTTAAAACTATTACATCCAATGAATTACATTCATGTTCAGCAAGCATCTTCCAAATGTGAATTAGTAGCAAGCCACAGAGCACAAGTTCGCATTTCTACAATATGAGATTATGGGTAAATTTTAAAAGCATGCCACTTTAAAGCTTGCACATCATAGCAACAGATCTTTTTGATGAACAGTTAATAAACTATTTCTACTAAGAAACAGGATTTTCTGAATTGAAATTATGATAATTTTATATAAGAGAGATAATAAACTGTTGGATTGGCATGAAGCACATATTTTTACTTACTTTTAGCCAAAGCAATAGTATTTGTTCCTACAATTTAAATAAAACAATGCATAAAAGCCTCAGCTAAGGGTCACATAATCAAACAATTTGATGCAGAAATTTTAAATATTGCACCTGAAATTCAAAAATAAGGATAGAATACTCAGTACATACTGAAGAAAATTAAGGCAGAATTTGTAGGCTTTAAGATTAACCTCAACGCTGAATCTTAACTCCAATATTTTAGTTCACCTGTTATTGTACATATTTGACTTTCTTTGGACACCACCCCTCATGAAATACGAAGACAGACTGCAATTCCCAATATACATTACCAGCCATTAAAATAATTGTACCTTGACCTATGTGGTTTTCCTTGTCTTAAATTGGAACTAATGATTACAGAACTTGTAAACCTTCCTCTGAGCAAATTTCGAGTATAATTCATTGGATAAATGACAAGGTTTCAATAAAATTAAAACCATTTTTTTAAATTATTTCTTTCAGTCCAAACATCAATTGTTGTTTGGAAAACATGCAACTGAAATATACACTAAGATCAAGTTTGGCATTAATGATCCAATATTTTGGATTTGAAAAATGTAATTTATGCAAAAATATCCATACATCTATTCAGTAGATTTACCTTGTACAATTCTAAGAACAAGTAAACATTACAGGAAAAGAGGGAATATTGATTTTGTAATAATTCCTTCACACAACACAGAGAGAAAAAAATACATTTCTTATATAGATCATTAAGTAGTGCTAGTAAAAGAAAACTCAAGTAACGTGAAATAAATAAATAAATAAATCATACTTTGAACACACACTTAAGGTAAAAAGCTGAAGTAATTTTTCACCAACATCAATTTGTTAGATAAACCATGTTTTCACAATCTTGAAGAGGAACTTTGCCTGACCTGAGTTTATGACTTTAAAGGTACATTTATTTGGCAAAAAGCCTGGCACAAAAACACCTTTATAGTAAGTACAAAAAAAATATTTCACTAATGGTCAAGCTGCATGTCAAGCGATCAAAGATAATAAATCTAAGCTTGCACTTACTCCATTTTTTAAATTCTCATTATTGAAACAACCTAGCTGGCATATCACTTTTACAAGTAGTAGAACGTTAATACTTCAGATTAAATTGGTGTGACCAATCAGCTACTTATGAACAACCTGTGCTTGTACTGTACTTGTATAGTGAAAACATGGCTCTCCAAATAATAATAAATGCCAAGAAAAATGATCATCTACAAAGGGAGTTGGAGGTGGGCTTTGCTGCCTTGCAATATCTTTGCCCCTCTGCAACTCCTTTCATGAGACAGTGCACCCTTCTACCACTGAACACCAGGGACATTCCTGAGCAGCAGCACAGCACTCTCCATGCCACTAGCTCCTGCTCCCAACTCAACAGGGATAGGAAATAAAGAATATGACATGGCACAAGTGGAGTGAGACCATGGGAGGAAGTAAAGCAGCAGTTCAGATCATAATATAGAAAGGTAGGAGTAACAAAGCAGAAAAAGGAACAACACAGATAGCAGGAGAGTGCCACTGACAGCAGTTTGGTATGCTTTTTTGGCTTCTAAATTGTGAAATGCAAGCCCCTCTTGATCTCATATTGCAGTGCATAATTAAGTAGGAATGGTAGCTATAAAAATTTGGATCTTTGTCAGTTTATCTCATGAGTTTTGTCTTAGAATCTGCATTTTTTCTGGCAGTGCTTTCATGACACTTGAAAAATCTGCCTGTGGAATAAATCAATAATGAAGTTAAACCCTTTAGGTAAGAAAGCTCTGACCCTTTGCAAGGAGGCCCTAACTAGACTAAATTCTTACTTTGAAAATACTGGACATAAGATTTCAGACAATATATTACCAGAACTAGCTTAAATGTGTTATTTCTTTATTCTGGAGTGCGGCAGAAGATGCATCCTGACTACATCGCCAACCCTAGAAATAATAACTTCATATTAATATCTGTATTAGTTTAAGCACTGATACTCCCTTTGCTGTTGGTTCATAGAGGTTTTCTCGTTTTGTCTTATATTCGTACATGAGAAACAAACAAACAAAAAAGCCTATACATGTTTAAAATATGGTTAAAATGTGGTTTGTTAGAATTAGCATCTAGAAGAATATATTTCTTTCATCTCTTCTCAAACTGTGTTTATATCTGGTTAAGGAAATGAGAAAATCTAAATCTTAATTAATATTTAAAAACATTTAAAATCAAGATTATTTCAACTTACATGTCCATAGGTTTAACTTTTGGCTAACAGTTCAAAATATAAACAAACCCCTGATGACCTCAGTTCTGACCTGAAGAGCTTTGAAGATTAAATTTAATGGTATATTCTGCAATACATGTTACGTGGTCAAATATTTTAAACAAACTGATGGCAACGTGATCAAAATCACACAGCTCTTGAGAAACTGATAGAGAGATTACTTTTGTGCCAGTGAAAATGTAGACTAAAAAGAGAAGAAAAAATAATATTTATAATTTTAAAACCAGGAGGATTCTCCATAGAACAGCAAGTGCTTAGAGAGCTCAATATATAATACTCAAAAAACCAGTAACAAGGGGTGGTTTGGTTGTTCTGTGTTGGTTTTTTTTCCCTGTGGATTATGGGTTTCATGTATATTGACTCATTAAACAGAATGAGTACATTAATCTATACATATAGATTAACTCATTGTCATATAACAAAACCCCACTACTAATGATGCAGTAGTCAATAGCAGCAAAACTCTCAACTTCCTCATGATGCCTTTAGAAGCTCCTAGGTATGAACTGTCTACACCTATATTTACTGTCAGGTCTACTCTTTGCCCACCTGTCTATATTTTAGATAATCCTGCAAACATATCTATATAGAGATAGAACAGAGCTGTTTTATAAGCATCCTAGGGAGACAGCTAAAAATATTTGGCTGCTTTTGCTTACACTAATTAACCAAAAATAAAATGCATTGACAGAAAATCTTCATGCTCTTTAACTGACTCCGGTTAATTGGCAAAAAATTTAAGCATCAACCAAGATTTTTTCTGAGCTTAGAAATCTAAAACTTCTATACAGAGAAAAAAAAAATAAAAATTGCCCTAACCAAAATACTTACATCTTGACTAGGTATGTCTTAAACAACTCAGGCACTGGCGATTTCAGCCTCTTTTAACTCAGTGATAAAAAAGTGCTATTCAACAGGTTTCAAATCTGTGAGTCTCACTAAAGGAAGCAGGAAGCTGACAAGTCCTGCAGTTGGACAAACTTCATAAATTTGTCATCTATTGTTGCAAAATTAAAGTTGAGGGCAGGAATTACATACTTAGGTGTTCAAACATTCGAAATTGTATTTTTTGTTGATCCTTGTATTTGATCTGATGTAAGAAGAATCATATCAAAGAGTAACGTTCTAAAGAAGATTGCTTCTATTTCAAAATTTCACTATAAAACTGAAAAAACCCCTCTTGATGATACACAATCTACAATGGAGAGTTACTCGTGAAATTTGTAGAACTGATGAGTTTTTCAACATTTATTTTAAACAATAAATGTGTAAAAATCTGCAAGCTATTAAGTTTAGATAGTTATTTTTCTTTCTGAACCATATTTTTTTTTAAACTGTTACTGCTGATTGTAATATTGGTACTTGCAAAAAAAGTTTAGAAATTAGTGGGTACTATTTAGCTCAAGAGAAAGACATTTCATTGTGAAAAGCTGTCATGTTGAACATTGTCATATAAAATGTTGCATTCTGTAGTTGCAATGGTTCAATTTTTCTATCTAGTTAAGCTGTCATTCAATTCATAAAACAGCATTAGGTACAGTCACCTAAGCAGAAAAGAAAAGATTCAGATCCTAAAAGTTAAACTGTCTTCTGTTTTGAAAGAGTTAAATCTTTATGTAATACATTCTTTTACTCAGAGTCCCTATAAAGTGCTCTGGGTATATTCTTATTTCCTGTTTTCCCACAAAGTGGAAAAATTTGTTTCCATGTTATATGCTGAAGAACTATGAACCATAAAACCTTCTCTATAAGTACACATATCTTGCTCTTTATGTTTCTGTTCAAATCAAATCTTCCATTTTTCAATAGATTTGACATATACAATCAGGAGTAAACAGGGGCATGAGGAATACTGCAAGTTCTAGACTCTAAATAACTAACAACAACTTTAGTTCCCTTACCTCAGCTTTTTCACCATTTTAAATCAGTAAAAGTTAAAATGTTAATGTTTGTTTTACTTGTGTTTTTCCTCTCTGCCTTTACTTTCTATCATCAAAGTTTTACTAATGATGATTTGCCTTTTTCTGTTTAAAGAAGAACCACTTGAGAAGACTTTGCACCCCACAGAGTCTATAACACCACACTCAGTCTCTCAAAATGGCATCAGGCTGTAAAACCAGTGCAAAATAGTGCTGTGCAGTCACGAGCCAACCTGTACAAGTCATGACACAGAAGCTCAGGTTCACTTCTTCATGTGATCTTCAGAAAGAGAACAGGATCACTGTAATACTTTAATTTCATTTTAGTGATTCAGATCACCGCTCAAAACCATAAATAACTGAACAGGTAATGCCAAAGGAATTGAGAACTGCAACTCATGAACAAGTAGTTCAGATCAGGAATTCCCTGAATTTGAGTCAACATGAAAGGGATTATTTCACTGAACTACATTACTCAATAAATATTCTTCAAATTAGCATTAAAGAAATTAACTGACTGCATTTACATATCACATGTCACTGAAAAAGATTGATAATTTTTCGAGGTTTTTTTTATAATACAAAGTAAAAGTTAATTTAATATCATCAAAGTTGTATACTCACCTCATCCATATCTTTAATAAAAACAATTTTCTCTTCAATACCAATAGGCATTGGTTCACTGTGAGGGATCTTCACCTCTTCATACATTTTATTGTTTTCTCTCTCAACTGATTCTGGTAAGAACACCTAAAACGGTAATACAGGAAAATTAAAGTACAAAAACACAAAGTATCACTATGTACAACTCTCTTAGAACAATGCCTTATCACTTCCCTTCAAAAAATGAATCCAAAACAACATCAAATCTCACTGATTCATTTTATAGATATCTCTGAACCCTCCAAATGGAAAATAATCTGGTTTACTACTGAGAAAATTGTTCTAAAACCAAAAAAAAATCATTGTTTTATTAAATTTCAGAAGCCATTAAGTGAAGAATTTCATAAAGCATTCATTTTCTTAAAGTCAATTCAAAGGTATCCAAAAGATAGACAGACAAAATCAGTATTTTATTGACTTAAGTGACACTAGAAATAAAAGCAAATACGTTAGTTGAGAATGAGAGTATTTCTTCGAGAGTCAAAATAAAAATGGAATATATGGAAGTGTTTAACACCCTCTGCAAAGAAGGACTGCTTCATACTCTGAACTCTGATAAGAGGGAGACTAAGGGAACAAAGAGAAACCTGCTGCACATTATTCACTGGGAAAGATGTACTGTTCAAGAAAGGTCACACACCCAACACGTACCTTTGCACCCCCAATGAATGCTGATGTTTTCATAGCTTCAGCTCGGGAATCATAAACATGTGGATAATGAATTTTTTCAAAGCTCATCTCTCTCTGTCTACCTAGGACTGGCATACTTCGAGCATTCAAAAGTGCTAGTTCTCTGTAAGGAGAAAAGTAACTGCAATAATTCTGCCCATTTTAGGCTTCCATCACAAAAACTGAACATAGTATATTAAAGTTGGAGCAAGAGTTGTGGAAATTTAAGAAAAAAAAATATTGCATAAAACAATCAACAAGAAATTTTACAGTGTTATTCTCTAGCACAAGTTAAACTAAATCCTTATAACACATTGTTTAGATAAAATTCAGAAGTGCAATCCAGTAAGTGTAAGGCATTCTTAAATGCAGTTTTGCCTCTTTTTAAGCAAAACAACATGATTTCACAGTTAGATACCAGGGCCACTATATTTTTCTTGGTACAAAACACAACAGCTTATTTGCTCCTTATCCTCTCCCTCCTCTACTCCTCCCACTACCTTCTAGCTGACAACATGGAAAATAGTACCCATTAATCTTGGGAGAAAAAAAAGAAAGATAGTTCTGATAGATTTAGTACAGACTTCATAAATCTTAAGCAAGTAGTGTGCACAGAAGGACTAAGAAAGATAGCCTACCTCTCTAATCTGCATCGCCAGCCCACATAGATGAGATAAAGAAGATTCTCATTAAGCAGATCACTGCTTTTTTTTCTGAAAATTAGGTTTTCATATTAAAAAAAAAATCTACATTTGTAATAAAATTTGACTTGAAGTCAGAATCACCTAATAACCAAAGCAAACTAAAAGAAAATAAACTATTATGATAAATTGAAGTAGCAATTACAACAAAGTAATTTTTTAATTTTTGCGATTTATTACCTTTGCATCCGCAGTTCTTTGGGATCAAAGCACATTTGTCCTTCTCCAGAAACTTCTCCATCTTCTCCAGCTTGTTTTTCTTTTCTGGCATTTCGTTTTTCTTCTCGACGATACTGTTTCATTAACAACTTTTCTTGCTCAGACTGAATTGTAACTTGACAACCATAATTGGGCTTAGCATTTTCTCCTAAAAACTTCTTGCACTGTTCTGCAATAAGTTAACAGGCATGCATTTCTGTAAGTACTGGATTCCATCTTTTTTCCCCAGTTTTATTCTAAAGGTTTGCTTTTTCATGCTTGGTTGGGGTTTCATGCTTGTTTTGGGTTTTTTTTTGTGTGTGTATACATGGATTGTGTGTTTAAAAATAGTTGAGCTTTATGTAGACTGCAGCAGTCGGCCTCAAGAAATCAAAAAGTACCACCAGCACACGTCCCAAAGGTAGAAAATTTAAAATAAAAACCACTTCTTAATCCCAAAGTAAGGGGATGGGCCAGCAGCAAAGGGAAGGGCTATTTTTTTCCTTTCCTGTATAACTTCATCAACAGTGGAAATGCCACTTTGCCCCTTACCACTCCTCTTACAGATATACACTGACAAGTACAATAGCGTGAAAATAGATTAGACAGGGTGATTTTGGTTTTTTAAACAGCTTCTTCATGTAGCAGCATACTAGATAACATGATTGTATTGAAAGCATACTCACAGTGCAATTTCCCTAAATAAGTGAGAACATCTCTCCTATTCTATACAACCACAAGGACTTCCCTATATGTGGCTAAGCAGCAGGGCTGAACCAAGAAGAATCAGAAACAGAGAACAATTACAGTAAACAGTAAATCTAGGGGAGCGGGGAACCTGAAAAAGTGCAGTCACATTAACCCTTCCAAAGCCAGTATTGGCCAAATCCAAAGACACAATGAAGTCTTTTACACACAAGCTGCAGATAGTTGTTATTGGTGGGTTTAAACTTCTGTTTTCAAAATTCTGCAGATTATTAGTTTATGTAGGTTTGACTGAATATTATATACCTAACTCAGTTATGTTTCATATGTACTTTTGAAGCCAGACTCTGCAGCCAAAAACTTGAAAACCTCTTTTTCATCAAATAAACCCACTTTACGAACATTTTGAGCAATTTGTGCTGCTTAATTTGAATCTACAACAGTAGTGAAACTCCTACCTCTCACAGCATTCATAGTGGATAAGGTGACAATAACTTGTTAAACAGCATTGAAAAAACTCTAATAAACTGTCAAAACGTCCACATTAATACCATTATGTTTTTAGCTTTAACTCTCTCTCTTGTATAAAAGGGGACAACAATGAATGCAATTTCCTGACAAAATTTAATTCAGACTGAACACACCAGGGCAAAGAAATGTTACTTGATTTGTCTGATAAGCACAACAATCACCTTTACTGCCATGGAAGTAAATTACATAAGAAATAGTCAAATAATACAGCATGGTACAAAAATGCAGTATGTTCCTAGACTTGCGCTTATTTTCTCAAGGCACAAATTACTTAAAGTTGACTAAATTTCTGCAGACAGAAATGATTCCCTTCTCCAAATGCAATTTTGGAAAGATAAGACTTCAATCCCCATTAGAAACACCATTTTGATCAACTCAAAAAGCAAAAAGCCTTATTAAAATTAATAGACTGAATTCAGGGTAGAGCATCTTCAGTCTCAGAGAAGATACTCAAATATCATTGACTTCTTTAGCACAGTGAAAGAAGGGTTTTCTCATCAGTGAAAAATGCATACAATCAGTTACACTCTTCTATTGTCTCAAAAGCATAACACTGAAAATATTCTTCCTCCACATTCTAACAGAAATTACTGTGATAGATTTTACTGATGGCATAATGAAGAATAATTTCATAAAAGCTTCCAAAATACTGCTTCTGCTAAGTGAGAAGAAAATACTCATGTAACTAAAATCTGTACATAAGAGAAAGATATAATAATTCCATTTCTACTGAATGTCTTTTTAATTTTTTCCTATTTGATTACATGAGAAGGGAAAAATAACAGGACACAAATCCTTGTTATATAGCAAGAAATTCCCTTTTGAAATTATGAGCAGGTAAAACTAATGGTTGTTCTGATGAGTTTAGACTAACCATCAGCACAATAAGAGAGGACCTTCTAAGCAATTGCTTATATAACATTTCACTGAAGACAAATATATTAAAAATATTTGCATTTTTAAATTATTGTGAGGATAGGTAAGTCCACCATTACTAGTTCTATTTACATTTTTCTAACTCTATATACTATTAATATGCAATGGGCTGCATAGTGCTATGTCCATGCACGTAACTCATTAAAACAGAAAAAGTGCAACTGCTAATATTTGCGAAATTTGCACATGCCCATAGGCAGTTGAAAAGTATACAAACATATGCAATCTGTATTTGTTTATTTTGTATAATCAGACCATAATTTCCTCATTTAAGCCTGTAAATACATTAATCACTTTTACTCCAGCATCTTTTTGCTTCCTTTTTAAATATACATAGATATTTTTATTGTTTAAAATACACTGAACAGTTAGAAAACTACTTTTTATCTCGTTTCAAATAAAAATTTTGTAGTCACTTACCTTGCAGAGCCTGGAACCTGTTATCATTTGGACAAGCCAAAGATCTTTCCAGAATCAGAGATCTCTTCTGTAGGAGTTTCTCTATGAGTTCAAAACCTTCAGGGCCTAGCAGTTCAAATAACTACAAAAAAATCCAGTCATTAGTCAAAACAATGTAAATTTTTAAATTGGATTGCAATATTTCTATCCCTGGCAACATCATATCTGTTGATAGCAACAAATATTTAACAAATTAATGAATGTAAACTTCTAGTAATTCAACTAAAAGGATATAATTTCTAATATTCAACTAGGTTCTCTATTAAAAAAAGAGAAAATTACAGAAAATTTTCATAATTTAAAAATCTGTGAATTTTGTTTATCAAGTAAAACTCAATTTGTCTTCAAGATTCTTGTATAAAATTTACCTCCTCTCAAGACTAAACTTCATGTGTCTTTCTTTATGGTTAGTTACATATTCTGCAAATTTACACCTCCCTGACCTATGCAGGTCAAGAGAACCAATGCTTCTTCAGAGAAGTCAGATAACTAGGAAGTTATTCCCATTTCAGTGAACAAGAGATATAGTCTACTATATTTTCACAGTCACATCCTACAAAAAGAAAACTAAAAATTACAGACATGGAGTACAGCAGGAATATGAAGACAGTTAAGAAGACATTAGTATTGACTTCATTGTATAACACTTGCACACACATGTGTAAGTGTGTGCAATTTGAACACATAATGTAGCTGATGTACACCAGAACAGAAATCTGTACCAGTAAGTGCTGTTTTGGCTCAATGATTTTCTTCCTCAAATGATTCTCTTGTTAGATAAACACAGTTCCCTATTTAAAGGTCCATTTTCCACATAATACTGGTTTTTAAAAAACACACACAAAACATTAAAAGCACTTCCATCTCCCTCTTATCTATAATTATTTTGTCCAAAAAATCAAAGCATCACAGTAGAGCAGTAAGTTACTCAAAACCCATTCTTGATTTTTAATACTGCTTGAAATAAACTCATTTTTTTTTTCAATGAAAAACAGGGCAGTTTCAATGAAAAACAGTGAAAATAGGGCAGTTTCTCCTTAGTGCTTTTTGAGTTTGCTGCTAATATTATTCATATAACTTCAGTAATAAGGTAAGAATACAAGTTATGGTGTACTTTGATGTGATGTTCTATAAAAGAATAAGAGTTTGGCACTGTAGGATACAAGTATTTCTGTTCTGACTATACGAGAGAGAGGTTCCTTACTGTCCTGTATTTAATGTGCCAACTCCTTAACAAAGGCTTTTTCTGTGGCTCTCTGTGACTACTGCCCTCTGGGAACATCTTGAAATAACTTTATGTTGCCTCTTCATATATTTGCAAAATTCTGAACAGTGCCAATGGCATCAGATAAATGATCCCTTTTTTTTCAGGCCAATCTGTACTTCATAACACAAGCTGTCATTTAAAAATAAGGGAGGATAAAAAAAAAAAGGTGTCACTCCTAGTCCTCAGGGGTTTCTATGAAAAACATAAGGTTTGTGCAAATTAGTACAGTAATGATGGAGTTTGCAGAGACTATGAAATAACAGCTCTGAAACATATAAAGTCTTGTATTTTTTTCATTAGAGTAACCAATTATAGCAAATTGGAGAAGCAGTCTGCAAAAAAAAGTAAGATAAGAGAATGCAATAAATGTGGACAAATAGAAAATTCTCAGATAGAACTAGCAAACTACAAAAATATAGAACAGGGAACCACTGGTTAGACATCAATTCTGCTGTCAGGGATCTCAATGATGGATTTCTTTTTATCTAACCTTCACTAGCACAGATCATTGATTCTATTTTGCACAGCTATTCACTGTCACTTTACAGCCACATTTTTGTTAATATTATCCAAAGACATAAGACAACTTTGTTATTATATTTAAAAAGAAAGTGGAAAATCAGTACTGGTAAATTGGAGTAGGCATTTTACAAGGTAAACACTTAAGGCAGGGAGAGAAAAATAATTACAAAAGCAACACGAAAAAAAGTGTATTTGAAATTGTTTAATTGTATAAAGAACTGAATATAAACTCATCTTAACTTTGTTAATGATTTGTTGACTGTGAAATACCAGCAACACAAGGAAATGAAATGCTTTCAAATCAACCAGATTGGGGCTCAACCACTAATTTCTCATCACGGCAGCAGATAAAATGTAAGCACATTCAGACTTACTATGCTGCGCCCCAAAAACACCCAAACACACAATCCCACCCCATCACTACCCCAAGGCAAATAACACATTAGTCCTAAAACAATCAGTGTAGACCTTCAGCTCTGCAGAGGACTGTGTATCTCTCACTGGAATTGTTAAGAACAAGATAGAAAAGCATCACAGAAAAGATGGGGTTTGTTGGGGAAATAGATAACACCATTATTTGGAACACCATTATTTCCTCTCCTGTTTTCCCAGTATATTCTGAAACAAAAAAAATCTGTATCAAAACTATTTCAACCAATTAGAACAGCTGAACCTTGCAAAGAAGCAGCAATATATTACACAACGCATTCTACTTCATGGTCAGAGGTTATGAAGCAAAAACAGCCTCATTCCACACCCAGCGAGCAAGGGGCTCACCAGAAAAATACCAAGGTGATAAATATCCTACTCGCCAGACATCCTACCAATCAGAGAGAACCAAACCTATACACTCTTACACAGGACAGACTCTATAACACTCACGTAGTAAAAGTCACTCCATTTTTGCCTTCTAGATGGGTGAACAGATATTCATTTGCTACCAGCAGTCTGGGAACTGTCTAGATTGCCTAAATAATCTTGCTGCTGCCTGAAAACGAAGGCGGCTTTCAGAACATTTTAAACAGCTAAGACAGACTGAGCTCTTTGCTCAAGAATGAAAGGAAAAAGCAAAAGAATACGGACTAGAAGCAACGATCAGTTCTTATTGACAAGATGCCTCTCACACTCACCAGAAGCCTGCCAGAGCTCATGGGTGGAAAACAACCACTGAGAGAGCTAAACCAAGACAAGCAGAAGTGCTGAGAGATGGAGAATAATTTAAAGAGTTAGATCAGTCACCACGTAACACTGATGGTAGAAATAGTGTCAATACTAGAAAAAGTTTGCAAAGAGCAGAAATAACTAAACTTGAGGACTTGAAAGATGAAAACAGTATTAATAATCACATTCCTTCATACTATAGGAGTAATCCATTACTTCCTAATTAAGGTATTAATAACTACCACAGAATGCTGCTGATTCAAAGTACAATTCTTTATCTTCTCATTTTTTGAGACTTACGAAAACACATCAGGCTCCACGAAGGAGGATTTCTACCATTTCAGAGGAACTGTCACTTTCACGAGAGGTTTTAGGCCTAATTTTCAAAGTAATCAATAAATTAAATGAACACCTGAATGTCTGTAACGGTGGACAACATTAAAGATCTAAGCAGTAACTGCACCCTATCATAACTCATGAAAACTAGTATGAGCTGGAGAGAAAACACAGCTTTTTGGCATCCAACTTCAACAGAGTGAGTGTTGTCTGACCTCTTGAAAAATAGCACAAAATAAAAAAAGAACCCTTTCCATTTTAAGAATTACATTTTTAGCAAGAATAATGACTCTACCCAAGTAATCCTGATCAATAGAGTATACATGACTTAAACCAAAACCCTACATAGTTTTATCTTACTCAAAGGAGAAATAGATGCCAAAGTGTGCACAAAGTAGCCACCTCACTATTGCCATCAATCTTACACTGGAAAGCACTTACACTTCATAGTGACAGGTAGACTGTATAAATCAAAGAGCAGAGAAGGGAAAATTAGGAGCTATGTTGAACTGTCTTAAGCCTAGTAAAAGAAATGAAGCCCCAAGGTATAGGAAACAGTTGACTAAGAAACAAAGGTTTCTTTTGCCAGGACATATCTTTTATACAGCAGTTTTACTTTTTGATTATATAAATTTAAGTTATCAACATAGACTGGAGTGGGTGAACCAACTGCAAAGGAGCAAAATCCACAACACCCTCCAGCACCTACTAAAAGCTCATGCTGTCCTGACCACAATTTAGCCTCATGCCAGGATGTTCAGCCAGAGGCAAAATGCTCAAATGACTGTTTCCTCAAGTTGCTTCGCATGTTGATTCACAAAATACAAATGTATTATTTGGCACAGAAAGCCGTGTGATTTTGTAATGCACAGAACAGGGTTCTTCATGATGCTTAAGGTGACTGCCCTACTACTCCATAGACCTCGTCCATACATAATCAAACTCCATGAAGAGAGGTGAAAGAAAAACAAAATAATTTACATAGAATTGAAAGCTTATGAGGCAAGCTGTCAATCCCATGTACTCTTAAGCATCTCCAAGTGATGAAGCGCTAACCCTCAATGGGCAGCATTGATCCCTTGGACAAGTATCTAGTGACAGCTGCACAAAAATTCCTAATATTCACTACAGAAAAAGAAAACTTCAGAGGTTTTACACCATTGAGAAAAAAAACTTTGGGCACAATATCTTGCCCTGAAATATTCTTCTTCCTCTTCTAAAGAAGAAAAGGCAAACTGAAAAACCCGAATGCTCACCTAGCAATTTATGTAGCTTAAGAGACTATGTGTCATTCCAAATGCAATGCTTCCTATTAACCAGAACCAAGAATTGACAGGGTTAGAGCCAATCCAACAGTCTGCGAGATGAAATTCAAGCATTCAAATGCCAACTAGAAGCAACAGATCTTAGAAGGACAGTAATGCTGGGGACCATGTTGATGACAGCCTAATAGTAATTTCTAATGCAGAAATTTCCAGAGCAGCATAAGTTCATGGAAATATTTTCAACAGTTTTGTAGCATCATACTTATTTCTCACATACTGAGCTTCTGTCACTCATCTGTCATTTTAACAAGGGGGCAACGGGGAAATTTATGCTTGAAATAAAGATAGTTAGGTCTGAATAGCAGACGTGTTCCTGGCACTTGAGCTTGTAACTTGAATGCTGTTAATGATGTCATATGATTGACAGAAAAACATTAAACAATGTGTAACACTGCATGAAACAACAAAAATAACCCCAGACATTCTCAGACCAATAGGTATGCAGATCATGAGCCTGTCAGGACAGGCTGGTAGGAAAAAACATCTTGTTTACAAAATCCGTGAGGGTTCTGACACAGAAAGTAGCACAGGGGGATAATTCTGTGTTCAAGGTAGGTGCTAGCATTTCAGATTTGATGTGTTATTATATATTCTGGCCTGAAAAGTAAACACCTAAGACCCCGAGAGCAGGCAAAGGAATCTGGTTCACAGATGACTTTCTGTTAAGTTATAATGAGATAAACTAGACAGCAGACAGCAGTTGGAGAGGCTGTGTGCCAATCAGCAGTTTCTTGAATCCCAGCCAATTTATTACACTCCTTGAAGTCAGCAACAGATTATGTCCAAAAGGCAACCCTGACTGCCTTTGCTAACAAAGGTCCCAGATGACTTCAGCCACTACTCTATAACCAAAAAGACATAGATAAGTGAGATATATGGCCACTCGTATTTGTTTGAGTGATTTTTACATTTCATTTTTATGTGCACAGCCTTAATATCTGGAAGAAAGTGTATTGAGTAATCAATCTAGGAACAAAAGGACAAGATGTCTCACATTGCATTAGAAAAGTGACGCAGGGTCCCCATGCTAATGAGTTCTACTGAATATATTCTAGTTGTATGGAAAAGGCAAGGAGGCACAGACAACAGTCTTGCATATAGACAGCAGCCTATCTGCCAGAGCAGGCACAAGAAAGAAGCTGAACCCCAATAAGACACATGACACAGCAAATTTTTTCAAGTAAGGCTCAGCCATAAAAAACTACATCTTTATTGCTGAACTCTGAAAGTTTAAGGTTGAAAGAAGATTTCACTCTGAATGTTAAATAGCTAATATTCACTTCTCAATTCCATAAAACACAATTTACAAGATGCTTTGGAGGTCCTTAGCATGACCTCAAATATGAGGCTCAGAACTGTGAGCATTACTTTGACATAATAAGCTATCTGCCATCACAAGGGCATTTTCTTGATTTCTTCCTGGAGTTGGGAAAGGATCCTACAGGTTGTCCTCTATATCACTTTAATTTTATAGACTAACAGCTGGTCTTGGTTACAGAGTGCCAGCTAGACAATTAGTTGCTATCCCTCCACTTTGTGGCTTGCTTGCAGATGATACTGCTTTACAAGGCATAGTTTCAAACAGCTGTGGAAGAATCTTCTCCATAGAATGATCTCGGGTTTCTTCTGATACTATCACCAACTCTAACAACTACAGATTATAGAAGAACACTTTGTTTAAAACCAAATCTCAGACATTTTGTCTTTTCATATCTCTTAAAGGTTGTTTAAAATGAGATTAGCCAGACAAAGCATAATTTCTCACAACTGTATTAATAACTGATATTACGTGTGAGAGAAAGCCATTCGCCTCTCAGATCTACTTTTCTTTTTCTCAAGCCTGGCTTTTTTGAGTAAGAAGCTCATCACAACAAGTCCACCTATGCAGAAATGATATTCCAACCCTAGAAACCACTTCTACCCAAGAGGCTAGGCATGGAGTCTGAGCAAACTGAGCTTAACTGCACCCATCTCAAAACAGAACAGTAGCCAGGCACTTCACACCCTTTTAAGACAAGTTGCTGATAAAATAGGTGTACACACAGAGCTTTTTTGATGACTGTTCCTTGATACAGGGGCTGGAGGACTCTCATATTGCTATCTCACTAATCATATGGATCAGATAGGACAGAACAACGTGCCTCAATGCAAGCATTCTAATGGCATAAGGGAGGCTCAGGCAGCCTGCAGTGGAATGAAGTTTCATGAGGACAAATGAGAAGTTACTACTTTTCATCAGCAAGGTCTTAAAGGTCTGTCCATTAAATTAGTCAGCTTTGAATTTTCGTTTTTTATTACCAGTTGGCGATTAGAAGAAAATTATTAACTAAATAAACATTTAAAAATAAGCAGATCAAAGAAAAGCAGCAAAATTCAAGGAATTCCCCTAACAAAAATTTTGAATTTTACTCAGATGATAGAAAAAGGCTGAATAAGGAGCTGATGGAAAAGTTTTCATATAACATTGTCTTTGGAAAAGATATTTGCATAAAGATAATGAACCCACAACAAATTCTTACTCAACATTCTTCTTTTGTTTGCTTTTCTCATTACTGCATTCACAGTAGAACAAGAAATGCTGGAAATCTGGTTTTCAGTATGGCATAGAATTTTAGTCCAGAAGTATTAGTACAAGTACAATAGAGACATGGCCAATTATTCTTTTTTAATACCATCTCTCTTCAGTACAATGGGATTATGCTCTTCTTTTATGTATTTCTATAACCACAGATGACTATATAACTTCAACTACATGCTAGTAAAAATATATGAATTGCAGGATGGAAAACTCCAAAAATAGGATTAAAACATGAAAACAAATTTCTTAGACAACACAGCCTACAGGTACTAGGCAAGACTTCTTTTAAATCAAACTGAAATCTACAGTTAAAACACTGAAATTGATCGGTTACAGGGAAAAAAAAACCAAGACTTAAAAACCAGACTATCAGATTGAAAGTTTATGTAAATATTCCTTAGTAGGCCTAAGCCCATTACCTTAGTAATTTAATTTTCTATCAGTTTTGATTACAGGTATCTCTTTAGTATTTGTCTTCTATTACAAAAATAGCATAATCTCTCACAGCATAATCCTAAAATATTTGTTGAAAATCTTCCTCCAGCTCCTTTTGCAAATCCATACTAAAACTGACTACCTTATCTAAAAAAGAGACAAGCACAAAACCACAAAACCTTAGCAAATTTTTGTAATATTTTTACATGTAAATAAGTAGACTGGAGAGATCACCAACATCATCAATATTTTAACAGTCACTAATTAGAAACTTAGATACATTAATTTTGAAAATTTCAAATATATAGCTACAAGGCAACTTCTACCAGCTCATTTAGCCTGAAGACTTAGGCAATTAGAAATAATGTCAAACAGCAGCTACAAACATCAGACAACTGATATGCCTTATGAAATGGAAGCCCTGAAGACAAATATAAATGTAGAAAAACTCACTGTTATATGATTCCTTAAACTAGTATTTATCTCCAAAAGTATTCTGGGATCAGCTCTTAATGATTTTTGAAGGAAAAAAAAAAAATCCTGAAATTAGCTATCACTGCATTTGCAACTTTTCTTATCTGTAAATACAAGGCTAAGAAACTCTGACTTTAGCCATCAGAAAACATACATTTATAGAATTGATTGAGCAGAGGGAAGGTTTTTAGCCTAGCTTTCCAAAGAAACCAGGCTGACCACATCACTGTGCAGTGTGTAAACTAACAAGTGTTAAACCCCTTCAGTAACTTCCAGATTTGACAGAGACAGAAGTGTTCATGGCCAAAAGCAGAGATGGATCCAAATGCCTGCTCTTTGTGCCTGCTGCTCTTCTCCTCTGGGAGGCTGCAGTGTAAGCACAGCAGCATCAGCATCCACCAGTGAGCCCACCAGCACAGCAGCCCTTGCACTGCCACGGACACGGTGGAATGGGGACCAGGCAACACCAAGTTCTGCACAACTTTGTCACTTCTGCGGCTCTGTCAGCTGTGGGTTTGGGATTTCTTTGTGGGATTTCCCCCCTTCCTGCCTTGCGTAAAATGATTCCGAGAAAAATGATGTTGTGCCTAGTTTAATGAGAGCCTTAAAGTTTCAGCTGCCATCTGACTGGATTTCTTGCAGAACTTGTAGCTCCTTATGTCTCCACATGGATATGAAAAGAACTCAGCATCAAAGAAAATAAAAAGGCAAAAGATCCACCAGCTACAGACTGCCTTGCTCTAAAAAAAGATTTCATTAAGTTTAATGATCTATTGAAACTGATTCAAAAGTTATCATTAATAGATCAAGCCTCATACCAAATCAAAGATGCAACAAGCTTTTTCTCAGAACAAAACTAAAGCAAAGGAGTTAACAGGAGAGAGGAAAAGTTACTGACAGGAAGGACAGCGATCAGCTCTCAGCACCAGGGCAACGCCTACCATCTCTTGGCTCTCCCTGTGGCTCTTTCGTCATTTCTTAAGTTCTGTCCCCAAAAAACAGCACTTGAATGCCATTCGATTTGGTTTCTTATGAAAGGAGACAGCATTGTTCTGTTTTTAAAAAAAGACAAAGTCTCCTGTCATCTGTGGGGTTTCAACGGTCCTTGGACAACAACAAAGCAGTATACTTCCAATTAAGGCCACAACCAAAAAAGGAGAAAAATGTATCAAAAATAACAGGATTATTTTCTCTACTTGAAAGGGGAGCAGATAAGCTCCATGGTCAAGAATAATGAGACCCAAGCTTTGTATTGTCTGCATATAAAACTCTTGGTAATTTTAATAAAATTACAAAGAAAATATGAGCTTGAAAAGCCAGTCTCATGCCAAGTTAGAAGCTTTGATGATGAGATAAAACACCACAGGGGTGATTCACATACGCCTGTACTTTCCCAAGATGGAGACTGCTTTTATGAACTAGGTAATGGGGAATAAGCTTTGTGATATGTTAATTTGTTAGGGCTAGAAAGTCATTTTACTGAAAAAAAGGAAGTGCCACTTTGACATTTAAAACCAAACATGTTTTATGAGACAAGTTGCTTTGACATGAAAATATGTCATGCGAGAGTACACACACACAAAACTAAAAGCTAATGCTATAATTTCATGGTACATTAAGAAAAATGAAGATTAATTACCATCAACATAGTATCATATGCAAAGTTTTCACGTGGTGTTGCATATACATAGCACTGCACATTTAAATTAGCTGGTTTTAAGTCAAAATGGATGCTAAACTGTAGTTTCTTGAGCGGTTCTCTCCAAGGAGCCTCACAAGAGCTACTCCACTTTCTTATGATTTTAACCAAGAAAGAATTATTAAGGACAGCTTGAATTTTAAGTATACAAACATCTTCCTATAGTAAAGTTGTGTGTGATAGTTATTAAGAGAAAAACCTAACAAATTAACTTTTCAGTAAACAGTTACGTGAAACTAATACAATTGCAACAGGAATTCAGTCTGACTTCTGGCAAAAGTCTCCTAAATTGTCCAGAGGCTAGAGAGAAGCCACACTGCCTTCAGAGAGGTTTGGAGACAAAATTTTGGATGACTTCAGGAAGAATATTAGCAAATAATGACAGAATAGCAAGTATTAAAAAAAAAAAAAAAAAATCCTGGCTATAGGCACTTCCTCTTCTTTAATATTCTGATCCAGATACTTGGAAAAACTACTACATATTGCTCTTCCATGTTTTCTAGCGAGCTCTTAACTCTGATACTGAAGTTAGGGATTCATAACCATTTGTAAACATTCAGACAAGGAACCTAGATGAGTTTCCTAAACTTACAGCTAACTTTACAATCACTGGTAGATTAGTAACAACCACTATTAGGGCTGGAGCAAATGACGAACATTTCTGGTAGTCAGATAAGTACTTTTATTTCTTTCCAAAAATAAGTAATTTATAACTTTTCAAGTGCCTTATATGGTTTTCAGATAACATTTTAACCATTCAGACTTTTTTCAATATTGCAAAAAATGAAATACAAGTGAACAGTCATTCAATAATAATGAAAAAATAGTGCCAGTATGTCTTAGTTAGAGGGGAGAACTAAGATATCTATGTAGGCCAAGAAAAATAATCTCTCTCTTTTAAATTTAGAAACAGAACATTAATTAGAAAAAGAAATATATATGAAAGGATAACAGTTCTTAATCACAATACACATATATATATGTCTATATATATCTATATCCAGAAAAAACCCGAAACAACAACAGTTTGTAATAAACCCCTCCACCCACCAAATGACAAAAACAGTTAAATGTCCTTTGGCTGCGCCCAAAAAGGGAAAAGATGCAATTATATCCACAGACAGCAGGTGGCGCTGTTGCACCTCAACTGCTGGCCGCTCTCTCTCAGGGTTGCAGTTATATTTACGGAC
>JAWWEE010000105.1:74691557-74722032 GCA_035221455.1 Xenops minutus | reverse complement strand
ACATACATATTCATTACATCCTTTGTTAACTCTCTTTATCAGCACTAGGCGTTGGCTCCAAGCTTTGGAAGGAATTCTGAGTTTTGAAAGTAGAACACAGTACTACATAATATGTAACAAGTACAGGGATATACCACCTGTGACAATTTCCATTACTAAAGAGCACTGTTAGTTTAGATATGGCCTACATAAAACTGGATATTGAATATTTATTGAAATAATAGTGATCTGATTCTCTGTGACTGCCTAAAGCCCTTACAGGCAACTGAATATCCATGTCCAAATGGAGCAATTAGGTAACTTAAAATGTCCTGAAGAATGTCTCACAAGGAGTAGACAACTGCACTGTGTGTAACAGTTCTGAGAGTTGATGCTCATGCACATTTCTTTGGCTACTGCAAAAGTTATGCTAGAACTGGAAACTGACTTGCCTAGAATCTCAAAGTTAACTGAACCACTTGGTGAGATTGTTCCTTGCTAAGATGAACAGCCAATATTTACAAAACGTTTGTTTTATGCTGCCAGTCTATTGCTCCTTCCCTCCCTCCCTCCCTCTGAGTGCCTTTTCCTGCAAGTCACAGTCCGCTGGTGCACTCCTCCCACACTAAATATGTTTGAACTCCTGCTACTTCTTTCATCAAGCCAGACGGGCAATTATTTTTTCATATTTCATTCCTCAGTTTTCCATGCTTTATTTCACATGCTACCTTCTATGCTATGGACCTCCTGTGAACTCTTTTCCAATTATTTTTAATACATTCTATATATAGTGATGACAAAGTCATCTTCTGAAACCGCTTTCCCTATCAGTAGGCATTCTATTTGAACACATTCTTCACTTAAGATCAACTAAGAAATGTAGTTATAATACTGAAAGTATGCAGCAGTGCTTACAATGAGGATCTTTAATGTCTTTACAATTAGATATTTAAAGATGTTGATGTCTTTGAAGTATGTTCAGTCACAATAAAATTCACTCTGGTTCTGGCTCTTTTGGTTTTTTAGTTTAAACATCTACCTACTTGGATGAGTATTTCTATGTTTTCAGGATCTGCATTTTTATAAATAATGGCAACTTAAATAGTATGTCAAGATATTTAACATTTAATTTGATTACTTAAAAGTAAGAAGAGCCAGTGGACTCTTCATTCGAGAGTTCTAGAACTCTAGGGAACTTAATATCAATAATTAAAGGTTTAATGATGACTTCTACATAACAAAATAAAGTACCATGACTTTTTACTATTCATACAGGTAGCATCCACAAACCAAAACTCCACAAACTTAGGGCTGCAATAAACATGGCTGAGTAATACAAGATACTCCCATACAACTATATATATATATATGATATACAGTATTCATACAGTATTCAATACAAGTAATAGTACATAGTAATACAAGATGTTGAAGCACAGAATGCTTTTCTTGCCTTTCTGCAGAGTCCATGTCTATCTCCAGCATGGCACTAACATGCTAAATTTAGAGGCCTGGAGAACTTCTGCAACATGACACATGACTTCTGAGACACTCACTTTTGACATCAAATATCCAAGATTTTCCCTGTGTTAATACATATGTGAAATCTGTTTCCCAACACCTCTTATCTCTTTATAATAAATAACTAAAGTAATAAATACAATAGCTCATAAAAAATGGCTTATGCTCTAAACCAAACTATTTAGGCAAATTTTTTTATTACAACCCCCCATAATGTAATCTATCTTGCATTTTGAAAAAAACCCTTGCACTATGACTACTCTTGATTCATATGATAATTCAGTGTTTGTTAAATGGTTTATGTAGTTATTACCACATCTGCTTATATAAGTTATTCAAGACTATTTAATTAACAGCATAAAACTCAGTGGATTAACTACTATTTACTATTTTAAGTAGCTTAACCTGTGAGTGTGTAACCAGATACCCAGTTCCTCTGTGGGAATGTC
This sequence comes from Xenops minutus, assembly GCA_035221455.1. NCBI lineage: Eukaryota > Metazoa > Chordata > Aves > Passeriformes > Furnariidae > Xenops > Xenops minutus. Next base: position 74,720,083 of record JAWWEE010000105.1, on the reverse strand, counting down.
TCATAAAAATGCCACAGCACCATAACATCTTCTAAATGGCAAAAATTTCCCAAGCAACATAGAAATACGTGTCAGTGCAATCCTGTTTTGTAATGGTGCTATTTTGCTGGCTGTGCATGTAAAATATCAGTTAAACATGTTTCAGAAATCACCTCTGTAAAGGGACTTCAAAACATAAGCACAGACTGACACAAGGTGTTATAAAAAGCAACAAAAAAAACCCCCAACTTTTGAAATCAAGGAAAAATCTCCAACTGATTTTAAAAATGCCAGTATTTTATCCCAGAGATTTTATCTTTGTCCTTACACCTATTTAATTATTATTTCAAAATATATTCAGTTTATCTATTTCTTTCACTTTGGACAATCACATATGCCATTTCAGTACTGACTTCAGTTTCTGGCCAATTTAACTTTCTCATTCCCTAACAACCTGTATTGTTTACTTATACCTCAGTACATTAAGCTATTTATTACACTTCAGAAAGTGCTTCCCACTAAATTTTCTAAAAATTCTGTATTCAGTCTCCTTATACTGGCCTCAAGTTCTGTCAAATTACATTTCGACATCAGTTGTCTTTCTCCGCCTAATAGTGGCTTCACGAAAACTGTGCAGGGAAAACAGCAACCTTGTGCTGGGGGTCTCAGAGTACCTTTGGTTCTGCTTCAGATGAGTTAGAAAAGCTGCAGCTGGGAGTCCTACGTCTGAAGAGAAGAGCAGCAGCTTACAGAGAAAAGCCAAGCTTTGGCTTTGACAGGGAACAGAGAACCCTCTGGGATCAATGAAACACACACGATTAGACTCATATGCTGAGCTAGTGACACGTAAAACTGAATTTCCAATAGCAGAGCATTCATGTCTGGTATTTGGAGGAGTCAAGCTTTTGCAAAGCCCAGTATTCGGCATTCTAAAAAGCAGCAAGAAGCTGACACTTCAGATCCTATTTTGCTTAAGGAAAGCAAAGTAAATATCTACTTTTACACTTGCAGACTGCACTTTTCTGATGGTGAAGGTCAGCTTGTAGCTAGGGGAATGGCTACACAGAACATGCAAACAAGCTCCACTTGCCCTCTGAGCCAAGCAACAGCATTAGTCAAATACTGAGCCAACTTCACTGTGCAGACAGTGCAGCCTTTTTCTTGAAAGCACCTCTGTTTGGAATCTGCACAGTATGTCAGAAGAATGATCTCAAAACTAGCACCTGAGTGCGACACAAGTCTGCAAAGAAATGAAATGCTGAAGTAGTTTTCGCAGTCAGTATTGTAATGGGAACTGTGAGGAGTTCAGAGCCCTTGCATATTCAGACTGTTCAGGGAATCACTCTCAATATAGATCTGAGAATTATTAAACTGAATTCAGGTTTAGAAATGTAAGCTAAATATTTCTAGGGTCACTGAACGTTTAGATATTAAGAATTAGAACATAGTGTTTTTATTTGTAAATGTTACACTAAAGTTCTGACTACTCTTGAAAGCAATGAGCAAGAAGTAAACAGAGAGCAGTGTCTGCAGTGTTTGCTACTGACAAACAGCATGCTAAACCACTAATAGGAAATAAAATCTACACACACTTTCTTAGTCTTATTCTAAAATAGCCTGATGTGTAATGTTGTATATGCTCTTCCATTTTTTTATCAGAAGGAATGAGTGTGTGCACTCTGTAGCAATTAAAAAAATCTTTTCTAGCTAGGTTGCATTGTGAGTTCTAAAATACGCTCTTTCTTGTTGAACTGTATTTTGACGTCATTTCAGTGTTAGGTTTATCTTAGCTTACATACAGAAAATATTTTTAATGTTCACATAAATAATGGAGGCTTTTAAAGGGTATTAGAAATTTGGTCATGTGAACTAAGACTTTAAGTAATTTTCTCTTAAAAGAATAATGACCTTTACAGATTCCAGTCTAATGCAGGAAACAAAATGAGTTATTTCTCTGGACAACAAATGTCTGTTATTCAGATAGATACTTAATTTAGGAGACCAATTTAACACATCTGAAATTGAGGTCACTTTAAAATGTAATTGAGATTACTTGCAACACAAGGACTATTTATTTCCTGTATACCATAATTCATTAAGTTACACATAAGGTTAAAATGTAAGTACTTAAAATGCACATTCCACTTATTTATTATGAGATTCTACTAACAACAAACTTATTACAAAAAAGAAGTTTTTTAACTAAAAAAAGAACATATTAGCATAAGTGATTGATATTATTGTAAGAAATCCATAAGGGAAAATGAAGACTTAAGTTAATACAGAATTAGGAGTAAATACAGCAGAATTTTCTCCAGTTACTTCTATTTTTTAATTAAAATTACAGAAGCACAGAATGGCTGAGGTTGGAAGAAACCTCTGGAAATTATCTAGTCTCCACTGCTGGAGATACCACAATATCTTGAGCAAACTGCTCTGACCACCCTCACAGTGTCACAAAATTTTATGTTTACATGGAACATCCTATAATCCAATTTATGTCCACTGCCTCTAGTCCTGCCATTAGGTATAACCAAAAAAAGTCTGGCTCCATTTTCTTCACTTCCTCACCACCACATCTGACCAGATCCTGAAGACTTCCCGTCCTCAGGCTGAATAACCCCAGCATTCTCAGTCTCTTCTTGTATGTCAGATGCTCCAGTCCCTTCATCATCCCAGTGGCCCTTCGCTAGACTCAGTCCAATATGCTTATACTGGACACCAATCTACATCTTTCAGACTTTATTCATTCAATTTACTGCTCAAAGCAGAGCAATAAAATGCTTAACAGTGTGATGTTAACTAAGAAAGCCTAACGTTTAACTACAGATTAAGTTTTTGTAGCTTTTGCTTTGTGTTTGCTCTCCATTTTATAAGACAACTGAACCAAGTATACCTATCAATAAAATACCATTACGAATAAAGTGAAAAGAAATGAGATTGCATATATTATCCAGGTTAAGAGGCAAGTACTGATCAAAGTCAGTCTAGACACACCTTTAGTCATGATGAGACTATCATGTGAAATACAACATCAACTTTTTTTAATTAAAACTTTTTCAAATTCAGGGTGTGTACATGTATTGTTCAAATAAGAGGGGACAGAATCAGACAAAGTAAGTAATCTAGAAACTGTGGGTCTTTTTGAAAGATAATTGTGTAGGGGAAGGTGAAATTTACCCAGCCTCACAACATACACTTTTCCTTGCAAGCACTGTGAAATATCAAGTTTTCTTCACAAAAAAATCAGCAAACATAACAGTAAACATTATGCAGGAAAATTTAAGGGGTCTTACTTACCTCGTTTATCAACCCATCTGTTTTTAGAGTAACATACTACTGAATATTTATTTTTATGTCAGCAGTTAAATCAGCAGTCAATATTTAAAAAAACCCCAAAACCCAAAAAAACCCACAGATACTTTTTGTTTAAAATAATATGCATCTTTCTATAGTATCCATGATACATATGATAAAAAGCTTTCTGGAAAAAAAACAAGATCAACTGTAATTGAAGGGCTGAAGAGCTGTTACAGGATTACCTGTTGACTGTCGAACTCTATAGTTTCTATTCTGATCAGAATTAACAATATTGACCACTCCCAGTTTACTGTGAATTATGTGCCCTATGACTTGCGAGCTGCAGTATAAAGCTGCTACTTCTATTGCCAAATCTGTTCATTATGTTTTGGCTCAGACATCAAGAAATTCTAAAAAAAACAAGTCATCACTGCAGGTTGAAGAGTACACAGTTTAAGAAATACAACTTAATTTTCAAATATCAACAAAACATACTGAAATCTAAGAAACTTATTAAGTACAAGGACAAGTGCAGTCCAGGAGTGCAGTACAGCCTGGAATCTATCTATGTGGGGAGCAGACCTGTGGAAAGGGAGCTGGGGGTCCTGATGAACAAGAAGCTCAATGAGTGAATAGTGTGCTGCTGCAGCAAAGAAAGGCAACGGGGTGTTGGGTTGCATCAACAAGGGCATCACCAGCAGAGAAAATTAAGTCAGTTTCGCACTCAGTGCTTGTCAGGCCACAGCTGAAACACTGTGTTCAGATTTGGTCCCCTGTATACAAAAAAAGATGCAGGCAGGCTGGAAAGGGTCCAGAGAAAGGCCACAAAGATGATCCCAGGACCGGGAAGCCTGCCAAGTGAGGAAAGGCTGAGAGAAATGGTTTGTAGAACCTTGAGAAATAAAGGTTTAAGGGCTAGCTTATCATCATGTTCTAGCATTTAACAGGTGTCTTGCAAAGAAGATAGAGACTGCCTCTTTAGAAGGAGTCACCTGGAAGACAGGGCAATAGGTACAAATTGGGAGATTTTGCTTGGACACAAGAGGAAAAATGTTCACAATGAAAACTATCAGTCATTGGAATAATCTTTCCAGGGATGTGGTGGATTCCTCAACACTAGACTCAAGATTCCGCTGGGCAGGGTGCTGAGCCATCTTGTCTAGACTACGCTTTTGCCACAAAAGGTTGAACCAAATGATTCTTGAGGTCCCTTCCAACCTCATATTCTCTGATTCTTTTTATGGCTCATATCCCTACATCAGGAAACAATTTTAGTGTCTTTTCCTTTGAACGTATCCAGGCATGTGTTCCATTTTGAGTTCCACAGACCAGATGATTTCACTATCTAGGTCCCTTATTGCAGCACAAATTTCCCTTTTGAAAGGAAAGTTTTGCCTCTTCAAAGTTACTGACAATACTTTAACTCAGTTCAATATTAAAATTCGAATTTTCCATGGTTAAAAAAATTATTTTGGATATGAGCATAAAGCAGTTAAGGAGGAAAGAGCATGGATACAAAAATGATCACGTCAAAGCTAGGAACCAAATTTAGAGTTCACTGTTCATGCAGATTGAATACAAAGTAATCTTTCATAAATCTTCAGAAACTGACACATGAAATTGTAGGTCTACAAGGTCAATAACACTGTGGATAAGGAAATATGATTGGAGATGAGTCAAAAGGATATATTTTGGAAAGAATCAAAAAGACACCCAGGTATAAACATAGCATGGGTTTACTAATGATACATCACTTGGTCTAACAGCCCATTAATCTAGAAAATGAATAAATAGCAGTTGTCTCACATCTGGAATTCATTTGAAACATTGCAATTTTCCACATGAGGACTTGTTACATTTGTGAAGATGAGTGGTAATAGAAGAATTAAAAGTTGGCAAGGAGCTGCCCAAAGCGTAAATGAAAAGAAAGGCAGTGTTTAAAAGGCATAGCATCATCTGTAAAAGACGTTACAAGCACAGTTCTTTGATGCTCACTTTTAAAATTGCTTTGGGAAAAAAAAAAAGGACAACTGTAGCACAGGAAAAGTCATCATAAAACCAGCCCTGAATGAACCAAAAAAAGCAGAAAACAAGGGTTCATTTTAAACACACAGGCCACAAGATTGGAGCAGTCTTCAAGGGAGAATTTGGGACAAATTTTCCCACATTCTTTTATTAATGAGACTTCCTCTTTTTAAGATATTTTATCACTGACAGAAAAGGTCCCTTCTAGATTCTGTGAAAGTTTAAACAGATTTTGCTTTCCTTTACTCTTCCGTACTTCTTTTGCAAAAAGGCTAGTGGGAGACACAGAGGAGCTTCCTGTCAGTTCATTGAATTGATGAATTAGTTAAGTTCCCCTTGCTCTTGATCCCATGAGCATTTAGAGGTTCGACCAACAAAACATATTGGCAGACATTTGTGGTGGGATTAAGATAAGGCAACAGAAACAATGTAGATGAACTCATGTGGAAAAAAAAAATCATTATCTTGCTAGCAGGGACAAAGGCAGCTAAAGAAAAGTTACAGGCAGAAGCCTGAGAGACAACAGAGCTCCACTTAGAAGAGACTGGGGAAAACTGCCTAGAAGTCTTGCTACATCAAGCGTTCAGAGGCACACAAACACTACACTGAAAAAAATAAAACCTACTTAATGAAACAACAAAACAGTTAACTTCCATGCTGAAATAAGTATGAAAATAACTGAATTTCAGTAATAGAGCAATAACCTTTTGGCTCTAATGATGAGTATATTACTGGATGGATCTAATAGGGAATACACACAGGAAGAGGTGCTACCCAATTCATGACCTCTTTTTTTTATCATACAAACCCTATATTCCACAACTTGGACTTTTTTTATTTCAGGTCTACTTTGATTTGAAATGAATGTTTTTCACCCTTGCAGGAAGGACCAAGGACCTTCAAACTCCACCTTAGTACCCTCTGGTACCAGTTTGTGATACAGCTTGATTGTATTTAACTGATAGAAGCTCTGGATGCTATAGTTCCAAGTACATGTATATGTTAACCTTTTAATGCAGAGAGCTGGAAAACAGTCACAACTACAAAGCAGACAAAAAAAGCCTACACAGTAAATTCCTTGTGTCTTATTATATAGGTAAATAATTGTGTACAGTGTACAGATAAGTAAACGTATGTACTATTACATAATACTGAAATTAATACTTACAATGTAATTTTCTTGAAACAGTTCTGCTGTTTAACATCTTAGCCTAGTGTTATTCTAGTCATTTACACATCATTTAAAATTATTTTGTCAGGGAAACACCATTTAATCTAATACACTGAGTTACATTAATATTCTTAACTTTTTGGGGGCAAAGTTCTTTCCTTGTCCCAAGATGGAAGGAAGACATAATTTTTCATAATGTATGCTATATTAATTAGATCTTAACACAATTCTGATTGCATTTCCATTTTTTCCCCTAGTTACTTTATTGGAAATGTCTTCCTCACTTGTTACGATAAAGGGATAACGTACCCCTGCATTAGTGTAAAATAGACAGGTATTCCCAAAAGAAAATACAGAAAAATTTTGCAGATAAACTATGACAAGAGTTCACAGAAGAAAGTGACAAGCCCTCTAAGAATAGCATTGTGTAATCAAAGAGGAACTAAACTCCCTCCCACTTTTTCCTAGTTACCTTGGGAGGTGATAGGTGGAAAAGCTGCTATAACACTCTTAGATGGCTCCAGTCTTCATTCTGAAAGCCTCGTATATTAGAAACTGAGTGCTCGACTTAAGGAATGCACTGCATACTTAATTTTAATCAAAAATAATAACAAAACACCACACAAGTTAATGGCCAAACTCTAGTTGCCCATCCATTTTTTCTTTCAGTTTTTAAATAATAGTCTTGTTATGGCATCATTTCCATCTTGTACACAACAAAATCTGACACACTGTGAAAAGTGTGTAGCTGTCATTTAGCTTTACTAGACTTTATGTCCCCGGTGGAAAGCACAAGTCCTAAACACTTAAAAAATAAGTCATAACTCTCATCTCACTTCAATTGTGAGAATCAATTTTCCTCTAATTAAGAGTCACCAGTGATATGCCAGATAAACAAACTGTCCCAAAGGAAGAGTGAAATGTTCTTCAATAGTGAAAACAAAGAACAAAGTATTTCTCCTACCTTGCCAACCACTTTAAGCATAAGCTGCTGGAGAAAGCAACTAATTTCAATTCCTTGTAGAGTTCATCAAGTAGACAAAAACCTAAATAGCATACACATGTGCCTATACATACACAAAAAAAATCCACCCAACCCCCGCCCCAAAACACCAATCAGGGTGCCACTCCTGAAATTATATAAAATGCTTGTATTCTTAATGTGATCTGAAATCTCAGTAAAGTTTGCTTAAGGATCACATGAAATTGTCCTAAAGAAATCAACAACCAATATCCTCATTACCAATATATTCTTTTCTTGTTTAATAATAAACAGACAGAGGTATCTTCGTGTTTTAAAATATAAATTGTGTTTTACAGATGTGGATTTTTGTTTACAAAGAATTATCCTTTCATATCAATAGTTCTCTTTTTTGTTTTGTTCAATAAAAGAGCATAGACACTTTAGCATGCATGCCTCCCCCAAGTAATGTAAGATTTTCAGTATGCATGATCAATCACATACTTGTTATACCATCTCATCTGGCAAACCTATGACCTAGTTCTAGAAATGGGTTATCTTCAGGTTTAAAAGCACCATCTGCTCTTAATGATGGCACCAGCAAAATTACCATAATAAAATAAATCCCTAAGCGATATTAAAATCCAAAGCCCAGAAGAAATTTTCAAGCCATGACTGCTTAAAGAGAACAGAATACAAATGCCAGCTAGCTTTTAACAAAAAGTGTTCGAGTTCAAATTTGTCTTACTCCTTCCTTGACCCCCACATTGTGCAATGAACAATGAAACACGACTGTTGCAAGGAAAGGCAACATGGGTCTGAAATAAGGAGAATGGGGAGGTTTTCTTTATTTTTTTTTTAATTACTAAGTTTTAAAAAAAAACAAAATAAGATACAGTTTTCAGAGACTCATAGGAAAGAATACTTTTTCTCTCTAGTGACACAAACAAAAGAAGCTACTCTTGCTAAATAATCTTCAGTTTGCTGGCAAACAATTTTTTCATATGATCAAATTAAAAATGTAAAGCCAACAAAACAGAAGTTTTGCCAAGAATTCTTTGTTCAAAAACTAATGGAAAGGAAGTCTTTATCAGTGACCTACATAAAAACTGATAGTATGAACTTTCTGCCAATTGATTTAGCAATCCATTATGACCATAAAGTTGCAAAATAAAAATAATGTTATTTCTTCTTGCTTCAAGTGAAAGGTTTTGAGCACTTCCTTTAAAAAAACCTACAAATTACACTTAGGCATTAAGTAGGCATTATGGTGAAGTATGGAATGATAAACTTCAGATGCCTGTGACAAATGAAGATACTCTGTTTTGTGTTTCATTTGACATGTAAGTTTCTTTATCTAATCTCCTTATCAAAGATCTGTTCAGTCTTCTATTTCCACGCATCTTCCCTCATTATGACCACACAAGATATGAAATTGTTTGCAGACATGCATTGAAGTGTTATTTTTCAAATATATTTCAATGCAGTAGAAATTAGATCAGCTTCCATTAATACATAGGATCTCAAATTAGGAGACATCTGTAAGAAAATATTCATATGCAGAAAATAGCTCAAAGGACAGCCAAAATTTCTTCTACTGATTACCAAACAAAACAGTGATATGGTTTCAGCAACTATATCATCAAGCATTAGATATAAATTCCTAGTTATTTAAACCTAAAATTAAATATTCAGGTTGTCTTCTCTTTCACATAATGTTTTTATAAGAATAAAATCTGCAACTGTAATGGCAAAATTTCTGAAAATTTTCAATATGTCTTTCACAGGGTTGTCAATTCCTACCATCAATTGTATTCTGTAGCAAATTTTCAAATTTAAAGTCTTTGAAAAATCATTTTGAGAATTTAAGGACTGGATGATTCCAAGGAAAGAAAGCAGGGCAAGTTAGGAAAAATAAAGTAAAAGTAACAGAAAGCACACAGAAAAAGAAAATTAGTGAATTGCAGGAATTCTTTCCCAACCCCATTCAAAACCAGTTCTCTCTTGCCTAGATTATCTTACGCGCACACCTGGAAAACCTCTCCACCAGCCTTTAATCATGCTTTTTCCCCTTTCTACTACTATGCTTATCCTTCAGCTCCAGTAACTGTTCCCTCTCCCTCAAGCTTTCTCTGCCCTTCTTGTAATAGACCTAGCCATTCCCTTTTCTCATTAAAGAAATAGACTGGATATGACAAAGTTTTTGAGTAACACCAGCCAAGCAGCCTTCCAGCAACAGAGGGGCTCTGAAACTTGAGATGAAACCTGCCCAAGGAAGTTAACTTCACTTTGTCTTAGCAAGTTTCTCACACTTTTACAGGCAGCCTAAACTGGCTTCCACTTAAAAGGAAAGTAGGGAGAAGCTGAGAAAATGGCCACAAAAAAACAAACAAACAAAAACAAACAAACAAAAAAACCCAGCCTGCCTGTTATGGGGTAAAAGGAGACTATTCACAAAACTCATGCTGTATCCATCTTCTGCTTGGTAAATTATGATGTTACAACATGATTTCTCTCAAGACAAATTAAAAAAAAAAAAAACAACAGAGAGGACACTTGGATAAAGTATATAGGCATAAACTAATATAATTGTATATTTCTGTAGTATTCAAATATATACAGTATGGTTAATATGCTACTGTACCTCATTTTGAAGTTCATCTCCACTTTTGGTAGAAGCAAGGATCTCATACAAAGTACAGCAGAGGTCTTCTGTTGTTGGCCCTCCAGGGTTACCCCCTTGAGATTCCTTCAGGTACTTTCCAACTTCACACCATAAAAAAGAATCATCTACTTTTTCCAAAGACTTGAGGTCAGATTTCTCATCACAGCAATTCTGTAAGTTATTCAGCTGGTTATTCAGAAATTTGTTATAATCTAAGCTTATATTTTTCTGTACATCAGCCTCAGCATTCACAGGCAGCTCTTCAGAGTGATCCAAATCATGCATGTCAAATGAAAACACTATATTTTTACCAAAGAATGCTCTGTTATCACCATTTTTCTCTTCAGCCGTCTGTAAGAGGGCCATAACCTGTTCTTCAGTGAAGTGAGAAGCAATCCGAGATGTGGCATTCCAAGCTGCAGTAGCAGATGATGATGGAAATGGCCCAAACATCTGCTTGATCACCTTTGTCTCATCATGGCCAACACATTCTTTCCCGTGAAATGTCTTAAAGAGAAAAACAGCTCCACTTTCAATTGCTTCTTGCCCATTTTCGGCTCCAACTGTTAACAAAACCAAATGCAACTTTATACACTTCATACTAATACTTTTGCAGTACCTATAACATAACTGTATTCAATTTCTTGCTGCAAGTCTCATCAACAGAGATATCAAAGGAAGACCATAACAACTAACTATTGTTGCAAAGTACTGAATTGTAAAAGGTATATGATAATAAAGCATCTGTCTTCATTATCTTTCTATGTACTAAGAATTTATATTAAGAATTACCAAAGCTTTCTCACTTTTCTAAACTAAAGAAAAATCCTGCCAGCGGTCTTAAACTCACAATAGTATATTTATGAGCTCTTTAATGATAACAAATTTCCACTTTGTCTCACTATTTATTCAATGCCTAATTTGAATATTCATAACAGACTAAATATACAGAACTCAGCTGGGAATTACTGAATTCTTGTAGCAATTCCCAGTAGGAATTACTACAGAATGTGCGTTAGTTAGAAAAATTGTTCAAAATAATTAAAGCAAATAAATGCATGAATTTAGAGTTCTATTTACAAACCATCATATTATGCAAATAAATATATTATTAGATAAAAACATAAATTTACTTCTTACACAAATATTCACTCAAGGAAAACATAAGCAAAACCTCCACATGATGAACCAAAATGTGACTACTAAACAAAATTTTAAAAGTTGTCAAGCACAAACTAAACAAAACTAGCCAGCATATTGTTGGTTTGTTTATTTTACATTATGGAAATACACTGAATTTTTTTACTTGTGACTCAATTTAACTTAGGTTAGGCTTAACTGCAGGAAAAACAAGGGTTTTCTTCCCCACAATGTAAAAGAAAAGAGCAAATAAAATCCAGCATAAGCAGATGGAACAAGACTGAGTAACTAGAAACATTATATATAAATGGAGGTGCCTAAAAAGTATCAATATTTAGCTTGTATTTCCCTGTGAAGCACTTTGAAAAGCGGAAAAGTTCATGGAGAGGACTGGAGGTGATATTTACAAGATAATTACATACCTACATATGGAAGATATTACATATTTATACATCGCAGAGGAAAAAGGTGATTCAGCCACTCCCTTTTAGCATTAGCTATATGGCAATCACAGGAAAAAAACCCTCCACATTTAAAAACTTGTAGTCCTAAGTTTGGCTGCATGAAGCTCACTTTTATATTCCTAACAAACAAATACATATTACTATTTAAAGTCACTTGTGTTGGAACAGAAGCACAAGAGCTTGAGCCATGTGCTCAGTTTAAGAGATAATGAAGTTAAATTCTGACAAAAGCAAAAGCTGAATTAGGTTTAGTCTGTCAATCAAAAACTAAGTTTCAAATCAAAACTACGTTTTCACACTTTCTTTGCCAAAATGTATTCCAGTTTTAAACATTTAATTCCAGAAGAGTGAGATTTATTATTTATTTCTCTCCTCAACACCAAATACATAAAACAGGAAACATTTCTTATAATTTTATCTACCTATGCAGCAGTCCTATTTTCATGACACCAATTACGTGGAACTAAAGCAAACAATACTAAGATTGTTCTTTTCTCAGAGTACTGTCATTCCAAAAGAATCTGTTATTTTTGCTTAGCAACCGTGGATCACAAACCACATCAAACACTGCAATACAATACTATCAAAATAGGAAAAATATCCACATAACAATGGAATAATATCTTAAAATAAACCACAAAAACACATTATGCATATTAGTTTCACTGGAGTTTCAAAGATATTTCAAGGGAGAAACTGGTGCCAAAGTAGATCCAAAACTATACCCATATGTAAAGAATGTAGGCAGAAAGCAGCTTGAACCCACCCCCAAATAAAACAGTGTTTTATTAGACTTCTAGAGAAAGAAAACATACCTATTTGTTTTGCAGCTTGTAATATAGTTTTCAAATCACCATTTACAGTTTGGTGTTCTTTTTTGTCCAAATTGTCATCAACAAATTTTACTATCTTCTTCCAAGTAAGATCAGACTTCAGCAACTCTGCATGTAGTTTTGACCTTTTAGTCTGAAAATACAAAATATTTAGGCTTTTTTATTTCAAATTGCGACATGAAGGTTCCTTTAAAATTAAACACCAGACAAAAAACACATCCTTCCAGTTGCATTCAGTCAGTACATAGCAATGATTGCAAGCAGTTTTCCTGCTACCTTTTCTGGACTCTTTCCTGAGTTGAAGGAAGAACGACACAAAAACGCACATATGCTCTCTCACTACTTGACTCTTTCCAAAGCAAAATTCTCTATAAAGCCAAACTCTTGCAACTTGGAGAGATTTACAGCTCCCAAGATTCAAAACTCATTTCACATTACAGGTTCCCAGAAGGCATCTACTGCTTTGATGCATTATTTCTTGGGATACTAGAAAGTACCTAAACTCAGCGAACTCAATATCATAAAAGGAAATGATTGGCTTCCCAGCTCAACATAAGCTTGGAGCTAAAAGCACACCAGCCATGCCCAATGTCCTGAAAGATGGGCTGTACCAACACTGCCAAGCAACCCTATCCATATGGCACATCATGATTGTAAGGGACTAGTATAAATCACAAAGCTGCAGCAAATTTGATTTTGAGCAAGAACACTATGAAGGAATGCACAGGAAACTATACACACTCTGCCCAGTCTTGCTTGTCTACTCTTATAAAATAGCAATGCAAATGAAGAAAGCAAACAATTCTTACTATAATTATGTTTTGTAAAAGGAAAAAAAGCTTTACCGCTAAGTCAGCTAATTCTTCACTGTAATCCTCATGTTTAGTGACATTTGAAAAGGAGCGTAAAGCGCCTGTAAGACGAGGCAAGGCCATCTGTTACTCATTCAGTGATCCATAGGATGAGAAATCAAATCCCAATTCAAGCACCTAGATGAGAACAAAACAAATAACATGGCTTTATTAATGCTATAAATACAAATTCGCGTCACAAACTTGAAAGACCTTTTTGAGCAAGCAGAACTTGGCTGGAACTTCAATTAAACCAGTTTAAAAAAACCTCTCAAAATGCTGATAATCAAGATTCAATAAAGGGAGGTGAAAGGCGCAGAGCACGGGCAAGATTATGGTAACATGCAGGGGTCACTCAGCAGGTGGTTCTTCTCTCTCCTCCTGAAATAAAAGTTATCAGCAATGATGCAAAATGGAAATTTTTCCTTTAGCACCACTAACACAAGTATTATAGTGAAATCCATGTAACTGAACTTTAGTTTCCAATAGCAGTAAGTGATTACAACCAATGGGAAGATTTTCTCTGAGCAAGCCCACGCTGGGAGCTTTCAGGTCATTAACAGCCTCCGGCACTGATGCAGAAAGAGGCACCCTTCTTGACAAGTGCTTAGCCATTTTTAACCAGCAAAACAAGGCAAGAAAATTATGACAGGAAAAAAAGATTATCATAGGCACAGCACTGAACTACTGTAAGAGGTTAAGAGAATAAAAAGGCTACCAGAAAACTGAAAAAAGTATGCCTTGGGATGTTTTCATCTCACAACTGGGAGTGCACACACACACTTATCACAGAGCAGGACTCTCTTCAGGGCTACAGCCTATTTCTGCAGTCTTATTTCCTCTGTGAAACAAGATCATATCTCCACACCAAAACACAGCTGTTCTCCATCTGAAATTGTACCTGTTCCAAGCTTTTTACTGAAATTATTCTCAAAGTTATTTAATTTCAGAAGGTGCCCACAGCTGAATTGTATAATGAACCCTAACACACAGCTACATTTTCTGATGGTAGGAGATAAGATACAGTTTAGATTATTTTTAAAACAATTAATGATACCATTACAAACCAAATTATCTGCATGATTCCTACCATGCCTGAAGAACAACGACCATCCAGAATTTAAGAAACTTAAAGTTAATAAAATTACTTCTATCCCCTAGTTATATAGTATACAGAACTCTCTACTTTCATCCAATTACCCTTAAAATTTTTCTTTATTTAATGACTGCATTTGTATTTTAGCTATGAGCTTCGCAATGCAGCACAGAAGCAGATGCAGTGTTCCAGTCACAAGCAGAGAAATGTCACTGACTTGTCAGGTCTGCTTGTCTTCACACCTCGCATTAAGATGCTTTTTGAGAAAAGCTATCACAACAGCTGATATCTGGGAGACAAATTCTATAATAATAAAGCTACAAAAAATATAAAATCTTTAACTGTGAAGGGGACAAAGAGGGTATGTTCAAGACTAGAAGCAGACAGAGCCAAACAACATTGCGGTTTTTGCAGTGAAATTGTATTCAGTGAATACAATTCATATCATCATTGCTCCTAATGAAATCAGGCTGTGAACATTACAGCCACCATTACAGAAGGGAAGTATAGTGTCCAAACTTTGAGGGAATCTAACCCAACCTGTTTTGTTTAAACCCAACAAAAAAGGTACATCACTCTCATCCTGTTCCAATGACAGAATTGCCATTAGCTATTAAGATTACTCCATTTTGCCTATATATTTTATACTTAAATACTTTTTCTATAGCATTACGGTCCTTTATAAAAACATACAACAACATAATTATTATCCTAACCGTCCTCTCTGAAATAACATGCACAGCAATTTTTAAAAGTTTGAACCTACTTATGAAAAGTTCACTTTTTTATAGACAATTTTGACACATTTTAAAGTGTCTCCAGCAGGCTCACATCTTAGGAAACTGAATTTTAAAGGATTGTTTCTTTCTTCTTTGTTCATCAAGTTATTAATACCCCCTGAAACAGAAAACCTGCAACCCCCAAGCTCAAGTAAGGGCACACAAGCATAGCCAAAGAGCCAAATCCAGCCCTGAAGCCCTGCAGTTCAACTCATACTAGCAAAGGCAGCTCCATGCTTGCCTATTTGCTTTCAGAGCTTCTTGGTCCCTGAGAGGGCTAGCTTAGCAGAGCAGTCACCCAAGGCTTTTTTATCTCATTTGTAGGCAAACTTCACACATATCCTTCACTTCTGGTCACAACACCCACCCTCAGCAGGGCATCACAACAAAAACATTTAGGAAATAGAAAGCAAGGGACAGAATCATAGAATACATTGAGTTGGCATGGACCCACAAGGATCATGGAGTCCAACTCCGGGCCCTGCACAGAACAGGTGCAATTACTCCACTGTTAACAAAAAAACAAGGTAAAGTTTATGAACTTGGGCTATTAGTCCACAACATACTAGAGTCAGGTCAAAAAGTACCAATCTCTTCACTCTCAGAACCAGTGACACGACTTGAAGAAACAACATGAAGGTGAGTCAGGGGAAGTTTGGGTTGGATATCAGGAAAAGGTTTTTCACCCACAGGGTGGTGAAACAGCCTGGAACAGGCTCCCCAGGGCAATAGTTACAGCACCAAGCCTATCTGAGTTCAAAAAGCATTTGGAGAACACTCTCACCCACATGCTGTGATTCTTGGGGTGTCCTGCACAGGGTCAAGAGTTATTCATGATCCTGATGGATTCCTTCCAAAGCAGCACATGCTATGATTCTATGACAAAAACTATGTGGCCCTCTGAGATGCAGCATAAATTTACATTTGTTTTTAAAAAAATACATTACTAGCCTTCACATAAAGCCTACTGATGTAGATACCTGCCTGCATCAACTGCCTTTAGAGTGGATCACCTACTGCTTGTCTTCACACAGCCACCATAAGAGATAACTAATTCCTTTAGATTTGACAGAAAGGTAGCTGTTTGCTCACAGCTTGATCTGAAACATCTGTACTAACAAATGATCCTGCTAAGATCTGCTGGTTTTGGAACACGGACCTAAAAGGCAGCAGCAACTAAATCCTATTTACCAGGGTCCCTATATAGAAGATGAATATTTGCCATTATTCTGCTCATTACCCCTGAAGGAAAGTGTTAGACAGGTACCATCTTAAGTCGTGTTTGTAGAAGGACAACTGGAATGGGAATTCAGCCCTCAAATTGGTGCAACTTTACATGCTAAGTATCTTCTTCTCCCCCATGCCCAATCACATAAGGACAATTCGGGGTCATTCTGCTAATGATTACTAGAGCTATCTCAGATTTCCTGCCTCTTTTAAATAACACTTAATTTTCCACCAAACCTCTGTTTGAAAAGCAGAAAAAGCAGTATCCACCCATCTAAAGCATTGTGAAGATGAGAGGCAGTAGCTTTTATAGCCTGTTTCACTTTTTCTAAAAGCAAGTGTGATCTTAAGTTGAAATTTTTATTAGAGAAAGTAAAACATAAACACAGCTTATACTCAGAGTTCAGGTAAGAAACCATTCAAAATTTATTGTTTTAAAATAAACATAATCTCATCAGGTTTTATTAATTAAAGTGAAACATAAAAAACGCTAGCAATATCACAAAGGTAACAAACACTACTAGAGAAGTTTTCCACCTCATATTTTCAACAACTATTAATTTTCCTCCAGTTCCTGACCTTCTTGTATTTTTAATATAATTGAATAACAGAACCATCGCTTTCTCCTCTCCACTGAAATGTTACAGAGATTATGATCAAACACATATCCTTTTGAAATTTACTTTATTATTATGCTGTCTAAAAAATCAAGCCAACTGCTCAGTAAGGCTATGAAAAGGTGACTGCTAAGATCAAGAGGAACAGAAATCTTTCTTTACTTAAAAATTATGAAATAACAGAGCATTAACAGAATCACAGGTAAAATGTGCAGTTCACTATCCTGAAGTACTAGCTTCTGTTGTCTCTAATACTTGATTTGTTAAATGTTCCTTAAACCTCAAGGCAGTCATTTTGTTTAAACTACTTAAGGAATATTAAGCCATGCTACTAGGTTTTTCGTATATTTCCAAGTTTCTTGCTGTCTATATAAACTTTTCACTTATAAAACTTGAAGAAGGTATTACTAATAAGTAATCTAATCAAAGAATCTTAAAAAAAGAGGCTTTAGACATTGGCAATGAATAGCAGATTGCTATTGATGACAATGTATTTGGATCAAACAGCATTTTCACTTTCACTTGACAAAGTGGAAACATTTCAAATGAAAAAGGAACTAAAAAGGCAAGAGGTATCCAAGCCAGACCTCCATACAAAAAGTAAAGGGACAGTGCAGTAACTTTTTACATTTTAAATATATATACAACAAAGGCAAAAGCAACTAGACTATAAACATGTATTAAGACATTTTAAATACATCCACACACAGAATATTTTACTTCTTTACACTGTTATGCAAGAGGAATAAAAATAAATTCCAAAGCAGAAAACTTTAGTAACATTTTAGAATAGCTAGAATTAACTTTAGCAGCTTCATTAACAATAAGGTAAACTTTTTATTTTATTTATAAGTAAGACTCAATAAACACCGCTCCATTCTATGTCGTGTGTACCCTTTCTATGTTGTACACACCAAAGGAAAAAAAAAATACTTTAAAGAAAACATTTTAATGGAAAAAAAACCCAAAACCCAATTAGATAAAGTTATTTTACACCAATGAGAACACTTGTATTAGATTCACTTAAATCTCTTATCCAACCATGTTGGATGCAAACAGTACAGATACAGCACCTAGCATCAAAGTTGACAGACAGAGATAATAGTGATTTAATAATGTCTGAGACATTAATCATAAACAGCAGGCCAAAGCAAGATACTACAACAATAGCATTTTCCAACTTTGTATTTTGCACCTTCACAAGCAGTGCTATATGATGTAGTAACAATTGTATGATTTCAGACATCTCATTTTCTACAAAAGGCCCAGACACCACACTGGAATTCTGTCAAGTTGTCTGGGTCAATTATTGCTATCTCCAGTCAAGACCGGGTCAGTCTTTGAAAGGGTGATGGCAAGATTAAGGAATATGTACTCGTGAAGAAACAGTGGTTTCCTGACACACAATATTCATCTCAGCAAATACAAGAATTCAAACAAATGTTTCAGCATAATGAGGAGGCATAACAGTGCCTCTGTGTGCCATCATTCACATAAGAGACAATTTTAGGATTTTAATTATGTAATTCATTAAACAAAAGGAAAAAAAAACATATAAGGGAATTACAAGCCATGCATTCAATACAGTAGTAACCCTTTCTGCATTCTCACAGTCTTAGCCACACACATGGGATTAAGCACCAGCTGCTTAACACTGTACCTGCTTGCATCAGCTGGAGAGACATTTCATGTGATTATGCCTCATAGTGTTTTGGTGTGATGCCAAATACATGGCTTGGCCCAATAACTTGTGCATTTTAGAAGTGCTTTGAGATTGTTACTAAGGGTAGCTGCTGTTTCTTAAGAAGAAAAAAATAATAATTTTGAAACAATCCTTTCTTTCAGAATAACTCATCCTTCTTTTCCAAGAATATAATATTTAGTCTAATTGTTAGACTGAGAAATTTTCTGCATTTTTATGCCTTAACTTTTTAATTCCCTGCAGCAAAAGACAAACTGCATTCCAAGCAACAGGAACTTAAAGACTTGCCTTACATATGGGCATGTACTATATAAGCAAATCTCCAACTTCAAAACACACAATCATTTAAACACTAGGCATAAGCAACAAATGCAAGATGGGGGATGGTGGTGTCATTTGTTTAGTTTTGCTTTAACCTTAATTGGGGAGCTCTGTGCCTCTCTGTTTCACACCATGCCATCAACAGAGGTTGAAAACAACCTCAGGGGGTTCATTTTACACCATTCCAAAAAGGCTTGCCACTAAAGAAAAAGTAGGAGGTGCATCAAAGGTAAATAGCAATGTATGTGTCCAAAGGAAGTAAAGAGAGAATGAAAAAGGGTAAGTGAGAGAAGGAAAAAAACCTGTTAATAACAGCTAAGTAGCACATGTTGCATCTCAGAGGATGGCTGAGAGGATGTGGGATGCACTTCAGCAAACATAACTGCTGTAATAAGACATGCCATAATACATAATTGCATAACTGCTGTGATAAGGCATGCTAAAGCACCTGTTCAGATGGTAGTAAAAAAGTCTCTGGAACACACGCCTGTAGTGAACAGAAAGCACATAAAAGGATAAAGCCCCCAGCATTAATTACTGGCCACAGAAATGGCATTGACAGGTTCTTTGCCACTCAGCTTTAGGACATAAAAGAATTGCTTATAACAGTTGGTAAAGAGTCACAATAAAATTTTAATGGAATGAACAACTTGAGGTTACTGCAAAGGTACAACTTTCCCATGAGGAAAGGTTAAGAGAATTAGGATTGTTCAGCCTGAAAAATAGAAGGCGCCAGTGACATCATTACGGTCTTCCAGTACTTAAAGGAAGCCTCAAGAAAGATGGAGAGAGACTTTTTACAAGGGCACATAATGATAGGACAAGGGGGAATGGCTTTGAACTGAAAGAGGGTAAGTCTACACTGGATATTAGGAAGAAATTTACTGTGAGGCACTGGAACAGGCTGCCCAAAGTACTGGATATCCCATTCCTGGAAGTACTCAAGGCCAGATTGGATGGGGCTCTGAGCAACCTGGTCTAGTGGGAGTTGTCCCTGCCTATGGCACAGGAGTTGGAACCAGATGATCTTTAAGGCCCCTTCTAATCCAAACCACTCTATGATTCCCACTCAGTTTGGTATTATTGGCAAGCTTCATCATGGTACAGTTGATCCCATAATCCACATCACTTATGAAGACATTAAGCAGAGTTGGACTCAACAGCGATCCCTGGGGACTGATACCAGCACTTCTCTCAGTGATGGCAGATCTTGTGTTTGCATGTACCGGGAGTTTTGTTCCCAAGGCCACAGGCCCAACAGTGCTGGCAAAGACAAATGTGAAAGTGTTGAGAACCTGTCTTTTCAGCAGTGATTGTGACTAATTTACCTCTTTTGGTAAACAGCAGGATATTTTCCTTCTGTTTGTTGCTTACATACCCAAAGAACCATTCTTGTAGTTTTTGACATCTGTGGCTAGTTTCAATTTGAGCTGAGCTTTTGCTTTAATTGTACTTGCACAGTTGATTACCAAGCCAAAGACCACTAAAGATCTAAAAACTTACCAAAATAAGCTTTCCTATTCTAGCACTGATTCTAAACCATGCCAGGGTCTGTTTGGTCATGCATCCTCTCACTTTCTCCCTGGAGAAGGTACGTTAGCCCTTTCTGAACTTCCAAAGGTGGACTCCCTAAGACTTCAATTTAAAAATGAAATTGATCTGTATGGGTGAACCGACCTTACATTATATAAAGGGAGAGAATGGATATGTCTGTGTGTCAAAACCCTTCAGCAATTCAAGATAACAAATAAGTGTGTGCGGGGGCGGGGGGTGGGGGGAAGATACTGAAAAACATTCTTGCAAAAGCATAGCTCTTGGTATTAGATAAGAAGTATTTAAGTGTGCAAGAGGTAAAAATCATCACATTATAGCTCATCTAGAAAGATTTGTTACACGGTATCTATATAAACCTAGGCGAGCACCTTTATGCAACCAAGGCAGATGAATGTGAGGAATTACCAAACAGAGTATCAGTTTCAGCATGTAGTCAGGCCCATCTCTCATGGGTAACATACAGCTACGCCTGGACATAGTCAATTATGACTTACAATGAAAATCCAAACATCTTTTTGAATCAGCTAGAACCATCCCATGAAAAGACATGGTGCCTCAGACTAATACCATGGAAGTTAATAAACTGGACCTCTATATCAGCAGAACAATAATACTACTTTAATTATTTTTATTAAGCTTTTTTTTTTTTAAAGAAGAAAGCTATAAGAAAGTCACTTTTGGATCATACAAAATATCTTTAATCAACTGAAACATCAATTCTGAAATAGAAGCTTAATGTTGGTGTACCAAAGGTGCAGAAAGCAAGTAAAGTTCACTAAATAATTAGCTACCAAAACACAAGATAAATAATGCATGGCTCATAAGATGGGTGTACAACTAAGATTAGGTACTGGTTTTTATTTTGAGAAATGTTTATGTACACAGGAAAAACAAACAAAAAAACCTCCAAAACAATGAAGTCCCAAGAATTCTTCAAGGGAAATGGGACTAAAAGAAGGAAAGCAATTCTGCTATATCTTCTAGCTTCTTCAGAAGCATAAAATTAGTATGACCAAAAGGAGACACTTACTGGATGCATACCCGAAATATCAGAATAGCAAACCATAGTTTCCGTTATTAAATCTGAATATCTAAGTCATACTGTTCATGGTAGGTACATCTTAATTACGATTCAGTTAATTCTGCTTTGGAATTCTTCACTGAAGGAAATTACCAGCTATATTTTTTTTAATATTTCAAATCAAGCTTGACTAGCATGAGTTTACTTAAGAGATAAATTTAACTTCATTTAAATAACACTTTCAGAAGATGCTACAGGAATAGTAGAGATATCATACAGCTTCTGTTCATTGTCAAGATTGAAAACTGTTCTTAAGAAATAGAACTTTTTTCTCCTTTCCAATGCACACTCCCACCTCCACTCTTACAGCACTAAAATATTCAGTCCTAAGATTACACCTTGAAATAGTCTGGAGCATATGACCAGTTCAAACTGAGGGCTGAAGAAAGGGCTGAAGAAAACACTGATCCATGCCTGATGGAGGAAACCACTCCTGAAAGCTCAGCACTCACACTTGTCCTTGAACCTTAGGGAGGAAGTGAGAGGGAGCCATCTGTTTCTAATTCTGGTCCCTAACGCATAACTGGAGATACAAACCCTTACAAGTTCCCCCAAAGTTTTCCTACCTTGCCTGGACTAATCTTAAAAGTAATAAGCTTAAGGCTGCTTTTAGTCAGGTCTAAGGTCTTCTGCTCCATTACAGAATAAATTTGACAAATTGTTTAGTAGAAGGTCTAATATTTTCATCTTGATTCCCAACACACATCCCAGTCATCTCACCAGGGAATCTATAGAGGAAAATTTGCATTCTGAATACTGACTCCAAGAACTCCACGAATTCATACCCATGTAACTCGAGAGTACTTCACCTGTCTACTGTGTTTTGTTTACAACACACACATAGGCAGACACTACTGCGTTTATAAGCAGAGAAGTACCACACAAAGCCTACAGCCAATTTCTTTCAAGGCCTTTAGGCACGCGCATTGACATTTTTCTCTCCAAAGTCAGCTGTTATTTTGGATAGAAAACCAACAATGTGAAAACATTTCTGAAGATCGGTGCCTGAATGATGAAGATCCAGGCTTCCCTTATGGCAGACACCTGTGTGGGACTTAGTCTCTAAACAGAGTACCTATTGGCCTTTAAGACCCTTTAAAACAGCAAAGATATTTGCATGGAAGAGTACATGTGGCACAGGCCCTATGGAATGCCCACATCCTCTGAAACAGTAGCTGAATACAAGGTGTAATTCTGAGAGGTTTTTAAACTGGTAACAGGGATGTGTTCAAGCACACAAATCACTTACCAGATTTACAGACAAGTAAACAAATGCCTCCAATACTGTATTAACCTCCAATTCTAAATAACTAGATGATTACTATGCACTCAATACCACTCAATACCATTACTACCCTTCATAATTAACTCTGATTTCCTTCAAAACAGGGTTTCAATTGGCCTCAAGGATGGAATTGAATTATTTTGTATCTGGAGAATTTCCCCAAATGCTTTTGAAGGAAAACACATGTCATCCTTTAAACACAACCTAATTCAGCATTTAAGAAGGATCTCAGATGCAATAAAACAAAAGACTAAGCCAGGTACACTAATTTTTAAGACCCTGTCTGTATACTATTGCTCCAGTCAGAAAGGAGAGATAGTATGAATATGATGCTCTCTTAACTCATCAACTTTCTTCACAGCAAAGCCACTGGCAGTGTTCATTTCACCTGGAAAGACAGGATATCAGTTCTGAAACAACTGCATTGCCAAGCATCCAGAGTCCTTCTTGAGGACTTCATTAGTAATTAGTTATGGTTAATAAAATCACTGCATCTATCCAACACAGAGTAGCTGTATAAGCACAGTACAACTTATGCCAAGATACACATTTAATCTTAGAGAACAATTGTTCTATAAAAGCACTGAAGCAGGATTTCTCATTTAGAGAAAACATCAAATTTTTTTGTGTTAAACAACTTTATTGATAATACTGACAATAACAATGGCAATGCTGACAACCTGAAACAAAAAACCTGCAAGTACTTAAAAATATTCTTTTTCAGAACAGAAATAGCTTGAGTTTTAGGCCAGTTAAGAAAGCTGTAGATTCTACAGTACTCCCACTAATAGACAAGAAAACAAATCTGATTGTCATTTACTAGAAGTATGGAAATGCTCTTCAAAAGAAACACAGGTTCTGGCCAGCTGTGGCTATCACTAAATGAAAAGTTCCCCAAAGTATCAGCTATAAATAAGCCAATCCTATTTCCAGAAGCTTTTGAGAGAGTCAGGCTTTTTATCAATGGTTGCAACAGATAATACAGAAATTTGTAGAAAATTACTCGTTACATAAAAATAGGAACAACCAAATGTCATTGTCCACACAAATGCATCCATTTCATTACAATAATGCAAGTGTATTGTGTAATTTTAAGTGTTTGCTATATTTAGCAACATTCAGGTTTATTGTGTTAATTTTTATATTAATGTTTGTATTGTTTTCTAAAAAATGTCCTTTATGCTTTTTCTACCATTCATTATTTCATTCAATATTTGTCATAGTTTTTGAGTAGGGAAGGAGGAGTCAGAACATCATGACAGAGTTCGAAAACTCCCTAATTAGTATCTTCCCAATAATATACTGCAATAGGGAGCTGAAAGCCATGCAGCTGCTTGCCCACCACCACATTCCCAGTCCTTCCCAGTGGGACATGAGAGAAAACAGGAAGAAGAAAAAAAAAAACTTATGGGTTGAGATATATACAGTTTAATAGAGAAGGAAAGACAAAATATCCCCCAAGTGAAGGAAAAAAAAGCTCACCACATCTGACAGGCTGACCAGTGCCCTCAACTCCAGTTTGCCAATCCCCAAACAAGAGACACCTTGGAAGCAAAAGGACACCCTTTCCTCTTCCTATGCCTCTGTTTTTATTTGACATGACATGTTTTTATGTGGCATAACAACACAGTACTGCATATCCCACTGGTCAGTTTGGGTGTACTGTCCATGCTGTATCCCCACACAACCCTGTGCCCACCCCAAGCCTACTCGCTGGGTAGATAAAATGTGAGAAAGTAAGTTTTAATGCTGTGCAGGCCACCAACAGCCAAATATTGGTGTGTTATCAACATTGTTTTAGCCACATTTCTCAAGCACTACGACTATGATGAAAGTTATCTCCTAAACCCAGTATACGAATGTACTTGTATTGGCTTTGTGTAAATAGAGGTGATCAAATTCCTCAGAGAGAGATGAGCATAAAGAATGCCCTGACTGTAGATCCCCTTAGGGATTGTGCTTGCAATAAACACAAAATTGCTCCTTTCTGTGATGTGATGAGGTATTTAAAAAGCAAGAATGGGTAAATACACAATGACTGACTATTGCTCATAACGTGGGAATAAGGAGGTACATGATCAAACTTAATAGTAAGGTGAAAATAGTATCAAATGGAATGCCTTTCTTGTGTAGAACATAATTAAATTTGGGAATTCATTGCCACAAGATGCCAAAATGACTAAAAGGTCAAGTATACTTAGATGAATTAAGGGAAATCAAATACCTTGGTAGCTACTAAACTCAACAGCTTAGAAGCAGATAATCAGGTATTTAAATCACTGACTACTAGAAGGTAATAGGAAAGTGAAGGTATAATTGGATTTGTTTCTCCTTTCTTTTCAGTACATCACCTAAGCACCAGCTACTGGCTGCTACAGAAGAGAGACACAAGACAAACATTTTGTTTGAAAACAGAGCTACAGGTGAGATGACAGCAGAGATTCTGAGGATTACAGTTTGGGATTTAGGAGTCTAATGCCTATCAATCTGTTTGTGAGCCCTACCCTTGTTTCCTTCTCTTTTTAGGTCAGACATCAGCTATCATATTTCTAACAAACTTCCAACTACATATTTTACGTCATTTGTTAAAGTGCTTTTGATTAGATAAGTTTGTCTAAACTGAAGAGTAGATTTTGGGTTCATATCTTTCTTCAAACATTAGAGCACAATTCATTTTAAGAAAATGTGTAGGCTGGAAAGTGCTCAACAACACCTTCAACAATTTTTACTATAGACAATTTACCAGGAAAACATTAAGCTGCTATTTAGAGTAATGAGGACTCAATTTTCTATGAGGAAATTTTGCAGGAGGGAAAAAGAAACCTGTTCAGGAGTCAAAACACTAATATGCACTAGAACTAATCCCACCTCTAAAAGCTTTCAAATAAACCTTACATTGTAACCAACCAGTAAAAGACAACAAGCGTCTTCCCTTCCCTCAACCACCTCCACACCCCAGTAACAGCTCCTACGACTATGTAAGACAAGAGGAATGAAACATGAAGGAATAGCATGGACCAGCCTGAGCTCAGTGTTTATAAAGGATAAGGTTTCTCAGAGGAAGCACTGTAGGTCGACACAAACCTGCAGAAATATACATTGGTATTTTATGAAGGATGAGTTTTCAATTAACTCTGTAAAAACAGATTTGTCAGCTATAAATGTTCTTCCTGAAGATAGAATTAACACTACACTTAATAAAGCTGTAAATGATACTGAGATGCAAGAGACTACAACTATTTTAGGGACCAAATTACATTTATCTTGAAAGAACCATATCCAACGTGAACAGTGAAACATACTATAAGCAAGGTAAGAAATCACAAAAAGAGAGGATACAAAGAAACAACCTATTAGTTGCAGTTTTGCAGCCTCTACAAACTACTGCAAGTGACAATCATTACATCATTTGTAACACTGAAAACATGGACATGGAAAACCAGGAAATATTAACATTAAAATACAAGAGTGAGGTCCTAAAATATACCAAGTTGTTCTTTCCACTAGTCAGTATTAAAGATTCTATTAGAATACTGTTGCCTTTGTTGTCCACCTGTCTCTACAAAGACACATCCCCGTCTAGAAGGATGCAGTGGAGGATATCAAAAATTACCAACAATGTAAAGTAATTACCAAAAAGGAAACACATTACAAACTCATGTTAGACTGGTTATTGGGAGGATCTATTTCAAATGCATACATGTTAGCTGCAGAAAGAAAAGAATAAGAAGAAAATAAATGTGTGAAAAAGAGCAGTGTGTACTCCTCAAACAGAAAGCCTACCGAAGAATCACAAAATCACGGTATCACAGAATGGGTAAGGTTGAAAGGGACACCAGTGGGTCATCTGGTACAACCTCTGCTCAAGCAAGTTTATCCTAGAGCACATGGCACAGTGCAGACAGTTCTTGAATATCTCCAGTGAGACTCCACAACTTTTCTGGGCAATCTGTTCCAGTGCACAGTCACTTGCACAGTAAAGAAGTTCTTTCTCATGTATAGATGGAAATTCCTGGGTGACAGTTTCTGCCTGTTGCCTCTTGTCCTATTGCCTGGCATCACTAATTAGAGCCTGGATCCATCCTCCTGACACCTCCCTTCAGATACTTATAGACATCGATGAAGTCCCCTCTCAAGTCATCTCTTCTCAAGACTGAACATGCCCAACTCTCCCAGCCACTCCTCATAAGATGCTCCTTCCCCTTAATCATCTTCATAGCCCTCCACTGGACCCACTCCAGGAGCTTCAGGTTTAGCTTCAAAGCATGTTCTCTAAACACAGAACTGTCAGAAAAAAAATATTGTCATGTGACAGTTTCTTGCTTTCTCTAATTCAGCAAAACCAGTGATGTCACCTCTTCCAAGGGCCTAGCTTTTAGAGAAAACCAAGGTCTAACATTTAAACTATTTTATACAGTGCATAAAGGCCCAAGTTGGGAGTTGGTATACAAATGAGACAAGGGTTTCTTCAAATATCTACTACCATAATTAGAAGATTTACTCTGCTGTGACCAGAAGCAAGTCAGCTTCAAAGGAAATTATTTTACTAAAGCATCTGCTGAAAAGCAGCATGTGTTTAATAAGACTCACCACCTCACTGATGTAATCAATGCCATTTTCAGATGAATGCCAGTTTGCACCTGAACTGGTGGTTGATTTGGTTTTCTTGCTCCTAAAAGTTTATCTCTGCAACCACCACGTGGACATATATAACCTTTGTTGCACTTTCCCTGAAACTCCCAATATTTTTTCTGCTCACTGACTAGACTCAAGCCAAGTCTATCCTTAGTAAAGCAACTAATCTTGACTATTAGATCTCTTCTCTGTAAAAATTAAGATTAGTGGTTCTATTTCAGTAGCACTGCTTTAGAGTTAATCGTTTAAAAAGCCAGGGGACTGAGGGTCTGCACAGATGTTAGTCCGTTAAAAACAGTAACAAGATCTAAATTCAGAACTCAGAAAAGGTTCTAAACAAAGGTATTATCTGAATTCCAACAAGATACACGCTCCTGAAGCGGCTGTAGTGCCAGTCTTAGGACGCCAGAGACTGCCACGGTTCATGGTCTCTAAGCACAGCTGTCATTTCACCACTACCCACCGAAACGGAGCACTCGAAAGAGAAACATTCAACGTGGCCACACGCTGCTTTTTCCCGTTCTTTACTTCTAGTTCCCTACATATATTAATACGAGCGGGAAGCACTGGTAAGTACGTTTCCCTCTCGGCCGCTCCTGCTCCCACGAGCACACCGAGGCCAGGACCCGAAGGCGCCCGGGGAGCTCCCGGCACCGGCCCTTCCGCACCGCGCTCCCGCTGGGCTCAGGCACGGCGGGCACGCCGCGAGGGCCGGCCCGGGCACCCCGCGGGCCCGGACAGCGGCCTGCCCGCCGGGCCCACTGCCCGCCGCGGGGGCCGCACCGCGGCTCGGCGCCAGCCGCGGCGGAGCGCAGCGTTCTCCCCGCCGCCCGCCGGAGC
>JAWWEE010000105.1:74611486-74685823 GCA_035221455.1 Xenops minutus | reverse complement strand
TTTCCTTTTTTCCTTTTTTATTTTTCCTTTTCCTTTCTTCTTTCTTTCTTTTCTTTCTTTCCTCTTTCTTTTTTTTTCTCAGAATGAAAGTTTAAACAGTTGCAAGTTTCCTAGTAATCTCCATTGCTACAATTTTTATTGCTAATAGAATTAATCATGAATGATTAATATTTACATATATATCCATTGAATAGGGAATACAGTATTATTTTTCTATTTTTTTTCTTTCAGAAAACAGTGGCCTTTTATTTGCTATTTAAGATAAATACATCAGAATCTAATAGAAAATTTATATTGTTATATCCAACAAGAAGCCTGAACTTAGAAAACATCACAGATATTTTAACAGATTTACCAGTGTTGAATTAGAGAATAATTACAGGGTCATCTTTAGTCATCGTGTTTCTCTACCTTGGTCAAGTGTCTAGTCCAATCCATGCTTCCATAATTTCAAGATGAATGCACTATGTGTCCTATTTAATGAATTTGCATTGATATATTTGCCAGCTCTTTATCAGAGGAAAATGAAAAAAAGTAAACCAAATGAAAATATCTATTCATTCTGAACATGGAACAAGTAACATTTTTTTTGTGAGTGTCACCACATGCAACAGTTTCAAATGTTTGGAAGGGTTGTACATTGATCATCCAGTCCAACTGAGCAATTCACGGCTGACCAAATTAAAGCAAGTTATTAAGGGCATTGTCCAAATGCCTCTTAAACACTGACAGGCTTGGGCATTGACCTACGATGCCTCTATGATGTCTGCTCCAGTGTTTGACCACCCTCATGGTAAAGAAATGCTTCCTAATGTCCAGGCTAAACCTTCCCTGACACAGCTTTGAACTGTTCCCACATATCCTATCACTGAATCCTAGGGAGGAGAGCTCAGCATCTCCCTCTCCACTTCCCCTCCTCATTGAGAGCAGTGAGGTCACCCCTCAGCCTCTTTTTCTCCAAACCAGACAAGCCTGAAGTCCTCAGGTGCTCATTGCAGGACATGTCTTCCACCCCTTGCACCAGCTTTGTTCCCCTCATCTGGACACATTCGAGGACCTTCACATCTTTCTTAAGTTGTGGGGCCCAGAACTGCAAACAGCACTACAGGTGAGCCCAAACCAATGCTGAATAGAGCAGGAAAATCACCTCTTTTGACCATCTGGTTGTACTGTGTTTGATTCATCCCAGGATGCAATTTTCCATCCACGATGCTAGGACCCACTGTTGCCTCATATTGAGCCTGCTGCTGGCCAGCACTGACTGCTAGACCCCTTTCTGCAGGACTAGACACTAGTCCTTTCTTTCCCAATTTATACTTATATTAGTGGACAGAGTAAAACTTTGAAGAAAATGACAGTTGATGTTTGAAGCAGTCAAGCTGTTGCCAGATTTTAGACTGGGTGAGAGATGCTAACAGGTTTGAGAACTCATAACTTGCCTAAGTGTTGATATGACAGAATCTTGCAAGAGAGAGGTCATCTGTTGGATGATGTTTTGGGTAAACACTCATGAAATATAGAACTATTAGAAACTATTAAGCCCAGGGAGAAGGCTAGAACCAAATCCTCTGTTTCATAATTCGTTTATTTTTAAAATAATTTATAAGCCAAAACCTATGTGTGTGTCATGAATGGGACCTGCTCAGAATTCAGAAAGAATCTATGTTGGTCTGAGTATATAGATGGTATCTTATTTCTTGCTTCTTCCTCATTCCTTTGTTAGTGATTTTGAAAGAATGCACATTAAATAATTCCTTTATATACATAATTTTAGTGTGGTGCCGAATCATCATGGTCAGCAGGCTGCACTTCATACACATGTAGGCTGATATTGATTGCTAATACTGTAGAACCAAATTTGGAACCTGGTGGGTGGACCTTATCTGTCATCTTTTGTTTTCTTTGATCCTTCATATTTCTATATGCCCTGGTGGCACATACAAAAAGTTGTAGAAATGGTTCTCTCTCTCAATTGTACTACTGCAATGATTCATACTATTTGTATTTTCTTTGATAAGTTTGTCAAAGAAGAGCAGCTGAAAAAAGTCAC
Organism: Xenops minutus; assembly: GCA_035221455.1. Classification (NCBI taxonomy): domain Eukaryota; kingdom Metazoa; phylum Chordata; class Aves; order Passeriformes; family Furnariidae; genus Xenops; species Xenops minutus. The sequence goes on along the minus strand of JAWWEE010000105.1, from coordinate 74,683,773 downwards.
TTATTGAAGAATCAGTATCTTATCTCTAAATACTGGACAATGCTGAAGAAAATTGATTCACATGGTTTTTGGAAAAAATACTAGAAAAGGGCCCCCTTTGCTTATATCAATGAAACTTCTTAGTTTTAAGCCCAGGATGCTTAGGTATAGTCTTCAGTATTAATTAATTCAGAATGTAAGCACTCTGTGTTTCCAATATGATGCATTCCTCAAAAACAAGATGGTTGTGGTTTACGTGGTCTGAAGGTGATACTTCCTTAGACTTAACCAAATTCATCTAGAGTTACCTCAAAATGCTAGCAAAATTTTCACAAGGAAGAAAGAAAAGGTTGCTCTTCTGGCCAGACACAAACAGAAAAATCCTTTTCTAATTTTAACTGATAATTGATGCTTTAAAGCAAGTTTTGAGTGCTCAAATACAGAGAAAAACAACAGCACTCTTGCTAGATTATGAAACTGGGACATAATCAGAATTTGCTCAGTTGCAAATGTCATCTCAACTCTGTTTTCTGCTTACTTGTTCAAAGACCCACAGCCTCACAGCAGGAGGCTGGATATCCTTGTGAGCTCTGCTGAAAGTGAAGCATCTTTTGCAATGCCAGTTGTTGTCAGTTATGCTGCTAAGTGTTTGCCATGCTGGCTCATGTCACTGAGCGTAGTGCCCTGAAAAAAGAGGTTAGATTTCCATTAAGGGGTCTGTTTCAGAAATGAATATGTGAAAGGGATTGTAGCTGTTAGAAAGTGGCAAGGATCTGTTGTAGCTTGATGGCTCACTCCTTGCACAAACTGCTGACACGTGTATGTAGCTAGACAAAGAGAGAAAAAGAAACTCAGGATTTTATACAAGTTTTCTTTCAAGAACTAATTTGGGGTTATATCCAGATTATTTTTCTCTACTTTTTTTATATTGGGAGGTTTCTCAGAGGCTTACTAAGCATTGAAAGAAACCCAAAATATTATTATTGAAAGCTCTGCTTTCATCAAGATGGGATAGTGCTATAGGGATTCATGTCACGTACACTGCAGGGAAGGAGGAGACCACTTCTACCAGCAGCAAAGGCGAAGCACCAGAGACATGATACAGTAATTTCTAGCTTGGATCTTTTAAGTCCTGCTTATTTACTAACTTGGAGAATGATTTCAGGCAAATAATTTCAAAATATATTAAAAAAAAATAAATATGCCAACATATCTAATTATACACAGATATCAACATTGCCCTGTTTGGAAAGGGATTTGTCAATGAAAAGGAAAAACAGGGTTTGAAGACAGAAAAGTGCTGCTTGAGGACACTAAAGGACAGTGTTGTCCCAGTTGGAGATGAGTAATATCTTCTTCTTCGTAAATGGCATAAAGTAATCAATAAATAGAGTTTTGAATAGTAAGTCTTTTGTTGTGGATACCACAGTTTTTCACGTATTCATTCAGGGGAATTCTATTAGCCAAAAGACTTTTTAAAGTACTTCTATTAAAAAAGATGTTGAGATGTTCTTGCTGAGATTATTTCTTTGTTCCTCATAGAGGGTACATAAGAATTGTCCAGGTGTCCTTTAACACACATAAAAAGTGTGATTTTTTGATGTGATCATCATGTCCCTTATCCCTTTTGAAGACTATTCACAGAACCAATTACTTGTATTGCAGAGAACAATTGCTGTGTGATCTGAACAGTGAGACCCTTTGACAGAACAGTCTTATTTAAAATGTTAGCAATTAGTTTGACCGGAGGGATATGATGCTTTTTGTCACATGGCTCACATGTTTCTGCTAGGTTATGTGACAGAAAGCTGGTCTGCACACACAGAAGGGAGCACAGATTGACAGCAGCAGGGGTAGTAGAATTATGGACTTGGAGGTTACTCTGACCAGGCCCCTGCCAGGGCATCCCAGATAAGGCTCTGCTATGGGCCAGGATGACACCCATCAGGATGAGCCTCACAGCATCTTGCAGATGGAAGGAGGCACTGCATAGGGGTATTGGGCACATTATGTGGTACAAGGGAAGAGCATTTTGGAATTGCAGGAAACTTACAATGGGATATTTAAGGAAGGAAAGAAGGCGGAGAAGAGATGAATCTAGGTGATTTGGGGAGGAGCAATCACAAGAAAATAGAAGGATAAGGGGATCAGAGGGGCGAGTTGCAGGTACACAAGGTTGGTACACGTGTCTTGCCATGACCTGTGCCTCTTGCCCTCTGCAGTCTGTCTTGTCTTATGAAAATCCATTTTCTAAGCCTTTTCCTGGATAAGGGGCTCAATGTTATGCATGGATGTGTCTGCAGTGCCTGTGAATGTGTGAATACTAGTGAAGAGAAAGCTGGACTAGCCAGAAAGTGCAATGGCCGAGGAGCCAGTTGTGCCTCTCAGTGACATCAAGGATATGATCAGCACTGAGGACCATGGGGAGTCCCAGGGGAGTCCCAGCTGTCTGTGTGTATGTGTATCTGTGTGTGAGGGAATCTGTATCAGCAGCTGGAGTTGGGCTGTGAACTCTGTTTCCAACAACTGGGGAGACTGGGATCTTGGGGCAGCTAATGGGCAGCCTTGATGTCAGAACCCAGCTGCTGGAGGGACCCACACTGTACATATGTATATATATTTCACACTAAGAAACCTTCATCCTGCTCTGCCAGAAAGGGGAAAAGGATGAGGCTATTGCTGCTGTTTGTGTGTGCATACTCTGTATGTCCACAGTACAAGGAATATATTCTCAGCCTTGCTGCTGGTTGGACCTGGAGGCATGGATTTGTAGCAGCCTCACCTCTGTCAGGCTACTGGATTCACCTCCCACTCCCACTCCAGTTTCCTACTCATCATGTATTCAGTCATCTAATCAAAGGGTTTTTTATATTTCAATCACAGAACAATGAGTAATCAGAGATCACGCTTGTGACAGAACTGCCTCAGGGACTGTGTTGCCAAATTCACCTTTTGGACTCTGGCATAGGGGCACTATATCACACATTACTTACATGAGAATTACATAGGTAAAAAGAATTGAAAACATGACCTATAAATTGCTAAGAATTGTGTTACCACTTTCGATGCCTAACAAGCTCCACTTCCAGTCTTATCATGTTCTGCTGTTATCAAATAAGGCTTTACAAATTAATTCAGGTAAGGCAGTATAGACCTACAGGACTGTCCATTAATTTCTTAAATTTGACTACCATTTTCTTCAAAGTGTGTGGTCTGTCTGCTGGAAACCTGCAACAACAGTCTGACCCTGTTAGGTTGTAGCTAGTAATAAGCTATAAATGTTTATCAGCCAAAGATCATCAAGGTGCTATTTTAGATACTAGAAGAGGTATGTTTTCTTATGCCTCCAGGTTAAGAATTTTTTATGCCTTAATCTCCCTAACACTACAGTGCAATTTGTTAACTATAATCTTATATTTCTCCACAAATAAACTCCTTCACATTTTCTTAAGAATGTGTTTATCAGTGATGAGTAATATTGTTTTGAAGTAATTTGCATTGTAATATAAGATATGCTAGTGTTTGTAGGTAGCACACTTCCTTACTTTGAAGGACATTCACTTTCCTTTACAAGTGCATGATCATCAGATAATCAGCAACTCATCCCTTTCTTTTCTGGCAGAGTAGAACAAAGGCCTATTGAATATTTTGAGTCATAGTCTTTTTAGATGAAGCAAGCAGCTCCAGGAGAGCACAGGTACCCCAGGAGGGCAAGCAGTCATCAGTGATGATTGTGTTGAATAGAGGACAGAGATTCCACCAGGTATTTGGGAGATATTAGTAAGGGATGATGCACATTGAAATTAGTTAAATGACATTCAGGTGGAGCTATACACTTTAAGAAGCTTCAGTTATCTTGAAGGGAGGCAGGAGACAAAAGCCCACATAATCTTCTTATAGTCATTCTAATAGCCCTGAAAAGGCAGAAGATACTAGACAGTATCACTGTTTCCATGGCTGGTAGGAAAGGGAAAGTTTCACTTTGTCAAACATTTATGCTAAGAGGTGGTTTGATTATAAATAATGCAGCTTACTTCTTACAGAAAAAAAAAAAAAAAGGTGATAATCTTCTCAATTGGAGATTAGCTGGAGCAACTATGAGACTATTAACACAAAAATAAAAAAGGAAACTTAATACAAATGCAAATGCAGTATAAACACAAACTCAGGATGTTGTGATCAAGGTCAATAGATGTGGAAAGAATATATTTTTCAATTGCTATATGGTGCTACTTTAAGACAGTAAGCAGGAAAATTTGAAAATTCTTACTGATTAGAAGAAATTTGATATAACTGGTATTCCTAAAAGCCGGTGAGTTGGTTTGCATGATTAGAACATTAAAAATCACTGGTTATCACCCACTTTAGGAGAACAAAATAGTCAAAAGAGGTAATAGGGTATACTGAAAAAAACATTACTGTGCTAACCAGCACAGTCCAGAAGACTAAGAAAAATACATTGTCAGTTAATACTGTAATCTTTAGAGACATATTAGAGATCTCATACAGGCCTTAAAAAGCCTCCTTTAGTTCCTTTAAACATTATAAATGTTCTCTGACATGAAAGATTGTGCTACCAGTTGTTTCTCTATTTTGGTTGCCATTATAGCTGGTAAATATGAATTAATCAAGACTGAATCAAGACTAGTCATTTTGATTGCATACAGTCTGGCAAACAAATGAGCCAGAAGTTGGTCTTGATGATCCTTGTGGGTCCCTTTCAGGTCAGGATATTCTATGATTGAATAAGTGTTTTCTATCAATCAGAAATAACTTTCAAGCAGTACGAATACACTGCATTGCTCATTGGTGATTGTAACTGAATATTTCTCTCCTGTACTTTGGAAGAAGTGCAACAAAGGGCTTATTTAACAGGAGGGTTATAAAGTGTTTTCCATTGGTAACTAAGAAGATTATAAACATATGCTGTGATAAACAATTCAGAATTCAACAGGTCTGGATGGAATTCCAGGACATATGGATGTCTGACTAGTTGGTGTGCACTATTAAGAAATCTTGGAACAATGGATATATTCCAGAAGACTAAACAAGTGGATATTTTGTGACATTACTAAATAAGAGACTTCGTCCTTGAAAGAAAAATTAATAAAGAGGTACTTTAATACTGAATTGTTTAAAAATTAAGTAATGTACATCACCATGGATTTATTGAAATCATCATGTCAAATAAACCTGATTTCATTCCATAAGAATACTGGTTTGATTGCTAAAAGGAACTGCTTGGATGTAAGATACTTTTATTTTTATAAATCATTTGACTGTGTCTTGCATTCTGTCTTGATTACAGGATTGGCACTACACAATATTGACAAAGTATGCATTTAGTGAACTAATGAACTGCCTAAGGAATAAGCTGTGAACATCTTGCTGTCAACAGAAAATCAAGCCCTGTGAGGTGTGGTGCAAGCGTTGAGAGTGGGCCTGACACTACGGGATATTTTCATCACTCCTCTAAAACTGAAACAGTGTTAAATAATGACAGCATAGAATTATACTGTATGACTTAAATTTCTTGATAAGATACATTCCATCAAACAAAATGCATGTAAATGCAACCAATCATGAAAACTATAAATACACTTTTAGTTGGAATTACATACATTCAAAACAATGCATACACAAACTTTCAAGTATCTACCCCTTTCTGTGATGTTATGCTCAACCTTCTACTGTCCCTCTGGGTCTTATAGCAAGTTATCATCTTCACAAGTCCCTCAGTGGGAGGAGCATGATGATAGTGAAGTCTTCTGCCTCACTCTAAGATCCACTTGGTGTTGTTTTTATGTATTTGCCAAAGCAGCCTGCATGTGGCTCTTTCTCCATTCCTGCTGTTTCTCCTGTTATTAACCCTAAGCCTGTTGTCTGTTGCAGGCAATGTTACAAGCCCTTGCTGGGCTATAGTACTGTGCTAGAAATTACAAGGGAAAACTACTTACAATTCACTATTAGGGTTTATATTCAGATAGACTTGGGGTTATTCAGCTTGGAGAAGAGAAGGTTCTGGAGAGACCTTATAACAACCTTCTAATACCTAAAGGGCACCTACAAGAGAGCTTTATTGTTAGGGTGGTGAGACACTGGAACAAGTTGCCCAGAGAAGTAGTGGATAACCCATCCCTTGAAATGCTCAGGGCTGGGTTGGATAAGGCTTGGAGCAGCCTGGTCTAGTAGAAAGTGTCCATGCCCATGACAGGGTGGTTCAAACTGGATGGTCTTTAAGGTCCCTTCCAACCTGAACTAATTATTTCATATTTCATATTAAGTTCTATTTGACTGAGTCTAATAATGTTAATTTAAAAAGTAATCTAATGGAGAGCTTTTCTTCTTGACAGATTGAGATATTGCTGCCTTTTATCTTGGAATGCTTTCTTCTGTAAAAAGAAAGCAAACAAGCAAACAAAAAAGCCCACCTTTTTGAATACATTGTCTAATATTTCCATGGCAACCTTAAAAAGTCTCTGTTTAGTTCTGTGAAAACAGAAAAAACCTCCAATATTGTTATTTAATGACTTGGCTCGAGTCAGTATAGCATGATTTTAAATCATCTAAAGAGAAATTTACCGTGAAATGTCTTCATGTCAGTTGTCAGTGATTACATGGGTGTTACTGAAACAGGTAAGTTCCAAACATCAACTTCTTTTGACTATTTTAACAGTGTGTTCTCTGGTTTATGTTTCTGTGCAGTCAAGGTGTTGGGTTTGACCATTACTTCTCTAATTCTTCGGTGTGTGGTAGCCCCAGGTGTTGTAGTTTTTGTTCTGCAATGTCTTGGTACATGAGAAATGGTTAAATACTGTCAGGTTTTAGTTGGTGGAATAATGGTATCTGAAAATGTTCCTTAATGTCATTTTCCCTTCTGGTATCAGTTGAGTGAACTTGACTTATTTTAAGAATTGCTGTGTGAAAAAGCAGTATGTCAATTATTGTTATTAAACTGTATAACTGACACAATCCCTTCTAAAAGCTGATTTAGTACTGGCATCTTTTGGAGAATTGGGCACACCTGCTTCTCTCTGAGTAGTAACAAATTCAAGCTTTCAGCAGAAATTCTGGGAGTCAAATGACCATTAAGAACTATACTTAAACATTATCCAGCAGTGTAAAACAAGTGATAAAACTAGCATTCTGGTTTTGACTGGGGTACAGTTAATTTTCTTCAAAGCAGCTAGTATAGGCCTATGTTTTGGATTTGCGCTGGAAGCAGCGTTGATAACAGAGTGGTATTTTAGTTACAGCTGAGCAGCTCTTGCACAGCGTCAAGGCTTTTTCTGCCTTGCACCCCACCCCACCAGCAAGGGGCTTGGGGTGCACAAGAAACTGGGAGTGGACACAGCTAGAAGAGCTGACCCCAGGGGTATTTCATAACATATGGCATCATGCTCAGTATGTAAAGCTGGGGGAAAAAGAAGGAAAGGTGGGACATTCAGGGTGATGGTGTTTGTATTCTCATGTCACCATTACATGTGACAGAACCCTGCTTTCCTGGGGCTGACTGAAGAACTGCCTGCCCATGGGAAGTGGTGAATTAAATCCTTCCTTCACTTTGTTTGTGTGTGCAGCTTTTGCTTTACCTGTTAATCTGTCTTTATCCCAGCCCATGAGTTTTCTTACTTTTAATCATCCAATTTTCTCCTGGATTCCACTGATGGGGGAGTGAGCAAGCAGCTGCCTGGTACATAGTTGCTGGCTGGATTTGAAGCACAACCACCCAAAACTAAAAAAAACCCACAAACACAAAAAACCCAAGCAAAACCAAACCAATCAACCAATAAAACCCCCCAAGCCTCCCACAAGATTTCATTTAAGTATATGTTGAAAAATTAAAGAAAACAACAACAAAAAATCCACATAGATTTAACACTCTTTTTCTGTTCATCCATCTGTCTTGAAAGAATGGTTTTATTATGCATTCAGATTCTATGCACCTAATTTTTTACAGCTTGGTTTATTCACTACAGAAGAGGAGAAAACACGTAAAAAACCCATTTTCATGCAGTTTTTTTCCAGAAGAATAAGGTCATTAAGTTGAGATGCCATCTCTATCATTCTTTTAATGCCTTGAATATTCTATTCAGAGGTTTTACTGTTTTATTTATCCCAAACCCCTGTTATATGATAAATCAAACCATGGTAATTTTGTCTTCCCATTCAGAAACATTTTCTTTAGTGTATGTATAAAATGCTCATCAGTTGTTACCTTTGGTTCTCTCTCTTTTTTTTCTGTTGGCAAATCACTTCTTTTTCTACAGCTCACATTCTCTTTCATTGGTAGTATAAATCAGAGATATCCAGGGACAAAGTACTCTCTACCTGTTGCCATAGTCATGGGGATTAAATGGCTGTATACATTTTCACATTCAGTAGCAGCATTGTCATCATTAGAATCCCAGATCTTCATCATGAGACTTTTTGTTTTAACTGATACAGATGTTCATTATCCTTGCTTTGTTTCTGTCATAGTGTGCCACCTCATTTTCCTGCACAACAACTGAGCTGTCAGCATAAACTTTTAAACATGACAGAACTCAATGTAGCAATAACCATGAAAATGATTATTGACATCTAAATAACAAAACACCTTGCTGTAGACTGGTGCTTGCCAGTCAGAAGGACTGGAAGTATTACCACCACCTTCAATTCCCATATTCATGTTGCTGACTCCACATAGTGATTTGTGAAATCCAGCATAATTTACAAATCATCAGGTTCTGACTTTTGCTGTCAGTGGTGCAGTAGATCAGTTTAACTAACATAATTGACTTTAACCAAATGATCACCTACTGCCACTGAGGAATAGAAGTACAAATTTAGTACTATTGATTTTTGCCAGGTCATATCAGTGGCTATTTGGCTCTGCTTTTCCAGCTTCCCAAATAGAAACTGTGTTATTTGATTTGCTTCATTATAAATGTAACAAGCACTCTTGAGGTGATCAGCTAATCAGTACAGGTATCTATGCTCATCAGGTCATAAAACTCATTAATGGATACATTAAGCTTCCTACTGCAGTTGACAGGATTGACTGTTTCTTTTTGGTGCCTAATTTAGCAAAACACTGAAAAGAGAAAAGTTTCTACAGATCAGATATAAAAATGAAAAGAAATATATTGCTTCATATTTAAGAACAGGGATGTAGACTATTAATTTACTCTTGAATTTCATAAGAAATTCAAATTTCTGCATTTGCATTATTTTTAGTAGCCTTTTATTTTTACTTCTGAAAAATAAGTGGGGTCACACTATCATGTTTTTTACACAGTTTCTAGTATAAAATGGAGTTATTGTTCACTGCACTGCAGTTTATCCTTCAGACACTGGCACTGAAGCACCTATTCATTTGCTGTTTCTCAGTCTTAGGAATGTGTGAAGACCAGGCAGTATTACTGGGAAGCCTGGCAGAATGTCAAAGACTGGTGGCAGATAAAGATAGCAATACCCTGAGTTGAGTATACCTGGCACCCTCTTGCAAAGGGCAAAGTTCTCTCGCTCCCACTCTCATCTTGGGAGTCCAGGTAGCCCATTTACAACTGTCCTGTATAAATTTCTGCTTAAGTAAAACCATTGCATTCTATCATGGATGGATCTTTACTAATGCTTGAAAACCAATGAAGGCACTGAACTCACTCCGTGTGGTAGGACTATCAAAAGCACAAAGCAAGACATTACAGAGGTACGCATCCAAGTTTCAAACTCTCACAGGCTGGATATTTGAAGTAACTGTATAGTACCATGTGCACATAGGAATATCAGTTTTCCTTTCTGATTTAGCTCAAGTTTCTTGGAATAAAATAAGCACTTTTCTCTTCAGAAATGCACTTGTTTTAATCACTCTCTAAATGTCTGAACAAACCAATGGGAAAGAAAAAAATCAATTAGTAGTGATTCAGTATGTTTCATGCTTAGAAGAGTACAATACTTTTCTGTGTTATTGTTGTTTTCACAGAAATTGAAGTCAGACTATGAACTGAGTTCAAAGGTATAACTGCTGGGCAATTAATATTGGCTGTACCTGTACTACCTTCTTTAGGTTTACCAGGCATCCCACTGCTTTTTACTCCGTTGAAATAATATCTTCTGGCAAGCCTGCTTTGTCTGCATCACTCCTGCCTGCTTTGACCTCTCAGCAGCTGCACTTACATCCTAGGCACTGCCTTAAGAGGTGGCCTCATACTATGTCTTTTGGGTTGTACCCCCGCAAGCTTGTACTTTAGAATATGCTCTTTCAGACAGCAAGGAGGACTCTCGGTACCTGATGTAGCTGTGGATGCTTTTGTGGCCCCGGGTTTGCCTGGGGCTTATATGCTTTTCTGCAATTGAACTGGACATACCAAGAACACAGGTTCTTGGCATAGAAGGTCCCTTACATAGATTTTATAAGACTACACTTTTTTTTTCTTCCTGCATTGGAATACCTTCATTGTTTGGATACAGGGACATAACACCTTAGTGTAGCCTAAACGGGTTAGGATTTTAAAGACCACCTGGGCAAACTGCATTACAGCATTTTACATCACTTTTGTCAGGCTTTATGGATAACCAGTGTTACAAATAAATTCCCCGTGTTTTTTTTGTGTATGTTCCTTACTTAAAGTTTTATTTATGTATCATCTTCTGTGTTTTTTTAGCTATGATGTCGGAGTCTTTGTTTTTAAAGAACTTAAAATGCATCTGTTTACAAAAGGCTATGGAAAAGTTGGGGGCAATATGGCATTTCTGTCACTGTATGTATCTTTTATATACAAAAAAGCCATTGTAAATAGGGGCTTAGACAAAATCCCTAGCAACTGTAGTAAGCAGGACAGATACTCCTAAGAAAAAATCTGTTTTTCTTTGGCTCTCTAGACAACATTCTGCTGACTCTGAAGGAACTTCTGTATGTAAATTAAAATTTACATATTAATACAGCTAATATGTAAATATTAGCTTGTGTTGACTGCTATGCAATGCTAATACATTCACTTTAAATAATTTTCATTCTCTGTGAACCTGTAGCATTCGAATTATTTGTCTTTATCAAAACAACATTTGTGTATATGTTCTTTTAATTTTAGAGAGTTTTTATGTAAAGAAAATGTTAAATAATATTTCCAGAATTGTTTACAGGACAATGACAACAACAACATATTGTGGTTCCCATTCCTCTACTGCCTGTTGTTTTTTGTTTCAGCCCAAATCTTCTGCGAGAAGTTTTCTTTTCTTTAGATACATGGAATGCAAAATCAGATGTCTGAGCAGAAGCTTTTCTTTGAGAAAGTAGGAAAACCACAGAAAAATGGCCTTTTTTTACCTGTTCTTTTTTTGTTGCCGTTTTCTCCACCCCCCAAATTGATTGCTATTTTCACTTACAAGGCAAAAATAACAGTATTAGTTTAAATTTTGGTTCCTCTGGTCAGACTTCATATAATTTTGTCTCTGCTCTCATGATACTAGCTCTCTCAGGTCTTAAGGGACTAAAGAGTTATAGTCAATAGAATCTAAATAACAAAAACTTACTTTTAGAAATGGTTCAAACTGATTTTCTCTCCCTAATAATATGTCAATTTCAAGCATAATAGAGGCAAGACTACATGTCACTGGAATGTGAAGATTTTGCTTTTCCAATGGAACAAAATTGTTGATGTAAGATATAAGGCATTAAAAAGAATGTCTTTAAAGATTAAAGCTTGCAAATAACTGGGTCTTGACACTTTTTACTAAGAAAGCAGAATTTTTATTTGTGGGAAAAGTAGTTTGGTCACAGAGGAATTAATGAGTGAGCGTAAGTGACAAAGTGATAGTTTTCTGCATGCCTTTTTTTGTGGATATAATCAACACACTGAACACTGAACTATAAAATTTAGTATGAAGTGAAGGATTCATTTAGTTACTTTGAAGGAATATCTATGTATTTCTGCATCTCCCTGGAGAAGCAATGAACTTGCTCAGAATTCAGTGATGTTGAATGATCCAGAATAACTATGAATGATTACCTCTGTTTCTGACTTGTAGGAGATGAGCTTTCAAAGCAAAGAGTGCTGCTTCTGTGCAGTCTCTGGCCTGCAGCATTCCTGATGCCTATCCAGAATACTGGCAGGTGACAGGAGACACTGATTGCTTGTTTCTTGATTAGCCAGCTTACAGAAGATTAGGTGCTGACAGTAGTTGATGAAGTTGCTAGTGTCTGCTAAAGATTTATTTAGTCCTAGACAGACTCCTGCATGTTTTAGGATGAATGATCAATTTTCTGTCAAAGGAGGGGTTGGTCATCTGCCTGGAGTGAGGCTTAACTCTTCATTCACCTATTACCCTGGAAGATGACTGGGGTCTTAAGGGGCTATTCTTGGCAATTTCTGTGACTGTCAATTAGAATGAGCTGGATATTTGCAAAGAAGATACAGTTTCTCATCCCACACTCAAATTTTTCTCTTCATTGGACAGTCATAGACCTGTGCTATTAATTTCAATTTGTCACTTGCAGGATGAGATTTAACAATCATATTAATATAATTAAATTATACTGATAGTATTTCACAGAAATGTTCATGGTTTCAATCTTCCTTCCTCAACATGATGCAGAATTGATCATGGTTGCCTGTTAATAGGAATAACCATTCAAAAAGAATATGCATATTGAAGATACAAACTATTTTCCAGTGTCATAAACTCTATAATTTAATTGTTATCAGCCTCTTCAGCAATGCTTTGTGACAATATGTTGTTTGAAAGGTGATTTAGTATTTACTTGAAATTATACATATTGCTGGTAACATATCTAGTAATTTGTGCACAGAATGGGATTGTGTAAACCTCATGTTTAAAGGTACCAAGTTGTCTCTATACATGATGTGCATACAGAAAAAAAAACACATTAGCTCAGTAGGAGGCTGGCCAGTTCTAAAGAAGGATAAACATGTTTTCAGGACACTGCACCTGCTCTCTGTTTTCAGAAGTTAGTGAGGGTACTGACAATTCTTGCATTGCAGTGTGTCCTAAATGATTGTAAGTTTGGATAGGAGCAACAGCTGAGGACCGTCATGACTGGTACTCAACTATATGGGACATTGTGTCCACATAATGCATTTGACATTACAAGCAATCAGCTTGAAATAAAGAATTGGCTTAGGTATGTTCTTCACTGAAGAGCTAGACAAATCAGTGATAATGAGTTATTTCAGCATTTTATCATTCCTTCATGTGGATTTTCATGCTTTCCTCATTAGAAAGAACAGTCAGAGCAACAGCTCAGTGATTTAGCTGGAACTCACCAAATTTTTCTTTCATTGCTGATGAATTCAACACATTTTTTGTTCTCTCTCTTATCTTCATGATAATGGAAAGAAAGCCTCTCTTTTTCTCAGTGTATAACTTCCACAGACTGTATATGTCACTATAATCACAGAACTTTTGAGCTGCTTGTTTACATCTAATATGTGGTAACAGCTTCAGGTCTGACAAAACACTGACATATTAGGTTGTGTCACACTGGTTCAAGGTCCGGCAGAACTTTTTGGTCCAGATAGGGGAGTACCTACAGTTGATGCTTTCTGTCTGTCATTGAGACCATAGAGGATGTGTGATGAGATCAAGAAACTAGAGCTCACAGAGATCCAAAGAATTATTATCTAAAATTATAAAATTGCCAAATTCCTAAATGCCCTGATTTTCATCGATGTTGTTCTTATGTGTAAATTTATATAGGGAAGCCATTGCAGTTTTCCCTTTTCCTCTCAAAAAAAGGAGCAATAGCAGTATAGGAAAATTGAACCTACACTACATGGCATAAGTACTGGCCTATTGCATTCCTCATATAGGGAGTATCAGTCTAAGCTTCTACTTTCCAGCCTCTGGAAACTCTGAGTGTTCATCCATAGAGATTTTCATGCAGACAATTTGTAGCAGAACTGAATGGTTGCATGCTGGGGACAAGATCCAGCAAACAGCTTCATCCCATATGGTTTTGGGCAGTCGTAATTTCTTCCATGTTACTGGAAAACATTTTGTTAGTACGTGGATTATCATCTATGAGTTACAAATGCTATTTTCCCCCTTCCCACCTTGGCCTACATCAACCACCTCTACCTATTTTTCATTTACAGCTTTGCCAGAATAATAAATGGGAAGTGCTACAGTATCAGTTTGGGGGCATTTGAAAATTTTCCAAGTGTTCGAGCCACTTTTGCTGATATTGAATCACTAATACCTGTAGGTATCTCTATTTTCCTCAAGGATAGAATCAGCTATGTCACTTTGTTCTCATTGTCTCTCTGCACTGCAGTGCTGCAGTGAGCTGATATACAGTACAGTGTTAATATTTTCAGAGCTACCTTGACGGGAAGCTCTGATTTAAAGTGTAGACTTGTGCTTCAGTAACTGTGTGGCACATGCCTGCAGCAGGCATACAGCCCAGAGGCAATTCAAATGCTAAATGTGGAGGCCAGAGATGCTTATAACTCTGTATTTCAATCCACGGCAGCTTTGCAAATGCAAAATTAAGTCTCTGAACAGATGATCACTAGAGATTTTTATGAGTTTGTACTTCTAATATTCACAAGCAAGTAGCTGCTGTAACAAGTATAAAAGCCACTCCCCAAGCTGCTTTTGGAATTAATCATTGCTGTTTCAGTTTAGACAACATTTATTAATTCAAAATTTATATTGCACCTGTCATTTTTATTTGGAATTTTATTTTAGATTAAAGTATCTTATATTCACATGATTTATGACTTCTTTAATTTTTCCTTTTCAGAATAACCTGTTTCAACAAAAATTATGAATGTAGAGAAACTGAGAATATTCCTCTGGAAATGACAAAATTATCTGTTCAGCATGTAAGACAAATGTGTTGCCCATCTTTTTTATTTATTTGTATGCTATTTAAGTCTTGCCTATTTCAATCATGTAATGGCAATCATCTAGCTATAAAAAAGTGTTAACACTATTTCACTATAAAGATGTTCTCAATCAACAGAACTTCTTTAACTCTTCTCTCTGTAGACTTCTATTCCTATTTATTTTATGACTTTAAAGTAGAAATTCACTGTGATTGTTTTTTTACCTGCTTCGTTCAGGTAATACATAATTCTATTTCACTTTGTCTGATCTTGGCTTCAGTGTATATGTCTATGCAGGGAGTAGATGTCACAGCTGCTCCTGTCAATATTTCCTTTGTGCAGATGAAATAATGTGGTTGCTATCCCCAATGAGTCAGTGGCCCTGCAGTGCCAAGACACTGGGTTTGAGAGTCACTGTCTAATTGGATAGTCATGTAAATAATTGATGTTCTTTGTTCCATAGCTGAGCCCTGTTTCCAAAAACCGTTTTGAAAGCACAAAACTGGAGTGTGAATCTGTCAATTTTAAGCGATCACATTATTTGGATAAATAAAGTTGGGTTTACATGAAACCCTGAAACATTATGATCAGTTTTCTGGACACCATGAATCAGGAAACAGATGTGCTGGCTAATAGAAGAAAGATCCTCAAGCAAAGTGCAGTAAAACTGAGGAAACAATGGCAGCTGACACGAGTAATGACTAACAAGTTGCATATTTGTATTAGAAGTGTCACTTTCAAAATTTTCTTCTCAAATTCAGATTCCTTAAATAACTAAGCCCTGTAAATCTGTTCTGTACAGATTTATTTATTTGTTTTTTTCTGACTCAGTGGAAGTCCTTCAAGTCAAGGATTTCCAGAAGTAGGTTATTCCTTTCTTTTTGAAAATTGTCCATTTCAATTTCCTCTTCTCGGTATGTCAAAGGGAAATAGATCTGTTCATTTGCTTAAAAATGCCCTCTAGTTTTGCTGTTACCAATGAGCTCTGTGCATGCCGTATGCTAAAGAGCTATAGTTCAGTAGTTCAATAACAAGTTTTTCATATGCATAACAATTGTTTTATGCTTTAAACTAGAACTGTTTCAATAAAGAGGAATTTTAAATTTTTTTTATTTTTTATTGAGTGGAATTTGTGTATTGAAAATACAGTGCAAGACTATGGGAAACTCCTTTACAGTTAAAAAATAAGGTAATTTTCTGTTATCTATTTAGTACTTGCATATGAAATGCATCCCCACATTTTAGACCCCTAAAGCACTAAGAAATAAATATATTTGTAGATTTCGATGTATGATTTTCTAATCAGTTTAGTTGTATACAAGCTAAAAGGATTTGTCATTTGCTCGCTATCTACAAAGTTTTATCTCCTGGGAAGAAATTGTGTTGACCTGGTTTACATAATTAATTTTTTGTGGAAAAAAAATTTAACAAAATAGAGGATAAAAACATATGGTTTCTCTAGGAACACAGTGTATGTTTAGAGGAAATTCTATGGGAAGGTGGATTGCATGAATAAATCCTTAATATCCAAGACAGATTATATATAGTGAAAGAAATGCATCTTTACTGGTATGAGCACTGCTTCATTCACTGCATACTGATTGATCACTGTAGGATTGTGGTATTAAATCTGTAGAAAGAAAACATGTTTTGTCACCTGAAAGGTTCCATCGGAATGCAAATGTCCCACAGGAAAAAGTATTGGTTAACTTTAGCCTTTCAGACTGAAGGAATTGATACATAACTTGAAAGTGTAATATAACTTATGTTTAGTTTAGGATGTTTTCCTACAGCTTACTCTAAAATTTAGATGGCATAAGATGAAAAGATGTTCTTGCAAGAAATGTTCACAAAATCACAGATTGTGAAGGTCATCTGGTCCAACACCCTTCATCAAGCAGGGTCACCTAGACCTATTGCCCAGGATCATGTCAAGCTCATTTTTGAATATCCCTGAGGATGGAGACTCCACCTCTCTGGACAACCTGTGCCAGTGCTTAGTCACTCTCACAGTAAAAAAGTGTTTGCTGATGTTCAGGGAGCCTCCTTGTTTCACTTTGTGCCCACTGCCTTTTGTCCTGTCACCAGGCACCACTTTCAAGGCCTAATTCTGTCTTTGCATTTTCCCTTCAGGTATTGATAAGATTCCCCCAGAGTCTTCTCCTCTCTAGGTCAAACAATCCCCGCTTTCAACCTTTCTTTGCATGAGAGGTGATCTGGTCTCTTCATCATCACCTTGGCCCTTTGCTGGACCATCTTCATTAGTTCCATAGCTCTTCAGTATTTATCCATTTTTATCTATCACTGTATCTATCAAATTCTGTCATCTTATTCAGGTTATGTTTCTTCCATGTTACAGAAGATTGCACTGAACTCTTGTATCTATTTATATTTTTTTTTTTTTTACATTCAAATACAGAAAGAAGAAAGCTGTAAATATAAAACATTTTTCTGGTGCTCTTACATTGATAGTTTTGCCTTGTTTTTTCTACTTCTCTGTCAACTTATGTACTATAGTTTGGTCTGTGTACTGGTATCTTTTAGCACAGGGTTTGCCAAAAGATAGGAAGCTGAAACTACCCTTGCATTCTTCTCTCAGATATACCAGTGTGAATCATGGACTAATTTGGGCTCTTTGGGACTATAGTAGAATTTTTACTTTAGGTAGAAATTGATATAAATTTTCATTGGCTGTATATTTACCTTATAAAAAACTCCATAGTGCTTTAAATGAAATCTCCCATATTAAAAAGTCCTTACACATAACATTTAAATATGTATAATATTTAAATACAGGGATGTTTTACAAGTGATTTTGACAAATCAAAATCAATCCACAAGCCTATTCCAATAATTTTCTCTAAAAATTCTAATAAATATCTCTACAAATACAAAAACTTATGGGAATAAATGACTAAGAGGAATCTTAAGGAAGGTATGTAATTTTTACGGGATAAAGGGAGCATCGGTAATTATTTTCTTTAAATCAAATATAAAAGCTGGAGTTGTTATAGGATCTGGCAAGCAAATATGCTTATGGTTTTGGTTATCAGGCTGTTCTCTGCTGCTGCTATAATTTCCAAAAGTTTTTGCTGCTAACAAAAGAATTATGAGACTGCTGTCCATTCACCACATAAATGATCATAAATTTGAGCAAGAAATGAACATGTGCCACATGATGAACTTTGTCCTTCCTAGATATCTTTATCACAGCATGCACATGGCTTCCCCCTCCCTTCCCGCAGTTGAAACCAAGTACAGTTTTGACAGGGAAATGATACACTGCGTTCAATGAATGCATCCCACACCCTGGGTATTATCTGAAACAGCTCTGGCAGGACTGCAGTTTATCATTCTTGCATGGCATGAAGCTGGTAAAATACCAGCTGCAGAGTCTCCCTTTCTTTTCTTTCCACTCCACCGCAATATCATGTTCTTTGTGTGGCTTTCTTTTGACCTTGAACTATGCTTAAGATGTAGCATACATTGAAGGCACTGGACGACAATAAATGTCTGATCATGGTTCTGAACTTCTTCCGCACACAGATAGTCCATTCACCAGGCAGAGTCTGTATGGGTTCAGACAGGAAAAATAGCTGGCAATACACTAAGGTACAGCTGGTGCATTTGACTATCCTTCAGGAAAAAACCAGGACACTGGATTTTTTCTGTGTGACAGTCTCTGGGTCAGTAAGGAAAAGGACAATTTGTGTGGTCAGGTCAAGAACCTTCTATAAAAATTCCCTAGGAGTTTTGACTGAGCAGTGCCTTACATGTCTACCACCTGCAGATCAGGTATGCAGCACTGGAGGAATATGCCACTCTTGAAAATCTGGGCAGGACTCTGCCTCTAAATCTATACTTTCAGCATCACTCAGGATGCCTTCAAATGTTCCACAGCTGCCAGTCCAAAAGATGCAAGTATTCTCCAAGTCCCTTGAATATCTTCCAGTGCTGTATTTTGGGTCTGCTAGAACATTTCCGATAACCATGGGCACATGTGTTTAAGAAACTGGATCTGCCCTTGGGTCCTCCTGATGCTCTGCATCAGATTAGGTCCACACTTACTATAATGGAAGCATAGGCACTTCAGAGGTCAACACCTACATTTGAGACACCTGAAGTTAGATGTCTAAACTTGGAACAGAATTATTGCAAGACTCCTTTAATAATATTTGTAATAGAATGTGTGTAATTTTGTAACAATTATGTAATATCGAGTAGTTGACTTTGGGAACAGCTCAGTAGAATCAAATCCTTTTCACATTGCAAAGGATGTTCCTTTCTTCCCGACGTTCAGCTTGACCCTGGTTTCCCAGGCTTGTGTAATATTATGTGAACTTTGCAGTTGAAACTTTTTTTGTCAGTTACTCAGTATTCTTTCAAAAATCAGCTTTCTTGGATGATGATCTTACTAACTAAAACTAAAAACCTAGTAGGAAGTAGTAAACACCTCCCTTTTTTCAGAGGGAAGAAACTGTATAGTGTGGCTCATACATGATTCTCATGGAACAATGATTTTTTTCTTATATTGTCCATTTGGAAGTGTATCAAGCTATGATTACCAACTCGGGAAGAAAGTTTTGATTTTTACCAGTCCTAACTAGCTGAACAGAATTTGAATAAGTACAGTAATGTTTCCCTCATTTAACTACTTTTAGGAACAGCTAAGTGTGATTATCTTATCTCATAAGAACCTAACTTTAAGAAATCATTGGTATGTAACACCAATACAATAACAAAACCAAACCTTCATTTTAAATCAATTTTTCTATCTGTGAGTAAGTTTACTTTCTTTTTTCCCTAAAAATATCAATCTCTTCAGTACAAGAGCAACACTGAGAATAAAACTTATCTTAAAAAAATAGAAAGAGCTGTAATTTTTGTCTTCATTCTGTCTACATTCCTCACCAATACTTCCTTCATAATCTTACAGTACTGAGCCTCTAATGTTTCTTGATTTCATCTCCCTTTTCCTGTCTAGATCTGTGTTTCTGAGAGATCAGGAAAACACATCAATTATTTGTGGTAATGTATCTCATCCAGGGCATGCTCCCCTCCATTTCTCCTTAAAGGTGATTTTCCTAGGGCACCTTCAGTGGATTTATCACAGCTTTGAAGTTCAAAATACAGAAAACATTTAGTCCAGCAGAGGAAGGGAGAAGTGAACAGGCTTCTAACCAATAACTTAGAAAAAAAATGTGGAAATAACTCTTTGTTTACTTCATTGCAGAGCAATATTTCAGTACTATGACAGTTTATTGCTTCCTAATTATTGCTGGGCATCCTTTCCAACAGGAGACCACTTGAATTTAGGTAAAAGAAGTTGGACAGCTCTAGTTTTTACATTTAGAGTGCTGGTAAAAATAAAACAAACAAAACAAAAAAAAAATCAAACAACACCCCCCACCCCCCAAACCTAAAATCCAAAAGAGCTGCAAAAGACATTTGTGGTTACTGGGTCCTCTGCCCAAAGCCCAAATGTCCTTTCTGGGACATCTGCTACTAATGATAAAAAAAAAAAAAATCATCACATTCACAAGTTGCCTGATTCATTGGGTTCCAGGAGTGTTTTTTGATCTGTTCAATTTGTTTAGGGAGCTTTTAACCCTGTTAACATATTTAAAAGTCTACACATGTATTAATATTACTTACATATGGCATGAGTAGCTAATGTAACCACCAGGCCTGTCATCTATTCTTCTCTGCTTGAATTGCTTTGAGATTTGTAGCCTTTACTGTACCGTTTTTATTGTTTAGGTTCTGAGTTTATGTTGGATATGTGTCTGACCAGTACCATTTAAAAATTATACATAGAAGACCATCTTAGTAAAGAAAAAAACAGCAGCTCTTTTTCACAAATGAACTTGTATGTGATACAATTACTTTTATAAAGTTTCTCCTGAATATTATGAAATGATCTGAAATAATTACAAAATCAGTGATGGCAAACCGGTGACATTTCAAAGTTATGGAATTGCTTTTTAAATGGATGTTGTGTGGTATCTTTGTTCCTACAGGCTATGAGCACTGAGCTGAAACTAATGACAGTGGGTTACCAATGGCTTTACCTGACAAGGGAAGATTTACTTAATAGTGTAATAGAATTGGAGCCAGCAATATTTATCATTTTATCTTTTCCTTTGCAATCAGCAGTGGGTTTTCTTCAGTCTAGAAGGTACTATGTTCAAAGAGGGAAGATAACAGACTTATTTTCAGCTTTGCCAATAACTTCTGCTCAGTAAGTCACTTAACCTCTGTGTCTGAGTCTCACTAGCTGTTAAACAAAGATAATGCTACTTTTCTTTTTTTGTAAATGACCCTTCTGGGCATACAACAGAACAAAATAGCACTCCCATAAACGTGGGTACAAGATATAAAAATTACAGAAAACAATGGCTGTCAAATGAAAAGCAGGTCTGGGAATAAATCCAAATGGATGACAGAGGCACAAATGCACATAAGGACATAGAAAACCCAACTAACTATTTCTAGGACAAAAACCAGTGTGATATAGGCTTATTAGAACTGGTTTGTAAAACACGTGTAGTTATAGGAAGGAAAAATTCAAAGCTCCCAGGAGGCTTAAGGAAATTTGGCTGCCGACTAGTGTAGCAATATGCAGAAAGAAGTAATCTGCCTGTTCTTCAGGTGAGTTTGGGAAAAGCTGCTTCATTCCCATCTTCTGGCTTCACAGACTACACCTGCTGCTAAAGGCAGGGTTGAAAATTATGAGAAGGGACTGTTCCTCCCTCAGAAATAACTTGGGTTTTCCACCTTTATGAAGGTAAAGACGTTCCTTCCAGTGAATTCTGCAGCCTTTGGCATGGCTCTGTGGGGCATCTGGGAGGCTTAGCAAGGTGATATAATGGAAGATGTAAATTGCAATAGGGAAGTGGCTGCATGAGGAAGGGAATGGCCAGGGAGATGAAGTCGGTGGAGAAGGAAAGGAAAGGGAATCGTGGAGTGTCCTTGGCTGCCCCTTTCCTGCTTTCCTTAATTTTTCCTGTTTACCACCATGTCACTTAATCTGTCATTGTAAGATTTTGCTGATTGGTTGAAAAGCCTTGAGACATCTCCAGAATCGTTAATGTGGGGATTATTAATTAGTATGTAGAAATTAGAAAAAATAATTTTTAAAAGAATGTACTAGGTGATGGAACAGACAAATTTCAGATTATGTTGTCCCTTAGGAACACAGTATACGCTCTGTTGTCTCAGTATAAACTTCTTTACAAATATTACTCAGACGGGAGCATTTTTCTTTACTGATTGTAGTTGTCTGATGAATAATAACAGTAATTCACATTGTTTTATGTGTTGCACATTGATGACATTCAACAGGAATTAGACCAGAGAGCATCTGCACCACTCCCATCTGTGCTCTGAGTGAATGACTTACTAGCTGAGTTAGGTGCATTTATGGAGAAGGGCAGAGCCTATCCTCAAGAACTATTTGAATTTTACAAGATGAAGTTATACTAGCACACATGGAAGAGAAACAGAATCTATGTTAACATCACTGCTGAATATCCTTTTTCTCCAGCCTGTCAGATCTTGCCAGCTGAAATGAATTACCTTAACAGATTTTAAAGACCATGATGGTTACTGATTACTTGGTCTGCCCTCCTAAATAACATAGAATCTCCCCACAGTGATTTCTACATCAAGCTCTTAACTTCTATTTTTTTTTTATATACTACAGCATGAATTAAAATAAGATGCCTCCCCACTTCAGACTTACTGGTGGGGGTTTTCCCATAAATTCAACAAGGAGCTACAGAGAGTGGTAATAGTGACTCACTAGGTGGCACTCTTACTTCTGAATCCATAGCAAATTAAATCCCAGGCATCTATTTTAAGGATTTTGTATTAAGTAAAACACTGGTTTGAGGGAAGATATTATTCATAGTCGTCAAAGTCCTTACTGCTTATGATTTCAAAGTATTATTTAGAAGAACTTGGTAATCTGGAAGTCCATTATCCTTTCATTCTTATGTCTTTTTTTTTTTTTTTTTTGCCACACACTGTGGCATTTTTCAAACCTTTAATCATTTCCAAGCAGTTAAAATTGTAGAACTCAGCTAGATAAAATTAGCTGCATTTGGGCTGGGTAGTAGGCTTAAAAGAAAAGAGTCCTGATTACCAAAGGTTGCATAACCTGTCTTTGAATGGAAGCACTTTGCATGTGGGAAGTCTGGCCTACTTGCTAATATGAATTAGATATGACCTAGGTAATTGTTTTTCATTCTTTTCAAGAGTGGGGAACCTGTGGACTATAGCAATTGTCTTCTCTGTTACTGAGTGGGTTAAAATCTCTGCTGGGTCAAAGTCTTGATCAAGGACTTCAGTTTGGACCAGGTGTCCCCTGTCCATCTGAAGAAGACTGTAACACTTAAAGTGGAGGCATAATTCCTACCTCTAGTGAATCCTGCAAGGAAATGGAGGTGGGATGATAGCATTGCAGAATGATCACATCCTCCAGGAGCATGTGCGTTGAAATGGCATCTGTATTCAGGAATCTTCCCCAGGATTAGTTTGTATGAAAGCAAAATGATTTGTTCTCACTTTGTAATTTAGGCTGTAAAATACTTTAGCAAGTCTAAGGTGTGAAAAATGCTGCAATTCCAACTATGTAAGGGGCTGACTATATTAAATAGGTCATTTCAGTAGAATCATTAGCATTATTTACAAAAGTGAGAACAATAGGAGATAGGCTTTCTATCCTATTGTGTTACTAATGTTCTTAGTTTTTAAATTTTGCAGTGTACCTGCATTCCTTACAGAACTATTTAAATGTACATGTACAAGGTTGCACTTGTGATTTTATTATTGTATAATTTATTGTGACATTGGTTTAGGGCCATGGAAGCGTATAAGAAAAGAAATAGCTAAGTCTGTGTTACCTCCATTTTGGTTAACTGAGAGTGCATCCACATGAACAAATAGTGTAATTGGAGAAGATCAGAAAACAAACAAACAAACAGATAAAGACCCAATATCCACATAATATTTACCTGCAGGCTTTTGTGTTGCTTCAGACTACCTTTATACTGCACAGAAGGCCAGTTCTTAGTCTGAATGCACTGTGTATGTCACTTTGGGGCATAGCTTCTGGTTTTGTTTCACTTGAAAGTAATAAAATTTGTATGCTCCAAGACAGGTCCACAATATAAATGTAATGTGATGATCCTAAATTTTCTGAACTAAAATGCTGATGGAAGAGCACCCTGAGTATCTTCATTTTTAGTCCAGTGATTGCATCCACAGGACAGTACTATGGACTAATGAAAGAGTGGGTAGCCAACAGTTTTAGACTGACCTGATTTTTTTTCCTGGAAAAATCCTTTTCAGCAGGAATAATCTGGTGGTCTTCTGAATTATAAAGGATTTGTTTTTAATTTTTCAGCAATTTACTCTTACCTTAAAAGAAAACTTTTGATGATGAAAGCACACCTTGTAATTCCAAATGTTTAAAAATATTGTTTCCCATTAGAGGGAAATATTGCATCAGTTTCCTTAAGTTATAGTAGGTAATGAGATTCCAGATCACACTGTGTTTTCTATTTTGATATATATGTCTTTATAAATATAAAGAGTTTATATTTCCAATGACTGGCATCAGCTTCCTGAATTTTTGCTGCCAGTTTTTTGCTTAATACATGTCAGTAGGTGTCAACCATCTTTTTTAGATGCTCTTGTGTATTACAGTGATTTATTTGTTCAGATATATCTGAACCCACAATGTGGCAGGACAGAAGCTTTGTTTTAACATGCCTGGTGCTGTAGAGATTCAAGGTGACAGGTACAACATAATACCATATACCCTGACTCTTCCTAGAAACCTCTAAGACTTGTATCTGCTCTGTTATAGCCCCACGAATCACTGTTGACACATTGAATATATAATTTTAATTTTGTCATTTGATATAGGATGCTTGAGCAGAATTGCAGTATCTTCTGGCAAAGCTGTTTAAGAGTAGCCAAACCTCTAATACAGGAGAATTAAGATGGCTTTCCAGTTAGAGTAACTGATGAAATACAACATCTCCTTTACAGATACAACACTATAGATAAGCTGCTGTTATTTGCAGGTGCCTTATTTTCCCCTTTCTCTAAAGGTATCTGACAGAACCCACTGAAGAAGAACTTTTTTTTTTCCTTTTTTTTTTTTTTTTTTTTTTTTTTTTTGTGTCAAGTTTTGTGGTTGATAATATAGTGGCTTTAGTTTTCTCTTTTATTGGAGAGGATATAAAAGGGCTTACTTGGGTGCTATATTTATTGAAAAGCTCATGCACTTTTGATCTTTTTTACTGTAAAAACTGTGAAGTTCTGTGAATAAAATGATAATGAAAAACTTGTGAGAGACAGAACTATTTTATGCAAACGTTTTGCCTGTTTCAGCCATTGTCACATTCAGTTCATGGATTCTTGTGGATAATTTTGCCCCAAGGTTGGCACCTCATAGTCTGCCCTCTTCTATTTTCTTTTCAACAAGCTCTTTTCAGAACAAAATTCTAATTACAAGAATGAAAAAAACCCATGAAAACAGGAACCTACATAATGGAAAAAAACATTCAGCCAGTAATATTTAAATAATTTCATTGGAATAGTGAAATTGAATGAAACCTTCTTTCTTCTCTGCTCTATGCCTGCCTTCGAAATAATACTAGATATTAGATGAAACTCTCCCAGGCAGCCATTGTTTTACTCTATTGCAGAGTACCTTGCATAACTAGGCCATAGGGATTTCCCTAGTGAATGTTACCAGGATAGTAGTTCTTGAACTCAAAGAAACTCTAGGAATTGTAAATTACGTTTCACACATATGAGACACCAAATTGAGAACCTGTTCAGAGCCCTGAACAAGATTTTATCTTGTGCATTTTGGCTCCTTGGGCTCACCAGTGAGTTTTAAATGCAGCATGGGCTCAGACTGGTCCCTTACTTTGAATGGGTGAATTGGCTCACCCTGAGCTTCTTAATTGTTTTTTGTTTGTTTGGTTGGGTTTTTTTTTTGTTGGTTTTGTTTTTTGTTTTTTGGGGTTTTTTTCCCCTCAGTAATCTATTAGGGAGTAACCATATTCATGTGCCAAAGTGAAATCTCCCCAGAAAATTATTCTGACCTTCATATTATCTCCCTCATCCTCTTATAGTACTTTGATCAGTGGCCAAATAAGTAATGTTGACAAGTTGATCTTTCAGTTATTATCAATGCACATCTGAGTTAACAACCCATTAAGCAATTCACACATCCCAGAGCCCTGAGTGCTAACTCATGCAGATGTTACAACTGTCCACGTTCTGACCTTGTTTTATCTGTAAGGATTAGAGAGGCGTGCTTGTTCTAATAAAAGTTTATAATATTGAAGAACATAATATTAGTGCCAGGAAGCAAAAGAAACAGATCTTACATAATTAAAGCATTTATTATTAGTAACTACTTCCTTTTTTAACTGGATCTCAAACTGTCCCTTGAGCCATCCTACTGTGAAAAAAAATTTACTTCTTTATTAGGAGTGCTTTAAGCCAAGTTTTGAACTCAGTTGGGGAAAAGGAGAAGAATTATCTATGAGTTGTAATGAAGTACAGTAATTGAGATGTCATTTGTGCTAGGATTTATTAGGAATAAAGAACTAAGCACAGATAATTATTATACTATGTCAATGTGTAAGACTGATTTGCTTGTAAATGTTTTGTGCAGGTTTGCTAAAAATAGTAATCACTTTGTGTCAAAGTAAAGGCCAGTCAGGCTCACCTGTCTTGTCTCGAGCAGTAGTCAACAGTGCCTGTCCACTTCAAGGGGAGAAGAGAGAAAGCATATGTGATCTTTCCTTGGAGTTCTGTCCCATTGTCCAGCAGTTTCTGCAAATTTAAAGCCTCTGGTGGCTCCCCCGTGAACTTGTCTAGCCCAGGTGTGACTCCTCTGACACTCTCATTTACAGCATGCTGTGATATATATTCTGCATACTATACTGTACCTGCCTTTGGCTGGGATAGAGTTCATTTCCTTCATAGCAGATCGTATGATGCTCTGTTTTGGATTTGTCACCAGAACAGTGTTGATCAGTGTCAAGGCCTTTTCTACTTCTTATACTGCCCCATCTGTGAGTAGGGTGGGGATGGGCAAGAAGCTGGGAGAGTACATAGCCAGGACAGCTAACCCCAACTGACTAAAGGGGTATCCCATACCATATGATTTTGTGCTTAGCAATAAATACTGTGAGGAAGGGGGAAGAAGGAGTAAGTGGACATTGTTGGAGTTATGGTATTTGTCTTCCCAAGTAACTGTTACACACAATGGAACCCTTGAAATGGCCAAACACCTACCTGCCTTCCCATGGGAAATGGTAAATTAATTCTTCATTTTTCTTTGTTTGTGCACACACCTTTTATTGTATTTATTAATCTATATTTATGTTTACCCACAAGTTTTCTCACTTTTACCCTTTTGACTCTCTTCCCCATGCCACTTTGGGGGAGTGTGAGCAGTGTGTGGTGTTTAGCTGCCTACTGGGGTTAACCATGACATACACTATACAACTATACATTGAGTGAAGCAATATTGCCTTTTGAATGGTTTTAGCTTACTGTCTGATAATTTGTTGCCCTGTAGTTCTTCAATGGGAAGAGTGGATAACTATTTAAAATCCTTGTCTTCCTTTGGAGGCTTTATGGGGAACTTTTTAAGCTTTGCATCATCTTTGGTCCCTTGAAACTTTTGCAGATCTACTAAATTCATTTGGCTATGAGGTATTTCCACACAGCATTACAGATATGGGTACCCTGTGAATTTCGTAATGGCATAATGTTATATTCTGTCACTTCTGCTCAAAATTCTCAATCCTTTCTCCAAGGAAACTTGCTCAACAGACAGAACAGTGTCTGAAATCTTAATGCAGGCCATGCTGAGAACAGGGGAAGAGAAGACTGGAAGGGATGTCTGCTTGGATGGTTGAGTCTAGGATGTTGTTGGAGTAATCAATTTTGCAGGTTCGTAAAATTGTACAGATCATCTGTTTTACATGCTCTTATCCTGTCAAAGGCATGTAATCTGCTCTGGCAATATTTACCAAACATAGGGCTAATAATAAACCCAAAAATCCATTACCATGTTCTGCCACTGAAAGAAAAACAGAAAAGAACAAAATTGGTATGTCCTATTACTACATGTTTTAATAAACTTTATGGGTGACCCTAGTCAGGCTGAATGAATGAATAAACATAATAACTTCATTAATTAGCTTAATTTTCAGTTTCTTGTAATTCCAATTTTCCACACAATCATTTCTATATGGCACCCAATAATTATTGTAAAGCATTTTAGCTCCATCTCACATGATATCTATCTTGGAAATTGCCCTAGAAATTAATTTCTCAGAGGCCAGAAGCTGTATTCCAATTTTCTGTCTTAGATATGTTTTCTGCTAATCATTATTACTCCTTAAACTTAATTTAATCTGGGAGACATTTAATTATTTTTTCAATATACTGGGCTGGACTTATGGTGAAAATTTACCCACAGACAATTTAAAAAGTTAAAAATGCTTTATATAGTTTCTCCATCCCAGATTGTTTTTCTGGTTGGGTAACTATTTCAACAATTTGGTTAGCTGAGAAGTTTCAGGTTTAAGCACTTTAGTAAGGACACACTAAGGGAAAATAGTACCTTTTTTATACATATATACACAATGGAAAATGCGTTCTATAAAAAAATTCCCAAATCCAAATCAATTTGACCAAATGCTAAGACCAAACATATGGAAAATTTACTGATAAAATATTTACAGAAAATTGAGTAATAGTAAGTCATTGATTTAGACCTCTTCAATGAATTATTAGCTACTGACCAACCTTATAATATGGACAATATTACAATTTTCCTATTCAATCTTTTCATGCTTGTGATTACTATGATTTCTTAAAGAAGAAAAAAAGTATTGGTTTTGAATCAACAATATGCTTAAACATGTCTAAATTTCAAACAGTGCTAGAAGACTAATGAATGCACTGGAGAAAGGAAAACATTGGTCTGAATACTTTGCAAGCTTAGGTTGAGAAATTGTTTGATCAAAGACTCTCAACTATGTCATAACATTAAGTCAAACTTTCTGAAGTACTGTGTAATTCTAAGGAATTTCCATTGTTTTCAAAGGATAATTTTTGCAGGCTGGCTTTGAAGTGAGAAAAACACAATGAGGCCTATAAGTAGGTAATCTGTAGAAAAAACAGAAGTTATAAAATCACATAAAGACACTTTTGTTCACTGATAAGTATGTGAATATAGGATTTTACACTGAAATAGACTATTTGTATATTACAATATATGCACAAGTTTTTAGTTTCACAGCCATAATCAGGACCTTAAGAACTGACAATAAAGTTCTTGAAAACAGAAATCAGTGTTGCCTTTTCCTTGTGTAGACAACTGCTGGTAATGGCTGGTTCAGTGTCAATATGACCTGATACAGCATCTAACTAAACTGACATAAGATCTGTTATTTTGGTACATAATAAAATTTAAAAACCTGTTCAGAGATTTTCAGATTTGGTTTCAATATAATCAATAATTTTGGTTTCGCCTTACCAAAATATGCTGTATTCCATATCTGACTCTAATTAAATACATAAAATTGAAGCCACTGTAAAAGAATTCCTTCACTTTCCAGATGGTAATAGATAGTGCTGCTAGATATGAACTACACTAGTAGGTGTACTTAGATTAGTAAAGGTTAACGCAGATTTATTCTAAGGTAAATTTAATTAATTGTTGTGGAACTATTGTGATTATTATAACTTTTTCCATCACTTACATGAAATTAATTATTGCTTGGACTTCACCTAAATTTCAGTTTATTCATTGACACTGTCTGATTAATTTTTCTGTATGGAAGTGAATTTAGCTATATGTACCCTGAAACACAGAATTTAATATACTACCTGTTAATCTGTTAATGTAGTCCCACTTCATTCATTAGCAAGTAAAATAAAAAGAGGGTACTTCTGTTAAGTTAAAAAGGCTGATCTGCTCTTCAGAAAAAAAAAAAAAAAATTCTTGGAGTAAAAAAACCCACCCCAGAACTAGATGTCCCTAATTTACTAATAAATGTTATAAAAAATAAGGTGTGATAGATGCATTTCAGGAATTGGATTCTAGCCTCTGAAAAGAGGCAAAAGCAATATGTATCCCAATTGACCAGATAATGTTAAAAGTAAACTGATGCTTTGATACCAAATAGTTTTGAGTCCTATAGTAAGAGAATGTTGTATTCCTAATTTCTGCTGAAATAAATCCTTCAGTGTGTCATAGATTTAACATGAAAGAACAAAATGTTTGCATTTTCTGCTTTCCTGCATTTTTACCTCTGTGATATTTGGAGATCTTGTTCCTAAATTCTACCCTTCTCTTATTCCTAAGGTATCCCACGCAGATATACCTTATTTTTGGTGTGAGAACTGAGAAATAGGAATTAATTGTCATGTGTGACCTAAGTAACATATGGACAGTCTAGAAGTGAGAGATGCACACACCCCTACCAAAAATGTCCCCTGGAGGCTCTGCCCCAACTGTCCATCACATGATCTCTTCCAACAGAAGTCCCTCCCCTTGTCCAGTCCTGTGCTTCATCTACTCTGTCTCTTTCTGCCCCCGTAGGGTCTCTATTTGCCAAAATCTCATAGCCCACTTGTTGACACAGTGCCCTGTGTTTGTCTGGTAGGACCAGCTGCTCCATCCTGTTTACCCAGAAGTACCTTGCAATGGGCTCCTTCCCACTGCTTACACAGACAGCTGCTATTTCGCAAGGTGTTGTAACCCATGTTATCATACTGCTTTGTGATTGGCTGATGGCTTTTTGTGACAGTACGATACCCCTCGTATTCTCAGGTAGCACTGTGATTGGCTGTCAGGACAAAGCTTCCTTTTCTGTCTACACTGAAATGATGCTGCAACATTAGCACTTCTACTTTCACTAAGTACACTGGGCTACAATGTTGTTTCAGCTGCTGCTTTATGTCAGGGAGCTGCCATTTCTGACAAGGCCATGACCCTGTGATGGGCTGCCTATTTGGAACACAAAACGTCTACACAGAGAAAAATCTACTTTATAAATAAAGTTTTATTTATCTATAGAAGTTTACATATAAAAGAGTGTATATATATGCATAGATGTTATTTATTTATTTATAAATGCACTTCATGTGTAAATATATAGCATATATTTTTACATACATAGGAAAGTATATAACATTAAAATATATGTACCTGAAAATATAGGTATATAATGTACAAAGCTTCCTTTAACAATAGCTAATTAAATTAATAGGTTAAGTTTTAATGTGAATAGAGCGAAAATAGATAAAAGGTATACGGCAAGTTTGATGGCTCTTGCTTTACAAGGCTGATGAGCAAGGCCTGACATGTTGGTGTGGGGGGAAGTTCATGATTGGGATAGGGGATGGCAACAGAAGGCTGGAGGGCCAGAGACACTTTGGAACATGCTCAAAGGCTATGGACCATCCAAGAAGTCCAGCAAGGAACCCCTGCGCAACCCCTGTCACAGGCAAAGCAGAGACGTGGTCCAAGGGGGCCTGCATTCAGTCTCACACCAGTCTGGTAGGATGACCATGCACTAGGGTGGGCTTTGGGGCTTTGCAGCTTGCTGGAAAACTCAAGCAATACTGCCTGAGAAAACGGAAAAGCTCAGCTTCAGAAGAACATGTACATGGGCACAATAAAGAAAAACTGCAAAGTGATTCCTGAAATTCCAATGTGAACCAGAAAAAAAACGAGCCAGTGTGCCAGTGAATCAGAAATTGGTATTTTGAAGTAAGTTTCACACAGAGTTGGTGGGTGCTGCTGGTGGTGTGAGCTCCCGTTCCCACCAGTTGTGGGGAGTTTACATCTGCTTGTAGGACAATTACAGAGTACAGGTTGGTACTATATGTTTCCTTGTCAATAATAAAATGAACTTCTAGACAGTTTCAAAAGCTCCAGGTAAGGGACTGAGGTACGCAATGGTCTATTCACCTTTGTGTCTTGGCCTAAGGCAACCAAAAGAGGGAGAACAGACACAGAAGAGACAGCAGTGTTTGAGGAAATAAAGGAAAAAAGTTGGAGAAGCCTGACAGGAAACCAATTCCCCTCATACCCTCTTTGTGCCTGACTTGCTCGTTTCCTTTCTTACTAGTGTGTACTAGCTGCTGGTTGGTAAACCTATCTTTGCCACTACTCCTCTTAAAAGTTAACTGTTCCCAGGAAGGTGAGAAGCTTTGAGTGTATAAATCCTCTGTTAGAAGCTGCTAAAAGTTAAACAGAAAGGACCTGTACAGAAGTCAAGTGGCAACCTGGCTTACAAACCTGGATGCTTGAAGTTTACACAGGGCAGCAGAAAAGCACTTTAAAAGAGACAAGGACTAGGGTTGCATAAAACACTGGGTTCTTGTAAATATTAATATTTTTCATATATTTAGAACTACTGAAACTGTTTACTTAAATAATAGCATTATTTTTCATTTTGTTTCTTCACATTTTAAAGATCACATAAAAATGTCACTGTTTATGTCTCTAAACATTACCAGTGAATATTTTTATCATTTTATAAGATTTATTTGAGGTGATTTTGGCCTGGAATACTGATAATAAAACCTTAACATAATTATAACTTCACTATTCTGATGAAAATAGCTATTAGAACGCATGGCTCTCCAGCACTGTGGGAAGATGACTGAGGGTAAAAAGATAACAGCATGGAAATTATAAGGGAAGGATATGGTTGCTAATCCCTGGATGGAAGATGGTCTGCATATCAAACCTTACCCACACAATACAATTTAAGGGGGACTAAATGAAGGGTGAAGCAGAGTGGAGGCACTGTGGCCAGACTCTGTCAAAACACTTGCAGAGGAGAGAACTTGGTGGTACTTTCTACCTGATAAGCCCCACAACAACTGAAAACCAAAGGAGATAAAGGAAGATGTCCTGCTCTTGTTTCAGCAGCTGTGGTGAAATCATTCTCCTTGGAATGATGCACATCCCCATCCCAAGATTATCTCAGGTACTGTTCTGAGACACCCAGTCCGAAGCTACAACCACCATTCACTGAGAAAAATGTGTGACTTAAGACACTCAAACTCCACCTAAACATAAAGAAATAGTATAAATGTGAGTTAAAAATGGGGAGAAATGAGAAGGAAGACTCCATTATAACTTCTGGGATCAGTTAACAGGCTGAACATGTCTTCTCCATATGGATGCCTACTGTGTAAGAACTGTGTTCTCTGTGTGCTGAATTATTATCTTGGGCTAGCTTTTATTGGGAATTAGGGCTTGTTAATATATTGATTTGAATTAATATATTGCTTTAAATATATTTTTGCAGTCAGACACTATAACTGTCAATTCTCAAATCTTAACCTGTAACAATTTTATTAATAAGAGTATTATTCTGTAAACTGTTAATGCAAGTCCTTCCAGGGCATGGGCAGTTGCTGGCAGTGGGTAAAGGTGTGGAGACCCAAGAGAAAGTTTCTCTGTTTGGCCTGTGACCCTGAACAAGTCAGTTGAACTACCCTGCAATCTAGTTCACTGCTTGGTGAAGGGTCCCCACAACGGGACACTGACAGACTGGTTGGGCACAAGGGTCTTGGCTTTCCTGGGGTGCTGACAAAATAAACAACACTAAGGGTTTGAGTAAACCTCCCCTTTTCTTATGACAAGCACATACAGATTATTCTTCACTTTCATACTGTTGACTTCAGAAGAGATATATATTAATAAACTTTCACTATTCAACACTTTAAACTTTCTATGGGAGATTTCGGTTGCTTTTTAAGTGCTTTTTCCCTCCTTAGTATTTTGTGTTTTAAAACAAGTCATGAAGTACTAATTTCTTCCTCAGTGAACAAGGAAATCATATTTGGCAGATGGGAATACTGTGACCAAAGACATGATGGAAATAAGAAGCTTAACATTCATTCTGTCACACTGGTGTGCCTGCCCAGAAACGATGTTTTCTTTTACCTGGGTACCGATTCATAAGATTCTATTAAGATATAACAATTCTGAAAACTGGATTTCACTTTTGTCTAACAAATATTTTTTTTTACTAGGCTTTCTTGTAGGCTTTAAGGGTACAAGAGGTGTGCTAGGGACTTTCAGAAGTCTGTGGAACACGTTTTCACTATGCATTTCAGGCCCGCTATGAAAGAAAGCAATCTAACAAATACAAAGGCATGGAGACGCTGCTTGATCAGTCTTTAGTGATTTAATTTAACTACCTTTCAAGGCTTACATTCTTACCAGTGGATTTTTATGACCCTACTAATGGTTCTGAAACAACTTTCCAAATTATCTTGTCTGATGTTTAAATATTTGAATAGTTTCTTCTTTTCCTATTATGAAATATTTTCTCTCCCACTGAACACTACTGAGAGAATGTAAGGCTATACATAAAACCTTGTGTGCATTTTGAAGTTATGTTTCAATGTTCATACTATGGTATGAAATGCTTTGTGACAGAATCATATACGGAAAGTTTCTTCTTATTCATATGAATTAATTTAAAATGTCTGCCTGATTCTTGCAAAGCAGTTTTTCCTTCAACATCCTGAATTTCTTATTAAAGGGATCTGTGTACTAAAATTTGTATTTATTATCTGCTGGTGATTACTATGCTGCTAATCTGAGGAGAGAGACAGCTGCCACTCCCAACTAGAAATGCTGTATAAAGAACTTGGATTAACATCTTTATCTGAGGTCAAGTGACATCTTTATTGAAACCAATAAACTTCTGATTAGCCAGGAAGGTAGACTTTGACAAATATGTAGCAGTGAAAGGATATTATTACAACTCACAGAAGGAATACTTAAAATATTATTTAAAAATTGAAGAAATACTTCTTATGTTACTCAACAGACTTATTTCAGTCTGTTCTATCAATGGTTAATTTTTTTCCAATTTGTCTTGCAAGAAAAAGGGTGATATAATGTGGTTAATGGAAGTTGATAAACTGGGAAGACCCACAATAAAGCTCACCAGAATCAAATAAAATAAGGGTATGAACACTGGATCAGATTAGCATTTATAAACAAAACAACTGCATAGAAAGAAGTGAACTGTTTTCTTCTTTTCAATTCTGTAACAGGAAAGTGGAAAGTTTACTGTAATATAACCCTGAAATTCTGATGGGCAGTACCAGAAGTCTGACAGACTTTTCAGAGGAAAGCTTATGAATCATAAAAGACAGCTGTCATTTTATTGTGTGCAATAACAAAATGCCTACAATGTATGAGAAAATAGACAACTCGGGAATTTTCTAGACCCATGGAAAAGCCATGAAAAACATTTACACTGATAGGGAGAGTGAACGTGAACATCTGGGTGAAAATGCCCCTGGACCTGCTTCTCTCCTGGCCATGAGAGAGATGTAGGGACTGTGAGCAAATCATACAAAACACAGTGGATATCACCATTTACAAGCTGTTGGCTCACAACCATAAACTGGCTTCTGAAACAAAGCAGTGTCTCTGTGTGCACAGTGGGAAGGGACGTCCCATGTTGGCATGCTCCTGGGTAAGTGAAAAGGGGTAGCCGGTCCTTCTACCCAATGACAGGATACTCTGTGATCATGTGGGGTATGAGATTTTACAAAATGGGGAGCCCCAATGGCAGAAAGGGGTGGAATAAAAAGACTGTGTAACTGTAAGAGGGACTTCCAGGATGAGGGTAGGAAAGATGTGGCTGCGGGTGTCCCATGGCATAGCCAGAAGAGGCAGGGCTTCCGGAGGAAGTTGGCTGTGGAGGCATCCATCACTGCTTCTCTGGGAGCACCTTTGTCCTTATGCTGCTCTGCTAAAGCTGCCCATGTGCCATTCGGAGGGGTTCCTCTGGAAAATTATTACCAGTAGCTGGCTAACAGGTATAGGAAATAGAAACAGTTTTTCTTCCCTTTGCTGTGTGTGAGTTTTGCTCTCTCTCTTCAGCTACAGAGTTTCATAAACTTTGTAGTAATTTATTGATCTGGCTGCTCTTAGACTTCAACCTTCAGATTTGACAGAAATTGGCAAACATACACCCATTCCTGGGAGTTGGGCAGAGTGAAGGCAGACTGAACAAAACTGTCTGTCTTTGTTTTACTTGGCATTGAAGTTAGCAGAGGTTTATATGAATGTAAATATAAACTGATGTGGGAAATAAGGCAGAGACAGTGAAAATGGACAAAAGCACATAGCTGAACTAAATTTATAATTTGTGTTAATATTGGATAACCAGATGTTTTGTTGCAGTTAGCTATACTATATCCTTCTCTAGCTCTACATCCAGCAGAAGTGGCTCACAGATGTGGAATGATCATAGAATCATTTAGTTTGGAAAAGACTAAGATCATCATATCCATTAACCCAGCACTGCCAAATACACCACTAAACCAAGTTCCTAAGTGCCGTATCTACACGTCTTTTTAATACCTCCAGGGATGGTGACTCAGCCACTTCCCTGAGCAGCCTGTTCAAATGTTTGACAACCATTCTGACATGTTCCAAGTGAAACACCAACCATTATTGCACTCCGCAATAATGTGTCAGGACACTCCAGTTAACATTTTCACAGCTTTTGCTCCCCATGTCAAATACCTGTTTTCTGTGGCTCTTCAAAAGGTTTACAAACTGCAGTAATTATATGTAAAACTGGCTTCTTACATGGTAGATTTAGGGAAGTTAAGCAGGTCACTAGCATGTAGAATGGAAGAACTGAAGCTGTGAAGCTTTTTCATGCCTGGAGTCTTCATGCAATAAAGTATAAAGAATGTAAGAAATGGGAAAAAAGCTGAGGACTTCCCAATTGCCAGCCCCATGCATGTTCCCCTGATTGGAATAGATTTTATGTTCAGGGACACATTTAACCATGTGTTGTGCTATATTTTAGTACAGCTTTTGTATTGACATTGTTTCATTTCATTTTGGAACTAAATATTTTGGCAGTCAGTTATTTCTGTCAATATTGTAGGTTTGCAAGTGAAATGAACAGATATATATGTCATAGATGATTGAATGGATAACTGTCCTGGAGGACTGTAATAAGATTTTAGGAATATGGTAACAGAATACATTGAAGGTGGCACAGATGAAAGATGCAGTCTCTGCTTTTTGCTCTCTACATCCACATAGCTTGTTCCAGTAAATTTAGGTCATGACATCTGTACCTGCTCTCCACCAGGACTGCCCTAGGTTTTTGTTTCTTACTTTTCGTTGATTCACATTTTATCTCTCTAGTAGACTGGAGGCAGTGGTAAAATAGCAAAGTTATGCTAGAGAACAAAAGCATGGTCCTCAGCTTTGGTCCAGACTTTTGGAAAGAGCTGTCTGTTCTAAAGTGACATAACTGCTGCTATCTACTATGTTGCTAATGCTAAGAAGTATTCACATTGTAGTGCAAGACCTGCGGTTGAAGTGGATTTTCAACGTTCTTCCTTTCTGGCAAACCATTCAAAGGTAATAGAGCCTTTTCTGTCCAGTTTGTCTAATTCAAGAGGGAGACATGCATATCAGTATTTTGGAAATAATGGGGTATAGATTAAGTCCTTCTAACCGCTTTTAGCTTCTTTAGCACTATTTGTGTAGTTGCAGTAGAAAAGACTTGTCTTGGTGCTTCTAAAGTTCCCAAGTTCTCCAGAGAGAGGAACATCAGAGTGAAGAGAAGTTCTTGGCCACTAGCAGCAAGCTACAGGCAGCCAAATGCCTGCAGCTGCTCAGCTGCTGCTCCACCTGTCAGCATCTTTATGGATGGAAGAAAAGTTGTCGGTTCAGCATGAAAAGAAAAAGAAAAGGCAGAGCTGGCAGTATACTAAACTGAATGCTTTTGAACACTGATGAGCTGTGCTGGAATCACTTGCTTTGTTTCTCATAAGACACAGAGGTTCCCTGTTTGCCTTTTCTTATTCCCTGTAACTGAATACCAAGGCTTCATTAAGACGGAAGATCCACTGATTCTTTGTAGGCGTTAGAACAGATTTCTGATTCATTTTGTGTGTTGCTGCACCAATTCAATCTGTCTTTAGTTTGTCTGGAGACTTAAGTGTTACCAGGTTTGTCTCTACAGTCTGAACAAACCCCAAGAAAAAGCAATCAAAGTAAAGGCCTAAGCATAGTAGAAGGAAAGAGAATGTTCTCTTCTTCATGCAGATGTTAGTTTACTGACAGGAACAGTTCTGTTATCTTTTGTGAAACCATTGCCATCTGACATTTATTATTTTCTTTACAGACTCTGATTGTTGTGACATAAGGATATCTATGCTGAGGACAGCTGTGTAGTGAAGAGATATGCAGTGTAAGCCTGTTAGGATACTTGAAGAATTGTGTCTCTATAAAGCTCTCCAGATCAGATTATCTATTATGGAGATATTTGCTGCCAGGGTCATACTTACTTCAGTTAGTTATCTCTTTATCGCAATTTGCTAAATGTTCTTTTTTGACTTCTTTTAAATCTTTAATTTCAATGGGAAAAAGCTTAAATAGAAATGCTACAGAACAACACACACACAAATAAATAGAAGAACTTTACATTTTTAAGCCAGAGTTTATATGCAATTCATGAGTTTCCTAGCTAGTTTCCTAGCTGAAGTTGATAATTAGTGAGCATAATACTGGAAAAGCTCAAAATTGATCCTACATGTATGCAATATGTGATAATAAGACACACAAAACTGTCTGTTTTGTGGGTGTGTAAATGCTCTGGTATACTGAAGCTTTAAGTGCACAAATGTACAACATGCTGTTGTCTTATGTCAAACAGATGTTAGTGATTTGGTAGTACATGTGGTAACAAATGCATGATTCTTTGCCATTTGATCAAAAAAACCTAAGAGCTACAGGAAGGAATGCTGAAGAGAAGGAATCTAGGAGTTAATTATTCCTCTCTTAATTTGACAAGATGCATAACCAAAATGAGAAATACTGTGTCTGCTCTGAATCGCTGTGAAATTCTGCTTTACCATATTGTGGGAGACAAAAAAACTAAGATTGGTTCTAAAACTAAAAACAGGTTCTGGATTGGAACTCTTCATGTGTTTCTATTCTGGTTTTCCTACCAAGGAAGGGTAGCATCAAGTAACCACCATATGTGCATAAAAGTGGCCCTCACGACTCTCACCATACAGAAACAATTCTGCAATGTCAATAGTAATGTTAGCCACCAAGTTATTTTCCTCAAATGACTTCTCCAGAAAGAGATAAAAAAGCATAAAAAAGTGGTTGTCATCCACTATAACATGTATGCTAACAAGCAGTATACTCCCTTTAAACAATGCTTTAGGGTTACTATTAGCCTGATTCACTTGAAAAGCTAGTATGCTTCTAAAAGATTGCATCAGTGTAAAGAGAAATAATAAAAATAAATTGTAGAGTTCATAATTCATCAGTGTGGAGGGAGTGTTGACAAAAAACAATCTCTCTGGATTAACACCCAGTAACAAGGCATGTGCTACTGGAGTATCTAAAACAATTACGGACATTGATATGCATGAAATTATTCAAAATGGCTTAACATCCTATGAATAAATATGATGCAGTTGAGGATACTGGATGTTGTGCAAGTGTTATGAACAGGTTAGTGCCACTGTTCAAAACTGTAAAAGACATTTGGAAAAGTGACTAGTAAGCATATTCCTATTCAGTCCTATTATACATTGATTAACTTTTAAATCATAGACACTGGAGCAAAGACAAATATTTCCTATTTTATTTTATTTTAATGTGTAGTATTTTCCTGTGGAAATAAACAGAACATGGAGACTAAAAAGGCACATGTGTATCTTAAAAATGTGATTTTTTTTTTCAGGCTCTTCATTGACTACACACTGTCCCCTTCAGAAGGAGCGCCCTTTCTCCACCCTCCAAAGGCTCTGTACCATATTTCAGTGCTTGTAAGATATTTCTTAGAAATTGCAGTCAGCTCTTCCTGTAAAAACTGTACTGGGAAGAAAATTCTTGGTACAGTTCAAACTAAAATGCTATTATTGCTCTGTGTCTCTTTCTAAAGAAATTATATTGGCTGGATACATATCCTTTTGTATCAGATGCTTTGTGTGAGTCAGAACAAAAGTCCCCTATCTCTCCAAAATTGTGGTCATTTGAAGCACCAGTGTAAAATCAATTGCCAGTTCTTCACAGCTTCTCTCTGGACCCCATTAGGATAGCGGTATGTTTGGAGTTCTGACTTTTGTAGCTGGGTTCTGTTACTCCTTGAATTTTGCTTTGTTTTCTGCATCTATTTTCAAGCAGTTCACTTTTTCTGCCCAAAAAACCTGAACTTCTTATCACTGCCCCTGGAAATAGTTCACCAGTTTGGGTTCAGTACAGTAGATTGTTGACCTCAGTCAATGTTCCCAGGGCTGATGTTGTGTCTATACACACTCATTCACTGGCCTTGATGCTTTCTTGCTAGCCTCCATCCTTGTCAGTGGTCTTGACACATTGCTTCAAAATGTTTGCTGTGTAGATTTAAGTTCCAAATTCCTTCAAACGAAACATAGCATGTGTTCTCCCTACAGCTTGTATCTCTGAACTTCAAACAAAACCTGATTCTAGGAAAAGAAGGGATTACTTTACTGTGTTACTCAGTCCTGGAGGCCTCACTTCAAATTACCTGAGGAAAGAGACGCATTTTATAACTCCTGCGCTCTGTGAACAAACTTTTCTGGAGTTGGGCTATTCTCTGTTTGTGGTATCTGCAAGGTACTTTTTCAAAGCAGATACTGATGTCAATATAAAATTGCACCCTTACATCTCTACCTGCAAAAGTGAGTTTGAAACCCAGAAGATTTCAGGACATGAATGATAACACGCCTGTCTCTCAGACAAGTTGTCTGTCAGCTGACAGAAAAACAGCCCATTAGTACAGCTCTTAAAGTTGATTTTAGAGCAGAGCTGCAAAACCAGTGGCAGTTTAATTAATGTCATGAAAATAGTTGAAATAATAGTCTTTGAATCTTTTAATTGCTTATGAAATAGAAACTGTGTGGCATCATAACTATTCTGTGGCTGATACTGCAACAGCTGTATGGGTGAAAATTATTTTAACAAATGGAGGGAGGGGAAATAGGGATAAACTTGCTAGGGAATAGTGGCACTGAACTTCATCAGTAAAGCTGCAGTGTTTGCCTTGCTGCAAAAGACATGATTTAGAACATGAGTTATAAATTATAGTATAATCTCTCTATAAACACATAATGTAAACTATAGTGTGTAGAACTACTGGAGAACTTCTTGTGGAGCTAAAATTGATCCATTTTCCACTTCGTTTTGTGGAGTATAATTTTCTACTGATATCCAGGAACAGGAAAAATGTTTTGAAATCATGGAAGGAATCAATAGGAATTAGGTAGTTATCTACAGTAACACCAGAATTTGCTGCTAGATTACCTTGTTTATGTGTGCTTTGTAGAACAAATAGGGGAAAGAAAAAATTATCAAGATGCTATTTTTCCCAAGTACCATTTTGTAATAATGCTAGCTAAAGTCCTAAATCTGTAATCATTATTATGTGTGACTTCCTATGAAGAAAAGAGAGGAAGCTTTTGCCTTAAAAGGAGAGAAGGAAAAACATGCCAGCAAAAACTGATCAGTGTGTAGAGAAGACTTGATAATTTATAGTTTTATAAGCTCTGGTTGTATTCTAGACATTAAGTGATTTGGTCCCATTATTAATTTACTTACCTATTCAAACTCCAGCTTTTATTATCTTTGATAGAATTCTTTTGCTGAGATTTATAATTAAAGAGATGGGCGATTCCTTAGACTAAATAAGGATTGATTATTATTGGTGGTTAATTTGATTTAGCACTGATTCAACTGAGAGTCACTGCCCTGATGTATTTCTAGTTTAATTTAATAATTATAGACAATAGGGATGTAAGGGTTTTGAAAAGGTCTTCTAGATGATCATCCTGTACAAAAGCGGGAACACTATATTTCCTTTATTTCTCAATGTTGTGTTTAAAAATGTACAATTTCCATTAATTCACAGTACTTGCAATAAGCCACATCTATTCAATATTTTGTACTTCAAATACTAAATCTAAAGCCTGAACTGCTCTTCTGCTCTTGAAGTCATGCCTTCTCCAAATACAAAGAAAGAAAGAAAGGAAAGAAAGGACGAAAGGAAGGAAGAAAGGAAGGAAGAAAGAAAGAAAAAAAAGAAAGGAAAGGAAGAAAGGAGGGAAGAAAGAAGGGAAAAAAGAAAGAAGGGAAAAAGAAAGAAGGAAAGAAAGAAAAAAACCTGTTTATATTTCTGCCTATTTTCAGTAAAATAGAATCATCAAAATAAGTCAGAGGTCCTCTCACATAATCATGTCAACCTTTAAAACAGGGATGTGGATAACCTCCTTCTTAGGACAGGCTGACAGGCTATCTTTACTCTTTATCCCATTTTGTTCTCAAGGCCAGTTTTGGTGCCTTGTTTTCTCCTGTATTTTGTCTATTTAAATTTTGTCTCTGTGTGTATGGGGAATATGTTGATGAGGCTGGTGCTAATGTAGTGCCTTTATATGGTGTTCAGTAACTGCACAGATCTGGGGACTACAGGGTTTTTTGCAGGTAGTTTAGAAGCCTTGCCCTGCAACTGTACATGTTATAAGCTTATACACAATAAGGTTTATGTGCTACACTTACAGATGTTTGAGAAGAAGAGAATGTAGAATACAGTCTTGAATAACCTAGACATTTGAACTCAGAGCATAATTCCTTTGGAGACCTTAGAGCTGCACCCGTCAAGGTGAAATACAAAGTGTTTATGTGAGGTTTTCTGTGTGTTTATCACTTAATTTTGCATCAAGAACAAAAACTCGTTTAGAGTATGAGATAGAAAATGGAGCAAGGATTTATGAAGCTCATGAAAATCACTGGGCGGATAATCTTTGGCTACCACAAAGAATTACAACCCAAAGAATTCCAGTGGACAGCACTTCGTCAACAGCAATGGCTGTTTTTTTTTAAAGCATTTGTTTAACGTTCTTATGTTCTGTGTTCCTTTATTACAGATGTAGAGATAATCTAACAAAGTTGTATTCTCCTTTTATTACACATGTGGAGATAATTAGACTGCTTACAATAGAAGGACTTTGTGACACTTGTGGGTGGTGGATTTTCATCTGCTTGGTATACATTAATAAACAGGCTTAAATTGCTCATGGAACTCATTGGATAGATAAGCTTTGAGTTTCTAAAAGGAATTATTGAGTTTCAGCTGACGATGCGGAGACTTAGCTAACACAAGCTGTAATTGTAAATGTCCAGGTTGTTCATTGTGTTTTGTTGTGTACTCAGTGCATTGAATAATGTTTCCTATCAGACTTTTGATCTTCATAAGTTGATGCATCCCAGTTGAATAACATGTAAAAAGTCTTATTATTCTTATTGATTTCATACATTTGATTTAATCTATAGTATGCTATAAACCTTGTGATGCCACTGCTTTGACCTTGTAAATACTACATTGCCACAAAAAGTTTCTGATGTGTGGATTTTGAAGGTTGATGCTCAAGCTATAGTCCGATAAGAACAGATGATGGCTGTCTCTGAAGGTGTAAGAAAAGCTGTTGTTATTACTATTGTTTTAATTATTAATTTAAAAAAATGAGGGTTGATTTTTTTAATTCTCCCTTGTTTTATAGAAACATTGGGCTTATGAAAAGAAGTAAGAAGGTGATACAGGGTCTCCTCAAGAAAATGAAGACTTGGAAAGGCTTCCTTGTGAGGTCTCATTGATTCCTACTTTTGTGAGCTTTTTGCATGAAAGTCTCAGAGCACTGGAGGTCTTAATTTTCAAAATTATAAAAAACTGTATATCTAAGATCTGTCATGAAGATAAAGGTATTATTTGTTAACCATGACTGTCAAAGATGGTGTGTCCTACTAATTCTAACTTAAAATGAGAAGAGTTCCAACATTTAAGGTAAAAGGGAAGGGAGAGCCTCTCCTTTTGTGAGGAATCCTAACAACATCACTGCATGAAAAATTTAGACTGGGATTAAGCACATATGATGTTAGGAGAGATGTTTTGATCCCGAACCCATCAAGTCGTTTTAGGAGATTTGGTTGTGAATTTGGTCCTTTCTAGAGCCCCTCACAGGACTTCACCAGACTGAGTGCTGAACTTGAAGGTGTCCCTGATATCTGCATCCCTGAATTAAAGAACATTTGAGATCTGAATTTGAAACTAAGGCTAAAGCATAACCAAAGGCAGATCTTTCTTTGACTTTCCTTAGAAATGATGAAACATGAAAAAATCATTTCTTTCTGTTCCAGCTATAAAGAGTAACTCTGCAACTCTGCTTTTGTCAATAACTCTATCACAGCACATAATAAATAAGTAAAACAACAAAAAAAGAAGTTTGATATGAGGGAAGAAATGAGGGAACAAGTAAGAGCTGACAGCTATAATCATGCTGATCATTGAACTTCAGAAAGAAATGTTACTATTAGAGTGGTGAGAACCTGTATGAGATAGGATTGAACTATTCCATTGAACTAAATAAAGAACAGTCAGAACAAATAATGATTAAATTATATGCTTCACTGAGGGA
Source organism: Xenops minutus (assembly GCA_035221455.1). NCBI lineage: Eukaryota > Metazoa > Chordata > Aves > Passeriformes > Furnariidae > Xenops > Xenops minutus. The sequence goes on along the minus strand of JAWWEE010000105.1, from coordinate 74,639,386 downwards.
GGCCGAGGAGCATACTGATATTATCTGAAGTTTCTTAGAGTTTAGTTCTCAAACAAGTTGAGGAGGGGCAAAGACTTCTCATAATAGAACTGGACATACTTTGAGGAATTTGTTCTCACTCAAAGAGATGACTTCATATTAATTTTTTGAAGACTGAATTCCTTGTTTTGTTTTCTATATGGAAGTAACTACAGTCCTGCAAGAATGTTTTAGAGATGTTGTATTTTAAGGAGTTCAGCAGTAATGAAAACTATGTTTATCTTATGAAAAGTGTATGTATTTATCACATGATTTACAAATAAGGAAAACAACCAAACTTTCTTAAATCTGATACACCCTGCATTGTACATCAATTACTGTTTCATTATTTTTCAGTGTAATCACTCACATGTTTTTAACTGGCTCTGAATATTCCTGCTGATGATAATGTAAATTCATGAGCTGTAATCAGCTATAGAGTAGTTTTGCTCAGATCATTCTCAATGAATTTTTATAAAGAAAAATCATAATTACAGTAATGAGCGTTTTAATGCTCAGCCAAATTCATCTGGTGTGATAACTTATGAAGAGTTCTGTGGCAGTGGTGGTGTTATCCTGGGGATGAATTTATTTCTTAATGATTAGCAGCCTGGCCAGTCTTTTGTGGGTATTCTTCAAATGGAAGTAGTCAGTGGTGTAGCATTTCTATCATTAACAGGATAGCATTTTATTGTCTTCTGTGTAGATCAAGCTATAGGTGTACTAGTATTACAGGGTAAGTACAACCAGTTCACTAACTGCCCTATCCCCAAAGCTGGTAACCGTCCTTGTAAATTATTTGGGGAGTTGACCTGTATACTATGCTTACCTGATGGCTGAACATCTGCTATGTATCTGTTCTGTAGTGTCTGATACATCACATCTGTTTACAAACTTACTCTGTACATGTTTATTAGTAGCTATATTGCTTGTGCCTTCCTTATGTTGCTTTCAGGTAAGCATATTTGAGATGCCATTTTTTTGAGTCGGAGGTGACTGTTTCCTGCACTTATATTCATGCTGACTGTGATCTGTGTTTGTTTAGAAGTGTTTCTTCCATTTATCTTAATTTTCCCTCTTCATCTTTTGGGAAGTGATCTTTAAAATGAAGACTTTTCAAACAGAGGATTTCTTTCAGTGCAGATCTGTAGACTTACAGTACCCTGGATTTTTTGCAGAAAAACTTTCATCAGATTTATCCACTCTTCCTTATGTCTGCTTTGACGATCATTGCTAAGCTTGAATGCTTATGTCTATTGTATGTTCTTTCACTGATCCTAAGCCTGCAGGACTGTAATATGGTTTTACAATTGCTAGCAACAGGCCATAGGCTTGGTACTAAGTTTGGAAGGCCTTATGACTGAGGTTTGCCAGGCTTACTCTGAACTTCTCCTGAGATATCTGGATCTGTGTTTCACATGGCCTGGGTATAACAGCAATTTTTATTTTGGTTATGCCTACTTTGTTTTAATTCTACTTACCTTTGTAGGATACAACCATAGGTTTGTATAGATACCAGTAACAAGTAATTACTCAGTGTACAGTGAGATTTTTGCAACTCTTAACATGATGATGTAGGATAGAGTAATTTCCATCTTTCTCCTCCCATACTGGATTGAAAGCCCTGACCTCCATAGGAGAGGAGGAAGGGTGAGTGCAATACCAACAAGGGATAGAAACTGAGAAATGTGTTCATTTTTTCATGTCTTAATAGTAATAAGTCTTTAACTGTATAAATGTAGTCTTTTGATGTAACAATAAGTCCTGCACTAACAATTATTCTTTGAATAGATTGAGAATTTTACTTTACTAACAGTAAATTCTGGGTTTCTTATGTAAAAAGCATTTGCTCTTTTTTTTTTTTTTTCCAAAATTTTGAGTTTAAAAAGACCGCAAGAAAGATTAATTTTACAGCTATAATTTGTCGATTCAAATTAGTATTCTCTAATGAATATTCTAGTGCTAATGTTCTTTTTTCCTATGGAGGAAACTACCTGAGTAATTTGGGATTTGGACTGAAATTTCATAGAAGAGGGAATTAGTGTAATCCTAAAATAAGAAATATTATTTATAGTGTTTTTCAGGCATAATCTGACTGCATGACTAAAAGATGTGTACTTGACACTTTTTTTTTTTCCTTTTTTATTGCAGTTATGAACAACTTGCAGACCTTCTCTTTCTTCAGTCAGCTTTTTGCTTTGGAAATTTTTGAAGTCACATACAAATAGGAAAGAGTTTATTTTGGAAAGGGATTTCCCAAATGTTGCAAGAGATAAATGCATCTCACTGTTTTATTGATGGCACCTGGTTTGACCCAGGGCTGTTACAGAAGCCGAAGATTGCAGAGCTCCCACTTGAAATTGGAGTTAACTGCCATACATAAATAAATACATACATAAATGTGTTAACTGCCATACATGCACACACTACATAGTGTCCTGAGTGATGGATCATCCACTGTGATAGATTTTGAGGCAGCCAAGTTTTGTTGAAACAGTGAGTAGTGTGCTAAGTAGACCTCTTAACATTTTGCTGTAGCAATAGCCGTGCCAGATTCCATTACATGCTGTAGTATATTTACTGTAAGTATAGCATATTTATTACTATAGTCATCCTTCATCCTTTGCTATTCTGAGATCAAAGCAAGAGGGGAAAAAAAGTACAGAATTTCCATATTTACTAAAAATAAATTCTGCTTCCTTTCATGATTTCTTTTGACAGAAAGTGTTTTGTCTTGCAGCTACCATAAACAATATTTATAAACTAAATGGCTCTGGCACACTCCATCACTGTCCAGATGAAGATCTTTGGAGAGTGGAAAAAGATTTCAAACTCTGCTGAGATTAACACGAGGCCATCCCACATTCTTATTCATATTGCAAAATTATTTTTTTTAAAAAATCAGACCTGAAAATCCATATGAATTAAGAAAAAAAATCGAAATTAATATCTGCACAGATGGGAAAAAATCTTTTTTCATTGTAGGTCATCATGCACTATGGTTTGATAAACTCTTTTTCACGGCATATAAGGAGCTGGCCAATCATGAGTTTCTGCATTCTGAATTGTCAAAGTACCAAAAGAAGTGTGCATTATTTTTATACAGTCTTTTGAAAGGGCAGTCTAAATCCCTGTCTACTGCAGTGTATGTGACATAAAGTAGTATTAGTTTGCTCCGTGTAATAATTTGTTTGCCCAAATGAACTTTTACACGGCAGAGTACAGTCTGCTATATCCTGCATTTAATATTCTAGTATTATCCAAAATGTATTGCAGGCATTATATTTCTGCACTGAGGTTGGTACACCTCAATAGTGTTTGGTTTTAGATAGGAAATAAAAAAACCAAGAAATTCAGGAAGCTTTATGAATCTCACAAATAGACTTATTGTTCAGTAATAAGTAGTATTGTTTCAAAAGTACTGGCAGACATATAAGAGGTAAATTTAATTTCTAATTATTAAAATATCATCCCTACAAATAGAAAATATTTAAATGATTACTGAAACTTAAATGATTACTCCAAGTAGAAATCATGACCTACTTTTAATTATATAATCTACAATATTTTTGGGGGTCATAATTAAAACATCCCAAATATAACACTTTAAAGCCAAACAACTACTGTTGAATGCAACAGTTTAAAAGACGGTTGATTAATGCGTATTTTCTGAAGTAACAATTAACTGCTAACACACTATGTATGACTGAGTTTTCATAGTTTGCTGTAGTGTTATATGACAAAATAGACTGTAGTGTATTTTCCACATATAATAGATAAATGTAATTAGTTAAACCTAGAAAACTTAAGCAATAAGAAAATCAGTTTGCTTTTTATGTGGAATATATAATTTTTATGTTAACCTTGCTACACCTCATAAGGAAGCACTCTGATGTTTTTTGCTTCTTCTGATTTTCACATGTTGGTAATAGGCGTAGACTGATGTTTAATACGTACTTCTTCCTCTTTCAGAACTTTGTATTTTGTTTGGGAAATAGCCTATGTATAATGAATTACAGAAAATTGCAAGGAAATAAGAGATGACATCAACTGGCCTGCTCAGTGTATGCAGAGATAACAGATAGCCCCAAAATGCTTCTCCTGTAAGCACAATCCTGTTCAAGGTCATAGTCCTGTTCTATTGTGTGGCTGATCCATGCCTGTTTGAAAATCACCTTTTTCCTCCCACACAAATTTCATTCATAGATAAAATACGACATTAGAAAAATAAATAAAGAAGTACTATCCAAGTATAACAAACACAATGTTTGTGATCTGTATCAGTAAAATAGGTACTGGAATGTTACATCCATCCATTTTTTCGGTCCAGAGAGAAAAACAGTATCCACTAACTGATACAAAGTGATTGACTTTGGAATGATAGTAGAATTAATCATGATCTCAATAATTTGCATTTCTGTAAAATGTTATAGCCTCAAAATGTCACATAAACAATTGATCAAATAATTCACTTAATTTTTCAGCCTTGTTGCTATTCTCATTTTTAACTGAATTCTTTGAAGTAGCTTATTTTTTAACAAACAATTTCCCTTAACATTCAATACTCAGTTACAAGGGCAGAATTGTGTTCTAGTTTCCTTATATTCTTTACATATAAGAAGTATAAAACTAGATGTTTCATCTGTTACTGTAATTTTCATAGCACATAATATTGCTGATTTGATACAGGACACAACTACGATTGAAGCTTGCAACTACTTCAGCCACTGAAAATCCAGTTGTGGATTGTTCTTGCTTAGACTTAGATGGATTTTACTGTTGTAACTCCAGTCACAATATACTGGCCTATAACTGTGTACGGTTGTATGCACTTATTATTGTAACTGTATATAATGTTTACAGACTGCACATCTGTTTTAAGTTCCCTTTATGCTACTGTACAGTGTAATGAGTTTCCAAGTATAGGCATGGGGGCAAAGTTTTGACAGTTTCAAGGAACTCCCAAACTCTTCATTTATCATTGTAGTATGGAGGTTTTAGGCATCAGGCTACACCTACTTGTCATCTTTTCATTGCATCAGTCTCATTTACTTTTTGACTTGATGGATGCACTTTTAGAAAGACTTCAACATGATAGGAGTGAGTGGAAGCCTTGGAATTGAAGAATCAAGCCCTAAATGTATAAAACTCACCAAAATTTACTGGAAATATGATATTTTATAGGTTCACATCAGTATTATGTTAGAACTGTTTCTGGTTTATCTGTCATAAAATGGATTTCTAGAAAATACAAAAGCACATAGGAATGGTATGTTAAATTAACATATATAAAAACTTTGTTTACATAGATGATACAGCTATAGCAGTGCCTGTATATCACAATTCTGGTTCATGATCTGGTGAAAATTTTTCCTTTCAGTATGCTAGGATTATGAGATGGACATGGACACTGATGGTATGAAATGTGTATAGTATTTGTTCAATTTGCATCCTTTTGGAATAAATCACATATGAAGGTACCAGGTTAATAAGCAAAATTTAGGTATTGAAGCAGTAGTAAACCCAGGTTAAGTACTGAAGTTGACTAGTGAATTGGAGACTCTCTGTTGGTTTTGTTTTAATTAAACTATGCCTTTGGTTCAGACACCATAGATATCATAAATCTGAGTTCAGGTTTGGCTTTCTAAGGCCTAGGTTATTAAGACACCTTAAAAAGCCCTCTTAAAAATCATAGGCCGCACTATGTTTAAATGACATACCTAAGTGTTTTGGCTCAGGACAGAAGTTTACTTTCATAAACAATTTCCAGGTAGTTCTCCACTTGGATATACTCTAGCCCATGGCCCCAGAGCACAACACTTAAATTATTCTGAGGTGAAATAAGCTGGGCATCAAATGAAACAACACTAAGGCACTTCTGGAGTTAACTCTAATCACCAGTTTTTTAGAAATCGATTGCCATGGATTTACAAATTTACAAATCCACTACTTGCTAATGTAATGTTGCATCTTAACTGGGCAAAATGATAGTAAGGTAGGCTAAGTCCTAGTAGTTATGCTGAAATGCCATTTTATATTAAGAAAGTATGAAATAATATATTAGGTATTGTTAGATAACTTCAGTGTTTCAGTAAGAATGTAGTCTTTTCATGTTAAAATTGATATGGGGAAAATTAGGGCCTGTCACCTGATCTCATTTTATGCTAATGATTTCTTGTCTTCCTTTTTCTTCTCGTTTATAGAAAATTCGCAATGATAGCAGAATGACATCTAATTTGGTTTTCTCAGTTTTCACAACTGGGAAGCATAATTTCTTGCTCTTACAACCTAGTAAATAGAACTAAGATTCTTATATGAAGGAAAATACTATTAAGAAAAAGAAACTGTTTAATAGTGTTTCTCTGTATTTTCAGTGAAGCAGATTAAGATTTGTACACAACTGTGATATGCCACTTTTACAACACTGTTTTAGGTCTGTATGCACTGGTCAGATCCTCTAAGATGGTATAAACAACCTTTAGACAGCATTAAGTAATTTAAGTCCAAAAGCCATTGCAATCATTGCCTCACAATATGTACATCCTCTTAAGCTTCCTCCAGCATTACAGCTCTTGTGATACATAAGTTAAAGCTGACTCTGTATATTTTTTTTGTGAAGACATGACACTAAAGAAAGTATAGGTGGTAAAATAATGCTCCTAGAAATTGACTTCTCTTTGGACTATATAAAGAGGTGTTTAATGTCAGGAAGTGTTTTGTAGACCTCACTATGCATTTATATAAGTGTGTTCCAAAGAGTATAAACATGCAAAGAAAAAAGATTAATTGTTTAGGATGATATGAAACAAATATGCTAAGTAGCCTGTGACATATAATGCCACTGGTTACATATTATTAAAGATTATTTGTATGTAGTTTAGATTTGATCTATCTAATACCCAAAATTACCATCTGAAATGACCATCTCCTCCCTGACTCTTGTGGAGATGGTGAGAAGTTTTAGGAAGTTTCAAGAAAGAGAAACAAAATTATTCTTCCTAGGTAGACTGCTTGAAACTATTTACTTTTTTTTTTTTTTAATTCTTATAAAAATGACTGTAATTTAGGAAGATTTTTTTTAGAGAACATTTTTTTGCTTCTTTGTTTAGATCGAAGTATTAAAAGTTAGCTACTTACTGCTTTTCAGCCACAGAGTAGATTCCAAAGGAAATCATGTACATTGAATGTTTAAAACTAGGTGAAAGAAGATCAAATGAAACGGATGTTAAAATGTCCATTAGTGAAACAAAAATGCATACATGCAATAGAATTATGCTGTGGTTTAAATGTAGTTTCTTTAATTATTATTTCCATAGAACAGGCCTCTTTATGCACAGTAAGGAGTAATGTAGAATCACAGATATTAAGCAGGTGATGCTGTGTTCATTCCCCTCACTCCCAGCAGTTGTGCTGTTCTCAGGACGGCAGGAGGATTTTATTTTTTCACAAAAATATAGAGGTAACAGTGTCATCCTTAAAGAGCCTAATGCAAGCGTAGTCCCGCTCTGAATAAATTTATATCAAGAATTAGCATATTCAGTGGTATTTTGACCTTGAAGGAATGGATGGTATTTTCTATAACTAGCTTCATAACTGAGATTGTATCCTTTTGTTAAAGGCAATCTATAGTGCCGGAATACCTTCTGTAAAAGAAGTACTAACTTGTCTCCCACATGGTGAGAAAATGGGCTCTTTGGAAAAGCTTCTCAGTTTTGAAGCATTGCATTCCCTTTAACTGGAACATTTGTACATATATTAGTAATACAGACATTTTAAAAGCTCCAACCAATGAGAGACTAAATTTGATCACTGTTTACAGCTTCAGATAATCGCTGTTGGGAATAAAAATTATAACCAGAACTGCTTGTGTCTTTCTGCTGCATTAGTGACTGAGTCATATAGAGTGTCTCCCACACTATATGTGTCAAGTTAATTTAAGGAGGTGATAACATTTATTCTACTTTCTTTAGTGGACTCTCTAAAACTACTGACTTCAGAGTCTTTTTCATTTTTGACAATTATATCAGACCTGTGCATTTTTATATTTTAATTTTGAAAGATCAACTGCTCAGTTCTTTAATTGTTGTTAATTGTAAATCTGATAGGGAAGTTTAGTTAAGGATTATCTATTAAAAATATAAGCTCTAATTCATTTGAAATCTACTTTTTCTGATGGAAGTTAAATATTAAAAAAATAAAAATTGCTATTATCAGCCAAGATATTTATTAATACTGCATGTCTCTGATTTGAGCATGGTGAAATCTTTTTGTGATTAAACACTTGATTGATTTGTGTTATCTTTGGTAGCATTTCCTCCTTGTGCTGCTACTTTCTGGCACTGCCCAATCTACTAGGATATTTGGCCATGTTACACTCAAAATCTTGCTTTGGACAAAAAGGAACCGTACCTATATAAAGGAAAGAATTTAATGTTAATTTATATGAAATCTCAAGAGTCTAATCTAAGACTCCTTTTGAAAAAAGAAAGCAAAGAAAAAATCTGAACACTTTTATATTGAAAAAGTCTCAGTAATATGGTTAAAATTTCTGTACATTTCTATACACTTCCTGATTTCTCCCCCTTTTTCTTATGTTATGCACACAATTTTAATGTGGAATAATTTTGCATTCCTGACAAGGGTAAACTTCTACAGGTTTTTGACTTTTGTACATTTACTGCCTGCTTATCTGATTAGACAGTGGGCTCTAGGGTTTCCCACACCGTCGGGGTACTTACCCTGTTTCTGTTGTGGAGAGCCATTTTGAGCACTTGACCCAGATGCATTCACACTTTTATTTTGAAGGGACCATAAGTGGGGAAGAGCTTCTATCCATTTAATAGCTTTTAAGTGACTCAAGGAACTTGGTGCCTCTGAGTCTGCACAGAAATGTACTGCTGGGACAATTTCTACTTGTTTTCATGCTAACCTTCACCAACTTCACAGACATTGGTTTGCTAAATGCAATATCAGTCCTTTTTCCTGAAAAAGAACCCAATACAAACAATTCCTTGCTCTTTACTGACAAACTTTAAGCATTAGTATGCACACAAAGTTTGACCTTCTCTTGCAACCTCTCTATTCTCTTACTGGCTACTAGGTGGGCAATAGGACCACCTCCCCATTTTGTTATGTTGAGCTATATCATAATGGTCTACTAGGGCAAACTCGTTGAAACATTGTCCCAGCATCTCAGCTGAACAGCAGTGTCCTCTAGTGAAACACTGATGGTGGGCTACGACTACAGCTACTTAATGCCTTCAGTCAGGTTTAGTTACCAGGAACTCTCTGTCAGCTTTGCCGTTTTTTTTGCCTTTTTTTTCTTTTTCCTTTTTTTTTTTTTTCCCCCCTTGAGAACAGATATGTCTGCTGACAGTGCTATTGATTAACAGCTGCTAAGACTGTTGGTTAGTGAGCACATTTCTCTTTTAATAGAAGTTTTCATCCTCAAAATGTTTGCCTTGAATTAGAAGTGTCATTCATGGTTCTTGCTTTTATGCAAGGACAAATGCATCTTGTTGAGATAAAACCCCCACAAAACCAATATTCTTATTGCTTGGTGACAATTGAAATCATACTTTGATTTTGGATTTATTAAATATTAGGATGCAATGAATCATAACTGTATCTTTATTTAAGCAATAGCCCACATGCTTATATGCTTAGCCAATAGCTTTTTACCACTAAATTTCTTTGAATCTTGTCATACTGCCTCCATTTGGATTATTATAAAACTGTTATACTTTCCTGCCTGTTTTGCTCTGCTCTTTCTTTCACTTTATGCATCCAGTTTCCACATTTTTATTCAAGAGTCTACAAAATCACTATTGCTTTAGATTATCATATTGTATGGCTCTGTTTTACCAGTTGTATAAGTTTTTATAAAAGTATCTATGTTCTATAATTAAAAGAAAATATCCAAAATTAAGTACATCCTTTATTATAAATCTTGTAAGCATTATATAAAATTTGTATAGTCATGCTTTAATCTACAACTTTTATATTTATGGTTTCAGTTTCTTACAAAGTTAAGAAAACTGATTTGCAGATATGGAGAAAATGGCAAGATCATTCCTTTTTGTAAAGTTTCACATTTCATTTAATTTTGCTTTATGTGATTCTGGCTAATGAAGAGCTAAAATCTGAAACTGTTAGAACTGAGTAAAAAGTTATTGCTCTGATCACATACAAATAAAATTATGTTGTATATGATACTGCAATTGTCAACATGAAGTAATGAAAATCTACAAAAATTTTAAATATTGGCTACTTAATCCAGTACACCATTAATTCATTTGCAACAGAGGTGACTCAATATGAAAATACTCGATTCACACATTGTTTCGATATCAGACTAAAGAAATTAGGTGTATTTGGGAATCTTTAAATACATTTACGATTCTCAAGCACTCCTGTCTTCTATGAGGAATTTTCCCCAATATCTTCTGCTACTTGCATTACTTGCCTGAAGATGTGCCACAGAAAAAGTGGTTTTCTAAAATTGAGAATAATCTGTTGGAAGAATAAATTGGAATGCAATCAGTAAATTAAATTAAATTAAGCAGGCAGTTAATGTTATAGAAAGGGAATTGTTTAGATCTAGATATATAATGAGACTAAGTCTTCACCTTTCCAAGAAATGTCTTACTGAAAATACATTTTGATTTTGTTGTCAAAAGACAAGGGTTGACCACATTGGAAATTCAAGCTCCTTCATGCATACGTGATTGATTATTGCTTTTTTTCTAAATGATGCTATTAAATCTTATGGACTATTTAATCCAAAAAATACCCACAAGTTTACATCCGCTACAAGAATACCATTCTTACACTAGCATTTCCAAAGTTTTGATGCATACAGACTATCAAATTCGATCAGGATGTAGAACATCTCAAACTGTGTCCCATTTAATTTTGTCTGTTTACACAATGACTGAATTTGATCAAGTCTCTAGCAAACAACTAAATAATTCAGTCCAGTGGCAGCCTTATTTCACATGACTTGTACATCTGTCTTGATTGTGAATATAGCTGTTTTCCCAGGAATGGAGCTTTGCTTTGATGAAATGTGTCTGGAACAACAATTTTTAATACATTCAGTAAATAAGACTTTGTTTGTCATTCAACACACATCTTTTTCCATCTCTATAGAGCCTCTTTGTTTTAGATTCTCATGACTAAATAATTCAGTCCAATAGAACCAGGACTTTTTCATTTTGAAATTACAGCTGCTTGAAGCAGGAGAAGAATGTCTTGTCCTCTTCTCCTGGTGTTGTGGAGGATCTCTCTTTGATGGATGGCACTGGGGAAAAAAAACAAACAAAAGGGATAGATGGATACTTTTCAGAGTCTTAAAGCCCCAGTTTTGAAAAATACTATAGAACTTCTTTGTACAAGCACACAGTGTAGAATTGTTTAGGTTCCATTACATCATGCTGTATTGCATTCTAAAATGAAGTGATTGCAATGTGATTGGAGCAGGTGATATATTTCAAATCTCTTGACAAAAGGAGAAGTCTAGTGGAAAATCAAATGGATATAGATGTGTAGCAGAAGTGATCAGAACAAATTGTGAACATAATTACCTTTGATTGCTATCCCTTTTTTAAATGTAACTGATTTGTAATAGCAGTTTGATTTGGGTTCATGATGGTACAGAACTTTTCTCAATTTTAATTTTTCAGAAATCATATAACAGACAATGATTGAATACCATGACAATATCAAAATGTGAGTAGATTATCTTTAGTTGTGTGATTTTGAAGCCCTTTTTGCTATTTCAATTAATTTAGTTGTTTGGAACTGTTTCTAATCAACTGGGATATAAAGCTAGCATTAATAGAGGTTTCCATCCCTATTTTGGTGGGGAACGTGTCTTCCCTACTGTTATTCTTCTATTCCTCTGGGCCAAATGCAACTGTTCCTAACACATTACAGTCTTGGATCTCTTCCAATCTTAATGTAAGCAGCATAAATATGATGGCATTTATTTTGATGAATAGTGTCCTTAGGGATATAGACAAGAATGAATTGTCAGTGCTACTATTTTTCAGTCTGCTATGAATCTCTGAAATTTCCATAAAAAACAGTCTGCTGATCTGTTGGTGTGACTTAGCACAGATATCTTGAGTTAGGTAAAACAAAATAACTTAATGTAATACAATAAAACTTTTTCACACTAAGTGTTTCTATCTTTAAGGCTAGTTCTGTCTCATCTCTGATTGAACTTGTACCTGCGACCACTGGAAGAGCTTTAGTGACCAAAGCATTAAAAAAAAGAATAAGGTGACCAGTCAACAAGTTGACAGTTGGAGCATGTACTTTGCATGTCAGGATTACAGATAGTCTGTTCTTCTTTTCTGGTCTATTAAATAATTGCTGAAGCTTTTCACAGATGCATAAACACATGTATCAGGGGAAAGGTAGCAATATATTGGTAAAGAAAAGGCTACTATATGTTTTCAAGCAAGTTCTCCACAAAATAATGAAGACAGCTAAATGAAAAAATGGATGATGTATTTGTTTGTTTGGTTTTATTGTGATTTTTTTTTTTTTGCTTTTCAAAATCAGTAATGCTGGACCAAGGTAAGCATCACAAATGTTGTCTTAGTTGGTGATATGCCACTGAGATTATTTTTTTTTAATCTTCCCCAAATCATGATAGCAAGTGATATTGTCAGTGAAATTCTGGGATTTTCTCACATTAAGAGGGGACTTAAACTCTTTCAAATTTTATCTCAGAGGTATTTGTTTTCCCTCCTTAGCATCTCTATCTTCAGCCTTAGTAGGAACCCTTTTTTTGGATCCATCTTTTGTACCTGTAGCTAATTGATACAAATGGAGCACTGTCAAGATGATTTTCTGTGCCTTGTCCATTGTAAGAGCAGTTTGTGTAATACAGATTTAATTCTATTTTTTCTGTAATATGTTCTTGAGATACACATTTCTGGCATGTCAAATATATAACACTTTATAGAAAGGTATGGGCATTGATTTGTATCATTCATCCATTAGAATCCACCCAAGCTTTCAGGTTTGTCATCTACCCATACTTTGCTTTACTCAGATCCCTTTGCTTACTTCAAATGCCTTTTTCTTTTGGTTTGCTGTACTGAGAACATTTCCTCTCAGGAATGCATTTTCCTGGATATCTTTGTGATTTTTTACTGTATATTTTGGCCTTACTCTCCAAGCCTGAGGGTTGGGATGCATATCTTTCTTGGAACTTATAGAATTTATTTCACTCCCCAAATTATGGGATTTGGGTCCAGAATTAAGAAATGTGTTATACTTGTGTAAGAAAATGTCTTATATTTGACTCAAGTAGGCATTATACATTTATGATTCTGTATAAGGTTTTGTCTTTTAATGAACTGGAAGTTTATTACTACTAGGTCAGTTTTATGGATCTCATGTTAGATGAATTTCCTCTTGTAGTTCAGTACCAGTTTGAAGCTATATATGTAGCTATATGGAAACATTAAGAACATGATATGCAGGAACATCTATTTTTTTATATATATACTTGTATAGGTATTAATATTTAATTCCCTCACCCCTCCACCAAATGTTTCCCATTTTCTCTCTCATATCCCATCTGGATATCTCTTTTCATGTTATTCATTATACAATCTATAAAATCATATAAATAATTCTGCTTTCTGATTAATATGCAGTTCATCAGCTCAGAGTTTTCAGCAGAATCTTGGGAAACTCAAAGGAAATTTGTGAAAAGCATATCAGCAAGTAGCAAAGTTAGCACAACAAAACTCAGGTGCCATTTTGGTATTTAACATTATGACTCATTGTGACAGATTTGTCAGTGCTATCAGTTTCAGTCTTATCATGACTCAAACCAACTGTGATGGATGTACATTTCCATATTACGATTTTGTCATACTTCAGGGTGACACCTTGGAATAATTATTGCCATGCATGTTGCTGGTAGAAAGAATTTTGCAAAGCAGGAAGTAAAAAGCATTTCCCAGTCCATAATATACTTCTTTCTGAAGCCGTCCTTTGTAGGGCCTCAGTGTAGGCAAGCTAAATGATAGACAGAAACGTCAGGGCATATTTATTTATTAAATATTTTAGATATATAGAAGGCAAACACATAAGTGTTAAAAATATGTATTAAAAAAAATAAAATGTGCCTTATACAATATTTGTCAAGGTCAGAAAATAACTAATGTGATAGTTTCTCTGCTATGAATCTGTCTGACTTTGAGAAAAAAAAAAGATGTGCTCAGCCGATTTCTGTTTTATAATTAACCAGTACTTCAGCAAACTCTGTGCAGATACTGTAAGACTTTTCTTTTTACAAATTTTAAAACCTGATCCATTAATACTAAAACCTCAGATAAAACCAGTGAATATAAGGTAACTGAATTCCCAAGCTAAATTAATTTGCTTCCTTGTTTAATAACTGTCTTTTGTCAAGAGTGACAAATTCTTGTAGATCCTTTGTTGCTTGATTTTCTATTTAATGCAGTGTTAAGTCTTACTTTTCTACCTCACAACAGTGTTCTTATTTCACTCATGAGCACATTTAAAAAGTATGACTTTCTCAGGAAGATGTCTTACAAGTGCCTCAGATTAGTCTTTTCTAACTCATGTGTGTAAATGGGGACAGCAATATAATCAAAGAAGACAAGAAGGGGATGCTTGTTACAAAAAGATTGTAAAAATAGAAGCTACTTGTTAGGCTCTTTCATCTTTAATGAAGGGAGTCTCAATGAAATTGAAACCTGAGATTTTCCTGGCTCCAAAAAGTCACAAAGTCTAGGGATAACTCCTAGTTTTGGTGTCAACGATTGTATCTTCCAATGGCCTTTTTGGTAGCTTTTAGGGATCTTGTCTGAACCTCATGAGCACTAACTGGGAATGTTTGGGAGATTGCATGCTGATTTTCTGGCATAAAGAATTTGGTCATGAGTATGTAAAAATGTCCTAGAGATGCATTTACTGTTGCATGAAGAGAGCGAAGACTGAAGTCCAGAAATAGTTTCAGGCAAGAAAGTTGGAACAAAACAAACATTGCCTTCCTCAAAAAGAGGCAAAAGAGGACACAAATTTCTCTAATCTAATCAGCAAAAGCTGTCTTTTCTCCTTATATGTGCAATTAGCTGTTATGTAGGGAGGTTGCAAAGTTTTCTGTACAGGCTGCATCTGGCAGGAGGTGGTTGAGAACCATTGTGGTTTAGGCTGGCTGCTGATGTAAAGCTGAAGAGAGAGGGAGAGAAGGATATTTAAATACAAAGTTATTTCTTAAAGTGTAATGGCAGTGCTTTTTCCTCTTGAAGAGAATTTTCTTATGGTTCCTTTAGGAATAGGTGACAGAAGCAGCATAAAATATGATCTTAATTACAGATCTTATTTCACTCTGACGGAAGAAAGTTTCCTGGGTGGATCCTTGCTAAGTGGCACGAGTAACATGGCTTTGCCCACTGAAAGGAAGAAAAGAAAACCCTGAAGCCTAGATGTTCTTGCATAGCAAGATATCTTCCAGGTCAAAATATTTTTACATCTACAAATATGTGCCATGGGGAGCTAAAGATCAAGCTGTTTACATTTATATGCTAATGAAGATGTCTGTCTTCCAAATGCATTCTTTTTCATGGCTACTTCTGACATATGTCACTGGCCGTGGTTAAAAATCACTCTTGAAACAGTATCAGAGACTCTGAACATAATTATGAACAGAAACTGTTGGGGAAGCCTGTTTGCCTTGTGTCAAAGTTGGCTGAAGGAGAAAAGAAGCATGGGGACTGAGACCTGCTGTCACATTAAGGAGTGTTAGGAGGAAGGCAGCACTGGACTGGTTCTGTCTGTCCTGTGAAATGCTGGCATATGATAAGTATGCTAGATAGGAAATGAGAAACCTTGTTTCAGTAAATAAGTGGACATTTTCATCTGTGAAAGGCAGTGTGTGATAAACTATCTGCATCTAGTAGAACCTAAAGAAAATTACTTTGTTTCACAATGAGTAAATGCGAGTGTTCTCCAAGAGCTGTTTGTATGCTCTCACCTAAACTCTATTCCTACATCTGTTTAAGTCAAGAGATGAAATCTGACTGACTTTAATGGAAGCAGAATTAGGCTCATATTGAATTCTTGGAACAATGTTAACATTGATGTCAGCAAGATTATGAGTTCTGCCCTCATGCATTCTCCTGACATCTGCCTGTTTCAAGGTATAAATGAACTAACATGAGGAAATTTTTACATCTGCCTGTATTGGCAGCCAGGAGTGATATTGTAAAATACTGGAAGCTTGACAAACCCTGCAGCTTTCAAAACTTAGACTGAAAATATTTTCAGTTTAGTTCCATTAAAATAGGAATAATAGTAAACAGAAGGCCAGAATTTAGATTTCTTTTTGATCCAAGACTGTACAAGAAAGAACAAGCACTTCCTCTAAAGACTTATAAACAGTTTGAAGTACAGGTTTATCTCTATTTACACAGTGAAACTAAGGACAAAAGGAAATTAAATGATCTATTTGATGCCTTGGTAAAATGGTCTTTCCTTTAAAACAATAGGTTAAATGTCTGTGAAAATTTATTCTTCACTTTACAATCTTTCTGCAATTGATATGTTGTCATTACTTCATACTTTCTACTCTTCCAAACCTTAAATTTTTTGTATCTGCTTCTAGTATTTTGTATGCAGACACAATAATTCTGTGTCCTACATTGTTTGAGTAATATGTAGCAGATGTCTGTTCTGTTTTTCCCATTGTACAAATCAATATATTTTCTTAAATGGAAAGAAGAAAACAAGAAAAAAGGTCATCCTACATGCTGAAGACAAACTGAGTTTGTCTAGTCTGAAATACAAATGCAAAATTCACAAGCTCTTTCCACTGAATGATCAGAAAGGCTTCATTTTGAAAAATATTGAAATATTTAACTCCCAGTATGGCTCATTAAATTATTTCAACAACTTGTTCCAGACCTTCCAAAGGCACTCCATCTTGAACACAACCAAGAATAATCTATTTTCTAAATTGGATTGAGCTTTCATTTTATGTCATCAATATTAAAAACTGCATGTCCTTAGTACGTAAACTAATGTTACAAGAAGGAAACAAGAGATGTTTCTTAGATACTGCTCCAAGACCTAACAATGCAAAGGTAATGAGTATTTTCTGTGAAATGACAAACTTCTTCGGCTTCTTCTGGATTTTCAGTGAGCAGGAACTGAGAGCATTAATTACAGGATGTACTGAACAGCTCTCAGGTCATGAGATGAAGTTCTTCCAAAATCTTCACTGCTACAGACTGTACTTTGGCTGAAATATTAGTAGACATAATGTTGCACTTTGTTACCAAGATGATTTTCAATTTCCATTGTAGCAGACAGTTTGGACACAATTCAAGCTGTGGCAGGTTTTTTTGTTTGTTTGAGGTTTTTGTTTTGGGGGTTTTGGGGGGTTTGTTTTCATTTTCTTTTAGTTTTGTTCTAGGAAAACTACTAACAGAGCAGTGGGATTAAATTGAAGCATCTCTGTTCTGTTCGTTATACAAAACTGTGGTATGTGGCTGTTCCTGTCAAGAAGATCAAAAATGAATGAAATACATATGAAGTAGAAAAGAACTTGAACAAGATAGATATCAAGTAGAAAGGAATTAGAGGTAAAGATGT
Source organism: Xenops minutus (assembly GCA_035221455.1). NCBI lineage: Eukaryota > Metazoa > Chordata > Aves > Passeriformes > Furnariidae > Xenops > Xenops minutus. Next base: position 74,621,722 of record JAWWEE010000105.1, on the reverse strand, counting down.
GAAGTATCTTGCCTGGGATCTCTCAGTTGCTGGACTTCTGGGTCATAACTAGTGTTTGTCCATTTCTTGGAGCTTTATGCTATGGGTTTGGGATTTTTTTTATAATTCCAGTTGTCTTAAAGTGTTATGTCTCTAAACATCGTGCAATGTATGTATTACATTTAATGGTATTCTTCTCCAAATGTTTTTTTATCCAGTTCTCTTCCCTCTCCACAGTTCATATTGTATCTGTTTGGACGATCGTAATGCATAAAGCAGATTGTTTGCTGTTATTCCTGTTGTCAAATTTTCAACAGGAATTTCAGCTACTGTCATGATAAGTATAGGACAGAGCCTGACCTAATATAGATATAACACTCTAAGGTCAACTGAAGTTAAAGAGTGAAGGTGCCTATATGTGCCATACTACTTGACTATGGGGTTTTATGATGCATTTTTGTTAACTCCATTTCAAAATGTACTTCTACCTGACTCCATTTCAGAATGTGCATGTACATTGTCTTGTAGAACAGAAATGAGGGTATTTGGAAAGGAGATTGTGTCTAGGTATCATAACAAACTATATCTAAATAGTGAGGGTATGAGTGCTCAGGAAGGACAAAAGCATCTGAGATAGAATATTGAATTAATAAGATTATTAATATTGTCTCTCAGCTTTTCAAGTTCCCACTTTACTTAGTGCAAAACAACAGAGATCTGTTGCTATTTACATATATTTAAACTTCATTCTTTTTACCAAGCGTCCTCAGACCTCTGAGGGCACTGTAAATTACTAGATAGCACCTTCAGGGGGAGAAGATGGAAAGAAGACCAACAGGCACCATGGCCACCCAAAGTGCATCTGAACCAGAGGAGGAACCTATGCCAGTAGCAGTGATCCCTATGCAGAGGAAGAAATTTAAGACCAAATCCGTTCACTTAGTGAAGAATGAAGAGGAAACAACTCCTTCAGAACAGGAGGAAGAGGCAGGACCAGTGATAATTACCAAATTCCTATCCCTAGGGGAGCTGTAAGATATGCAAAAAAGATTTCAACTGCCAGTTGGGTGACCTGGCTGCTCCAGTGCTGAAATATCATGGCTGATGATATGAAACCTGATGATAATGAAGCCTAGAAACTGGGATCTCTGTCACAGAATGTGGGCATTGACAAAGGGACTGGGAAAAGAACACAAACTCTCAGCCTCTGCAGACAACTCCTGTCAAGAATGAGGGAAAGGTATCTTTTCAAGGATAATCTTGTAGTACTCCAAGACAAGTAGAACACAATGGAGCAAGGTATCTAGTACCTGAGAGAATTAGCTGTGTTGGAGGTTCCCTATAAGGATTCAAATAACAAGCAATCCCCTATAATTCCAGACAAAATCTACTGTACACAAACCATGTGGTGGAAGTTCCTATGGAGCACACCACTGCCATATACTAGCTCACTGGCAGTGATGTCATGGAAAGAAGGTAACCAAAAAGTGGATAATTCGGTTGTCAGACTCTGGCTATATAAAGTAAGTTTTTCTTCCTCACTATGGACCTGCATCTTGTCTGTGGAAAGACTGTCCAAGGACCTCCAGCAATTCAATCAATGTCAAGATGGATGTCGTCAGATTCCAATGGATGTGGTCAACAAAATAGCAGCTATGTCCCCCCCAATCAGGAATAAGGAAATACATGCTTTCCTGCATGCTGTGGGGTTTTGGAGGATGCATATTCCAGATTATAGTCAGATTGTAAGGCCTCTTTATCATGTGACATAGAAAAGAATGATTTCTAGTGGGGTCCTGAGCAACAACAACCTTTTGAACAAATTAAACAGGAGATTGTTCATGCAGTAGCCCTTGGGCCATCAGGACCGGAAAAAGTGTGAAAAATGTGCTCTACATTGCAGACAGAGAGAATGGTCCTCCTAGGAGTCTATGGAAAAAAGTACCTGGGGAGACTCGAGAATGACCCCTGGAGTTCTGGACTTGGGGATACAAAGGGTCTGTTACAGCCCAAATGAAAACAAACCTTATGAAGGGGTACAAGCTGCTTCAGAAGTGATTGGTACTGGAGCACTGCTCCTCCTGGCACCCTGACTGCCAGTGCTGGGCTGGATGTTCAAAGGGAAAATCCCTTCCATCGTGCAAATCACATAGCGAGCTTGAATAGGAGACCCCAATTGCCCAGGGATCTTGGAAGTCGTCTCAAACTGGCCAAACAGTGAAAATTTTGGATTATCATCATCATCATCAGATGCGGAACAGGTGACACATGCTGACTACAGAAATTATACCTGTTTTTATGTATATTTATATTTATATTTATATTATTTGTATAGTTGGAAGGTGTAGGCTCTGTGTGTGACACAGATGGTGTAGAAGATGGAGCCTCCAATTCTCAACTTCATCTGTGGAAGGGGAGAAGGGTGGGGAGCAAAGTAGCGACTTCTCATTTTGTAGAGTCTTGGTGGGGGCACTGAACTGGGGAATACCATTCCTAAACCAAGGCACATAGTTGCAAAAGATGTAGATAACTTGCATTCACAAATCATATTGAGTGTAGCACAAGGATGAATTCTTCCTGATACTGGAGCAAAGCTAGGAGTCCGAGAAGTTAGTAGAAGATGTTGGACCTTCAAAGGGCTCAAAAGATTTGGATGTAGAGGCAGCAGTGATAATGCAACGGAATAAAGATCGATCCATTTTAAAGGTCTGACAGAAAAGTGGGGAGAAAATAGCTCTACATCACAGAAGACAGTTTCACATTAAGATGAGTAAGTGCCAGCTTAGGCTGCTGGCAAAGATGACAAACAGCTGCCTCAGTCACTAACAGTATTTGTAACATGCCATATTTAAAGACAGCCATGTCACTACAAGCTCATGATTGCAAAGTTAAGTCTAGTCACAGATTGTGCTACATGGTTACACTTGTCTTCTACTGTAAGCAACAGCCAAAAGCATTTTTTAAATCTCTTTGTATTAATTACTGGCAGATGTTGCGTAATATGAAAACATAAATGCTTTTCCAATAAAAATACTTCTTACAGGATTGTAGGCATGTGAAAACCTTTTCTTATCTACCACAAAATATAACACAATGCATAATTTTGGAATATCCTTCTTTTTTTTTTTTTTTTTTAAAATCCTAAATGCAGGGTTTTGGATTTTACACTTTCAAATTTTGAACTTTTAAACAGATTTTAAACTTCTCATGTGGTTTTAAACCTTTCATAAGGTAGAGAGCTACAGTGATGATGATAGAGAATACCTCTAAAATTTTCCAGTACCTTTCTATTGAATTTAATAGAGTAGTTGAATCTGACTGAAAGTAACACTTGAAAATTCATAATGCTCTGAAAATTGGTTTCAACCAATGTTTACAGTGTTATTTCTTTACATTTATTTTTAATTTAAATGCTTGGTCTCATACTAAATAAGTATCTTGTAAAGGTCTAAGGCTTTTGAGGGTCTTTATTAATGATCCAGAAAACGCCTCTTAACATAAACCCTCTTAACATTCTCAAGTAAAACTTAACTGAATCATATTTTTTAAGCTACTAAATTAAGGAAGTGCACTGCCATTTGAAATCATTGATGAAGTGGAAGGTAATTCTTATTCTATGTAATGCCTTTATTACCACACTTTACCCAAATACTGATGAGCTATGATTATGATATATTTCTATGAACTTTGTGTTGCTGTTGACAGATTTGTCATTTAGCATAATTAAAATATATTTTCTTTTATCTTCCAAATTAATAGTGAGACATTTTGTCTTTTGGCCTCCTGTTTCCATAGCTTTTAATGTATAGTCAATGATAAAAAATTCCAGACTTCATTTGCTATGTTCTATTTTTTAATATTTTTAATGTCTGGGGCTTTTTTTCTAATCCTCTAAGCCAATGCAAACATTAGGGTTTCTTAATTACAAATTTTTGAAATACGTAATGTAATAATTTTACTTGGAATTCACACTTTTCGGTTCATACAGTTAGTTGATTTAGCTTATAATTTCCTGCTAGACTTGTGAAAATGTTATTTTTAAGCACCAAACATATGTAAAGCCTTTTACTGTTCTATTCCACTTGCACATAACAAATATATTCAAAACAAGAGCACCTTCTACAAAGTAATTTTAGTTCTGTGATCATAACTTAATTAATTCAGAACTTCTCTTAAATAGCTGAAACTGTTCCTTCACACAGCTGCTCTCTCACTCTCCTCCCACCCACTACCTCACTGGGTTGAGGGAAAAAAATTGAAGTGAGTAAATTTTTGGGTGGAGATTAAGACAGTTTAATAGGTAAAGCAAAAGCTGCATGCACAAGCAAACAAAACAAGGAATTAATTCATGACTTCCCATGGGCAGGCAGTTGTTCAGCCATCCCAAGGAAAGCAGAGCTCCATCATATGTAGTGGTGACTTGGGAAGACAAACACCATCACTAACCTCTTTTTTTTCTCCTGCTTCCTCTGCAGTTTTATGTGTTGAGCATGATACCATATGTTCTGGAATATCCCTTTGATCAGCTGGGGTCAGCTGTCCAGGCTTTGTCCCCTCCCAACACCTTGTGCACTCCCAACCTCCTTGCTGGTGGGGTGGGATGAGGAGCAGAAAAGTCCTTGACACTATGAGAATACTGCTCAGCAATAACAAAAATATCCCTGTGTTATCAACATAGTTTTCAGCACAAATCCTAAACACAGCCCCATACCAGCTACTATGAAGAATATTAGCTCTATCTCAACCAAAATCAGCACAGTAGGATAAAGTGCTGCTTCACTTCCCACTTTGCTTTCTCCATCCTTTCTCTGTGCTGCAATACCAATTCTCTTGAGTTTGTGCATGTAAACAAACAATTCTGATTCATTCTTATTCATTACTCATGCCCCAGCTCAATATCTTCATAGGTTTTGGTTTTGGATTTAGTTCTAAACAAGTACTTGGGACTTTATCTTTGTTAACAGTTTAACACCCTTGTATCTACACTAGGAAACTTTACCTGAGATGAGAGATGACCATTATTGTACAAAAAATTATTTATAGAAGTAAGAGATTTAGAGAAAAGCAGTATTTTTCAGCCACATAACCAAAGAGCATCTGGGAAATATTTGTGCTTTTGACTTTTTTTTTTACACACCACAGTTTGTAATCCTTATCCTAGAATATTAGCTTTAATACTGCTTAAATGGTAGGTAGGCTTGTTTGGTTATAAATAAGTTTGGATGGAGCTCTGAGCAATCTGGTCTAGTAGAAGGTGTCCCTCTCCACATCAGGGAGCTTGAAACTAGATGGTCTCTAGGGTTCCTTCCAACCCAAACTTTTCTATAATTCTCTATTATAATGAATATGAATCATTCTTCAAATGTATTTCAGATCACCTCCTATTATACATTAAAGAATTAGTGATGCAATAAAAAGAGAAATCTTGATATGTTGCAGTTTTATGTAACAGTCTTGATGGCAAAATTGACTGTATCCCCTTCTACAAAAGGTGTTCAAAAGCTATCAAACCAAATTACAGATTTTCCTTATATATATTTAAACTGACAAAGGCACAAAAGCAACCAATGAAAGCAATTGTAGTTGTCCCATGTGGAGGTATTCAGGGCTGGAGAGACTTGAGGCAGAACTGAACTTGCTTATTCCAGTATATCTAAAAATGTTGATCATTCTGTCATGCCTAATCATATCAGCTGTGATGAGCCCTCAAATGAATAGTACTGCCATAGTTTAAAGTAGATGCAGGGACTACTATCATGTAATATACACCATCCAAAACAGTTTTCCAGTTTCAGGATTGAGGAAAAGTCTTCCAGGCTCTCATGCCTCTGGCTGCTCCTGTGGTATCATCCATAAGGTAGCAGTGGCAGTCTTATTGAACAAGGGAAGAGAGGTGAGGAGAGAGGCAGAGAGGGTCATTCCTTAATTTCTTTCATCCTTCTGAGGTATTTACTGTTGCAGGACTCTGGGGTAGCTACTCTGACTAATAGCTGAATCGCTTTACCTAGAAAACAAGAATTTTCCAGAAACAGACACCTTCATAGCCATAAATATATATGTTTTCAATATTTCCAAAGTTTATACTTTTAAGCAGTGACCCTCTACTCTTTGACCCTTGTACTGAGAAGATTTGCTTTTTACCTTGAGGTCAGCAATTCTGTATCAGTTCATTATTTTTAATGATAAAATTATTAGCAAGAACATATAATACAATTTCCTGTCTCTTGATAACACATTATTTTGAAGTCAGGGGAACCTTAGGATATAAATTAACTGCTTGAAGAGTTCTAACTACTGAAAAACTATTTTAAGAGAAAAATTATTTTAGTGTCAATACATTGAAATTAGCAATTGCAGCTTACATAAACAATATAAGGTGGAAAGTGGTTTGTATTGTCTTGTTTAGGATTAAACTGTTGTATTGCGAGTAATTCACTTTTCAGATAAATAAACATAGCTTTTTGGTACAGAATTTTAGGAAAAAAATGAGAAAAATGTGCAAAACTGTTTATTTTGCTTTCAAAAGTGACAGATATACAATCGCTTCTCTTCAGGCATCTGAAGGTATGTACTTTATATCTGGCAGCACTCTATCTTTGGCTTCTTATCATAAATGATCTTATACCACTGACCAGATGATCTGCTTTTATAAGAAATTATTGCAAGTCAACGGTCTTTCTTGTCATCTAATGACTTGAGTGTTTTCTTTTATCAGTCTATCACCTTTAAGAGATTTGCTTTCCTCATCAGTTTTCCTGAATTCATATTTGCTTGGTTTGTCTGTGATGGACAGAAACTCCATTTGAGGACTTGAATGCTATCTAAAATACAAGTTAGTGCTATAGAAGTATTTTCCTTTTCATGGTATTTCTGCTTCTTTTGCTGTAATTTAAATATTCTAAATTTATTTTAATGTTCTAAATCCATTTTCTGCTTAAATATTTCTCTACACTTGCTCCTGACAATGCTCTCTTCCTTAGTTAGAAATACTTCTTCAAAGTCAGCAGCAAGAAAAACTATTTAACATTTCTGCATCTTTTATTTTTATGTATTGAAAGCAAATATTTTTCATTATTTTACAAATATCAGGATTGAAGTTTTACTTTTTTTTTTTTTTTCTAACACATAAAGCTTAACAAAAATGTTGGTCTCTCAGTAGAGTTTCATCAACATTCTCTGGTGGTTCTGAGTGAAATCTAATGCATTCTCCAGCCTCAACCCTGAGGTCCCTAGCCTTTGGCAGCCCATATAATAAAAATGCAGCACATAGGAGGCACTGTTTGAGATCAACATCCTTATGTCTCAGAAAACTAGAGAAAGTTCAAAGAATGTAAGTGAATGAATAACACAAAATATTTTATGAAAAATCATTCTGAATTAATCATGTCTGATTTCATATGGTTCATCATATATTTCTTAAGTATTGCAGCTGCTATATAGTTCAAATAATGACCACTATCCATTATTGAAAGATTATTTTGGTAACATTTTTCATGTGAAAGTTGCCTATCTCTACCATAGTCTCTGATTTTCATGTTTTAAAATTCAAGATATAAGTATTTATCTTAGCAAGGGAATTTCAAGCAGAGAAGGTTGTAAAAGGCTTTTGAACTCATGAAAAATACACTAGTATGAGGTGAAGGTATTTTGGGAGAAATAAACCAGGTTTATCTAAGCATTCACTTGTAACAGAGAATCTCATTTCCTTCTGTTTCTGACTGAGATCATTAAAGTCTGAAGTTGCCAAGTGAGTCTATCCACTAGACTAATGATGTGGCATGAAGTCACTTTCTCTTCCTCTCTTCTGTTAAAAAAAAATTAATCATGAACCAGATTATCCAATGAAGGTTTTTTTCTTGATGAAAATCTTATTGAAAAACTTTCAACATAAAATTTTAGTTACATAAACTGGTTGTTGTAAAATCATTCTGCAGTGGTTTCTCAATCAGCTCCAACTCTGATGTTGTTATACCTACAAATTATTATTTATTAGTTCTTTTGCTTCCCTCTATCTATTTGGCTTTGTGTTTTCCAGAATTTTTTCTGTTTTTCAAACATTAAGACAAAAACTGTTGTTAAAGCATCTTGCTGCATAATATGATGCTTCCCAAGTTAAGAGAAGAGTTAAGAAAAAAAACCCAAAAACAAAACAAATGAGACCAGCAAGACTTTAAAAGATTGGTAATATCTTCTAAAATTTTTGGGAGACAGATTATCCCCAGCACTCTGGTTGCTCTGAGGTATTATGGAGGCTGACTAGCAAAGGAAGGTTGACTTCAAGTTTCCTCTTCAATATTTTAAGCAGAATATTTGCTATATTCTTTTAAGGCATTTCAGAAAAAGATTAGCAATATCATTTCTAAGCCCTAGCTCCTTCCTAGTAAATCCATTGCCCAAGGAATTCTTTTATGTATTCAGGAATGCATCGATGTTCTCCAGAAAAGCTTACAGCTGTTTAAAAATAAGATATGTCTCAGAAAAATACCCTTTGTCCTCAAATACTAGTCTTTTTATTTTGTCTTTCACTCTGATCCTTCAGGTATAAATTTACTTTACTAATCAAATCATGGTAAAGTATGGTAAATCAAATCATGGTAGACTAAGAGCTGATGCATAAAGCTAAAGCTTAAAACTGCATATCATCTTAGCTACAAAAGAATTATTTGTAAACAAATGGAGGTACTTTTAAAATGTTATTTCTTTTGAAATACTATGTATTAATTAGAATTTTTTGCAGCACTGCAGAACTCTGATGAGATGATTGCCTCATCCAGGACGCCAAGCCATGTTCCAGTGCATCAGGACAAATTGATAGGTATGTTACAATCACACCTAATATGTAGTTAAATTGAAAAATACTTGTAATAAAAAAAATAATTCTTTACCCAACATGTTCCCATCAATGGATTTTAAAAGTGTCTTTGTTAGTCAGCCATGCTATATATGCTTTCTAATCTGTGTCCCACAGGAATATAAAGGACTAAATCCTGGTTGCAGCATCTATAGTAATGGCAAGTGTAATATAAATATCTGGAAGATTGTAATATGATTTTTTTTTCTCAATCCTCATAACCAATAAGAACTTTTTTGGAAGTTTAAAAATGAACAAAGGTGAATTTGCTACCTGAATAAACTGGATAAAAAATTATTGATAGGAAAAAATAAGGACCCCTATAATGTTCTTTATGTCATAGGTCTTCTAACTGTCTTTTGAAATGCTTTGCTTTGATTTAAAATGTGTATATTGGGTTATAAAACACCTCTGTACAAATAGAGCTGAATGCATTGGACAGTATATTCTAAGAGTTTTCTATATTGTAGTTCTTGAGACATTTGCATTCATTATACAAGCAAAGATTGAGTAGAATAAATTTAAAGCCTATTAAGTCAACCATATACAATATGAATCTACTGATGATAAGAAGAAGATATAGCTAGTGAAGTTTTTTTTATTTTACTGTATTTACACATTTAAGATTCCTTGACTTATGAAGCATTAATAAGATCATGTGCAATTTTACTGGGTCATTTGATTTGTTGTCTTGACAGAAGGCAGCTGATGGCAGCTGACATTAATTTATAGTTTAATGATTTTATAGTTATAAAATGAATTACAAGGCTACAAAGGAGAATATGAAGAGCCATCATGATGTTTCTCGTGTTGAAAATCTAATAGTGCAAAATTCTTTGTGTTTGTCTCTAACACTGAGAGCTCTGGAGTTAGACATACTTTATCTGAAGAAAGGACAAAGAAATCACAACTTCTAGGACTGGAGTTTCTAGGGAATGATAGATAAACCAGGAAAAGCATCTGTAAAAGTTTAGTTTAAATTTCTGACAAATATGGGAAGAAGGATGGAGGGTGAATATGCTGGAGAGCAGAAAAATTCTTGGGAATGGTTTCAGATCAACTGAACTATTTTGCTCTTTTGCATACTGATGTTGAAGGGAGAAAGGTTGTTAGACATCTAACATCACTGAATATATTTTTGGATACTTAGGAGTCATCTAAAGGCACTTGAACTTGCTGATTTGCACTGGCACAGTGTCTGCTGAGTGTAGGTTTGCAATCACATAACAATACTTATTATTAATTAAACTTTCAATCTTTTGTTATGGCAAATTTCCCAATTAACCAATTTTTAGACTTTTACAGAAACTTTTCTTACCCCCCCCCCCCCTGTGGTGGTTTAGTTTTCTTGGTTTTGGTTTAGGCCTTCCTTGGTAACAATGTCATAACTAAGGAAGTATTCCACA
>JAWWEE010000105.1:74597454-74611386 GCA_035221455.1 Xenops minutus | reverse complement strand
CCCCCCCCCCCAATCCGGGTGGCCAGGAGTTGGAGTTGGCAGGGTGCCAACTCAAACCTCCACACCCCCCCATCCCCCTCAGAATCCCGATTTTGCAATTGGATTGTTTCCTCACTCTTCGATTTCTTAGTTTAAAAGTGTGTACCTCCATAAATAATGGGATCTGGTTTGAGATTTTCTATTTCTTTAAAAGTGATAAGAACAGCTCCCTTGTGTTTTTTTATTGACTAAAATGTCTATTGTTTTGCTATTTCATTTTTATCTTTTGCGTGCTTTAGCAAGAACCATGAGCATCCATGATTATTGCCTATCACCTTACATGGCAATTGAACAATCTCTGCAGAGTTATTTGCTGTTTAATTTGAGAAAAAAAAAAATTGGTTTCAATAGTAACTTTGTCTTTTTCTTTCCATGCTTTATGTTCTTGATAATGCTGTTTTCCTCTGTTTCTCTTCTTTTGTCTTTTTTTTTATTTTTTTTTCCTGCTTAACATTTGGCCTAGTTGTCAGCAACCTCATTTAAATTATTTAACTTTTCTTCACTTGCTTGTGAAAATTTTTGAATTCTCTTTGATTAATTTCCTGTGATGCTTTATATGTATATATATATTTAAATATATATATTTATGTATGTGCATATATATATATTCATATTAATTTTCCATGCAATTATATATGATTTGGACATTTGGCAATTCAGTTCACAAGGCACTGCCACATAAATAATGTCTTTCAAGACTTCTGAACATGCCCATTAACCTGATAGACCTCAAACCCTTTCCAATTTGTAAGAAGTTTCCTTCTATAGCAATACTTTATACTTTGCACCTGATCCAGTCTTTTTATCCAGTAGCCCATTTTAACCCTTATTCTTTACCTCAGCCACTAATCTCTAGTTTGGAACCTTGTCAAATACTTTTGAAAATCTGAGTATATTACATCCACTGAATTCCCCTTATCTCTTACAGCAGCAATATCTTGAAAGTACTCCAATGGGCTTGATAAAAAAACAGTTCCCTACCAGAGTCCTTGCTAGTTATCCTTAATCAAAACATGCTTCTCCAGGTGTTCTCCCTACTGTAAAGGCCTGTGTGAAACAGTTTAAATTTTCTTCATGAAGTACTATCTACAGTTTGCTGTTAAGTCATTGCTGATTACTTCAAATTTAAATCTACAGTTTTCCTTGGCTTTAGCTGATGCTGTTTTCCTTCTAACTGACATATGCTATGACAATATTTTTTGCTCACATTTTAAATATTATTATGAATAGATGATTAATTTTTAATTTGTATCTGGTCTAACCAGACGTGTTACTGTGAGCTGTGTTTGACACTTGAAGAGAAACTTGCAAGGTAGTTCTGTTCTCTGTTAAACAAATTAATTGCTGCTTTAACAAATTGCAAAGAGAATATTTTATAATGACCTTGAAAATTTAGTCAAAATTTGTATTAATTCTTACTCAGTTTTAGACTACTCCTAAATTCATTCCTGTAGTAGGTTGACCCTGGTTGGGTGCCAGGTACCCACTAAAGCTGGTCTATCCCTCCCCTCTGCAACTGGACAAAGAAGAGAAAATATAAGGAAGGAAGGGTTCATGAGTTGAGATAAGGACCTAGAGAGATCACTTACCGATCACTGCCATGGGCAAAAAAAGGCTCGAAGTGGAGATATTAATTAAATTTATTGCTAACAGGATCAGAGCAGGAGCATGAGAAGTAAAATAAATCTTAAAAACACCTTTCCCCCACCCCTCCTTCCTTCACAAGTTCTACCTTCTCCCCTCCAGCAGCACAGGGAGACATGGAAGGGGGGTTACAGTCAGTTTCTGTCACTGTCAGGGAGAGGAGTCCTTCTCCCGCTACTGTGGGGTCCCTCCCACAGGAGACAGTTCTCTACAAACTTCTCCAATGTGAGTCCATCCTATGGCAACAGTTCTTCACAAACTGCTGCAAAATGTGCTCCTTTTCCACAGGGGTGCAGTCTTTCAGGCACAGCCTGCACTAATGTGGGTCCCCCACAGGGCCACAAGTCCTACCAGGAAAACCTGCTCCAGCATGGGCTCCTCTCTCCATGGGCCAGCAGGTCCCTGCCAGGACCCTGCTCCATCTTGGGCTCCCTGCTCCCATGGGGTCACAGCCTCCTTTGGGCATCTACCTGCTCCAGCTTGGGTCTCCATTACAGGCGGCAGGTGGGTCTCTGCATCCGTATGATCCTCCATGGACTGCAGGGGCACAGCTGCCTCACCACGATCTGCACCATGGGCTGAAGGGGAACCTCAGCTCTGGCACCTGGAGCACCTCCTGCTCCTCCTGCCCCACTGACCTTGGTGTCTGCACAGTTCACATGTTCTTGTTCCGCTTTTCCCTTGATGTAATTTTCATCTGCACAATAACATTTTTTTCCTTATTAAATATGTTGCCATATTTAGTGTTTACTATCATTCCTGATTGGCTCAGCCTTGGCCAGTGGCTCTGTCCTGGAGCTGGGTGGCATTGGCTCTGATGGATGTTGGGGGAAGCTTTCGGCAGCTTCTCACAGAAGCCACCCCTGTGGCCTCCCTGCTACCAAAACATTGCCACTAGCAGATACACATGTGATAAGAAATATGACAATAAATATAACAGGGACAGAGGGGAAATAAACGCCCCTCCCCTCCCCTCCCCTCCCCTTCCCTCCTATTAATTATGATACTGCTACATTTAAGTGGGATTTTTTTTCAAGTCTTTCTACATCAGTCTCTAAAAGTCAGGTTTGACTCTTATTGTTTTCTTTATTTTGGTCTCACATTTTTACTGACCCCCCCTGCTTGGGGGTGTCAATAAACAACACACTAAACAGTCCTTCTATACAACAGATCATAAATACCTTACAGACTGTTCTTCAGCAGTACCTGTCAAGACATCAGAAATTAATGTCCTAAGAGATTAATTCCCTCCCCAGAGCAGTCTGGGGTACAAGGGAATGTGCATGATACATAACATGATTTGCCTGACCTGCTTCGTTTCTTCACTGCTGACTGTATTGGGGTGAGGTTGTCAATACAGTCCCACTGTAGGCATTTTTGTTCTCATTGGACCATGTCAGATTGGTCTTCATTTGTAACTAGCCTGTCTTTCTTCAAAGTTGTCAGCCACAGTTCTGTAATAGACTGGCATTAGACAAAGCTTAGATAATTAGATGATGGAAAGGGCAAGTATCCTTCTTTCCATCCGTATGTCTTTCTTTGCTTCTGTTTGCCCTTCCTTTCTTTGTTCTGTTTGGTTTCACTAAAAGTTTTCTGCTTGGGCAGTTGCCAGAGACTTTAGTAGACCAACCACTTGAGTCATTGCAGCTGAAGGAAGTATATTGTAGGTTTGTTTCTCAAAAATCACATTTAGCTTTTATCAAGCCTACAAGTTTGAAGCATTTACTGTCACAAGGGGTGGAATCTCCTGTGCTCAAAAGAGCCACATAAGCAATTTCTGTCTAAAATGGAAAATTTCCTTGTCGTCCTGCTTCCTCTGTCTTCTGAGTTGCTGTGACTGAATCTGGCTACAGCTGTCCAATAGTTCCTTTTACGTCTGCCATGTTTTATTGTTGCTCTTGACTGAGATAACACTAAGTGCCTCTGCTAACAGGAGAAGCCTGGAAATCAACAAGTGGGGTGCAATTTCTCTTACTTAAAATGATGCCTAAATTGCTGTTTGCTTTCAGCAGTGCTTAACTGATGATTTTATAGTGGGAATATTTTTTTTTTTTTGTGATTCTTTCTCACCACTCTCATAGCTAAAAAGATTTGCAGGCATATGATAATTGCTCTGACTTTGAAAATTGCTTCCTGGGAATGATTTATATTTGCAGCTCTCTGATGGGCCTGTAAGAATAGATTTTACAGAAATTTTCCCTGGCAATCATGGCTATACTGTCTGTGACAAAGTTGCAGTAGACAATTTTTAAGGGAAAAAAATTCCTCATTTGGATGTGGTTGTAAGAGTATGGCTATCATTCATTTAAATTGAATTACAACAAAATATTTTAAATATAATAATTAGGAAATAATATTGATGGTTTGAGGAATAAGTCTATAAAACCATATGTTCAATTTTCTTGTAACTTCATATTTGTGACTGTAACTTTCACCATAAGGAAAAACTTTTACCATTCTTTTTTTGGAGCGGAGCTTTACCTCCTCTTGAATATGGCTTTAGTTTCCTCTCCTCATGCCTCAAGCTGAATGCATTGGCTCCTTACCATGTGCCTTAACTCTGTACCCTGTTGACTTCAACTGAAAAAGTTAGGACTGGCTCAGAGCTGTCTGCTTGGAGCACAGGCAGGACCTGACAAAACTGGCTACGGTTGTCCATAGTATGTCCAAAAGGTTTCTCAATGTATGTAAGCAAAGTTAGTTCATACATTTCTAATTGTCGATATCTTGTGACTGAGAAATAGGCCTGACCACTGAGAGAGAATCAAACTGCAGTGTAATATTGGTTCTCTGAGTTCATTTTCTCATGGAGAAATATACTTGCTAAACTGTGTTGTGTATTATCTGCCATTGTCTTTGGTGGTTATAACTAAAATGTAGTGATGTAGCCTTAGTGAAGGTTTCTGAACAATCAGCTGTTAAAGGTGCTATACAGCATTTAACTCTGAATGCTGAGTGGCAGAATTCAGAGTCAAGTACCTTCTGTTAAAGAGTATCTGTATCTGAAACCTGTCCAGATATTGTAAAGATAAATCCTTTATAATAATTACTCAGTTATTTTTAATTTTTTTAATTAAAGTTGTGTCAATTAAAGCTTTGACAAGCATCACAAGTTCAGGATATTTTCTGAAAATAAAGGTATTGTTCTTTATTTCTACCATAAAATTATGCTTAATGGAAAATTGCATTGCAAGGTTGAGGATTAACTTGGAAGAATTTTCTCCTTATTGTCAATCTCCAGTAACTGGACTGAGCAGAGCAGGAGTCTATCGCAGAGAAGTATCTCTGTGTAAAAGCATGGCTTCAGAGTCCCCACAGCACAGGGACACACTATTAGATTCTTCCTTCTTCCAGCTGGTAAACATTTTGCTTATCATTTTGAAAGCATTTTTGCTGAAAAGAAAAATGAGGATAGGATGACCTCCAAAAAAGGAGGATTCTTCAGTACATCCACTTTCATAAAATATGTGTCTTTTTTAAACTAGTACTTAAATAAAGGTAAGGTCTGCATCATGCTGAGAATGCATATTCCTTGAAATTCAGTAAAAAGCCCCCAGTAAATGCTTACATGACTTTAAAAGGATTAGCTTTACAATATTGTGCACAAAAATTAAGTTTCTAATTTGATCCATACAGCAGAACATAATTATATTACCTTCTTCTCATGATGCACAAACTCTTTTTGTGTTTTTTTTTTATGGTATTATCCTTCATGCTATCTTGCCTATAGCCCTGCATCCTTATTGTGTTTGAACTGGATCACAAATGAAAATTTCTCCTCCAATCCTCCTCAGCGTTTTACTTTCAGTATGATTATTTTAGCTTGGTTCAATTTTCTGATCCAGTTCACTCTGTAGGACTACAGGTAGTTATATTTACAAAAGCAAGTGAGCAGCACGGATGTGGAAACAAGCATAAGGCAGAGAGAGGAAAATAACTGCTTAAACTTGTATTGCTGCAGAGAGAAATGTCTATGGACACACAGCCTCAGTTAAACATTTATGAGGAGTTGTGTGGATATACTGTGCACATATCTAGGATCAGTGCAATTTTTCTTTCTTTCATAAAGCACTTGTCATCAATCTTCTGCAAGCAGTAAGTGAAAGCAGAAGCTGTCATCTATGCCATGGTATTTGCCTTACACCCTGCAGGCAGCAAACATCAGCTCTCTTAAACACCAGGCCTTTCTCCTTTGCCTTTTGATAGCCAGAATTTTTGCTTTGTCTGTCATAGTGTTCAACATAAACTTGTGTTACATTGTTTTCCCCTTCCTTCATTTTAAGCATCGAAAGAACGATGGAGAATTTTTCTCTCAAAGAATGCCCTGCTCTCATCCCACCTGTGTGTAGTACCTGCTAGGCATAGGAAAGCAACTGTAGCTGGATAGCGTTGGGAGAACTATATTCATGCCATAAAAAACTGATTTAACATAATATACAAAACAAAATACAACAGAGCTACAGAAGAGTATGTTAGTGAAACATATGGTTTGACTTTGCAGTCTTTCAGAGAGTAAACGTTTTGCCTCAAGAATTACAGACTTAAACTTTAAATCTTCATTTACTGAGATGACTGCATGATATTAAGCATTGTGTTCTTCAGCATCTGGATGTAATGAGATGCTTTAAGGAGAGTGTCATTCTTGATATTCTGCCATAGCTCTAAAGTGCTTATTCTCTACCAGTTTGCATTACAAATGTGTTTCTTTGCCCAAAGTAAAATTAAAAAATATATATTCTTTTTTGTTAGGAAACTCACCATTAGCATGTGTGATTTACAGACTCATGCTCCAAATTATGAAAAGAGTATATAACAATCTTCGTGGGTAATTGAGAAAATAATGCAGTTCATGTCATTTTTGCCAGTTAAACAAAAAAGGACAAAGTTTACAAAAGGACCCTTATTCCTATTCCAAATTCTAACGGCCCCAAAGGAATCAGGACTTGGTAAAACATAACAGCTATTTTTAGTCTCTTGTGTAACAACCTACTTTATAGCTTTTAAAAACTTCTAACTAATACATTGCCTTGGTGATGTGCACTAGCTTTTGTGGAACTGTTAGAACTGAGTCGGTATGTACCTTTAAAAAGTATAGTCATTCATTTATTTAAGCATTTCTCCTGCTTTCAAAAGACTTCAGTATAAACAAATAAAATTTTAAGTAGTGAAGGCTGAAATCCTGGTTTTAGACTAACATAAATGTCATACTAATTGTAGAGTACAGAAGAAACATTGATTGGGATTAAACTGGCAATTCATATTTTTCAGCATTCTGTCTTGGTAAATGTACAGAATAGGATGCTGTAGAGACAGATGTAAGAAAGCTTGCAGTGGATAAGTTTGGAATTGCTGTTCATACAGCTAGATAGGGTGTCAAAACAGTGAACAAAATGCTCAGTTGGAGTGCACTGCTCTATTTCCAAACAATTAAATACTTTATTCTTTTTTTTTGTTCCACAGTACATTGGCACTTTAAATGAGCTATGTATGTTGACCCTTATAAAAAGAAAATTAAATCCTTTTGAAATGATTGAAAGCTCTTGGGCTTTCAAAAAAAGTCTTGGATACATAATTGTCATTGAAATTGAAGTATATTATCAAATAATTGAAAATTCTGATCTGTAATGGCTATATTTATTCTGGAAAATTTTGGTGGCAAATACACAGGCTCATTCAATGGTGTTGAACCTGGATAGCACAGGACAACAACCTAGTTGCATACTGGCCATGTCTGAACTGTCTATCTGTAACTGCTTGCTCTTTTTAAAATTCAAAATGACACCCAGAAATTGTCTGAGACACATACTTGATTCAGGTTAAAACTGCATTAATGACCATCCTAACAGTTTTACAGATTAGATTATTTTGTTCCAGTGCCTGGAAATGTTCTATGGCAATGCTTGCTTTCCTAGCACCAGTATCATGGAATCATAGAATGGTTTAGTTTGGAAGGGACCTTTAAAAATCGTCTAGTTCCACCTCCCCTGCCATAGGCAGGGGCATGTTCCATTACTTCAGGCTACTCAAAGCCTCATCCAACCTGATTTTACACATCCATGGATAGAGAGTCCACAATTTCTCTCGGAAACATGTTCCAGTGCCTTACCACCCTCATGGTAAAGAATTTCTTCTTAATATCTAATCTAAATCTATCCTCTTTCAATTTAAAGCCATTGCCCCTTGTCCCATCACTACAAGTGATGTGCTTGTAAAAAGTCCCTCTCCATCTTTCTTATGGGCCCCCTTTAGGTACTGGAAGGCTCCTCTAAGGTCTTCCTGTAGCCCTCTCTTCTACAGGCAGAACAACCCCAACCCTCTCAGACTATCTTCACAGGAGAGGTGCTCCAGCCCTCTGATCATATTTGTGGCCCTCCCCTGGATTTGCATCATGAGGTCCATGTCCTGCATACGTTGTGGGCCCAGAGCCAGAATACAGCACTCCAGGTCTAGTCTCACAAGAGTGGAGTAGACTGCGATATTCTCCCTCAACCTGCTGGCCATGTTGCTTTTGATACAGCCTAGGCTGTGGTTGGCTTTCTGATCAGCAAGCACATATTGCTGGCTCATATTCAGTTTTTCTCTCAACAGTACTCTCAAGTACCACCCCCCCCCGCAAGCTCTCTGCAGAGCAGCTCTCTGACATAAATTGTCTTAGATCACAAATGAGGCCAATGCAGTAGTTTCATGAAGGTATCTTTTAGGAGATGACATTTTAAAAATGTGTTTGAAATTTGCCTTGTGGTTTCCAATAGACGCTTGACTCAAATGTGTTGCATTCTGTATAATATGAAAACCAGAAACTATATTGACAATATTTTAAAAACAAAAAAGCATTACTAAAAATGCAATAAAACCAGTAACAACTGGTTTGATGAAGTAATTCTTTAAATTTATGCTACAAAATCTTTTCTAAACTGCTCAGAATACATACAATTAATCCTTTAAAGGATTGCACAAATCATTTTGTTGCTCTTTTTTGAGGCTATCTATATAAATAAATTGTATTATTTTCCTTAATTTAAGGTCCATTCATATCCAGAGGAAATTTCACTTACCATCTCCTTACTCTGTCCTAGTCTTTCTAATTATCCCAATTTACAGGAAAATTGTTTCACATTTGCCTATGAAGTAACTTCCTTTAAATGAAATGTCAGCAGGCAACAGTAATTGATTAAAAATACAGGTTCGCTGTGTATCCTTCTCTTTTATAACTCCTACACACTATGAAATTGCTCAACAACTAAAACTTAAAATGATGCTTTTATAACCTAGACTGAATCTACATCTGTAGAATTCAATCTTTCTGAAAAATAATGATACATAATGTATCACTGACCTCATGCTTCCTGAGGTTCATTTGATAAAAGACTATTAGCAGTTCCTTCTCATCTGTATGCTAACTTCACTGATCAGAAATGGTAACATATTGAAAGTTAAATGTCTCACAGCAGAAAATAAATTCTATTAATACAAAAATAACATATAGCTACTCTAATAATAAAATTTATGACATGATCTGTGTAGAATTTTTACATTAGGTTCAGAATACACACCCTCAGATTTACAGTGTTAGAAAGCATGACTAGCATTTGGGGGCTGTGTGGGGTGATAGGAAAAATAATGTAATTCTTTATTATTTCCCACGTTACAAAATGAAACTCAATTTTTTTATCAATAATTTAAAATGCAAAGTGTATTTTATAAGGTTATTTAGTGCTCAGTCCTTTTTTCTCCCCCTTTCTTTCTTTTTTTAAAAATATTTTTCTTTTCTCAAATTTTTTTTTTCTTTATGCAAAGAGGAAGCGGTAGATATGTGATGAGAGGTGATACAGAAAAATCGCTTCCATGGGACAGACATAAAAAAGCTTTTCCATCCCATCAACTCCATGGGACAAAGAATAGGAAAACTGTACCCATTTAAAGACTTCAACATACCTTTTTCTCTAGGTTGTTGTTTTATCTGTGCAAGTATGTTGGAGAAATCTATGTGCAAAATAGCTGTCTCTTTTTAAGGTCATCTCTTATTCCTGTTAAACTGCTTATAGTTCACAGGAAACAACACTGAATAACATTCCCAATGTATATTTAGAAATAATTGAACATTAACTCTGAAAAATGTAATAGTCAAAGGTATATGTTTTCCATGGGAAAATATTTGGGTAGGCAGTTCCAGCTTATATCCAGAGGGAACTCCGTTTATTTCCAGGGATATGAGCACATATCTGGTGAGCTGACCTTGACCAGCTGCCAGGTGCCCACTCAGCTGCTCTGTCGCTTCCCCTTCTCAACAGGTCAGAGGACAAGAGACAATAAAAAGCTCATGGGTCGAGATAAAGACAGGGACATCACCTATTTACTTACCAATTATTATCATGAGCAAAACACACACATCTTGGGGAAATTAACTTCATTTGCTGACAAAAAAAGAATAGGATAATAACTAATAAGGAATCTGGAAAACACCTTCCTCCCACCCTTCCATTCTTCCCAAGCTCAGCATCACTCACAATTCTTCTGTCTTCCTCCCCGAGGTGGCACAGGGGCACAGGGAATGGAGTTTATGGTCAGTTCATGATGCTTGATCTTTGCTTCTTCTTCCTCCTCATGCTCATCCCCTGCTTCTGTGTGGGGTCCAGCTCACAGGAGACAGTCTTTCATAAGCTTTTCCAACATGGTTCCTTTCGGCAGGGTGCAGTCCTTCAGGAATGAATTGCCCCAGTTGGGGTCTGTGCTACGTAATAGGTCCTGCCAGCAAAATTGCTTCTACCTGAACTCCTCTCCACAGGTTCTGCCAGGAGTCTGCTCTGTCGTGGGCTCTCTATGGGGTTACACCTTCCTTCAGGGTGCATCCACCTGCTCTAGTGTGGGGTCCTCCAGAGGCTGCAGGTGGATACCTGCTCCACCATGGACCCCCATGGACTGTAAAATAACAACCTACCTCATCAAAGTCTTCATAACAGACTGCAAGGAAATGTCTGCTGCTGCTCCTGGAGCTCCTCCTTCCACCCCTGCCTTGGCATCACAGAGTTCTTGTTCTCACATGTTCTCAGTCTTCTCTTGGAGCTGCTGTTGTGCAGCACTTTTTACCTGTTCTTAGATATGTTATCACAGAGGTACTACCAATGTTACTAATGGGCTCAACTTTGGCCAGAAGTGGATCCTTGGAGCCAGCTGGAGCTGGCTGTCTGAAACATAGGAACAACTTTTGACATCTTCTCATGGAAGGCACTGGGCCCCAACTACTACCAAAGCCTTCCCATGTAAACCCAATGAATTATGTCATATGTTATAGTATTTTGTTGAGGTTGGAAAAATAATAAGAGAAATTCTTAGAGACCTGAGAAGTTTAATTAATTTTCTGAAGTAAACTTAAATAAACTCAAATAACAAGTCTTGTCCAGAATGATTAAACATACTATGTAGTCACAATCCAAGCTTAATTTTAACATAACTAAGAGTGCATCTTTTGAAAAGCTGCTGTTTGTAAAGGAAGTTTTGCAAAATTATGAAATTGATAGATGCTGTAAATGCAGAGTCATTACTCACACAACGTTATTGTACTAGAAGCAGGACATTGGCTTGAGACATCTTTTAAAGGTAAGGATTTTAAGCAGCAAATGCTAATATGCAGGAATTTGTTGCCAGAGGTAATTGTAGAGACAAACACTATCTACAGATAAAAAATGGATTATACAAACTCAAGGACTATAAATAAATACAGAAGGCCTACAAAATTATGTACCTCCCAAGAGTAGAAATTGACCGGTAAATCTCAGGAATATTTTAAACAAAGAACTATAGCTATATCAAGTGTTGTTTTGTTTTTATGTTTTTTTTTTTGGTTTTGGGGGGAGTTTTTGTTTGTTGTTTTGTTTTTGTTTTGTTTCTTTTGGTTTTTTTTATTGTTGTTATTCAATAACTCAAACTATTGCACATCTTTGGTTCAGTCTGTTCTGTTGTTTTATTTTTGGTTCATATTTTAGGACATAAATTCAGTTCTAGCAATGGTGTGGAGATGAGGGGGCACTCAATAAACATCTGAATTGAATTGATATGTGACTGAAATTCCTGAGTTTTTTATATATCTATAACTGTAGCTTCTAAACACAGGAAACTGTCTTTTCACGATGATAGTTAATGTTGATGAATGGTGAGAAAAAGGCTTGGATGATGCATGTGATAATACTACTTTGCAGTAATTAAAAATGGCACAATAGTCCCATTTACAAGTGATTCACATGAGCTGGAATTTTTTGTTATATTTACAACACAATAGACCTCCACTTCTCTTCAAATAATGATGTTCATTGCAAATCATTGTTCTAGGATTTATGTTTTAAATTTCTCCTTTATTAATTTTCTCTTTCCATGCTGGCCCTTTCACATCTTGCCTAACACAATGAAATTATTGTTGCTGACAGTGACTTTTAACCACAGCTGCAATCAACCTACTGCTGCAAGGATTTTAGTACAAGTCTGGACAAGTTAAGTGATTTTTTTTTTCCTTTTTAGAAAGTCTTGGATAATAGCATAATCACTGACCTTTTTCCTGTTCTGCAGGTGCAATTAATGGTTAATTGTATCTGTATCTGAAATTTGCTCTTCTGTAGAATAGGATCAAATAAATAAACCTGAAAAGAAGTGTGCTTGTAACTTGTACATAACTTCAGTAACAAGTACCTTTTGTTTCCTTACTTTTTCCTCCAAGTGACTGCTGGGTCCTAAAAATGAGAGACCTGTAATGAACTGATGTTGCATTTGGAATATTTTGTTACAGAATAGGGGTGTGCACTTTCCCCTTAGCTCTGTGAGGAAATCAAAGGAGTCTTGAAGGATATATAAAGAAAGAAAACAGAAATTTATTTCAAAGATATTTATTTTAAAGCGTACATGGAGAATCAAAAATTGTGATCCTTGAATAATGTTTTAGACTGACGTGAATTGCTTTAAGGATGTAGCTCTTTGGCTCCAATAAGCAGTTTAACAATTGGTCTGCAATTAATTTCCAAAACAATATCTCAGACATACCTTCTCTCTGTTCAGTTTCTCATTATACCATTGGATTGTTCTTGACCTTGCATAACTCATATTGAGTCATATGCTTACCTGCCCGTTGAATTACATGACCTTTGATTGATCAGTAAAAAATCAATTATATCTCGCAGTTGTTACTTGCAGTGTTTTTTGTCTGTTAAACAGACTTAATGTCCTATATTACTTCATAGCTGTGACTTGACCAGACAAAAAGCGATGTTTTATTATTAGAAGGCTGATTTTAATTCCTTGGGAAAATTCTTATCTGAATGTAGGATATTAGCTCTCTTTTACAGAAACATCTTTCCACAGTTTCAAAGTTATTGAGTAACCCTTTATCTGAGATACAGGGTGTGGGAAAAGAAAAAAAAAAAGAAAGAAAAAGATTGAAACTGTGTAGTCATAAAGCTAAAACAAGTGTTTGATCCAGACATTTCAGTTTGATTTTCTTCCAATATGAAAACTAGTGTATAGGAGAGTGTTCAGTTTTAGTGCAGTAAAGAAAAAATAGAAAGGTAGGAAAAGAAGCATTTCTCTTTAAGACCTACTTTAGCAAAGAATAACTATTACTGTCTCCCTCTGAGTACAGAATGCTAGAAATATGTTATTTTCACACACAACTAAAGTTCAGAACTTGAATTCTTGCTCCTTTTGATTAATAACATGAGTCCGTCCAACTTAAGGCAGAAATTTGGGCAAGGTAGTGATTTGATCTGTTTTAGTCACTACTATCATGGTAGATAGTGGCCATAGTCAAGTATCAGGGAACACGTTTTAATATTTGCTATGATCCTCTCTGAGGTTGTAACTGTGCCATGGTTATGGTCCATCACTAGGACAAGAATCATCATCATCATCATCATCATCATCATCATCATCATCATCATCATCATCATGGCTAGGCTTCGTGAATGAAGATTTGCGAGGGCTCTACCCACACTTGCTACAAGCACACTGGTGGCTAAAAAGGCCGATGTGAGATAGGCAAGTCCGATTGCAAAAGGCACAGTGGAAAGTCTCCCAACATGCAACTGTTAATTTTGACACACCTTTAGAGGCAGGTGTATGCCTTTGTCTTTTTGGGTTTGTTTTTGTTTGACCACATGGAAGATGCCCGCTGACTGTGGCAAGCCAACTGGGTGAAGGGTGGAGATGAGCTTTGGTTAGGCCACCTTTTCTAGGCCCCTCTCCATGTGGAGCAAGCAGTGCTGTCCT
>JAWWEE010000105.1:74564678-74597328 GCA_035221455.1 Xenops minutus | reverse complement strand
GAGACAACTCCATGGGGGACACCTGGGCAATTTGGGTGTTTGCACCTGGGGGCTTATTTTCTCCTCTCTCTCTCTCTATTTGGTTTCTTTTCCTGTTTACTTGGCCACCTTGGGTAATAAAACTGCTGTTTAGGTTAAGTTTTCTGCGGTGTCTCGGTTTTGGCTTCCACATCCTTTCAGACCCCTATTCTCCCTGGAACAAGTTGTCCTTCTCCTAGGATGGTTGCTGGGGAGCTAGCGAACCCATCCTGCCAGTGGACACACTTTGTCTGACCCTTCAGTTGAGACCTGACTAGCATGGGAGACCCTATCCGAGGCATGATCCACTGCTAGCACAGCTCGCCACCTCATAAGGGCACGCAAGCTTCTGCCCTGCGACAAGGGGTGTCCATGGAGAAGAGGACAAGAATAAACAATTATGAAATCTGCCATATTCATGGCAGCTGAAATACAGTAAGGCTGAGAGTGTTGTGGCTGTACCTTCAGAGCAGGATTTAGTCAGTGGACTCCTGGCAAAATTTTTTCTCATACTTGAATTTTCTTCACATACTCCTGTGCCCCCTTCTTCTCATCACCTCATTCTAGAACCCTCATCCTTTGAATTCCTTTTCTCACATGTCCCTAAATACCAGATTTTTCTTATATGCAAATCTTTTATCTTCACATGACCCAACTCAGATCTATAAACACCATTCTCTTTACATCTTGCAATTTGCTTTTGACTTTCCTGTTGTCCTTCTTACTACTGCATTCAGCTACATAAGCTCTGATTCTTGTAAAAACACATACAAGGCTGTAGGCTGTACAAGGATGTAGGCTGCAATCATTAGAAAAAAACAACTTCATATGCAATTTTTAAAAAAAGCAATGATGATGGAAAGCTGATACTGATAGTCAAACTTTCTTCAAACAAATATTCATGGGCTTTACAATAACATGTACAGTTGTGTTATTAAAGTCTTGTTAACAATTAATTTGCATTAAAATCTTAAGCCTGTTGTACCTAGATAAATATACTGATTGATTAACTCTTAATGCTTCTGTTAGTCTTCCTTGTTAAAATCTGTGTATTTTCCTTTCTTTTCCTCTTTTTATTTTTTTTTTTGAAGGCATAAAAGAGAAGATTAGTATTTTATCTGTGAGTGAAACTAGGACTAGTCCAGGACTTTGGCCACTGCTATAGCTGCATTCACTGAATCATGCTATTTCAGCAGTAGCCACAATTCTTCCATGCTCAAAACTGTCATTAAGTAATCTGTATGTACATAGAGTAAACTTACATAGAGATTTACCAAAGTGCTGTGGGTTTAGTTTAAAACTAAATGATAAAAAGATACAAGATATAGAAGTGTATTTCTTGTTATTTCTTGATATGCCCAAAATGAAAATTTGAGAAAACTGATGTGTTCCACCAAGAAAATACTGAAAACCTTCAGCACTTTTTCTCAGTAGTTTTAGGCAAGGGTTATTTATTTTATGTAAAAATAATCCCAAACCTTCACATTTTTATCTCAAACAAACAATGGAGAAAATTTCCAAGTCTGAATTTGTTTGTTTTTCCTATACCAAATAATTTGATGTGATTACTTATGTTTAAGAATCCACACCCTAAACTGGAACCTTTTACTTACATTTTTAAATACCTTTGAGATCCTTGAGCAAATGACTATGTTTGTCAAGTGAATCTTCCCAAGTTTATGTAGCATATAGCATATGATTTTAGAAAGATGAGATACATATGCTGTACCTAATTACAGAAACATGGCTTGTAACCCTCCGAACCAAGAGCGTCCCATCTTTAGACATGAGAGTAATTCTTTCAGTTATGAGCTCTAGTCTTGCATCAGACTAGACTGATACCTGTGTCTGGATAGCTCTTCATCCCTTCTCATCCACTTGGGGTTACTACCCCTGTAACAGAAAAAGTGTGGAAGATCATGTGTCCAGACTTTAGCTGGAGCAGTTCATGGCTGGGATTATTAAACTCAGTTATCATTGCTTAAAGTTCACCATAGTTCATTGCTTATAGCACAAGGGACTATGAAAGGTGGCAGTTCAGGACCCTCCTTTACAATACGTGTTGGTCTTAGCTGCCACAACTGAGGAGCTGCCAGTTCCTGCTGTGGCAAGAAACATCCTTGCCTGTGAGAACAGACTTGACAAGACTGTCAAAACACCAAAAAGAACTATGAAGCTGTAGGAATACAGCTGTTGGGATTTGGCAGAAGACATAAAACTGGATCTGAAGATAGAAGACACACTTAACCAATTTGGGAATTAATGAAATCTGCTGGGGATATGTTGTATCCACTTGCTCAGTAGAGGTTTCATATGCTACACTGGGATGTTTCACTCATACACTCATTTGGCATAGTACTCTTAACTTGCCTTAAGGAACTTACTTCACTATTGACTTGACAGGATTTGTTAAACTTCATTACATTCTTTGAGGTCTTTTTGCTTGCACTAACATTCAACTTAATTTTTTATGATGCTTCAGTATGGATCTTTGAAGGATGCTTCAAGTTTGTTTTCAGACGATACTTGTTAGCATCTTCTCAGTTCACTGACTTTTTTTTTTTTTTTTCCTGTTGTGTTACAGTAGGATCAAGGATTTAATTTTTACATAATAGACTTTTATTATCTGATTATCAGAGTGAAAGAGAGAATGTGGAAACAGGTCCTTAACTGAGGTAAACTTGTGGGTAGGGGGTTTTTGGTTGCTTTAAGTAAAAATTTTTAACAGATTATTTTACTCACAGTTCTCAGAAAGTGAGATTTTGGCCAATGGAATTTAAAGAAATCTGACTCAGGAAAGTAAATTCATTTTGCCCACTAATCCAAGAAAGAAAAAAAATCTCTCAGAGCCACTATTTCCCATGTTGCTTTCTTTAACATGTCTTGTTTTTCTGTCTCCAGAAACCCAGGTGGATTTTAGACAATCGTATATTGATTCTGAAGTTCTTGAGATCCCTTTTGAAATGAAAAAGACAAGAGTAGTATATTAAAATATGTTTCAAAGGGAGTTTGCTACAGCAAAAGTAGCTGCTCTTCAGTTGTCTTCATGCCTCTTTATATTTAACAGCTCTTCTTGTAGCCACATCATCCTACATTTAAATGATGGGCATTTTGGAGTGGACAATCAGTAATACTAAACATAAAGTAATTGGGAATAAGAGTGGTGGAGGTGAAGTGGTTTAGTAAGAAAGAAAGAGACAAGGAAAAGGACAGAAGGAGAGGTAGCCTTTTAACATTGCTTCTTACCAATTCAGGCAACTCAAACTGGTCGGAGACTTTTTTCTGAGGTTCATGCCTTGCTCCTTCCTTCACAACTAACACCATGCAGGACCTTTGGGCTCTCTGTCTCTCCTAATCATTTTCATTTTGCTATCATATGGAAGTTGAGCAGCAGATACATGTTATATCTGCAAGTTAGGGCTTTTCAGATGGCTAGATCAAAAAAATTCCTGTAGGAGATTTTCAAAGTTCACTCAGTTACTGCCTGCATTTTCTTACTCCTTTCTGTCAAATGAATGTAGTTCTAGGGTGACTGTACTACATAGTGTCTAGAGACTGTATTTTAAAATAATGTGAATTTTTGTAGTCATCGACACTTCTGAAAAAAAAAAAGGGTAGCATGTGCTGCGCATTTTACACTATACTAGCTTGATGTAAGATAGTATTTTTCAGGAACTGCTCTCACAAAAATACAGGTCTGCTATTTGTGTAATCACAGTGAAAGAAAATCCATTCTTAGAATGATTTATGAGCACGTTATTCAAAGTGATCACTTTAGGCAGTAGATCTGTGTTTTCACTTAAGTCTGCATTAGAAATTCAAAGGACAGAATGGATGGACAGGAATTTTTATCTCATTTCCTTCATAACAAGAAAATACTTCATACTGAAAAAAAATGTAGGTAGTTTTGGAAAAGGCAGTTTGGAAATCTGATGGAAAATTTTAAGATTTGTCATTATAGGGAACTACTTCTGGTGAGAAAAATGTTTTTTTCCCTTCAAATCAAACTGGGCTTATGACATGCCAGTTTAATTATGGTCAGGCAATTATGGGAAAACATACCATCCTTAGTTGATACATAAGCCATAAGATGAAAATGTATTTACATTTTAAAAAATCACTTTGTGTGATTTGGCATACTTAGTTTACACTTGTGATGGTCTTGATGTCTTAGTACAGTTGTGAAGATATAGTGTATCTTTTTTCAAAGGACCAATAAAAGTGCCCAAATTAGGAGCAAAACTATCGATAACATTTGAGAGGGCATTGGGAAAGAAACCCTTTTACAGGTGAGTTTAAGTCAGCACACATGACTCTAATAACCATGTTCAAAAGAATTGTAGGAGTGTAATCTCTCTCAATGCTTTTTAACCTAAGCTGTTTGGTTAGATGGTATAAAACTGGACCAAAGATCATTATCATTCTAGTGTACAAGAAAGGCGGGCAATCCATGGTAAGCAAACACCCAAATATTCTTGAGGAGGGAGGGAAGCCCTATAACTCTGTAAATGAGACTTGTCAACAAAACTGCAAATAGATATATTTTAATTTTTGCTTTAGTGAGAGGTGCATATTTATTTGTGTTTGTTCCCTTCCTCAACTGACAATGAGCAATGCAGAACAGTGCATGCAGCTTTTGCATAAGCTAATCAAGAAATCCATCCTTGAGTCTCATTTAAATTGCATGAAAACTGAAGTGAGAAAGCATTGGTGAAGACAGAAAGGTTCAGCTGAAAATGAACCCAATTTATAAGCAAGATAAATTAAATACTACAGTTGTATGTCTAAATAGAAAATACTGAAATAGTTCAGGTGACTGTATTTGTATAATCCTGGTTTTTTTTCAGTGCATGTACTCCAACAGCTAATTGTGAAAAAGTTGATACTGCCATTGTGTGAATTGAAAAAGAGGAACTCTTTCTTCTCCTCATGATATGAAGAATTATGTGGGAAATGGTTGTAGTACCTCCTTTTTCAGCATCTTCTGTTATACTGTTAGTGATTGGAATGGGTGAGACTTGAGGAATTTTTCACTGAATTTGGATTTATCTCTCAAAAAGTTGCTATGTGTATTCTGAAAATTAATCACTTTACATCTAAAAAATTCCTGATCAGTAGGAATATGTTAGTACTGCAATACATCAAGAGTAGGTCCAAATGTACTGTCACAGGCATTTGTTCCCTGTGGAGAATTCCACCCCATTTAAACTACATACAAATACAGCCGTTGTAGGTATTGTCTATAGTACAAAGCCAAAAGAAAGAACTGTAATAACTGGCTGCAATTTTGTACAGAAAATTGCATCCAGCATTGAGGTGTGGGTTGTCAGGATCCTGAGGATACTGCTAATTCTTGCTGGCCCTGCCAACTTTCCCAGGGCTCCCCCTAACCATGCTCAGAGAGAGCACCATTTGAGCCCCTCAGAGACATCAGTCCCTCCCCCAGGGATGCCACACCAGGGCTGGTCTTCAACTCCCCAAAGCCATGCCCTGTTGACCCCAGTGTGGTGCCCAATGTCCAGACTGAAGGCTTTTCAAATCATAAGTTGTTGTTGGACTGTATGTTTTTGTGATAAACACTGGCAATGTGCAGAGTCAGTTGAACCTTTCAATAAAATAATTTATTTGATATTTTGAGTCATATTTATATCTCTTGACAGCAGAATAGGTCAAAATTAAGATCAATGTTTTCTCTGTTGCAGAAAGATGCTATTTAAACCTAAAAATAGACACATTCAATTTTATTATGTCATAGCCTGCCCTAAGGGAAAAAAAAAAAGATTATGTAAATTATTGGTAATAATCCTACTACTGGAATTGAAACCTGTCCTTCACTGTTATTAATGAAAAATCCTTCGGTAATTTTTCCTTAATTGACAGAGTCAAATTTCTGCTGATCATGTTCAATTTCACACCATGCTCTGTATGTGCTCTAGAACAATTATTGGTAAGCATTACATCGAATCTATAAGTAAAGTTGTAAGAAATGTCACTGAGTAGATGTTCACATATACTGGTAAAACTGTAAACCAGATAGATTAATACTTTTGTGTTGCAGGACAGAAAGCACACTCCCTTGGAAAATCTTCAGTCATTTATAAATCAGACAGCATAAAAGGAGGTAGTGCTTTCTAATACCTAGAACAGACTTCAAAGGTCAAAAAAAATAACTTTTTTCTACCGTTGTTGTATAAAGCAGCAGTGAAGGGAGTGAGTCACCTCAGTTATATTAGGGCTCAATGTGAGAAGTTAGAGGGCAGAAGTTATGCTCAAGGGTGATTCAGCAGAGAGACTCAGGGGACTTCTGGAGAAAAAAGGAAGAACCTCTGCTACTCATAGTTTCATCTTTTGCTTTATAAAAGTTATTGTATATTTAGTTACTGGCAAATGTTTCCCATTGCCCTAACCTCTTCCTTTTACTTCCTGCTCCCTTGCCCTCATTACTATAGAACCACAAAATCACGGAATGACTAAATATGCTGAGTTGGACGGGACTCAGAAGAATCATGAAGTCCAATCCCTAGCCTTGCACAGGACTGTCCCCAGGAGTCACACCATGTGCCTCAGAGTATCATACAAATGCTTCTTTAATTCTGTCAGGCTTGGGAAGCCTCTTCCAGTGCCCAACCACACTCTGGGTGAAGAACCTTTTCCTAATATCCAACCTAAACCTTCCCTGACACAACTTCAGGCCATTCCCTCAGGTCCTGTCACTGGTCACCAGAGAGAAGAGATCAATGCCTGCCCCTTCTCTTCCCTTACAAGGAAGTTGCAGACTGCAATGAGGTCTCCCCTCAGTCTCCTCTTCTCCAGGCTGAACAGACCAAGTACCCTCAGCCACTCCTTATACGGCTTTCCCTCCAGGCCCTTCACCATCTTCCTTGCCCTCCTTTGGACACTCTAGTAGCTGAACATATTTTTTATATTGTGGTCCCCAAAACTGCACACAATATTCAAGGTGAGGCTGCCCCAGTGCAGAGCACAGTGGGACAATGCCCTCCCTTGACCGGCTGGTGATGCTTTGCCTGATGCCCACCAGGACATGGTTGTCCCTCCTGGCTGCCAGGACATTGCTGATTCATATTGACTGAACAAAAACAGCTCTGCACAACTCCATTCACAGGGAGTTGTTCATGCTTTTCCAGGCCTTGTTAGTATGCATGTGAAAGTGAACTAGAAGTGTAGCATAGCCAGGAAGAACATGGCTGGCAGACCTGAAGCTGGAAGGAAATTCAATTATTAATTTTTAATTTAGGATATGTTTAATTTACCCAATGGTGAATAAAGAACGCAACAACAGAAACCTTGGAGCAAATGGATTTAAGCCTATGAAATTAATATTTAAACATGAGGCTATGAGGACAAATCAATAGACATATATAGATATGCTTCCCGCTCATTTTCTTTAAGCACATCATGAAATGTTTTCTAAGTAAGTGAATAGAAACTGAAAAAGGAGTGATGTCTTTCCATTGAAAATCACTATATTTTAAAACTTAGGATCGGTTAAGCAAATTAATAAACCTTTGTCAGTATTGCAATTCAGAAAGAATGCGTGGAGAACCTTTTTGCCACTTACAACTGCATGTAACTCTCAGATCCATAGACATCTATTTTTGTGGGGTAAGATTGACACTTCCAAAAAAAGGTTCATAATTCATATTTTTCAGTTAGGTCCTTGAAACTGAACAAAATGAAGTTGAGGGGTGAGGGATGGGAAGACTATGCATATAACACATATGGTCATGTTATCTATTGCTCCATCTGACCTTTTTTGACTGTCAGACTATAAAATATTAGAACTCACTAACATTATTTCCATGCTGTGACTAAATTAAAATGGTTTAAAAACAAGGGGAAATATGGGGAGGTCTGTGGTTTTGAGGTATTTTTTAGGTTTTTTGTTTGGGATTTGGGGTTTTTTAGTTGTTTTTTTGGGTTTTTTTGTTTGGTTGGGTTTTTTGCTTTGTTTGTTTGGGTTTGGGTTTTTTTTAGAGTCTGTGTTTGTTGTGGTTTATTTGCTTGTTTTAAGAAATAAGTACCCAGACTGTAGTATAAATACTGTTAACTGTTTAAACCAGTACTACATGAACTATTACTTGTGGTAGCACATGAACTTTTGTGAAATGTGAGGTGAGGTTTTTCACCCAGGAACTTACCAATCTAAGTCACTGTCTGAATGCAGTTTGGGCAGACATCTTTGTACAGGTGGTTGCAGATGATCTCTTGGTTACTACCTGGCAGGCAAGAGAAAGGGCACTTGCTAAGTTTGCAAGGGATGGGTTTTTTATCTGGCAGTTTGGTGATAGAAAGGTGAAGGTGGAAAATTGGTGTACTGCTTTAGGAAGCAGGAGAGAAGGAAGGGATGACAAGTGTGATCCTTGAGCCTGACATGAGACCAAATTACAAGCGGCTGAATTATTGCCAATGGTGGCAGCTGCTTGTTTCACCAAAAGGAGAATGTGTGTTCTGTCACAAAGTATTTGTGATTTCTCTGAGAATTATGAACACCATATTTACATTTTCATCTTTTAACAAAATATTTGTAATTTATATTGGAAAAAAATATGGTTTTGAAACATTTTGCTTTGCTTGACTTTTTTCACCTTCAGAAACATAACACTCAAAATTGCTTGGGAAAGGCATGAGGAAAGTCACTTGTCAAATACTGTTTTGAGTAATTCACCACTTACCTTTCAAATGCAAAATTTAGCTTGCAGGATGCTGATTTTTTTCATGATTCATTTTTGATTTATGACAGTCATATCAATGATAACATTTATGAGACTGCTACATTGGCATCTTTCATGTAATAAACATTTGTAGAGGAATTGAAATTTGGTAAATAAGAAGTGTTTAAAATTATTGAAACTGTTTACTGTCAGATGTTCCACAAACATCCTTTTAGCCTCAACAGGATGAAGTAAAAACAAAGTTCTTATTAAACAGATGCATTAGTTTCCTTAATTCCAATCTCTCTCTGGAAGGGATTAGACAAAATAGTGTTCAGAAAAAACTCTTTTTTTTTTTTTCTCCATCCTCTTACAAATTGTGGATTTTCAACAATACTGAAATGTGAGCTGTAGAACTGTAAAGAGCTATTTCCAGAATCCAAACAGAAGTGTAGCTGGTTCTACAAACACCAAGATCCATGCAATATAGTTTTGAGCTTACTTTCTTGATACCTAATCAGATACCTATATATCTTTCTGCATGTAAAACATCAGATATACTTCTGGACAGACACATTTATATCAAACATCTTATTCAATAGAAAATTATTTTTGAGAAAAATAAGAATAGATTAACATTTTTCATGAAGCTTGTTAATTCTGTAAAAGTTATTAAGAAATGTGTCCCTTTACCTTGGAACAAAAGTTGGAAATAAAATGCAGCAAGTGGCACTTATGAGAAAGGGTTTGTATATTGCAACTTGAACTATATTTTCTGTGATGCACACAGCCCTGGAATCCTGTAAAACTTCTTCTCTTAGTGAAAGATATCTTCATTAACAAGCTAAATTATTTGAAGTTGGGGTGGTGAGAAGAAAATAAACTGAAATTAATGGTGAAATTTTCAAGCAATATTAGGAAAAATCCCTTTCTCAGGTCTGGCAGGTGGAACACTGAAGGAATATGCATTTGTTTGCAATAGTAGACAATATCAAGGACAGTTAAACTCAAAACCAAGTCCTGATGGATCTGACAAAAAAGAACAGAAGGATTAATTATTTTACTCTGCCTAATACACCTTTGAGACTTGCTGTAAAAATTAATTTTTCATGAAGCCCTTTGACATCATTGTATGAAAAAAGTTTGAGAAATATTAGCGGTAGTTTTTCCATATAAAAATATAGTCTACTACTGCATAATCTTTCTCAGTAAAATACAGTAATAGTAAATTTGATTTTTATTATGTTTCTGTTATATTGTAATTATTTTTTATAATTATATATGTGCTCAGTACCTAAGCAAGGAGTTGCTTTTTAATTAATTACCATTGCTATTTCTGCAGATTAAAAAATACTGGTATAGGAAACACATGTGGAAGGAGAATATGTACTACAGCTTGAGGGAAACATCATTCAATACACAAGAATAATCAGCACTGAGCAAAAACTGGTGATATATTGTCTCAAGCATTTATATATCAAGGTAGAAATATTTGACTTTACCACTCAGGAAGTTAAAGTATCAAAGAGTATCTCTTCTGATAGGATTAAAGTATCCACTCTAAAACATTTTAGCACAAGCTTAACTGTTAAGTCAGCAGAAGTACTGATATTCAGAAATGTAAGCATGATTATGTGCAAATTTCTACAGAAGTAATGGTGGAATTCAGCAGCACTCACTGGGAATGGGAATGCTGGGGGGAAATTGAGTCTGGGAATTGTGATGTAACAATCTAATATTCCTCTAGGTGCTAGCATTTTTGGACTTTGTGGTAAACAACTTGGAGAAACACACCTGGGGAAAAAAAATTGGCAAATAACTGCTGCAGTTAATGTTTAAAATCTGGACATCTTGAATATATAACTACGATTTAATCATACTGTCTTTGACATAAATAGACTAGAACTCATTCTTGTGATAGATACATTTTCTTTCTGATAAAGAATCCTCTCTTTGCTTTACATATTTCTTTCCCTGGCAGTAAGTGTCACATTTACCTATACTTAAGCCAGTTCACCTCTCTGTTAACCTATCTGGTGATATTT
Source organism: Xenops minutus (assembly GCA_035221455.1). NCBI lineage: Eukaryota > Metazoa > Chordata > Aves > Passeriformes > Furnariidae > Xenops > Xenops minutus. The sequence continues at coordinate 74,586,593 of JAWWEE010000105.1, read as the reverse complement.
GCAATTATATAGCAAGCTTCAACAGGAATTTTACATCATTAAATATTACTGGATAAGTATTTTCCGCTTGGGTCTTTTTTTTTTTTTTCTTTTATGGATTAATGGAAACTATGTGTAATAATAAAATGTAAAAAATTTTAAGTTTAGACTGTGTGGATTTGTGTTTAAATTTTAGTATTACTTTTTTAACAAAAAAATCTTTTTTGTTTACATGAGGGTGGTAGAATTGACAAAAGATCTACTTCTCTCAAGTCATTAAATCCTCAGGGATGTCAAGGGTTATCATGTGTTTCTCTACTTTGGAACAAGGGTAACAATGGAGTTACCCAAGAAAGCAACACAGAAAGGTGTGACCTTTCTTTTGAGTTGATACCTATAGTCTGAATACTATTCCTACTTCACAGCCATGAGTTTTCCCAGATTTTCAGAGGAAAAGGTTGCTGTCAAGTTCGTGCATGGACACACAGGATTTCACTGAGTAAAAAAAAAATAAACAACTGGTGATAAGGAAGCTTCGTGCTTTAGTTTTCTTTTTTAAAAAAACTCTAGCACTGGGCAGCTAGAAAATGCTAAAGATGGTTTCCTCTAGATATGAGATAAAAACTCATGCTATTTACTTGATGCAGTGTGATGCCATACATTAGCTTCATGGGAATAGGGAAGGAGTCTTGTTTGGTAAGATTGTAACTTCCAGACTCTAATAAACTTTTTTCCAAACCTTCATGCCAACCATCTGCTAAAGAATCTCTGCAGAACTAGCCATCTGTTAAGTATTAAATCTTTTCTAGTGCTATGCTTGTGCATATTTTTTTTCAGGAATATTTAAGTTTTCTGTTTCAGCAGATACTGCACAAACAAATATGAATAAGTCCATTATCCTTATCATGAAAACTCTTGCAGTATACATACTCCAGATGGGTAACTTTTAGTATATTAGACACCATTCACAGGCAAACATACCATCAGGACATTAGTGGATTATCCATTATATAATTCAAAACATAAAAAATATTCCTATTATTTTGTGATTACATAATTCAAGATTAATAAATAGATAATGGCCTTTTCCTGTGCTCTGCTCACATTAATGGTGCTAGCGGTAATTTAATAATGTTTAGTTCTCTTGCAGTTGTTGTGCATAGAAAACTTGGAAACTGTAAAATAAAATTGACTTATACATCAAACCAGAAAAAAACCCCAATCTTGTGCATTAGAAAAAGATACTATGTAATCTCATTTGTGCCATTGGCAAATATACAGTATTGTCTGTATTGAACTTTTTATGGCTTTTGTAGTTGGTGGTGCTATAATAAAACTGTTTTATCGATGTGCTAGCTAGATGACTGCAGAATTATTTGTTGTCATAGATTTTTATAGTAACTTCAAATATAATTATCATTTGTAATTACCAAGAAAAATAAGCATAATTATTTTGTGCTGTATAAAGTAGCCAAAATATTTATCAGTTTAGTCACATTAGTATTTTACTTCTTTGAAGCATAACAACACTATAATATAAAATACATTATTTTCTAAAACTACAGTCAGCAAAGCACAGTAAATGTAAGAAACCACTAATTTCAATCAAGTAAGCTTTTGCCATAGTGAAAAATATTGTAGAAAGGGAAAAAATCTCTGACAGTTCAAAAGTACGATTCTGATGGCTGAGGTATCTGAGACATAATAATTGAGAGAATTAAATAGTGAAATAATATGCAAGACATTGTCAAGAATTTTTAACTTGAATTTATTTGCTGTATTCTGTGAGAGACATTTCCTTTAGAGAGAGTTCATGTCACATCTAGGTGACCAGAAGGTGAGTGTGCTGAGGTTCACTATTGCATCTATGGACAAATATTTTATAATTTAATATATTTATTATATTTTTACAGATAGTCTGGTGTACCTACTGTATGCATTATACTCTCCTTTGCATTTGGAGGATCTTTTCTTAAATTGAATGCTATAGTATTTATTTCTTCAAAAAATTTTTAGTGTTAGAAAGAGATGCAAGAGACTAATGGGGACTACCTACCCATCTTTCCTCCCATTGCTTATATCATTAAAAGTATGACAACACTCTTATTATTTCTGCTGTAGATCACATGTGAATATTGTGAATATTCTGGTTCTTAAAGAGAAGAAAAAGTTCAGATGGTTAATGAAATGCCATAATACTAAATGTTACAGTCTCCTTCTGTAGCTTTAAAAGTACTCAGTATTTTTGTTGTTTTTAGTGAAAATTATTTAACCCCTGTAGCAATGTACAGTATAAGAATTTTGGGACCCAATGAGTAATTATGAAGAAAAAGTGGTGAAACTTTTTTAAATTAAGAAACTTTGGAAATAGAAATGAATAAAGCTGAAGAAAGACTAAGATAAAATAAAGACAGGGAACACTTGTATAGTAAAACATTTAAACTTCTTCAACTCTCTTTCACTAGTTGTTCCTATTTTTCTACCTTAGGTCCTAGGCTTTTTTCTCAGCATGGAAATCACTTCAGTTTGTTTGCAAACACGTCAATGGTGTTTCATTTATTATTTCTCCTGTTTCCAATATTGGCTTTTGAGCTAGACCATTGTGCTCTTATAGAATCATAGAATCATTAAAGTTGCAAGAAACCTTTAGGGTCATCCAGTCCAACTGTACAACCAACACTGCCACTTAACCACTAAACCAGATCCACCAGCACAAGATCCGGATGCCTCTTGAACACCGCCAGGGATGGTGACTCCATCACCTCTCTGGGAAGCCTATTCCAATGCCTGACCACTTTAAGAGTGAAATATTTTCTTCTAATTTCTAATCTCAGTCTCCCCTGTCTCAGCTGAAGGCCATTTCCTCTAGGTGTCTCACTGTGGGCACGGTAGAAGAGACTAGCTCCCATCTTCCTAGAACCTCCTTTCAGGTAGTTGTAAAGAGCAATAAGGTCCCCCCTGGCCATTCTCTTCTCAAGGCTAAAAAAACCCAGCTTCCTCAGCCGTTCTTCATAAGACCTGATTTCTAAATCTTCCATGAGCCATGTTGCCCTTCTGGCAGAGAAATAGAATTATGTGTTTTTCAAGGACTTATGCTGTGAAAACATGCTAAAATGATTATGAAGCAACTGTCATGCAAGGTTATGTATGTGTGCCTTTAACCTTCCACGTTAAAACCAAGCTCAGTGTTTAATGGACTACAGTTTTTTGGGGTATCTTACAAAAATTCTGTAATATGGAAGTGTAGGTGACACTGGTGGGTAGCTGTCACAGTGCAGTCAGACGGAGCTGCAATGCGGTTCTTCTAAATCTGGGTTACTCGAAGCCCAGATTAAGGTACACAAATACAAAATGTTGGGGATCAAACAGGCAACTCGCTTTATTTCAACAATAAACGCAAGCAAAGGGGAAAAGCAGGGAGAGAGAGAGAGATACGAAAAAGCACAGGAAAAGTTATCAACACGAGTGAGAAGCTGCTTGCAGGCTGAAGACGCAGTGCAGACAGGCAGGACGTTCTCTCGGCGGCAGCAAGCGAAGGGGTCAGCCGAGAAGGGCAGGGACCGAAGGCAGGCAGGGGACAGCAGAAGCCGTAACAGGAGCGGCGAGGAGCGGGACCAGTAGCTGGGACACGGGAATGGACTGGACACGAGGCAACTCTGGGCATTGCCTTAAGTATCCTGGGTTCCCGGGCAAAGCTTTCCCTGGCCTCGATTGTTTACTTATAAATAATAAAGAAAAAGAAGAAACAAAAACCTATGTTGTTTTGAAGAGATCTGTGTCTTGAGGATATTGCATTTTGCATATAAGCAAGGAAAATCTGTGGTGCAACATCGTGTGATTGATTTATTTGATGTCCTGAAATGTAGGATCTTTGCAAGGATCTCTACAAGCTGAGCTGTCTGCAAACGCGAGCTGAGCTCCTTGATGTTTGCTCCTTGCAAACAGTCTGACTGCTGTGAAGTTAGGCAGGTGAAAGCAAACTGGCTAAGTGGTCTATTAGCACCTAATCGGTTTATCACACCGGATCGATGGAGAAGCAAACTGACTAATTAGAAACCGACTAATTATGTCATTAGAGCCAAATTAGTCTGTTACAGTAGCTGATGATAATAATGGCCAATTGAAGTAAATTTGCACTAGTATATTAAAAATTCACGTCATGGAAGAAAGTACAATAAAACCTTTTTCTTACAATTGTCATAAAAACCAGTTTAGCAGGAGAGACTATATAGATAAGCCTCCTGTAAAATAAACTACCTCTGACACTTCATTTTTTATAGAAATGTATTTTAACATAGATATGAACGAAATATAAATGAACAAGGGTTGAGATCAAACACAGTAAATAGATCCTATAGGCCACTGTTTAAGACGCCAAAACAGAATTAATAGCAAAGATGCAAAAATCCCAGTGACTTATTTTCAGACCTGACCTGTGAGAAAGTTCTTTCTTCAGAGCAGTTGAAAGAAGCAATCTATTAATCCTAAATTTTCTAAAGTCACTGTGATTTTTAAGCTACCTAATGCCATTGCAGATTTTCATGTTATTTTTTGTGTGGTCCATTACTGTTAACTAAGTGCAACTTTGGGGGATTCCAGGAATTGTATTTCTAATCAGCATAGTTGATGGCAGATGAAACCCCCTTTTCCAAGACTCGAGCTGATATGGATGATTTGTTACCTGGCAGTCCTTAGCTGTTGGTATAACACACGGAATGATAGAGGCATCTTCAAAAGTGGAAAAGACAGAGCTTTCTCAGTAGACTTTCATTAGAGAGGCAGTTGGCAGCTCCAAGATTCTGAGGTGTGAAAATAATATAAAGACCAGTCCAAATTCCCTCAGGTCAATAATACCTAAAGGTGAAGTCAGGTTTGTGGATTCTGCCCAGCCTTCATCTCTTATTTCAGAGAAGTAGAGGTGAGGATGAGAATGGTGTGCAGACAATCCAAAAAGGACTATGGCACGACAAAATCAAATAGTTAGAAGGAGATCATGTGCTCTTGGTCAGTCTAGTTTAAACTGTATCTAGGAAATAGACAGAGTGGACCAATAATGATTCTTGGTTTGTGTTTCATTATTTAGCTTGAGAGAGCAAAGGCTTTCTTGCTTTTTTGTATATTTCTACTTCAGTTCTAGCATTGTTCTTTTGGGTTTTTTTGTTAATTACCTAATTAGAAATTTCTAGAGCATAGGGAAACATTGAAGACGTTTGATTTATTTAAAGCTAGAGCAGATTAAGACAAATAATAGCAGTCTGGTTCAAAGGGAAAAGTGAAGATCTATTCACTATGCCCAGGACTAGAAATAATGGGCTCAAACTGCAGAAAGGAAAAAAATATTTGGCAGAAATTTCTAGAAGTTGCCAGTGAAACTGAATGCTGAAACTAGCTGTCTGGAAGGCCTGAGGAGTCTCCAGCACTAAAGATATTAAAGAAAAGGTCTTTTGTGTTTGCTAACACTTGGATGAATTAAATGAACTTCTGAGATATTTTTTAGTTTTCTTATGATTCTATGATTTTATGCTATCATATGGTACTAAGAAACCCTCAATGGCACCATGCAACAGAGAAAACGGCAGATAGACAAAACTGTAAAAACCATGGGATGCTAAGCCACTGGCATTTATGGCTGTTATTGGGTGGAAAATTCAGCAGGAAAAGCTGAATGTACTCCACATTAACAAGACAATGGTACTGTTTGTTAAGTTTGCTTTTGCCACAAACTTAATCTAACAGATGTGTTGTCATTCTTAAACCACTAAACATGAAAATACTTATCTCAATGGAACCTTGAAATTTGCATTTACCTTTCTATGATTTCCACTTTTTAAAATTTCATTGCCCTGTCCTGAAATCAAGAAAAAGAAACCTTTATATTTTATGACTTGTATTATATAACCGAGGTGTTTTGTTATTTACAACTTTATTGCAAAAAAAAAAAAAAAAAAGTTGTCTCAATCCCTCTGCACAATGATGAGTCCTTGCTTTTTTAAGACGACCTAATGTGAGCACTATTTCAAGTCTGACCTTATGCAAGACATCTGCTACTTCCTTGCTCCTTTAAGTCTTCAAAAACAGGCAAGCCCATCTGCACTATTTTTCTAGTTCAATATCAGCAAAGGCTGATTGATAGGATTCTCAATTCTCTGTATTTGAGCCTGGTTCTCTTCAGATACACCAGAAACTTCCTCCATGTTGCTTCAAATTTTCATTCACTGGTGAATTCATCACCTCTGTGTCAATACTTGGTCTTCTCCAGGTACCCTTGAGTAGCCCTTTGTGATCATGATGATTGATAAGTCTCTTGGATCAATGCTATGAAATTTTTAGCACAGATTTTCTAATACATATTTTAATGATGGATATGTCTGAAGCAAGACGCATAGTAATGATATGTTTTGAAGCCCTATTTTGAGATCATTATCCTTCTGATCTTTGAAGGTCTGATTATAAAGGACTCTTATTTCCATGATAAATAGGTGCTAAATTATTCCTGGCTTCCTTTACTCATAGTATCCACTCAGTGCAATTCAGGATGAATGAACAAGAGATTTACTAGTTATTACTGATGTTCTTGCTCACAGAATTACAAGCAAGTAGCATAAAAGTGAAGGTAAGGGGAAAGAACACCAGGCAATAGTGAGCAGGTAAGAGAACACAGATACTTCTGTTTGGAGCTCTGAAGCTGAAGACTTATTGTAGGCTGGGAGGGGGTAGGACAATTGACATGTCAGGTACTGTGTCTTAGAGCACTCTTGGAGAATAAATTTCTGGCTAATGGAAGAACTGAATTTAGCTGTGCTTGACCTGGCCTGTCTTAAGTCTTGCTGAATGGCATTCCACATCTTTTGTTGAGAGTGGCGAATGTGCATACCTAGGCAAAATGAGAAATATGATAGTTCTGTAATAAAAATCGTGTGTTTTACTGCAGCACGTTAGGAATGTTAAAATATCTCCAGCAAAATAAAGATCCTACAATTCAGGATATCAAATAAATAAATCACATGATGTTGCACCATAGATTTTCCTTGCTTATATGCAAAATGCAATATCCCCAAGACACATATCTCTTCAAAACAACATAGGTTTTTGTTTCTTCTTTTTCTTTATTATTTATCTATTTGAGATCTTGAAGTGCAGTGGTGTCCCTCAGGTGATGTATAAATATATAAACATGTCTGTGAGTACTCTGCATTAAGTAACTTGGATTTTTGTTTTTTCAGTGAAGGAGATCATACTAATGTGATGTTGCCTCCTATCAAACTGTTGATATGCTTAAACATTCCTAAAGCAGGGCTGATAGAATTACTCCCTATAATTACTACAACTGCTTACAATATATTGACCATTGATTGTATTAAATATATATGCAATTTATAAATTTTAAAATAAGAATACTTTGTTTTTCATTAAGCAATCACCAAGATTCCATAATAGCTTAATGTAATGGACTTTATCAAAATCTTTTATCAGAACCTTCTTCAGTTAATTACTGTTAATAGAGTACTTTGAAAATAAAAAAATGCAGTATAAGTGTTCAGTACTATAGTTATTTAAAAAAGTCTTTTTATAAACCACTTCACTAATGGTTTAATTTTAAAAGTTTATTTTATTACAAATTTTAAAAAATATATTATTTACATATGAAATATTCACTATTATGAAATAAAGAAAACAATTTAAATAATGGAATTATTATGTACTTAATAGCTAAGAAGTCTTCAATTTTTTATTTCATTAATTCCTTTGTATGCCTAATTTTATTCGTTCCCATCTTAGATTCTTGAACCTTCACTAGGCTGCACAGTATGTCTTTGCTGTCAGTTGATTTATATCTTTCCTCTCTATGTGTATATATGTCAGCTAAACACAACTGGTTATTTCTACTTCATGTTTAAAATAGCACCGAGTTTTTAATTTAGTCTTCAAATTTATTCCCTTCACAGTATTTTGTTTTCTGACTCAAAAGGAGTAGAACAACTTCTTTAAAACCTTACATTTGCGCATTTCTCTGCTTACAGAAGAGATACTATCACTTCATGACTTATCTGAAACTAGTTGGGCTCACTGCCAAAATGTCTTCCTCTTAATTAGCTTGAATCTTTGATGAGATAGTGGATAAAGTATTATATGTATACACAGAAATACTGAGACTTAAAATTGGCCGCAATTGCACTGCCATATAATTTAGCATGACCTCATTCTACATTTTTAGGGTTTCTTAAATGGTTCCCTGGTTTATCATGCAGATGAGATAAGGACTAAATTTCAGGAATTCTTAATAGTTTTCAACAGTGTAACAACTGTAAATGATTTCATTTGCATAATCATCTTGCAGCCTGTCTACACATAAGATTATTCAGATTGTTGTCTCTCAAAACTAATGTCTATTAATTGGTAAGGGGTGTCAAGGGCATTTATCTCAGCTGGGCAAAAGGAAATTTCAGATAAATTAAATCAAAATTCTTACTGAACTTAACAATGAGTGGGTAAATACATAAACAAATAGGATTGAATGGCACCTTTTTCCCTAGACCTACAGAGAGAAAGAAGGACAAAGTGTCATCAAATTTTCTCTTCCTGCTGCTAGCCTCCTAACTGGAGTTATACACCTCCAGAGCATTAGAGCCAGGGGCTACTGCCTCCTCAGATACCCTACTTCAGGTGCTTGTAGGATCACTTTAGTCCATGTAAATCAGATTAGCATGGATATATTATTTAACATTTTTAAGCAGTGCTGGTTTGTTGTGAATAAAAAGTCAGGGGAAATACTCACATGACAGGTCAGAGAGACAACAGTTGCCTCTGCGGCTGATGACAGTAATATTTCAGCCAGTGCAACTGCAGCTGGAAGAAAATTGTGACTATGCTAATGATATGACTGTAAAGACTTAGCTCTAGGTTAGTTTAATGGATAAACGCATTCATGTGTAGAGATTAGAGTCCTTGTTAAATCTGTACATGCTTAGGCCTTAGGCTGTGACTACGACTTGCAGTGTCAAAAATTTGCAGTGCAACATCCTAATTGAAACTGCAGTGGTCATAGGAAATTAGTTTGGTACAGATCTTCTCACAGTTTTTTGGTTTTTGTTTTTTGGGTTTTTTTGGCCAATGTTCCTCAACTCTGCTGAGCAGAGATTTATTAAAGAAGGGTGGGGAAAAGAAAAAGCTACAAAAAGGAAGAGCTCTCTAAAAATGCTGCCTGCTGCAATGTGTCTTCCTGTGTTAAGTAATGTGGCTGCAGTCATGTAGCTGCTCAGCCCTCTTTATTCAAAACAAGAAAGTATTTGCTTTAATTTGTTATGACAATGGTAGTTATAGATGTTGCAATATTTAAACATGCTTGCTTCCTAGGTAAGTAGAGTATTATTGCCCACTTAGTGGACAAAGAAAGTATGAAAGAAAATATGTAATTTTTCACTACATATTTGTAAAGTGCTTTAGTCTATTTGGTCATTCATTTACTCTCTAGAGAGCGTTGATGTTTTCTGTTAAATTGTAAAGGCCAGATCTAAAAGCATTATATGTTCTGAGCTGATAACACCCACCAAGGTAAAGCTGTCATTCTGAAAAAATCTCACTTATCTATCATGTATAGACATCCCATACTTTATAGGAAGTCTTTATGCTCCTCATATGACCAGAACTGTGTCTTTATGAGTCTTTCAAATTATCCTGGTTTCAAGTGACTTGTTTGCTATCTTACTACTAAGTCCAGCCAGGATGTTGAATTTCAGTGCCCTGAAGAACTTCAGGCTAGATGGTATTCTTAGACAAACCAACAGAACTAAGCTGTAAGGTGATGCTGTTTCATTCATACATTCCTAAAAAGAGCAGAAAGAGGAGGAGGTTGTGGGTGTATTTTCTAAAATACCTTATGACACAGTATATTATGAGGAAAGTAGGAGGCCCAAGTTCAGACTTCCTTTTCTGCTGGAATTGATTCAAACTCACATCTCCAATGAATGCTCCAGTTAGTCAGATTTTAAGTAGTGAAAGCATGAATAGGAAGCCTGACTACTTCACCTACAGAATCAACAGTGGGAAACTTGGACTGTAGTGCTGAATAATATAAAACTACAATCTTGTCATTTGTTTTTCTATAATGGTAGGAAAAGTCAGTATTGGTGTACCATTCTAGCAAAGAGGTGCCAAAAAAAATTGATTGACTAGAAGTGAAATTGAGATTATTCAGAAAAGAAATTAGTCTCAATGCACAGTGAGAAGAATTAACCTCTGGAATAAAATTATTTAAGGAAAAATCATCAGCTCTGTAAATGTTTCCAAAAGAGAAACAGCAAGCAGTATGTTATATGAGATTTTGGAGGATGGCCTTCTTAGGTCTGAACACAAGAAAATTCAAACTTTCTTTAAAAGTTTATGTGAGTCCAATGCAGAGTACACACAGCAGAAGAGAGAACTTAAATACTTCTTGAGAAGCTAAGCCAAAATACTGGCCTATTGAGTAGTGCTGTATTTTATCTCTTATTTCATAGCTCTAAAGCACAGCTTCTTAGTAAAGCTCAAAGTGTTTTCAATTGTTTTCTTTCTAATGGGCAAATATTTTATTGAATTATTCAGTCTGGCACAAGAGTTGGATCAGGCTCTGCATTATACCTTATGTAAGACAAATCTGTACTGTTTTTCTAGGATGGGTCTAAGTGATACTTAGGTAATGTTTCTGCCACCAAAGTGCTTTTCATGGAAGTGTTAATTTACTTGATTGATCCAGAACCTTTTCCTTTTTTTTAAAAAAATGATGATTGTGATAAAAATGTGGATTTCACATATTTTGATTAGTTGACTTGGACTCAGTTACTGCTTTAATCAGATATTTGTCAAGAAAAATCTCAATGTTGCTTATGGAGTCACATAGATTGCCATGCCATTATTTTAGAGAACATTTATATAGACTGCTTGCTATCATCCCAATTCTGCAGGCACTGTGAAAAATTGAATTATTGACATCAAAACCTCAGTACTGCTAGATTGGATCTTATATTGTATTTACTTGAGTGGTATTGATCTTTCAGTTTCTATTTCATTAGCTAGAACTCCTTATTCATGGAAGCTCTGAATTTAATGGTAAGCCTAATGTAGAACTCACTCACTTGTTATTATTTTGTGAACAAGAATCTTTTTGTTATTTTTAAAATGCCCCAAAGAGACAGAGAAAGAGAGAGAGAGAGAGAGAGAGAGAGAAAATAACAATCACAGCAACAGATCTTGGTAACATAAAGGCAAAGTTTTTCACTGCATAATCATCCATTTGTCTTCTGCATTGCCACTGGAGATTCATGTTAATTATGCTCATTCATCTGAACCAGCCACGGGGGAAGTTCTCTAAACAGCTTAAGGCAGTCTGGCTACAAAAGACACTCCTTTCACTCCTGTTTGCTCATTGTGTTGCTCATTTAACTTGCTGCCTCTTGATCAGTCAAGAGACTAACACCTGCAAATTCAAATGGTAAACTAAAGAACGTAGCAAGGTATATATACTTGGAAAATGGCAAGATTTGAGATAAAAATAATCAGTAATTTTAAATAAACACTAATATTCATATAGAAATGAGCATTAAAGAAGTTAAAAGTTGTAGTGTCAAATGCCAAGAACTTAGCAAGTGACAGACCTCTAATTCTCAATTTCTCTCAATTGATCAAGCAAAATAAGGTATAATCTTTGATTAGATAATCACATTATATTTTCTTTCATAAAAGCCTGTTCTTACTCAGTGCTTAGTCTAGTCATTACTTTTATAGGGACAAAACTAGGCTTTCTTGCTGGTTGAACTGGATGAACTGGCTTTCCTGAAATTTTATTTATAATTCCCAACATAATTATATATATCCATGATATGGAAATCTTCACACTTAGTAAATCTCTAGCCAAATGGATGCAAGATTTGATGAAGAAACCCTCACTAAGCAATCCCTAGATTTAGATAGAGACTAGGTGACAATGTGAATACTTACACATTTGTGGTAAAAGATAATTGCAATTTATGAAACCTTCAGTTATTCCTTTTCTTCTGTGTGCATTTGTGACACATATGTTTGTCAGGGAGCAACATCTAAATAAGTTGTAAGGCATAACATCTGAATTAGCAGTATTTATCTTGCTGAAACAAATACAAGTTTAATCCTGCAAAAAAGGGTATCAAATCCACATTTGTCTGGTTACAAAATATAATATTCAAAACAGTTATATCAGATAAGACACATTAATTCAAATTAGTTCATCTGAGAAAATCCACGAGCAACTAAACTACTGTAATGACTTAAAACCCTGAAGACATAAAAAACCCCCCAACAAACCAAAACCGATAAAGTTTGGCTTATCATACTAAGAACTGTCAATACAATATTGATTGTACTTAAAGAAGTAGTAAGAAAAATATATTGTCTAAAGAAAAACGTGTCTTATACTATTTTTTCACATGCCTAACAGAATATCTTTGATCTTCCTGATAAAACTGTCTTCACATTAGAGCTGTTATCTCGCCTTGCAAATCAAGGACATAATCCACAGAAAAAAGTGCCTTTTCTGGCTCATGAAAGATAGTTGTCAAGAACAAAAACTGCTGAAATGTTACTGATTCAGATAGTGCTCCAGATACCCCCAATACCTTGTGAGACAACAGGCAAACAGACTCCTGGAGACAGGGCAGATCCCTGTCTGTGCTGACAGATCCCTTCCTGTTCCAAACCTTGCACTTTGCTCTCTTTTCTGAAAACACCATCTCTGTGAGGGTGCCAGACCACTGATTCCAGTGCCAGTAAAAAGCAGATGACATCTTCATGAGATAGAGTCACAATCTTACAGCCAAGCCCAAGGATAAATGCAATCAGTTTATGGATGATGAACAGATTGGCAAAAGGCAATCCTAGGCAAGGCAGAAAGCGTGCTCTGGGCAAAGTCAAATGTCTTTTCAGATATTCTAACTTCTCTGTAGATATTTTGTCCAAAGGAAAACATCTCTGTTCTTCTGTTCAGTCCATAATTCTCCCTAATTTTTTCACTGGGTGTTGTGGTTTAACTGTGGCTGGAATTTAAGCCCTACACATTGCTTGCTTAATCCTCCCACATTGAGATAGGGGAGGGAACTGGAAGAGTAAAAGTGAGATTCCTTGTGAGTTGAGATAAAGACATTAACAGATGAAGAAAAAGCTGCATTCACAACCAAAGCACAATACAGAATTCATTCATCACTTCCTCTGGGCAGACAGGTATTCAGCCATCTCCAGGAAATCAGGGCTCCATCACATGTTATGGTTACTTGGAAAGACAAACACCTGAACTCTGAACCTTCACCTTTCCTCCCTCTTACCCCAGATTTGATTGCTGAGCATGACGCCCTATGATATGGAACACCCCTTTGATCAACTGAGTCAGATATCCTGGTTGTGTCCTCTCCCAGCTCCCTGTGCACCTCCAGCCCCCTCTCTGGTGAAGTGGGGTGAGAGGGTGAAAACTTCTGCTCAGCAATAAGGAAAACATCCTTATGTTATCAACACTGTTTCTGGCACAAATCCAAAACACAGTCCCATACTAGCTACTATGAACAAATCTAACTCTATCCAAGCTAAAACCAGTATACTGGGTAGTGCTTTTTGTCATCTTAGGTCATCCAGCAGGACCTATACTGCTCTGTGCTTCTATGCAGATGAGGAATAAAAACCTGACTTCAGTGTTTCATAACAGCAATATGAGATGTCACAGATAGAGGGTAAGCGATGCTTCCTATGTTAACAACATTCAAACCAATTTAGGACTCTGCATCTCCTCTTTTTATGAAGATAGTGAGTAATTTGGAACTTGACATTACACATCCAATATATGTATATATTTCTAAGAGCTTTCTAGCGAAGACCATGGCAGAAAATTTTATTCCTTGGGTGTAGTAGTACAATATAATACAGTATTGTGCAAGAGCTATGGAGACAGTAATTGAAAATGGTAGAATTTTCCCTATGGCATTGTCCAAATCTGTGAAATTAAGCCTCAAAAACATAGCTATTTCCAACTTAAACTAAAAATACGTATAGTCTTGATTTTTCTCTAATATAAACCATAGCACAATGTTTTCTTACTGGCCTGTTTGACGTAATTGTCCTTCAGAAAAAAAGATTGCCATTCAAACAGACCAAAACAAACTTCACAACATGCCTTCCATTTTGCAGAATAAAGAAGTACATTCGGTTCAGGTGCCAAAGTGTTGGCAGCAGACGGGGCTGCAGGTGTGGCCTTTGTAGGAAGAGGCACAGAGCAGTCCCATGCCAGAAAAAATCACTTCCAGCTGGTTCAAATGGATCCACCACAGGACACAGCTGAGCTTGTCAGCCAAGAGGGTGACACCTCTGGGAATTTAAGAAAGTACAGAAGCAAAAATCCACAGGGAGAAAGGGAGAGAAACAGCAAAGGGAATGCTGGAGGAGGGAGAAAGAGAAGAGGAAAGAGAGAGGAGAAAGAGCATGGAGAGGCATCACAGTACCCCTGCACCACCCTTCGTCTCACTGTGTGTAACCTGCAGCAGTAATGAAGGGGAGAAGTTTGAAGTGAAGTTGCTTTTGCAAAAGGGAGAAGAAAGGTGTTTTCCCAAAGTGTGTAAATGTTGGTTTCTTCTCCTTTTTTTTTTTTTTTTTTTAATATATAATATATACATATTAATCAGAAGTAAATTAAGTAAATATTCCCCCAAACCAATCAGTTTTTCCAGTAATGGTACTTGGTAATCAATCTCCTTGTCTGTAGTTCAGCCCAGGAGTTTTCTCATTCCTATTATATTTTTTTACCATATCTTGTCCCACCGAAACAGGGCAGAGAGCAAGTGGCTGGGTGGGAATTTAGCCACCACCAGGGGCCAACTCACAACAAGAAGTCTACATAAAGTAGTGTAAAAAATATGCTGTATTAGCATGCAGAAGAAAAGTCTAGGCAAAACACTGACACTGCTGTGAAGAATTAAGGAATAAGTGAATAAGCTCTGAAAAGCCCCTGTCTGCTGGCATGCACAAAATCAAATACCTGGATGCCAGATGTCTGTGTCACTGTAGACTCCATCTGTAGCACATGCTTTCATGCCATATGCTACTTTATAGCAAATGGTTGTATGATTGCATAATAAATTTATTAAAAAACAGCTCTGTTCCTATCTCTCACTGCTCTTAATTCTTCCATCTCTTTCTGTCACCTTTGAAAAAAAAGTTCTATAGACAATTGTCATGGAGACACTGTATTTCCCCTTACCCTCCAAAAAGAGGATCTTTTGGATCTACTCTTGGTGTCTGAGGAATTAATGGCCAGATATTAGTGACTAGTTGGTCTGATAATTCTACAAATAACTGTTGTATAAGTTTTTTGGGAAGGTTGGTGTGTTTTTTTTTATTTGCAAAACTGTGGAAACACAACTCAAAATTTCATCATTTGTTTTTATTAATTTGAATAACTTTTTGTTTTCTTACGACTCTCCTCAAAATCTGGCTATCTTTACTGTAGAGACAAATTATCTATTAGATAAAACAAAGTTTGTAAACTATAGTTACTCATCATGCAGATGATGGTTTTTATCATCATCAAGTTTCACTCAAGTTTCTACCTTCTTTGTGATTCTTTAATTGTGACTGAAACTATTTGGATCAAAATATAACTGAGATCACCTTCAGAGCTTCTCTAATTTTATCACTGTTTTGTACTTGTCCCTAGGGTAGCATTTGGCTACCTGAGATTTCAAAATGACCACTTAGACATGAAATTTATCTCGTCTTGCTTCAGCATGATACTACAGTGTCCCCATGTTCATGGCTGAGGTGAGCATTTATTGACATACATTCATGAGGTTGCCTGTGTCTCTTTTTCATAGAATTATAGAATCAACTGGGTTGGAAGAGACCTCTGTGATCATCAAGTCCAACCCTTGATCCAACACCGCTGTTATTACTAGATCATGGCACTAAGTCTCATCTTAAAAACCACCAGGGACAGTGAATCCACCACCTCTCTGGGCAGGCCAGTCCCATGCCTGATTACTCTGTCTGTAAAAAATTTCTTCCTAGTATCTAAACTAGACCTCCCTGGCAGAGCTTAAGCCTGTGCTGCCTTGTCCTTACGGTTCTGTAGTAATGGCAATGTTGAATCTGTGTAAAGTTTGCTTTACCCTAAGCAGAAGTTGGCATATGGCTCTAGCCTTTGTCTTTCATAAAACATCACAATATTCTTGGAACTTTGACTTCAGTCTGGTTCATTCACTTCTTCATAAATGGACTGATCTCACTTAAGTTAGTACACATGTAGTGCAATAAAAATAGTGTAAATGAGAAGAGAATCCAGCTGCTGGATTTTTACTTATGTTATTATTTTGGCTATCCTTTTAAAGGATGCAACAAAGGATAACATCTGTTTTGTCAACATTCTTCAGTACTCTATTCAGCTAAGAGTTGCAGAATACAATAATTCTGTGTTCTATCAAATTTCATGGCACTTGCACTTCTTTCTGAAAAAGGTGTACCTGATGTATTGGAGGGTGTTAAAAGAAGCATAAAAAAGTCTGGATCATGAACAATGGTGACTCGAAAGGACTAGGACCTCACAAAATAAAATAAGAACAAAAAATTAGTCACAGGTACAGTACAGGTTTTCACTGGGCTATGTTCAAGTAAGATCCCTTTTGACATGCGTACCACTCCCCAGTGTGATGGGGAGGACAGTTTCCTCAGAAAACCACTGATAATCTTCAGTAGAAGTTAGGGTTCTACTTGCTTTTGCATTCTGCCTGTTAGCCTACTCTACCATGTATAGCTCCCTTTTTTCCTTTGATTTGGCCCAATAAGTAATCGATTTTGAAATAAATAAATAAATAATAAAAATGTCAACATGTCAGATTAATATCTGTATAGACTGATAAAAAAATGGAGAAAATATTAGTCTCTCAATGGAAAAAATAGTGATATCTGAAAACTACTATTTCAGTCTTTCTCTATTTTGTAGGACAAGATTCTCCTGAACTTCATTTTTGTCACTTTATAGTGGTAAATGAGTCCAAATGCCAGCAACACTCCCAGGTGTCAATATCTAATAACAAAATGATACAATTTAGTGAATTTCAGGTTTTCTTTTCTGAACCTAGAATCAGGACAATAGAGGCGTTTTCTCTGCAGAGACTAAGGAAATACTATTAAGTTATTATACAATGTAAATATTCTTGGAAAACAGATCTAAAAATCTTCCTTGTTCACTAAGATTGTCACTCAGCATAGGTATGAATTTATGTATCAGTGGCTTTGGGCAAATCTTTTCAGATATGTCTCTTGACTCTGCTGGACATTATCTGCAGTGTTGGGTTTTGTATGGAAATGATGTTGCCATTTCACAGAGTTTCCATTTAGTTTGTATCAGCATGTGTTCTGTTCTATTTGTGAAATGTCCAGCTTGATTTTTGTCTCTCATAGGGCATTTGGAAACATTTTTTCAGAACTGTGATAAACTGATACATCTGGTGTAGAAACTGGCAATTTATCTCTTAAATAAGTAGCTTTATGTCTTCAACACACTGAAAGGCACAAATATAGACATAACTGAAAAACAGATTTTTATATACCTGTGTGAAATTTTCATTTCCTCAACATAGCTCTTAAAAGTTTTAGAAAAAACTTGTCTCCTTCATTAACTCAGTACTTCTGCTTTTCCAGATAACTATATCACTTTTCATGCAAATACTTGAATGTTAGATTGGTGTTAAACTGGTAGCTGAAAGTCTATCTCTGACTTTAATGGAAATTGATTAGATCCTGCTGTCACTTATGCAAGAGAAATTCAATTGTTTGAATTGTTGAACTGTGTGCAGAAAATAATCATAAACATGATGCAAGTGTAGCAGAAAGTTGTTCATTTTTTAACCTGGATCAATGTTTGTGGAAATAAATATATGATACTTTCTGAAGCGTAGAGAGGATAAGGGAGGTAGCAGTTATTTAGTAAACCAGTTAGAAAAGTTTTAGAGATAGCCTTTTAGTTTACTGAGAGGAAACACCACTTGAATGTTTGGGGAAACTCATTACGATTTGATAACTATTATCATTTGCCAGGTATTGCTGACTGTGTTGAAGGATGATCCATTGTCCTGTTCTCCATTGACTGTTACTGTGCTTATTGGATCAGACTCAAAACTTGTATCTATACTGGCATGAAATTGTACTGGAGTTTGTTGTCTGGCCAAGGGAGAATGATAACTTTTAGTCTGCATGGATACTTAGAGTTCAATTATCTTAATTTGTTCTGTTGGCAATTAAACTAATAAGAGCTGTTAATTCCTTATTTTATATATTCTGTTTTACAAGGTGTGCTTTTCTGACTGAGATTGCCCCTCTGCATCTATTTGAGACACTTCTAGGGTGACTGAAAGATAATTCAACTTGTCATATATTTAAATAAAAAATACGTTCTTTTCTACAAGTTAGCACTTCAGTGTAAATAACAAGGTAGCATGGCATGACTCAGAGTCCTCAGGATTCATTACTTAAATCCATTTGTGTCTTTCATAAGTAGTGCAATTTCTGAAATGCTTATTGCTTTTTTAGCCTTCTGCTTAAAAATAATGTTATATCATCCAAATTAAAGCAGGTGATCACATAAAAAAAAGAAATGTTGAAACATAACACTATCAAAAGATCAGATCTTGCAGTCTTTTTCTCACCCCTTAGAATTGTTTTCTCTGAGTAAGATTTAAGAAAAGAGCTTCTTACCTTTCCTCTGAGCCATTACCAGTATAAATAACTAAACTCAATGGCTTGGTTTTGCATCTCCCTTTTTATCTCCATAATATCTTGGCACTGTGTATTTTCCCTATTATTTTGTTTTTATCACAGAAAACATTGCTAGTCTAGAGCTATATTCCTTACTAATACTAAGCATTTACCAATTTTATTAGGAATGAGATACCCTTTGCTAGCAGCATTGACAGGCCACAGTGGCGCCTGGTCAGTGATTTTCCATTGTTTTGAAGTTTGATGTGCAGCATAATAGTAGCAGACTTATCTTCTCATGCCTGGGGAAATCTGAAAAACAAGTGAAATGTGTGAGTGATATATTCTAGGAGCTAGCATTTATTCGTCATTTACTGAGCCTGTAATGCTGGCCTGAGTAAAACCAAAGGGAGCTTTGTCTCTGACTATGGTGAAACCTAGATTTTCTTCTCTACGTTGCAAATACTTATATCACGTTACTTTTGAAGATCTTACATTTGCCAAGAGTGGGAATTTTGTTCTGTAATGCTGCAGTGGGGGATCAGACTTGGTGTTCTCTGCCATAGGCACTGCTTTTGTTTTTTCTTGATGATATTTTTGTTGTCCCAAAAGGTACCATTTTATATGGTAATTACAAAGTAAATGAACACTGAAATAATGGAAATATTGCATGCTTAAGTTTACTATCTCTGGTATTTCTTTGACAGAAAGTGACTGATTCTCTATTGCAAGTCTAAGAAATGCAGCATTTTTAGTGTGATGTCTTCAAGAATAAATAAATTTCAGATTTGATGAGTGGGTGATGGCTTGAACACATAAAACCTTGACTTCCCAACACAGCCAGCTCTAGAACTAACCTCTACATCTACTGTTTAAACTGTTATACATGACTATTTTGAGCTAGATATATACTTTTCTGCAAAAACATAAAGCCAGTGTGCATCCAAATTTCTATTGAAAGCTAATGAATAAGCTGTTAACTAATTTAGTCTAATTGTAGCTTTGTTGTGCTAAAATATAAACTTAACAATTCAGCTTTTGCCCTGAGTCTTTTAAATTATACTTTCACCCCTACTGAGCAAGAGTGTAATTAAAAGCTTTTAGCTTTTCATTGTGTGTGCTTCTAAGTGATGTTTTTCAGTTTATCAGGACTCAGTTATCACTTGTTTTAAATAGGAAAAAAAGGAAAACTAGAGAATAACATATTCTCACACCCTTTTTCCCACTTGCCTTGAAAATTGTTCTGTTGATTTGATTATTGAGCAAACCCCATGGAAATCAGAAATAGAGAAATAATTTCTTGTAACATCAGTAGTGTTTTTCATGATGTAAAATGAGAAAGTATAGACAATATATTTTTAAGTAATGTGACTTGCAAAAGAGTAGGTAAGAGTCTTATGACTTCTAGAAGAGATGAGAATAAATAGATTCGATTTTGAATTATTTTTCTTTTAACTTTGTTTGTTTGCTTGTTTGATTTTCCTGGAGTTTTGGGGAGGGGGGCTGTGTGTTTATAATTGTGCCAGGATTTTTTGTTTATTTGTTTAGTTTATTGTTTTCATATTTAGCAGTGGTGAAACATAGTGACAGATGAAGTCTGGAAAATTATACAGAAGAATCTTAAACATCTTGCAACAGAGGAAGGCCATATCTTCAGACATGTAATCTCTAGAAGACCTTGCTAAATCACAGAATCACTGCTGGTGCTCTCAGCATTGCTCTGTTTTCTTCAGCTTCACTCCCTTAAGAATGCTAACAAGTCTCATCATTAAATTTAGAAAGTCTGTGGAGGAGACTATGAAACTTAGGAAACCTTTCCTGCTGATCAGAAAAGTGGTGTTCCTTGTCTTTTGCCTAGCCACAAGTAAGCAGTGTTTATTGTTAATTTTAAGCTACCTGACAACACTTAAACTAAAGGTGCGAAAAGGCTTCATTTTTTAGTTGCTTTAGTAGTAATTTGACAATTCATGAACTTACAGGTGAGTACTGGCAAGACTGAAGACTAGATGTTTTCCAAGAGTAGATGCAATTGGCAGGGAAATCAAGCAAATTTGCAATAAAACAATCTGGTCATGACATGCTGTATTTAAAAGTAAATGAGTCTTAGAGTGACCCATTCAAATAGCCACACTTTTGTTCTTGGGGATCTAGCAGAAAATGGAAGTGAGGGTAGAGCTGAGAAAGGGACACTGGATCTCGGAAGCCAGGGTTTGGAAATAACTATGGGCTGGGTTTTAGACTGCAAGGGTACATCTATGCTAATAAAGTAAAAAGGGACGGGGAACAGAAATGAACACTGGAATACGATTGTCTGTAGTGTTGAATTTTCAGCAGAGTCTTTGGTATGAGCTTGGCCTGGCTAATTACTGTTATTCAAAGTTCAAAGAATTCCTAGGCCTGATCTGGAAATTATCACATATGAAACATGATAACTTGGATACTTGGATGGCCAATCCTGTTTTGAAGCTAAGAAGGTTTAATCATATGGATATAGGCTGTTCTGTTCCAATTGTCCTCAGGTCAGCTAATGGGCCCAGACACAATGTATATAATTCATATTCTTGGGAATAGCCCAAGAGTCTAAATGGAAGCTGACTCAGAGCTTTGAACTGGAATTTTCAGCCTTAGTAAAACATCACACAGTAAATGTGATGTTACATACGCTTCTACAGTATAAATATTCATACTTGGGGTAACTCATGCTACACTTCCTTTTAGTCAGATGGAGGCATATTTGAATGGTCCAGATAACCTACCTCATTTTAAATAACATAAATGACTAACAGTCTCTAGCTAGTCTACGGGATACTCCTGGAAATCAACATGCGATTGCTTGATTTTCTTTTCTTTTGCATTCATTGTAGTTTAGAGATCACATCACAATAAGGGTAAATGAAACATGGTATGGTGATGTCTGAATGACTGATTATGATCTATCAGTACTCTAGTTACTTGTGATCACACAAACACCTCTTTTACACTGTGGATTAGTATCCATACCTATCATCTATCTTCTGATATCTCCTCCCTATGTACTTGGCTCTAAGAGGCAAACAACATCATACCTCATTTAGCTGTTGAGGGCAGTTCTATACTAGTTGCTAAGATATTCTTGCCTCTCATTGTTATAGTTTCAAAACTCAGTTGGAATTCCTTCCAAAGCTTGGAGGCAACGCCTTAGCACCGATAAAAGGTTTA
>JAWWEE010000105.1:74536203-74557846 GCA_035221455.1 Xenops minutus | reverse complement strand
GTTTTGTGTTTTGTTTTTTTTTGGGGGGGGGGGTTGGGTGTTTTTGTGTTTTTTTTGTTGTTGTTGTTGTTCGTTTTGGTTTGGTTTGGTTTGTTTTTTTGGGGGGTTTGGATTTTTTAGTTTCTTTGTTTTTAAACTTGGGAACAAGTTTAACCAGCTGTCTTTAACCATACTAAAGACTCTCTGAAATTTATTTTTACAGGAACTGATTCACACCTACAGCTAGACTACAACTGCAGAAGTTAAAAAATGGAATAATCTTAGAATTTTGGTAAATATATCAAGGATAAATTCAAGAGCTATCAAGCTTGGAAAGAATGTGGGCCGTGTACTAATTTCTTCTCACAGGACTGGAGGGCAAAATACATATCTTAGTCCAACCTCCCACATCTAGACTGGTAGTAGACATTCATTGAACTTAATTAGTGTTTGCTTCAAAGTTCTTTAAAGTCAAAGGTTTATATCTTACTTTCAGTGTATGGTGTCTTGTTCTCCCAGTTCTGTTTTCCCAGCAGCAATGAAAGAGTAGTCAGATAGCTATGCACAGCTGCCTCTTCCTTTTAGTGTAGCCCTGTGTACATGTTTTTCAGTCGAGAAGCACAAGTTTACAGTGTTCTCTTTGACTGGCTATTTGACTTTTTCTCTTTTTGGTATAGTGAGGAAAATGATACACTTCCAATTTTAATGCTACCAAAAATATTTCTTAAGAAGTCTTTTTTACATTCATGCTCTTCTACAGTAAGGACTCATGCATGGCTTCAGTAGTCCTATATTCTTACATGTTAAGTCTTATATCATCTTTCCTGAGAGGTTAAAAAAAAATAAAAATCAACAAGTTCTTAAATTTTCTGTTTGTTCTAAATTTGAGTGTGTGTGCCAAGCTTAATATCTGATATTCAATGTCCTGAGTGACAGGCAGAAGCTCTGCTACCCTTTTTCTTCTTCTTCCTGACGGGTTTAACTGCCTGTGTTTAAGGTCAGCTGTGATGTGACAGAGCTGTATGGTCTCAAACCTGCCTGCTGTGAGAATGCACTTTGGGATCTCCTGCCTTTGGCTTGAAAGCTGCATTAAACCTGAGAGCCTTACTCAAGGCTTTCACATTGATTTCTCTGGTGCTATGAAGAGGATTTGTGATTCTTCCTGTGTAAGACTATTTTCTAAGTTCTATCTTTCTTGTCTCATATTCTTATGATATTTAAGTTTTTTCATGACTCCTTAGCACATTGAAGACTTTGCTGTTATTTTCTATATTCTCACCTCATCTATGTTTGATTTGATTTGATTTTATGATTTGATGGTAGATTTTATGATTTGATGGTAGAATATTAATGTAGATCAGCACTTCTTTCTATATGGATGTCTCTTATGGTTTGACATCATATTTCAATCTCTAAATTAACTTGTGGCAATATTTAGAAGCAGAGTTCCTGAGATTTTAATTTGCTAATGATTTCATTTCCAATTTAGTTTTGAAGTCCACCTGAAACTCACTGGAAAAGTCTCTTATATGCATATTTATCAGGGATTTCACAGTTTTTCAAAATTTTATTTACCATCATTATAGAGAAATTACAACAGTTCTTTAGCCAGCCTTATATACCACAGCAATGAAACATTTCTATCTATGTATAGAGACTGATTCAAGAACTTCGTTTTAGTTAAAGAAATGTAAGAAAAACAAACAGAGTAGCTGTGAGCAAAAAAATTCTGAGGTTCAGTTGTTTTTATCATCCATTCAAATTTTCTTAGAACAGAATTCATCAGTGTTCTGACCAATTTCTTATCAGGTCCTTACCGTTTCATGGATCACTTACACAATTATCTGGTAGAGGTTCTGGGTTGCTTGTGAAATTTACACAGCAAAATATTTTTCATAATTATATTGCAAAATAATCATCCAGTACTCAGATATTGCAGCAGGATGGAACAATTCAGTAGAAATTCAGTTCAATAATAATTCTGAATTATAAGTGTCACAGTCACGGGGCAGTTGCCTTGGTATCTCCAAAGTTCTAACGCGCATTTAAAAGAGAAAAAACAAACAAATACCAAGAAAAAGAAATAGAGGGTACTATGAAATAGAGAAACAATTGTTTCAACCTGAGCATGATCTTGTCACTTTTTCTTTGAACATGAGAAACCATCTTCAAAAAGTCATTGTCATTTTTAAAGCACCATCGAAGTAATCTTAAGCAATAGTGCAAACACAAATAACTGATGAGACCTTTCATTGTTATGGCCTTAAAACACTTAGAGAGAAAGAGCTCCAGCAGGATGATTACTTCAGTCAAGCAGATTCCCACTGTGCCACATATAGACAGTTAGTGTAAATACAGTCAAGTGTCTGTAAAAATAAATTAACTGGTTTCAGCACAGTCCTTTGCACTAATCCTATAACATCTAATCCTTAGATATTTCTGGGTTAAAGATTATTTATCTTGTGAAGGGAAATTTGACACAAATTTCAGCCAAAATCTATATAGTTATTTATGTCCATAAAGATATTGTAGCTGTTATTTCTGTAATTAATCAAATGACATTAAAAAACCCCAGGTACTCTTGCAAGTGACAGATTCTAAAGAAAGCATAACCTGGAGCTCACTGTAGCATTAAGAGTGATGCCCACATTCTTCCCACAGGGCTTGTTGGATAATTTCTCATTAAACACCTCAGCTAATAAACTAGAGATTGTCAACGAGCTAAGAGAGTGTGGTGCTGTTCTCTTGTAACTACATGTTAGCAAACATAAAATAAGAAGTAATCCTGTACTTGTGGAAACTGGATAACAATAACTTTCTTCTATCCCTATGACCTATGAATATATTTTTGTTAAACTGTTATTGCAATCTTAACAAAAAGTAGTTACATTCCTGAGATTCCTCTCTTTTTTATGTGTTATAATATGTTATGCAGCTATGCTTCACAATGTGGTGATTTAATAGTAGGATAGTTCTGAAATGATTGGTAAAAATCGTCCTTTTAGTATTTTAGTTGTGACCTGGGTTGGCCACCCAGTTTGCTCATTATATTATTAGTATTAATTGAATGAACCATATATGAATACACACACTTCAAAAGGAAAGGTCTTGGTTCGCAATCTATATTTTGATAGCTTTTGTTGCTTACAAATGCAATGCATCAACCTGAAAATGTGTTGTGATGCTACTAGAGAAACATTAATTCCATTGTTACTTTAAAAGCCTCAAGGTTGATTCTATAATAGATGTTAGCTCACTGTAACTCTGTCAGCAGGATATATGCAACTGCATTAGATAAATATTTGGTCCCAAGACTTTAATAAAAATAAAAGTTAAAAGAAATGCCCTTATCTGAAAAAAATTAACGTATTTACATTGCATATGTGAATCTTTCAAGAGTCTTTTAACAGAGGGAAGAACTATAGGTTCAAAACTAAAAGAAAAACACAAGTCAAATATTACATGGAATAAAGTTGCAATTTACAGTTAATATGCAATTGTTCCAGCTGAATTATTTTAGCTGAATTTAGTTTACCTCTTAAACTCCCAACCTTGGGAAAAGAGAGCCTTTTTCCACCTGGAGCAGCCTAAATCAGCAAAAATTTGTCATTTTGCAAGTTTTGTGGGAGAGTGTCTAGTAGTTTGCTGACTTCAAATCAGACCTCAACCTCTCTACATCTTTCCTAAGTCTTCTTGACCATAACTTCAGTTTGTTGCAGATCTTACTGAGAATTTCAGGGAATAAGAGTATTTTCGTCATACTGAGGTTATTTCACAGTTTATTATGTTCCTCAATTTCAGTCTAAATGACAGACTAACATTTGCAAAGCAAAACCAAGACAAGGTATGTTTTATGTGAAGTCTATTTTCTTTATTCTCTACATCAAACTACTCCCCTTTCCAGAACTGAATTATGTTCTAAGTCAATCAGAATGAGGAGGTTTTATACCAAGTTTAATGAAATACCGTTTTCAGTCACCCAGCATGTTTATTTCACAGCACCAAGTGAGTGCTCTTGTCAGCAAACAGGTAGCGAATTCAAACTTGAGTTCCTCTTTGGACTAGCTAACCATTTTTTTGCAGTGTAAAGTCAATGCTGCAGTTTAAATAGTTTAGAATTTTCTCCTCCAGTATATCTTTTTCACCTATACATGATATTAGCCTATTGTCACAATTAAGAATGCTGACATTTATAGTGCCTGTGTGTCTAAGTATCTTAGCACTGCATATGTTCTTAACATCCCTGCATGGGTGCTCACTCCTTTTCCTTGATCTAACATGATCACTATTTTGGAATTTGGGGACATTTTAGAAGGCTGGTGTGTTTTTCTCAGGTACTTTGGAATGCTAAGTTTGAGAATATTCTTCTATTATGAATAGATCTTGTGTGTAGTTAAATAGCAGTTAATAGAGAAATGGGGTAAATTTGTACAAGCTTGGGTAAATTATATGCTGGTTTAATGATTTTCAGGGTTGCATATTTTACTGTCTTGTACAAGCACTTGGAATACATGCTCATAAAATAGAATTAAAGAACTTTGTAAATCCCTACAGAGAAAATAAATATTAGAAAAAGATGTCTTATAGTACAGAAATGACACTCATATGAAAAGTGGTATTTTCTATACTGTTTCAGAAATAATGTTTGGAGTGTAATTCCTATATTACACTGCCCTCTTAAAGATATGAGGGAAGAAAAGATATACTCTTTTATACACTTAGACATATACATGTATTTATACACATAAATTGTATGCATATACATATATTTAAATATAAAAAACCAAAACAAACTATCTCTCAGTACATGATTTATATTTTAAAATTAAATCCTCCAAGTTACTTAATAATCAAAGAAAAGCAGGAGCGTTTATTGCACTCAGTCTTTACTTGAAGACCTATTTTCAGTTGCCTTATTCTACAGTAGTTGAGTAAATGGGTCAGATCAATCTCTCTGTAAGAAAGCCTACTCTTTGTGACTGACTTTAAAGAAGTCTAGACAACTATTTTGGATGCTGATGTTTAAATTTGGACAGAGGAATCCTATTCCAGGAGTTCAGTTCAAAGTGATTTACAAAAGTTTAATGACTGTGAAAGAATGAGACTGTTTGTCCTCTGCACTTTGAAACAAGGCTGTGATGGTACATGTAGGTGAAGTTCTTGTTATTGTCATTGTGATAATCACTTAACTATGATAAAATAATAAATCTTTGAAATATAGAAGTATGTTTGTGTTTTTATAAGAGATTTAGACTTTGTTAAAATATCTGAAGATTGTTGCACTAACAAGCCTTTTAAGGAAAATTAGGCAATATAAATGGGATTCGTACCATTTAGACATGGATAATTAGAACTTAAATGTTCACATTTGTGTTTGTTGCTTTATATTCTGATCAGATCTGTTTCAACTGGATATCTTGTGTTTCACTGACTAAAAAAGAGATTTGTTGACCTGCTCAGGTTGTGTATGCTTTTTGGTTAGATTTTGCCAAGTGAAAAGTCATAGAAAATATCACTGTTTTATAAATTCTAAATCTTTAGATCTACACATAGTACTTAATTATTCTGAAAAGAAAAATAGAGAGAAAAAAGAAAAAACAAAAAAAAGGAAAAAGAAAAATTAAAAGAAAGAAAAATATCTCCAGAAGGGAGTATTCATCTACATTTTAATGTCTTGAACCTCTTTCTTTTACTTCAGTAATTCTGACATCACCTTGTGTGTCAAAAGCAGACTTTGAGAAAGTTAATGAGTAAAAAAAATGCTACATGTATTGAACTGCCTGAACATGGCTGATTCTATGACACACCTGCTAACTGCATATTGGTTTGCACACTTAGTACCTAAAATTCATGTCAGAAACCAGGCTTTTTGCTTCAGGGCAAACCCAGAGACATCCATGACTAGAAGTTTTTATAGAACCTGACAAATAGTTGAAGCATTCCTAAACTGATTCTACACCTTAGTCCCCTCCTCCCTATCTTGTAAAGTTTTTATATTCATGCTTATGTCTTAAGCCTTCCTGTTTCCTTGAACAAACTTTGGATCAGGTCATCAAATCAGACATTCCCTCCTCCCAACTAAACCCAGCTTCATAGCCATTTTTAAAGCTCATTTCTAATTTAAAAATAGGGCTGAATTAATAGAAATCACCTGTCCTTTGCAGATGTATCAACATTCTGTGTTTCTTCGAAACTCCTTCTGGAGTCTTTCCTGATTTAACTCTACTGAAACATACTTGGATTGTTCAGCTGTAACACCTTTTTGGACAAAAGACTTTAGGAGACTGGTTTTTCACTGTTTATAAGAAAAAAATACTTAACTTTTTATGGATTGCCTGCTGCTGTCTGACCATGTTCTTATGCCAACAGGAAAAAAATAAAACCAACAGTTTTGTAAAATCATCATTATTATTATGAAAAATGTCTCGTTCTAACCTCTTACCTGCATTGGGACTCTCACTGTTAGTGAAATCTCTTCATTTCTAGATGGTATTTATTTTCAAGCACACTTGTCAAATACTAAGTTTCACAGTTCTCATTATGGAAAACTGGTGACTGTTATTCATCTGTCTTTGAAGATGACCCAGCCCCAGATGCATTAGCAAAATTTTTTGCTTATTTCTTATTACTTCCTTATTACTATCTCACAGAATAAGAGGAAACCTTCATTTAATCAGACTTTTGGTGTACTAATATATTAGCTATTTATCTCCTGGGATTTAGGAATAAATTTTAAATAAGACAAGGAATTAGTTTAGAGTGGATTTATTTCTTTTCCCTTAGGAATATTTATTCACAATCAGCATCTTCAACATTTAAAAACCAAGGACTGAGATATTAAAGGCCAAAAACATACTTACAGAAAGGAGGGCACACCTGATCAATCAAATGCCTGACAGAAAAAAACAAGTCAAAAATAATCTGCAAATAAGCAAAAAAAAAAAAAAATTAAAAGTAGCTTTTTGCTACTGAAGTTCACGGGGATTTTGCCAGTGAAGCGGAAATAACACCGCATCTCTTTGCCAAAGTGAGGACAGCTAACAGTTATGTTATGTTGCTTAAAATCACCTATTGGTAAATGCTGGTCCAAAACAAGATCAAATTCTTCTAGTTTAATGATTAAACACTTGATAAAAAGCTATTTTATTTAATAACTATGATAAGTAGCTTGGGAGAAATCAGAGCCTAATGAGGGCTGATGACTAACATCAGCCAAGACCTCTAACATCTTTTTTTTACTTTGGGAAGACTGTACTTTTTCTGTATTATTGATCCTATTTTTCTATTTATTAAATTGCATAGGACTACACACTTAAGCACCAAAAAATAGAGGGTTTCGAATTTAATTTTTTAGTACCTTATATAATTTATAAATTCTTAATTTCCTGATAAACACAAAAGGACAGAATGAACAGTGTAAGGGAAATGGCAGGCAAAAACTTTAGTTTTGAATTACATTGACATGACTTATTGGTGGACTATAACAAGAGATTTCCATTTTGCAGACCTCTAGCTAAAGAATTGAAGATCAAAGTGCAAGGTTAGAAATGCCTAGGTTTGGAAAAAAAAGCCACTAGGGTTCAGCCAGCTTTGCCAATGTTGTACATATTGCAGTTTCAGCAAGTAAGAGCAGCACTCCTCTTTTACAATGTAATAACAAAGTATTTTCAGTGCAAACATATAAAAATAAAAGGTGATTTAGACTGTGAAGAACATGTTCTTTAAAGTATTTTTGGGTTCTGAATGGCTACAATTGTTCGTATTTAGTATTCTTATTTCATTTTAAATGTTTATTTATCGTTTTCCTAAAGTAAAAATGTAGGGGAAAAGTAATTCAATTTTAAAATATGCATTTCCCTAACTGGCAGTTACTATAAAAAACAGATAATACTGCCTTCAAGGTGTATTGCAAACAAAAAAGTAAATAACACTGACCTCAATTTTTAATTATTATTTAATTTATTTTTTTTTAATAATGGACTGGACAGATCCTCATATTAGTTACAGATATGTGGATTTCAAGTACCATCAAAGTGATTTAATCACATTTAGTTCTGCTCCTTTGAATGTTATAAACCAACTTCTTAGACTGTTGAAAGACATCTTTTGCTGCCATAGAGAGGCCCATATGAAATTATTAGTTCCATTCTCTTGCCTGTGGGAACTATGGGAAAATCTGCAGTTTGAAGTTTTGAACTTTGTTTAATCATCTGACTCACAGTGCTATCTACTGTAAAATGTAGGGAGTTACATGAAAATGTTCTTATAATTTGTGGAAATGTTCCCATCTCTAGTTAAAAGTGTAAAATTCAGTTACTTCATTTGTTCGTGTGTATTCCAGCTATTTAAATTGCAGCCACATGTATATGAAATTATTGTTAGTAAGAACTAGCTTTCACTTGATTATTTTTTGTGCTTTGTCTCAATTCCCTCTTCAGTGATTTTTAGAATTGTCCCTGTCCTTTTTTTGTCGTTGTTGTTGTTTTCCAGTTGTAAAAGACTTGTTAATAAAACATAAAAGATGAGAATATCATTAATTCTAGTTCTCCCTTCTTGGATTCATGTCAAGTCTGAAAGAAGAAACAAAACCAGCAAATCATTTGACTTCAAATTAAGTCTTGATGTGATGTGCTTGTCTCCTCCTTCTCACTGTTCATTATAAATTCATCCTGTTGAAATAAGAATATCCATTTGATTTAGATATTCTTCCTGAAGGACTACTAAAATGGAATGCTATGTTTAGGAGATGCATCTCTTCTCTTCTGTAGCAAGAGATATCAGAGTAGTGCCTCTTATCTGTTAGGAGAAAAAAATACACAAAACAGAGGGATACAGTTTTGGTGAGTTGTTTTTTTGTTTTGTTTGGGATTTTTTTTATTTTTTTTTTTTGTAGCTCTAGAAGGCTGGAGTTTCTCATCTTTAGGCTGGATATTTGACTTACTGTATGGTTAAGTCTGATCCTCTGTGTTTCTAAGACCTCAATGTTCATCATTTATAGTCATAGAAACATACCAAGTTAGGAGTAAAACGCTAATTCAAATGACTGCAGATTGTGACTTGAAAATGCTTTCATAAAGATACTTTGCATTCTACTTAGTGTTAGGGAGAATCAAACTCTCCTAAATTATCCAAGGATAGTTTGTGTGGTTCTTGCTATCTTCAGAAAGGCTTCACTCCTCACAGTCTTAACATAGTGTTTTCTTTCAGCTTTCAAGCAGTTTCAGTAAGTTTAGAATATTTCATTTCCTTTCTGATACTGTTCTTCAGTTCCTCCTGTCTTCCTAGAAAGAGGACTGTGAATTCTGGAACAGCTTTTTGGTTTCTCTTATCTTTCCTGATTTCCAGTTTCAGGTCCAGGTTCTGCTATTCGCAGCACTGGTTTCATCATCTCTTGCTTTTCCTGACCTTTCTCTCAGAATAGTATGTCCAACACTCTCTTTCTCTGTTAATGACTTTGAAATTCTAATTTCAGCAATCTGAAATCATGAAAAAAAAGTCCTCCTTTGTCCCTTTCACTTCTAGAAGATTTTCCTGTACAATATATTTCAAAAAATATCTTGTAATTAAACTATGAAGATAGTTTTCATGGCTGTCCAAACTTGGAACATCAAGAAGTCTTCATCTCTGAAATCTGACCATCATTTCTTAGCTTGCATATAGGTACTAACTTACTCTCCAGAGAAAAAGAGTCCTTGCACAGGTTAATGTTTCACAGGTTAATGTTAATTAAAAGGTTTCTCTAAGTCAGATCCTAATTTGACAAGGTATTTAACTAATATTCAAATTGTGCTGACTACAGTTCTTAAGCTGTTCTCCCAATAGATAAGACTTTTGTTCTACTAAAAACTCAGACTGAAGTGAAACTTGCTACTTCATCCCAGCCAATGAATGAGATAGCAAAGAAATTAGGGGACTCGAGATTCTTATAAATCCTTAAAATGTGAAAAGTACTGAATGAGTGAGCCAGCTGGAGGTGTCCCACTGGACCTGCTGTTTGTGAAGAGAGAACTGGTGGGTGAAGTGATGGAGACCATCTTGGGCACGGCAATCACAAAATTATAGAGTTTTTGATTCTAAGAGGTAACAAGGTGAGTCATCAGAACTGCTATCTTGACCCCTGGAGGGCAGACTTTGGTCTATTTAGAAGAGTGGTTGAGAGAGTTCCTGGGAGGCAGTCCTGGAAGACAAAGGAGTACAGAAAGACTGGACATGTTTTAAAAAGGAAATTCTAAAGGTAGAGGAGCAGGCCATCCCCACAGACCAAAGGATGAACTGTTGTAGAAAAAGATCAGCCTGGCTGAACAGAGAGCTTTGACTGGAACTGAGGCTGGAAAAAAAAAAAAAAAGAGAAATTGTTATTAGCTTTGAAGGAAGGGGCAGACCACTCAGGAGAACTACAAGAATATTGTGAGGTTATACAGAGGAAAAATTAGAAGGGCCAAAGCCCAGCTAGAACTTAATCTAGCTGCTGCCATAAAAGAAAACAAAAAATGTCTTTGTATCAGAAACAGAAGGAGGTCTAAATAGGTTCTCCATCCTTTACAGGATGCAGAGGGAAACATAGTGACAAAGGATGAAGAAAAGACAGAGTTCTTTTTTTGTCTCAGACTTCAGTAGAAAAAAAAGTTGTTCTCAGAGTACCCAGCCTCATGAGCTGGAAGTTAGTGATGAGGAGCAGAATAAAGTCTTCATAATTCATGAGGAAATGGTCAGTAACCTGATATGCCACTTAGACGTCCACAAATATATGGGGTCAGATGGGACCCACCCAAGTGTACTGAGGGAGCTGGTGGAAGAGCTCCTCAAGCCACTCTCCATCATTTACCAGCAATCCTGTGATCTTGGTGCTGGGGAAGGTCATGGAGCAGGTCGTCTCGAGTGCCATTATGCAACACATACAGGATAACTAAGGGATCAGGCACAGTCAGCATGAGTTTAGGAAAGGCAGATCCTTTTGGCTAACCTGGCTTTCTTCTACAACAGGGTGACCCACTTAATGGAAGAGGGAAAGGCCATGAATATATTCCCTGTTTCCCACAGAATTCTCCTGGAGAAACTGACTGCTCATGGTGGGGACAGGTGCACTGTTTGCTAGGTAAAAGTTGTGTCAATATGTGGGCTCAGAGTAGGGTGGTGAATGGAGTTAAATCCATCTGGGGGTGGTGTTCCCCAGGGCTCAGTGTTGGGACCAGTAATGTTTAATATCTTTATTGGGATGAGGGGATTGAGATAATCCTCAGTAAATTTGCAGATGACACTAAGCTAGGAGTGTTGATGTGATGGAGGATAGGAAGGCTGAATCGATGGACCAAGACCAACTATATGAGATTCAACAAGGAGAAGTGCTGGGTCCTACACTTCAGTCACAACAACCCTATACAGTGCTATGGTATTGGGGCAGAAAGGCTGGAAAGCAGCTCAGAGGAAAAGAACCTGGGGTGAGAGGGAGCTGGCTGACAGCCAGCTTGTTGCCTAAAATCAAGGAAAAAGACCCAACTCCCAAATAATATTAGTAGAGACAAAGTAGAGAGCAGTTCTTTAATGAAAGTTTTCAGGTGTATGGACTACATAGGTGCACAGCAAGTATAGGGTTCTTACAAATTTAGAACACTTTATCATATCTAATGAGTACATCCAATATGAAAACCATTTGCCCCTGATACCACCCTCAGAACGGCCCTGCTGGAACGTCTCCAAGGATTCTAGGCCTTCTATCTTGCTTTGACTACTGTCATACCTTCCTGGTGCATGTGTCTCAAACAAGATGTCCCTCCTGAAATCTTTTTGCTTGAAAAGACCATTAAACAGAATTTCATGGATGTAACACAAGCCATGAGAAAGGGGTTATAAACCATTAGCTGCTACCTCAAGTGTAAGGCACTACAGTGCTATATTAAAATCTACAAATATTAAAAATCTTAAGGCATCAAGCTGAGCAAGAGCCAGCAGTGTGCCCAGGTGGCCAAGAAGGCCAATGGCATCCTGGCTTGTATGAGAAATAGCATGGCCAGCAGGAGTAGGGCAGTGACTGTCCCCATGTACTCAACACTGGTGTTGCTGCACTTCAGATCCTGTGTTCACTTCTGGGTCCCTCACTAAAAGAAGGACATTGAAGTGCTGGAGTGTGTCCAAAGAAGGTCAATGAAGCAGCTGAAGGGGCTGGAGCACAGGTCTTAAGAGGATCAGCTGAGGAAGCTGAGGTTGTTTAGCCTGGAGAAAAGGAAGCTCAGGGGAGACCTTATTGCTCTCTAGTTACCTGAAAGGAGGTTGTAGTGAGTCATGTGTCAGTCTCTGCTTCCCAGTAATAAATGAGAGGACAAGAGGAAATGGCCTCAAGTGGCACCAGAGAAGTTTTAGATTAGATACTAAGAAAAGTTTCTTCACTGAAAGGGTGTTCAGGCATTGGAATAGGCTGCCCATGGAAGTGGTGGAATCACCTTCCCTGGAAGTGCTCAAAAAGTGGATGTGGTGCATAGGGACATGTTTTCGTGGTCAACATGGCCATGTTAGATTAATGGTTGGACTTCATGATATTCGAGGTATTTTACAACGAAAACAATTCCATGATTCTATTATTATATAAAAAAAAAGAGTTAAAATTCCTTAATTAAGGTGTTTATTTTTACATATTTTTGTGGCCCCATTACTTCACTTACGGTTATCATTGCTAAAGTAGGTCATCATTATGTTCTATAGTATAATGCCAGGATGTGTCTTCCTACCTACTTAAAATGCATATTATAGAGGAATGTGCCCCGAAGGGTATTTGTAACAAAGTAGAAATGACTTTCCATATCTGATAAACTGCTTAGGTTTGAATGGTGGAGCAGTTTCCTTCCCTCCTCTGAAATGGACCAAATATGCTTTACATAGTCTAACTAAAATAATTTCAAGGTAGATTAGAAGCATAGTCTTGCTTTAGGTGAAATTCACTTCCCAAAACCTCAAAGAGATTTAGACACTGCACAGATCTTGTAATTTTCTACACACTAGTAAACTTTAATTCTTCTATTCTAAATCTGAAGTCAATGGAGTACCCCTTACCAGTTGTCCTAATGAGTAGCTAGTACTGAGTGCCTAACTACTCTGTGGCTGTCACAACTAATACGTGATATGTAATGCAGAATATTGGAATCTTGACGGTGAATTCATGTCAACTTCTAAATCCCAGTAAAGGAAATGCAATTAATTATAATTCATCAGAAAGTATAATAGATTACTTGGTTTAAATGGCTACATATTTGAGGGAGAAGGTCTATTCCCAGCTGTTTATTAACCACAAGAATATCACCCATGAATCCTATTTATATTATCACTTCAAGATCAGGCATTTTAAACAATGTAAGACAGAACTCCCCTACTATGTTATTCCCACTTGAAAATTACTTCTCTAAATTCACAGTGAATAAATGACTCAGACACTTAGAAAGCAGTTAACTTTTAATATTGTAAACATGATCAACAAAGTTCCCCATATCTGGAAAGTTTGCATATATTGACAGTACATAAATTGTAGATAAACTGTTGGAGCTCACTGATGCATGATTAATGCTAGTTGTTTATATGGTATGTACTAAGAGAGATATGAAAAAAGCACAATGATCAAAGACCCATTTTGTTCTTGTAAATGAAGTTTAAATCTTATTTGAATTTCGGTTGCAAAGTGAAATTGAAGTTCCTTCCCATTATTAGAATGTCTTCTTCCATATTTACAGTTCAAGGTTGCCCATCTATTGGTCACTATCTCATGGTAGAGAAACTTCCACTCCCTACTAATTAAACTAAAGACTTACTTTTATTATCCATTGTAATGCTGATTAAGACTATTATGGAGCGGTGTATTCAGTTCTCATTTAAGACACAAACCAGTTGGTCATAGGCATTTCAGCACTGTGCTTGTAAAAATTAACTGGTTGTGCTTTTGTGTTGATTTATTTGGTTTGATTAGGGTTTGTCTGTTTTTCAATTATTTAATTTTGTACCCATTATGACTACTTCTAAGTTTAAATGCAAAACTAGGTCCCAATCATGTAATTTGCTCCACTTAATTTCCATCTACTTTTTTTCCCTCAAAACTTCATGTATAGCCAGAGAGTTTCATTGGTCCATTTAGAAATATTTTTCTTTTATGAATCTGAATTAGCACTGGATTTGTAAAAAGCTAGACATTTTCAAAGTCACTGAATCGATAAATACATATTCCTATACATACAAAGGCTTTTTGGAAAAGGGGAAATTTTATTGGGCCCAAAGAACAAAGCACAATGATAAGACATTTGATACAATATATTGGTATTCATAAACAAGACTATAGAGTTTCTAAGAATAAACCTGAACAAGACATGACACTTGCATGAGCAGAATAGAGTGTAAAAGTTGATACAAAACTATTTTACTGATATGCTGTTGAACAAAAATGACAGAAAAAAAAGACTTCTCTAGAATTCTTTATGACCTGCTATGCTGCTTTGCATATTTGATATTCCAAGTATTAATGACTTTGGTGCCTCATTTAAATGTTTGATGAAAACAATATTGTAGCAACGGCAAAAATGGTGGTGGTTAGGCCCAGAATTTAGAAAGTCTCAATAAATTGAAATAGCATTCTAGAAAAAATAAGGATGATATTGAGCAGGGTGAAGCACAGGATTCTACACTTCGGAGTAAATGAGTAGTTCAGCAAGTGCAAGTAATGAAGCAGTTAATCAGGTGTTAAAGACAAAAACACCTAGCTATTATTGTGACAAGGCAAATATGAATAGCATGCTATTGCAAGGTAGTCAAACATCATATTGGGATTCCTGAACAAGATGGGAACCTGAAAACAATAATAATACTCCTTACTTCCAGTCACTACTTTTGTTCTAGTATTTTCTGTACTATATGCAGTTCTGCACACTGTAATGCAGTGATGTGGACCCATTAGAAACACTCTGGCAAAAGCAGTTATAACTGAGAGAAACTTAGAAGTCATCTAAAACAGAGTAGACTGGGGTAGTGTACTGGCTTAAAGGTAAACCAGCAAGATAAATGAAACCAACTCCAAAAGAGATTGCAAGTCAGGATGACAATTTAATTAAAAAATCACAAGTACAATGATGAAGAGGAAAAATCCATTTGACCCACAAAGAACAGATGTACGTCCTAGCACACTGGGGCACGAACAGAATGGAGCTTGCCAGCCCCTGTGCTGAGCACCACATCCCACCGCTCCCCCCACCGCCCCGCTTTAGTACAAAGTAAAAGGAAAGAGAAAACCTGTTGCTGAGGATGATGTCCACAGCCTGGTCAAGAGTTGCAGTCCTGTTAAGATCCTGGTCCTCCTCTGGATCCCACAAGTGGTCCCAGAAGTCCCAAACCCCATAGATTATATATGCTTGGGCTCAAATGGAAGTGTCTAGTACCTCCCCCAGGGGAAGAAGCTTCACAATGGGTTTTATACTATGAGTCATGGTATACTCCTTCATGGCCCGTTAGCAGACATGACCCCTAAGGCTGGGTATGAAGGTGCTAATGACTCCTCAGAGGGGAGTTATCACACCTGAGTCACTGGTGTGAAGACAGGAAAACTTTTTTATCTCACAGAGTTCCTAAACACCCAGCTTGTAGCCTGAGGGGCCAGGTGTGCCCTGGCCAGCTGCTGCAAATATTCAGTTGTTAGCAGTCTATGAGAAAATGACATAGAGGGTTTAGTCTGGCCACACCCACACAGTGAGAAACTAGTCCCGGCCACTATAACCAAGGCAGGTAGACACAAGAAAATCAGTAAGCATTGTTGAGACTGGAAGGGATCTCTGAAGGTCATCTGGTCCAACCCACTCCTTAACCAAGCAAGGCCACCTACGGCTGTTTACTCAGGACCATGTCTAGACAGGTTTTTGATATCTCCCAGGTGGGAGACTCCATTCACTCTCTGGACAAGCTGTGCCAATATTTGGTTACTCTCACAGC
Organism: Xenops minutus; assembly: GCA_035221455.1. Taxonomy (NCBI): domain Eukaryota; kingdom Metazoa; phylum Chordata; class Aves; order Passeriformes; family Furnariidae; genus Xenops; species Xenops minutus. The sequence continues at coordinate 74,541,916 of JAWWEE010000105.1, read as the reverse complement.
AAAAACTGTTGATGTTCAGAGGGAACTTTCTGTGTTCCAGTTTGTGGATGTTGCCTCTGATCCTGTCACTGGATACCACTGAATAGAGCCTGGTTGCATCTTCTTTGTGCCCTCCTTGAGATATTTACATACATTGATAAGACCTTCCCTGTGACATCTCTTTTTCAGGCTAACCAATTCCACCTTTATCAGCATTTCTTCATATGGCAGATGGTTCAATCCCTTCATCATCTCCCTTCACTGGACTCTTTCCAGTTTGTCCATGTGTGTCATGTACTGGGTAGCCCAGAACTGGACACAGCACTTCAGGTGTGGCCTCACCAATGCTAACCGGAGGGGAAAGATCACCTCCCTCAATGTGCTAGGAGCGCTTCTCCTAATGTAGCCCAGAATACCATCAGCCTTCTTTGCCACAACGATGCATTGCCATCTTACGTTTAACTTGGTGTCCACCAAGGAGCCCCAGGTCTTTTTCTAATAACCTGCTTTGCAGCCAGTCAATTGCAAATTGGAGGATTGTTCCTTCCCGAGTGCAGGATCCTACACTTTGTTGAACTTTATGTGGTTCCTGTCAGGCCACTTCTCCAGCTTGTCAACATCCCTCTGGATGGCAACACAATCCTCTGGTGTATCAGCCACTCCTCCCAGTTTGGTATCATAGGCAAACTGGCTGAGGGTGCATTCTACCCCATCATCCAGATTATTAATGAAGATGCAGCACAAGACTAGATGGAGTACTGACCTCTGGGGTACACTGCTAGTTACTGGCCTCCCATCAGACTTCATGCTACTGATCAGCATCCTCTGGGCCCAGACACTCAGCCAGTTTTCCATCTACCTCACTGTCTGATCATCTGGCCCATACATTAACAGCTTCTTTATGAAGACCTTATGGGAAACAGTGTGGTGGGCAATATCCACTGCACTCCCCTCATCTAACAAGTCAGTCACCTAATTTTAAAGGTTTATCAAGTTGGTCAAACATGATTTTCCCTTGGTGAATACATGCTGACTACTCCAAATGATTTTACTGTTCTTTATGTGCCTGGAAATAGTTTTCTGGATTAGCTGTTCTATCACATACCTTGACTGGTCTGGAGCTTTCTGGGTCCTGCTTCTTGACCTTCTTGAAAAAAGGAGTGACATTTAACTTCCTTCATAATAATCAGTTGTTCAGAAGGTAGTTTTAGAGAGAGGAATAAAAACTCATTTTTATGTCCTCTGCAGGTGAGAGAAAGAGTAATAATTGTCAATTGCCATAAAGCTGTTTGAGGCAAGCATCAGAATATATTCTAACAATAACAATTGCTAAGCCATATAAGCCTTCCTGGGGGGACTGCAAAATATGGCTGTCTATTGGACAATATTGTACACTTCATCATGACTGGCACCAAATAAAAAAAAAATGTCCAAGCCATGCACCTACATCCAAAGGTATTCAGACTCAGGGAAAGTTTTTATTATTTTTTGGCTTTTAATAGTGTTTATTTTAGCCCTCTTAGTAATGTAATATAGTTTGGTGTATCTCTTAAGCAGTGAAGTGAGTCCACATGTAATGTGAGGTATTAATTCTAGAGTTATGGGATATAATCTTGGAAGAGTCTGGACATTCCCATTTAAGACCTATCAGTGAAAGTCATTGGATGATCCCATCTGTAAGGAGAAAAAGAAAACTGCCTGATGTACAGATCAATGAAGTGCTATGAGAAACATCATGTCTCCTGTGTTACACAGTCAGTACTTTTAAAATTAACAGTAAAACCACAATGGGCACAAATTTCTCATCAATTTTGTTTCTGATCCATCAAACTGACATATGGATGTAACCTATGGCTCATAGTCTCCCTCAAGTGGATAATACAAGAACAGGGATTCGTTTCTTCTAGACAGATTTTTTGCTTTTATGCCACCCTGCTAAGACTCATTCTTCTGTTTGAACGGACATGACTTGATGCATTCAGCCAGTTTGACCAGGAATATGAGTATACAAAGTCATTATTAAAAGTTATAATCAACTGTGTAAAGGCAACATTTGGGAGGATTTTCTTTGGCCAAAACAGCAACAAAAATTCTTTCCTTGCCCATGAACTGTATCAAAAATCCCTATGTCATAGCAGTAGGACACAGATTTCCTGAAAGACCACACAGTGTTGTTCACAACTGCAAGAGGGTAAGAAACCCACAAATAAAACCTACCCCCCGAGAAAAAAAAAAAAAAAAGTCTGGCAGAAAGAACAAAAAACTTGGTTGTCTACAATCTGAATTCCCAAAGGTTTGCTTCAGTGTTTTCTGCAGCAGGGCACAAGCTGGGAACCACTCAACTTGAACAAGTGTCAGTACTCAGGTTTGGGTCATTAAATTGGACAGAATTTGTTTAGGAATGTTAGCATGAAGAATCCCTAAAAGATTATTTTAGTTGTTTTGGGGTCTTTGTAGAGATGGCATTATTAGAAAAAAAAAATATTGATGGAAACTCTTTTGAAAGATCTTTAAATCTGTCAGTGTTTTTGTTATCATAGCTGACCTAAATTGAAAGATAAAGCAGGAAAGAAAAGAAAAAAATATTAAATATTCAGATGTACTGAGTGCTAGTGATAGATTTCTGTGGGGAAAGGATGTATCTGTCATCCTTAGGTAATTTCATTTTGGAAGGCTTAAAGGAATTAGTCTACAAGTTTACATTACCTCTAGCTCTGAGATGTAAATGCACCTAATGGGAATGTGATAAACCCAGATAATTCATCTCATATATTTAGAAATTATTCTGGAAAAACCAAGAAACCCCAAAACCATTCTCACAAAGATATTTGCAAATGAGTTTACTTTTTAATGAGGTTAAATTCTTATTGACCCTTATAAAATTTGTTTAAAATAGCTGGTGAAAAGATAACACATGTATATTCTTATTTGATAAAGTTATAAATTTCAATTAAAATAACAACATAAAAGAAGCAAGCAAGTAAATAACTTTGGGTGGGGTTTTTTTCCTTTTTTTTTTTTTTTGTTTATTTGGTTGGTTTGTTTCGTTTTTTAATTGTTACAGTCCAGGAACTAGTGTGACATTCTTTGGTACATCTTATTTTGAATATTGATAAACTGGGCTTGTGCTTTCCTGTTTCTCCCTGGTGGTCAATACTAATAAAGATCAAAGTTCCCAGAGTGTAACTGAGAAGAAACATAACAAGAAGCTTTGTCAGTATTTAAAAGAAGGAGTTTTGCAGTAGTCAAAACTTGAGAAAAGGCAATCACAGAGTGTCTTTCCATTACTTTTCACTGACTTTCAGTGTGGGCTTAGACTTGTTGTTCCAACATTCTTACTCCCATTTTGCTGCTCCAATATTCTTCATTTGAGTAATAATGAGATATATGCAAAGTCTTTAAATATCCTGAGCGATATGTATTGATAACAGCACTGTTGACACCGCTAACCTCTTTCCTATCTGAGAGAGGACCCAATTCTTCATAAACTGTTGTTGGCTGAGGAAAGCATTGAGAATTTCACGTTTGGACAGAAATGTAACCCAGGCAACAAGGGAAAAGACTCTACATCAGTGTAGTTGAATTGAAGTGACTACATGAGGATAATACATAGTCTATCTGCAATGTTAGAACTATATCACATCCATTTTCTTCCCTTCCCTTCTGTCATCTTAGAAAGAGACCTTTGACTCACATAATTTTATGTTTGCCCTGGTCTCTATTTGTTCTCCGGTCAGGAAACTCTGGATAGTAAGTAACAGCAGAAAAATAGTCAGAAAAAAAAAAAAAAAAAAAAAAAGGGGGGTGGGACGAAATCAACGAGCTTACACAAACGTTTACTCATCCACCCTCACACGCTTCCTACCCTTTGCCTGCTCTTGCAGCATTAACCTGTCTCGCCTTCCCGGAGATCGTGGAGATGACTTGGTCGCTCCCCGCCACTCCTTTCCCTGCTGCAGGATCCCACAGAGCTCAGCTTTCTACAACGTTGATCCGCTCAGTTCTCCCACAAGTGACCCGCTTACTCCTGGAGTGGCACCTCCTCCCTAGCTCCCTTCACCGCCTACGGTGGCACAGCTTTAGCAGTGCGTTTGTTTTTTACAAGAGTTATCTCCATTACCGCTTCAGGCAAATGAACTGACTAATGAATTTTCTGTCGGCCATGAAAGTGTGCTGCAAGTAATTAAGGGCTGTGCTGTGGGACCGATTAAGCTGCAAGTCACAGCGGCCGGAGCCCAATTGCTGCGAGCCCGCCACGATCTGTGCCGCCTGAGCTCGGCTCCACAATGGGATCATTGACTATTTATTTACTTAGCACAACAACTCCGCTGTTTATTTAATTATAGGAGCTTTTCAGTCACCATCCCCCACTTGCCCCAGCCCCATCTCTTCGTCGCTTTTTGAGTCCTCCTCGCCCGCCTCTGATAACCAGGGCTCCCTAGTTGGTCGCTTGGGTAGATGAAGCAGGGCAACACCTGAGCATCCTTTGTGGGGTGCGGACTGTGCTCCCCCACGGATTCGGGAACAGGAATTTTGCGTGAGGGAAAGGCGAGCAGACGGGGATCTTCCTGTCAAATTGTACATCACGTCTGCCTGAAGATCAGACCTCGAGAAGGCTGCTGGGTGGAGGGGACAGGCAGGGGAAATCCTGCAGCGCTTCAAGGCATGTCCGAGTCACGAATCAAAAGCGGGAGGAGCTCAGAAGAGCCAAAGAGACGCCTGTGGCGCTGCGGGGGCGAGCGTGGCTGGGCGAGGGAGGAAATCACTGGCAGTCCCGCAGGGCGGGCAGGACGACGCATTTCCCACCCCAGCTGATTAGGGAGGCCTTGGCCCTAATACCAGAGCCCCCTTAGAAGCGAGTCGGGCGAGAAGGAGGGAGGCAGAGGCAGTCCCCCTCTCCCCGGATCCCCTTCCAGCCTAGAAAGGGCTATAATAGCGACAAAAAATGCCCGAGCTCAGTACCCGCTAGTTCAAGGAGCAGTGGGGACAGGCGGGTTTCATCATAAGAAAGGAGTCGAGAAGCAGCCGAAGGCACTCGCACTTTTTCTAGCACTCCCGCAGACTGCGGTAGGAGCGCTCCGCTCACCCACGGGGCAGAATGGGGACGGGCAGGGGACGCTCAGCGCCGCTTTACGGTCGGCGGGGTCCAACCCTCACACCCTTCGCGTTCACAAAGCGGAGTCGGAGACCCCGATTAGGATCTCAGACTTTTAATGCCATGAAAACTCGCGGCCCGGCGAGCTCTGGCTCCACGGGCGACAGCGCGGGAAGAGAGGCGGGAGCGCTTCTGTGTCGCCGGCTGTTCCCGAAGCCCTGCGGCCGCCGGTGACCGCAGGCAGCGGCGGGGGCAGCGGTGACACTTGGCACTGGGGGGAGCCGGCAGCGGCGGCCGTAGAGAAAGAGGGTTTCTGTTCCTTTAAAGGGCGAGTTGCAGCGCTCCCGAAGGGAGGCGGATCTCCCTCCTTCCTCCCTTCCCTCCATCCCTCCCTTCTTCCCTCCCTCCCTCCCTGCTTCTCTGTCTCCCTCCTCCCTCCCTCGCTCGGGCGCCGCTTGCCGCCGCCGTCAGTGGTGCCCGGACACCGGCTGCACCACAGCCCGGGCTGTCCCCTGCGTCCTGCCACCGCCCTTCCTCCCCCGCCTCTGCCTTCCTCTCCCTCCCCGATTCCCCTCCCGCAGCTCAAGGTAGGAGGATGTCCCGGGGTCTCCGGCTGTCCGCCACTGCCGCAGGGATTGC
>JAWWEE010000105.1:74523176-74536103 GCA_035221455.1 Xenops minutus | reverse complement strand
GGGTTGCATGCGAGTGAGGGGCTGCGGGGGGGTGGGGGGGTGGGGGGGGCGGATGGTTAGGAACGGCGGGGGATGCACCGTGGCCGCGTCGTGCCAAGAGCTGCACACCACGATGGCTCTTGGCCAGGTGTCTCAGCGCAAAGGCGGGCGCTGAGCTGGAAGACCCGAGCCCTGCTGCCGCCCGGGTCTGTCCCTCATTGTGGGGAAGGCAAACCTGTCCCCTTCCTCTATTCCTCCTACCTCTGCTCCGCACCGTCAGAGCCACCGCTGTCCCCATGTATAGTGTAGGTGTGGGAACCGGGGCGAGAGGCCAGGGCAGAGCAGCCCCTCATTAACCTCCGCCTGGTGCCCGCGGTAGACCGGAGCCCCCTCCCACAGCCGGGGCGCTGCTTCAGAGCCGGATTCAGGGAGGCCGAGCCGGCAGGGTTGAGGATCTGCCCCTTGCTCTCCTGGGGGAGCGGAGGTGAGAAACGGGCTCTAACTTCGCTAGAGTTGTGGGTGGACAACAGTCTCTACTTCCGTCAGGTCTCTGCCTGTGTCCACTGTACGGCACAGCCAGTCCCCCTTTTGGCTTGTCGGCAACCCTGCGATTTATTTCTGTACAAAATAAGCATTCTTTGGGTGAGCATCCATCGCTAACCTAGCCAGGGCGCTGACACTCTGTGGAAAGCAAGACATTCCTGCCAACGGAGTGGAGGCATGATTACAAGAGCCGTGTGTGCACTGAGAGAAGGAATGAATATATGATAATGAAAACCTCTCTTCATGTTTTCCTTAGAAACTTTTGGGGGAGTAGAGCATGAAAAACATTAAACGTCATAACTTTCCTCCCAAAATCTTACACAGCTTCCCGAATCCCAAAGCAAACTGAAGATTCTAAATGCTGATCTGTAGATAATATCATAAATATTTGTTCTTGGTCCTTAAAACTTGCTAGGAAAGTGCATTGCTGTGATACTCAAAAGTACCCGAGCAAGTAAGTCTATTCAGTTCATTAATTAGAATACACATCTTTCCACTAGCTAAAATTTAATTACTATCTTAAAATGTCACTAATCATCAGTGCAGCAGAAACTTGGCTGTAAATTTGGACCGAGATAATAACAAACAGAGAAGGACCTATGGTTTTGTTATAGCTAGTGGGAGTGAAAAGCCAGTGGGCCACAATGTGTTTTTAAATTTTAATATCAACACTAATTTGAATACTTTGGCAAACATTTTAAAAGGGAGGACTGTGTTACTGCTTTGTCAGCAAAGCTTCAATTCTTCAATTTCTAGAGATCAGGAGATACCGGTTGGGTGTTGCAGTAAGCTGTGGCTCTCCTCACACCAGATTGCAACAGCAGGAGGACTTTGGTGGCATGTGAATCTGAAACGTTTGCTAGGATTTGCTGAAAAAATGTCTGAGAAATATTTGAGAGACAGTATGTTATGTATATACTAAATCTATATATGTTGTTGTTGGGATGGGTCAAAATAGTAGCTTAAGTGATCTAAAAACCTCATTATTGGCTCTTGGAGACACATCTATGACCTGAAAATAAAAGCCCACTCCTTTTTTAAAGTAATGTGATAAAACTATACCTCCCAGTAGGTGGCACCTAGCTGGAAGTGTGTTAACTTTTATAGTGACAACAGCACATAAAAATAAGATCTGATGGGAAAAGCGCCTGATATAATAAGGTAATCAGAATCACATATCTCCCCTTTCCAAATGAAACATTATGTACATAATGTACACCATTTATACTTGACACACAGCTAAAAGTGTAGCAGGTTTTTATTACCCAGAAAAGATGTAAAGGCCTCAGACTGTCTATTCTTCTTTCTCTGCCTATAGCTGGATTACTGTTTTTCATATCAGCTGCACTTGAACATTGTCCTTGTGTATTAAAGATGTCCTTGTGTATTAGAGTTGTTTTAACACCATGTCTACAATAGATGACCAAACAAATGAAAACATATATCCAAGGAATTATAGATTTCCCAGATGCTGATCACTGAAGTGTGGAGGGCAGTTTCATATATAGTTTAAGATGAAAAGAGCTGTGTAACAGTGGTGACAAGCTCCCAAAACACAAGACCAGCTTATCCAGTATGACATTTTATTAGGGATATATAGCCTTTGAATTGTACATCTCAGAGGGGAAGCAATATGAAAGGCACTAAGAACCTTTACCTGTTTTCATACTGAAATCATTTTGGAGGGTGCACAAGAGTATCTTTTCAAAGGTTACCCTTCCTTTTCCATTTCCAGAAGAAGTAGTGAAGTTAAACTCCAATTAACAGAAAAGAAGTCCAAGGTGGTAAATGCTGAGTCTTTAGTTCATTATATAGTGTTTAAATAATCTTCAGTCACCAAATGTTTAGTGAGTTCTAAACATCTTCTCCCCAAGACTGACTTTTTTAATATAAGGAGCTGATGTTCTTCAGAAAATATTTCTGTGTTAACTATGACTTTTCTTCAAGGTGGGAGCTAGGGCTTGAACGAATGGGGAAAGGATGTTAACCCAGAGCATTAGGTGGTGTGTGATAGCAGATAAAGAGAATGGTACTCCTTCTGAACCCATAAAATTTCACAAAATAGCTGGCTAGCTAACATAATAAAGGATATAATGTAAGTCTTTAAAGAAGCCGATAACAGATTTTAATTTCCTGTCCATACTGTGAAATGACTGGAAAGAGGGGGGGGTGGGGTGGTGGTGGTGGGGGAAGAGGTATTTTGACACCTGAAGCGGGGGCAGCAGCGGCCGGGAGCGCTGTCCGCGGTGCTGAAGGAGCCGCCGGGGCCGTGCCCGGCGCTGTCCGCGGTGCTGAGGCCGCTGCCGGCGGAGGGGAGATGGAGCGGGGGTAAGGAATCTGGGCGTGAGCCTGAGGCGTGAGACCAGGGGCTGCAGCGTGGGCTGCTGAGAGTTTAATAGTAACAGGAATTAACCACAGGTTGTTTTATGATTCCAGTTCTAAACGCCTCAGTGAGTTAGAAGCTCTGTTAAGCTGAGATTACAGGTAGCTGTATTTTTTTTAGAGACCTTAGAAAACCAGACTGATAATAGAAGTAACTTTTCCCAAAGTTTATCTCCTGTTTAATGTACTAAAGTTGACCATGAATATTATGCTTTCAAAACTGCTTACCAAAACGAAATTAAATAAATAAATAAATATTCAGTTAGGCAGCAAGCTGCATCTGAGCATTCACAATTGAAAATGTATCTAAAGATGTCTAATATCCTTTATTTCAGCAACACCAGGGAGGGAGGCAAAGAACTTTCATAGCATTTTCGTCGGTTTTATTTTTTCTTGGACTGAGACAAAGTATAAACGAGTAGAAGAGAATAAATGAAACAGAAAATAGAAGAAAAAGCATCTCTCTGCATTTTTACTGGGAGATATTCTAAGTGTGAACTGAAGGAGTCGCTAGATATCCTTACTTTTAACACTAGGTGCTCTCTTTAAAGTGCTCCAATAGTCAAATCGTCTGATTGAATTTCTTGCTAGACTGCAGAACTAGCCATTCATGATAGTTATTTTTGACACTGCAGTTATGCCTCCATCTTAAGGAAAAAAAAAAGATGTTTAATAATCCCCTCGCAGAACGTATGTTTCTTTTCATCAGCATTTTACAGTGCTTCAAGTAAAAGTGTGCAGAGGAAATCAGTAAGACAAGATAACAAAAAAGTTCCTGTGTATTGCTAACATTTTTAGAGATGCAGAGCACCAACACTACAGGTTATAATCCAAATGCTGCTATTATTTATTTACATGTCTACAACACACATATGCTATTTAAGAATAAACTGTAACCCACTTCTGCCATGCTCTGCTTCTGATAGATTCCTCAGAGTGTTCTCATTAGCTTGGCATCATCAGTATTTATTTCTGTAAAGTTAGGTTTATTCTGTGTTCATCTGTATGTACCTGTGGGGGAAGTATCACAGCGATATTTTCTTTAGTAATAAAAGGCAAGGAGTGAGATAAAGGAGACAAAAGATGTCTGTAGGCAGAATGTAGAATAAAATTAATTCATTTACCTGGTGGGAAATATAGGAATTCTCTTTTAGTGTTTGCAATAAAGCTTAAGTGGCTTCAGCAAGAGCTTCACTTAGATTGCAAAGTCTGACAGTCCTGGTTCAGTGTATTTCAATGGATTCAGGCACACAACTAATTGTATTTCCAAGGAAAATCTGAAGTAGTCCACAGAATGAGCTTATCTTCTTTGGAGCACCTGACCAAAAGACAAAAGTCTGTGGCTGCATTTGAAGATATAAACTCAGTATCCCATTATCAAACCGGGAAGTGTCATTGTTCTCACTGAGGACTGCTAAATGACAAACTACATAGATCTGTCAGCACAGGAAGGAACAGCAACATTTCCATAATACTAGAGTGAAAGGAAAATAGACTGTAAAATAAGAGAGCGGCAGAAAAAAGTGAAAATAATAAACTAATAAATCTCTAAGTTACTGTCTGTTAAGCAACACTCCAATTCCACCAAGTTTAGCGAAACAAGTCTTTGCATTCAACAGTGTTGCTCCAGCGCTGCCGGTTTCTGTTTGCCTTGCAAAAGCAGGATGGTGCTCTGTATTCATTGGGTCTGGAGCAAGTTCCTAAGGAGAGTCAGTATACAAACCATTGCCTTTATCCTACTTCATGCATTAACATGAGTAACAGTTAGTGAATGTAAATATATTTTTTCTTTTCTTTTCTTTTTTTTTTTTTTTTTTAAGCCTGAACGTTACTCTGATAATCTGCATGACTTCGTTGTCAGCCTTCTCTTTCACAGCTCTAAAGCTAAGTGATTTCGACCCAGGCAGTCAGCTATCAAAATGCATGAATTAATTTTTAAACAACCGAGTCCCTTCTCCCCTCTAGCACACCTCCCCACCTCTTAAAGCTATTGTTCAGAACAACTGAAGTACTACTAACAATTAGAAGTATGTAAATAAAACCGAGCTGTTTTTTCCTTCAACAACACCAGGCGATCAGATCGGTTGCATAATAGAAATTGGGAAGGCTGTCTGGCAGGCAGCCTTAAGCAGAGAAGAGCTATCTCAATTTCTCTCACTTAATCTTGGCTTCGCGTCAGAAGCTGTGCAGCAGTGCAGTAGAATGGGAGCACGGCAAAAGCTTCGCCAGTGAAAAGGCTGGTGCTCGCTATGTGGCGATACCTCAGCGACTTCTCGAGCTGGATTACCTATTGATTTTCCTTTCTTGCCTCCCAGGTTTACTCGGCTGGACATTGTGTGTGTTTGGATTTCTCAAGGATTCTCCCCCGACTAACATGGATGTCCCACCATTCCTTGCAGCTGAAGGTTGCTCCTTGGCGCAGTGAATGAAGAACATGCAGGGATTGCTAATGGGTTTGGGAAGCGTAGACTCTCTTCTCTTTCTGAGACCATGCCGTGATCGTGTCTGAGGGCCATCAGTTTACGTATCCTCATTCTCACCTTACCGAGAAACCTGACGGCTTAGAAGGGGGAAGTAAGACAGCGTGTGTGTACATAGAAACATCATGAAGATTATTTCCCCTATTGTAACTAATTCAGTCTTCAGATGCACCGTTAGACTCCTTCTTTGCTTACTGTGGATTGGATATTCTCAAGGAACCACACATGTATTAAGATTTGGTAAGATTTCCCGACACTTTTTTCATTGTGCATTTAAGCCTGGATGTGATTTACGTAGGATTGACTCAGAAGGGGGTGCTGGGGGAAAGCTGGGACGTGCTACCGGAGTCGGGCACCGAAGTCCCTCTTTATTTTGCATCCGGAGGGATGAATTGCTGTGTGTTTTTTCTGTCGCTGCAGCTCATTGTAGCCGTAGTAACGGCACGATGATGATGATAATTATAATAACAATAGAAAAATGACTGGCAAACGCGGTTGCCTAAGGGTCTGCGCAGCTTGCGTGCCTTCCTCGTAATTGTTTCCACTGTTTTGCTTTATTGTTTCCGTAGTAGGGGAAAGCATGGCTAGTACGGTGCTTGATCAGTTAAAAACCTGTCAACTAGTTGTTAAGTTTCGGCCGCCAGTCTCTGATTTCCCCCCGATCCGATCCCGTGCGGGCGCAAGTCTGTGAATTGAGACCTTTGGTCTGATTTCCCCTGAAGTGTCTGTCTGCTTACTTGGCACTTGAGTGGCGTTTAGGGTTAGAGAAGACATGATTTATGTCTTGAGTGGTGGTCGTGAAAGAGCTTTTGCGATACCTTTCAAAAGCACAGCTTTTCTGTGCGAGGAAAATTGCATAACCCCCTCCCCTTTCCCGGGAGGGAAAGAAAAAAAAAAGTAAGAATGAAATTTCAAGGAGAGTAGGACAGTTTTACAGTTTAAAAACTATTCCATCTGGCCATGACACTAAACTTAAGAGCTGTGCCTGTGCATGCGCGTGTGTGTACGTATGTATAAGCAAGCAAGCGAGGGGGAAATTCCAGTCGCTGCATCCCCTACGGAAGTTTTGCAGTGAGAAAGAGCAGGACAAAAAGTTAGTCGCAGGTCCGAGGAGGGCTGTTGCTGCCGAGAAAAATCATCCGGCGCTAGCCCAGGGCGAGCCACGACGGGAGCCCCGCATCAGCGTCATCCTGGTCGCCGGGCACCTCGAGCGAGTCGCAGTGGGGGGCGGCGGAGGCGACAGGACCAAAGTTGCTTCCCTAGACAAGCGGCATTCTCGTTCTCTGTGCCTGCCGGCAGCACGGCTGGAGGGGGGAAGCGCGGACCTCCCGCCTGCGCGCTGTTCACGGTAAACAACGGCAGCGCTGCATTCATTTCTGTGGGACAGTGAAAGCTCTTGCCTTTGCTTGGGAATAGTGCTTTGGTTTGTATCTATTTTAGCTTAAATCAGCACCCCCTCACACACTTTTATAAGGACGGGAAGGTGAGTAATGATTAAAAAGTAACCGATCTCGTGTGCTCATTCCTAGCAGCACTTTTTTTCTGCTTCCATCTGGTCTAAAGGTGGTGCTTAAGGCACGTTGCTCTTAGCAACCGTCTTCAGGAATGCTTGTTTCTTTGGACATGGCTAAATGGGTCTGTATATCATTGTGGGGTCTCTTTTGCAATCAGTCTGACACATAATCATGGACGTGAATTCAGTGCTAGGACTGTCTGTAATCTGGCACGGTACGGCTGTTGGTCCTTCTACGAACCGGGATTCCTAACGGGCCCTGAGGGTTGGTTTCTAGGAGTCTGAGTTACTTTCAGGAGTAGCTATATAAACAGACATTTTCCTGGCCACAGCACTAACAAGTAGTGAACTTTCCTTCTTTAGAATGGTGTTCCCCCTGAATTTCCAGCCCATTGTACCTGCAGAGACAGCCTTGGAGTGCAGAGGTTTGGCAATGGTTAGAATATTAAATAACCTCGCTGCTGAAAAGTGATACACTGTGACTGGCATCCAGTGACATGATGGTGCATGCATGTATTTTACTGGGCTAACTTCCCAACTGCATCCTAGTCACACAGCTGGCCAACGAGTTGTGCTCAGTTAAGTGTTTGCAGCAGTGCAGTAGGAAATCCACATCGTGCTTTTTCTTGTCTTTCAAAAGAATTGTCGCCAACCCATCACTGAGCCTTAGAAGTAGAAAAGGAGCAATTGGTTAATTTATTTTATTATGGAAAATGTTAGACATGAGAGAATGCAAAGAAGACTTTTGCCCTGTTCACCCAGGCCTGTTGCACACCTGTGTTTTAAGGAGTCTGGATTTAGCTTAATCCAGGTGTGGAGTGACTGACTGTGACCACGACCCGCGCCTTCCCTAAAGGCTGACATTTCTGTCTCTGTGTAGGGCATGACGGGGAGGAGGGAAGGAGCAGGGAGTGAGCTGTGAAAAAGCTTTGGTTATTTCTGAAGGGTAATGCCCCGCCTCCCCCTCCGGGTTCCCCTGCTATCTGTCCCTCAGGGATGCTGCCGCGACCATGAGGACGGGATGCCGTGGAGTCCTTCCCGAGGAGAAACGAGAGCTGAGGAGATTCCCTCCAGAAGGCAGCCTGCCAGCCCCCGCTCTTCTTCCTCAGCCAGCAGCACTATGGCAACAGGGGAGAGCTTGAAGCCTGCCAGAGCTGCAGCCCCCTCATTCCTCCTGTGCAAATTAACCACCATGGATTCGCATTGTCCTTCCCACGGCTCTTCTTATTGTTGGGACTAGCCAGTATGTCCCTTTTCTCCCTCTTTCTCGCTCTCAAGCTACCTTTTAGCAACCACACAGGGAAGTTGAACGGCCTGGGTTATCTGTCACATGCGGGAGGTTATTTCTGCTTGAGCCTTAAGGAGCAGACACGGGGAGAGGCTGGTGCGATGGCATTTTTCCCTCCCCAGCGACACTTGCTCAGGCATCTGGGTACCTGCCTGCTGCTGCTACTGGAGTTAAGCAACGTGGTATTCGGGCATCACACCAGGTGCCCTTCCTAAATGACACTTTGCTTCATGGAGGCATGCGACCAAGCTCCCTCCTTTCCCTTTCTGAACAGCTTCCCATAAGCAAGCCCAGGGTGAAGGTGAGGTGAGGTTTGTGCATATGGTACTCGAGGTATCAAATGGGAACAGTTCTAAACCCTTGCTGCGGATAAAAGGACAGGTCCCATCTTGACGAGAGAGAAAAGCAGCAGCCTAGTATTTGTCTCTCCGCAGTGCTAAGTGTGATTAAAACCTTTTCCTTATCAGTTGGCACCGAACAAAAGCCAAAATACCTGACGGCCGGCAGATCCGTTCTGTTATCGGGGGTCATGTTTCGTAGCTTTCCGATTCACTGTTCCTGTGTAAGCACAGACCCAGGACAGCGGCTCCCAAGAAATCCCAGGGAACTCGGCGGATCCAGAGGCCAGCCCACGATCGCTGGGCACATCGGGCTGCCCTGGCCGAACTCAGCCTCTCCCCCTCTCTGCCTTTTTCTGGGTCCCCTCGATCTGCCTTTACTTCCTGAGGGTATCCCAGCACCTTGTGCCCGAAATTCTGAATTAACAAGCCATTAAGAGCTGTCAATCACCAGTAATTGCTCACCTCTGTTTTCAGAAACCGGCTCCTAGTCTTGCCCGAGGCAGTAAGAGCCCGGGCTATTTAAACCCCCTCTTTTCCCACCTACTACTACGTGGACCATGATTTTCAGCTCTTTGAAGTCTGAAGTGCTCTAAAATGCCCTCCTTTATTTAAACTGCCCGTTTCCGGCCTTGTCTCTAGTCCCGTGAGCAATTCATCTCACAGCTGAGGTGTGAAGGGGGTACCTGTGACTGGAAAGTGAAAGCCGTTTCGCCATTGCATTTTCTGTTGGGTAACTCATTATTCATGAAAGTGTGGTGAAAGACTAAAGACCTCCACCACAGGGGGCTCAGTAGTCTCATAATTGTTAAGCCTGTACGTGTAGTTTTCACTTTTTGTTGCTTTGGAGTTGCCTGACTTCAAGCAGATGAGAAAGAGAGCTGAAAGTTTTGTGCTACAATGAATCATAAAGGAAGGGTGTGCGTGTGGCTTCTAACTTAAAAGCAAAAGAAATTCAAGACAGAGATGGAAAAACTTTTCAAGGAACAAAGGGAAAGTTTTGAACTCTTACCAGAAATATTTCCTTCTACTGACTACTTTTTTTTTAAAAAAAAAAATTTTTCTAAAAAAAGCCCCTATCCCAAGCCCTCACAAAGCCTAGCGTTTTCCCGTTGCCCTACATAAAACAGTAATTATAGCAAATCAAACCTTATATAATGACGTACTGTTTGGGACCTAAGGAAAAAAAAACCCTTCAGTTCTTAATTCCATTTTGGTAACCTCAAGAGGGTAATTGCTAGACGTCTGAGTCTTCATCCGTGAAGATTTAGCACGGGTTTCATCTGACATACTTAGCTGAGCTTCTTTGTCTCGAACAGATTGAGTTTATCTCCACGTAATTGTTCTTACGAGCTCGAGCTCGACAAAACCACAAAAGAGGCCAGCTTGTCACGTCCACTGCTTGTGCACTTGCCAGTGGGTGTCAAACCACACGTTTCTGGGATTTGGGAGACCATTTTCAAATCGTAGTATTTAAAATCAGGGAAGTCATGGCACAGCAGTGGGAGCTAGTTCTCTGCAGAAGTGCATGAGACAAGAGTTCAAGTGAAAAATACCTGCTGGGTAATGGAGTAGAGCTTTCTTAAAGGACTTGCAATAACTCTCCTGGATGTGTATTTTCTTTCCTTTGGATTTTGCATTGATATTCTTTTAGTGGAAGGAGGTAAGCTTTCTGTTTGCATTTGAGAGAAATGAGAAAACTTATGTATCTGGTTTTAGTGGGAAAGGTAGTCTGCCTTCACATCAAGAGTGCATTGAAAATCTGCAAGCCAAACACTTGTGGCAGCCCTCGAGGGTCCGTGTCTTGGCAAGTCCAGTATTCAGAGCCGATGAAAGATTTACTCCTAAGGACAGGAAGCTTTCGATATCTATTAACATCCTCACAGAGAGGAGTTCAAAATCAGTCTTATAAACAACAACAGAAATCTCTGAAAGAAGAGTAAGGTTAAGAGCCTAAGGAAAGCAGCAAGGAGGTGAGAAGCATTGTTATTGACTGGTCTAGATTAAACAGCACAGAGGAAGATTTCAATTTGATAACGTCACAACCCTTCCTGTTTTTCTTTGCTGCTTCTGCTGACAATTTTGTAAGGTAATTAAATCGGCTGATTGAAGTCACAGTGGTCATGGGGCGATAAAGACCATTTGGATTTAATGGAATTTAGAAACAACGGTGCACTGCATACAACTCTTACAGAACGAGAATTTTAATGACTCATTCAGGGTGCTGACTACGTAGAACGTCCTGGACGAGTTTAATTGAAAGGGCAAAGCAGATTAGCTGTATACAGTCTTTATTGCACTAGATAGGGGAATTAGAATTATCCTTTTAAAAGACTCATTATTGCATTATCAAGATTTAATGTAGGTTAAGAAAGCTTTCATCCGTGTGGGCTTTCTGGAATATCCCCAGATCCTTTCACCCAGCGTTTGGAACACCAATAGACTTGTAAAATGATTTTCACACAATTGTATGATATCTTGGATACTGAGAGTATAACTTGCTTCTTACTGACTGTTACTTGCCTTTTGAAAAGATGCAAAATTCAAGTAATACTTTCAATTTAAATGTGGTGGCTGAAGGAAATTGTTTCTTCCACCAGAGATAAGAAACTAGAGAAAGATTTTTCTAAACTCAAATATTAGAGTTTTTTTTTTCATTTATTTGTATATTTTATACTGGAGAAAATCCTCTCGATTTAGAAAAAAGCAAACCAAACATTTTGTAGTCATTGCAAATAAAGAAGGTCTTTGTCCCCTACTTAATATATTTACCTTGTCTGTTTCTGAGTTTTAACCTTCATCCTCTTTAATCTCTTTCAGAGGAACAATTACTAGGTCTGTCAATAACGCAAAATAGAAACTAGAAGGTGCCTTATTTCCATAGTCCCCAATCTGCAAGGCAAATTAATTTTTCCTGAATAAGCTTTTTATAATGTGATGCTGTAATGTATGTTAGAAGATTAGATTAAACAATATGATAACATGACATAATGTCATTATGCTGTCACATCTTAATTGGAATATGGAGAATCAAAGATCAATGTCATATTAATACTTATAATTTTATGTGCATCCTGTGCTATCCATGTTGTGTTCCTCCCTCTCTTCCCCACCCTCTCCTCCCTGCCAAGTCTTTTGGTTCCTTTATTATACAGTAATAATTGTCTTATGTACCTTTCATTTAAACCAAAGCTTTCAGTAATGCAAAGAGTACAGAACAAACATGTGATGATCTTTATTCCAATATTGGAGCTCATCCAGCATTTGGTAAATGAGATAGTGTAGTAATGTTATGTGAAACACTAATCAAACTCAAAAACATATTCCAAATTTCATTAAAAAGCAATTTTTATGAATTAAAACACACTGCTTTTGGTTTTCCTTTGGGCAAAAATCAGAAGTAACACATGGGTGCAGGACTCACGACTACTCTTTTTTACATTGCCAGCAAACATAGCTTTGCATCAAAATTTAGAAGTGACTTGGATCAACCATGATTCAGGTCTCCTTGAACATTATTCTTGTAATCCAAAATATTATTGAAATGCAGTAACTCATCTAGGATTGTGTTTAGTAGGTTGCTTTCAAATGAAATACACATTTTTACATAATATATTTTTGTAAATGTTTCCATTTTTAAGTGTGTCTGGCTGGAGTATAGAGAAACCGGTTCCCTGTTAATATTGTGAGTAGAGTCTACAATAGGAGTAGTTAAAAGCTACACTGTAGTGCTCAGATCACAATTTTTTTTCTTGGTTCACAATAAACATTTTTGTTATCAAATCACTGGAAGGTAAATTCATTTGTGGGTTATAGAGAATTTCATCTCTGGAGAAATACACTAATTTACATTAGATGAATATCTGTTTTATTATATTAATATTTCCATTCCTAGACTCTTTAAAACATCATTTTTAAAAGAAAATGTTTACTGTGATTTAAGTTAGTTGAACTAGAATTGTTGAAAATGTCTGTCAGTATTCCGTCATGAAAAAAATTGCTCATTTTTAGAACAACTGATTCTTGCATAAGGCTTAATAACACTGACAGAACAGTCCAGGAAGAACTTTCTTACTTTGCTGTCAGGAACTGTTGTTCAGGAGTTGTTGTTCATCACGTGATGTGCTTGTAAGTTCAGTGTATGATTACTTTTTTGCCTGTTCTTTTCTTCCATCTTTACATTTTTCTGTGTGTCTCTGATGTTTACTAATTAAAAAAAAAAAAAAATTATATGATTTCAATATATGTAGTGAAATCTTAGCATTGTAATTTTTGCTGATGAATGAAAAAAGGTTTTTCATGAGTTGGCAGAATAATTTTGAAATAAAAATGTTTGAGTTTGGTTTTCTGTTTTAATTTTTGCATCTTGAGTAGTTTCATCCCTTCCCGACGCTTTGCCTTTTT
>JAWWEE010000105.1:74487890-74522970 GCA_035221455.1 Xenops minutus | reverse complement strand
CCCTTCCCCCCACTTTGCCTTTTTTTTTTTTTTTTTTTTTTCCTTTTTTAATAGTGAAATGGAAAGTGATTACCCATCTGAAAGAGGAATGTATGTTTGAATGTGGAGCCTTTTCTGGTCTTTTTTGGAAAGTCTTTCTTTGTCTAACTTTCTGGGAAGCTCCATGAAAAGAGTAAAAAAAATCTCTAAGTCCTCATTTCTGTCTTAAAACTAAATTTCTAGTCCAAGCCATGCCTTAGGGCTCCTTTGCAATATTTGGAGAATGAAAGAGGCAGAAGGATTAGACAAGGCTGACTTGGGCTGCATAACTTTTATATGGCTAAAGTTAGGACAGCTCTCATGGAATCAGCAATATGGAGGAAGTCAAAGTGGATTGAGTAGGGTCTTATATTTTCTCCCTAGGTTTTAGTATTACTACACACTGAACTAATTTTCTCAGGTAGAAATTTAAAAGGGAAAGATTAATATATTAATGGCTCAACAGTTTCTTCTTGACATGAAAACACAAAAAGTACTGAAACAGAGACTGCTCACTCATTCTGCTAAAAACTTGCCAGCAAATGGGTGGTATTTGTTTTCTCAATAAAGACTTGTTTGTGAACACATGTATTTAACTGAGTACTTGCTCTACAGAAGTTTACTGAGTAAAGCTTGCTTCCAAAGGTCCAGATCTACTTCGCTTTGGAAGAGTGTGCCATCTTCATGGTTATCTCTTTCTGTATCTCCAGTAAAATATTTGAGTCATATTTCTCTGAATAAAAAAATAGCTATTACTTTTAAATATTTTTTTTTTCATTAAGCAACTGATCCTGAATTTAAAACACTTTTAATTGCATATAGACAATTAGTAGGTAATAATCTGGATAAATTTATTAAGGATTAGTTTGTAATGTAACTTGCCATCAATTTGGGCTTTTGTCTTTCTCTAGGAACTAAATATATATCAGCTATTTCAATCACCTGAAGAGCTAAACATATATCAGCTATATCAATCAACTCACATTTATATTGTTATTTAAAAGTTTCACAATTAGGACATGGTTTACCAAAGTCTGTAATTAAAATAATTACACTAGTAAGCATAAAATAAGTACAAAAAAATCTGAGTCTTATCGTTCACAATGGTAACATTTGACTTTCACTTTTTTTAAACATGTAAGCAAATATTTTCCACCCTGCCTCAACAATCCACATTGCAAAACTTTGAAGAAACTAGTTATTTTACTTAGAAACCAATCAATTCTTCCATTCCTACCTTCATTTTCAGAGTCAGTACTTGATCATCAGTCAAAATTACCTAGATTGTCAGAGATGTACAATCCTTGGTAGTTTATTGCTAAATTGTTTTATGATAGTGTGTTTTTATTATTACACCATGAATAATATGAAACTTTGTAAAGTTTTATATGTGTGTATATATATATATATATATTCATATCCTGTGTGTAGCTATTCACAAGTGTAAACAGAAAAAGGTTCTTCACCTAGAGGGTGCTTGGGCACTGGAACAGGCTCCCCAGGACAGTGGTCACAGCACCAAGACTGACAGAGTTCAAGAAGTGTTTGGACAATGCTCTCAGTCACATGGTGTGATTTTTGGGGTGTCCTGTGCAGGACCAGGATTTGGGCTTGATGATCCTCATGGGTTCCTTCCAACTCAGCATCGTCTATGATTTTATAATTTATGAATCAAATATTGAAATAAGATAACTTGCAGTATAATTTAGGTCTGATTATCCTCTGCCTTCTGTTCAGGTCAGTGATTTATATTAGTATTAAAAAAAGAGTGTCTGTTTATCCTAGGTATTAATCATCTGTATGAATTGGTGCTAGAGTATTCTTCTTTAGGCATGTTATTAGGTACACAGTGATGTTGAATACAGTGCTCTTCTAGTCAAACCTTCTGTGAAGTTTAACATTAGCTAAGGAACTCATTTCAGGACCTGTCTTTCCTTGAAATTTTTTTTCCCAATTATCTTTTAAATCACATTACAGGTTTTTTAATGCCTAAATTTGTCATTTACTCATTGATCTTAATAGTATTTATCCAAGTAATATAAAACAAATTCAACATGATAAAAAACAATTTTGACTGATGGTTGTTTTTTTCAAGTTGAAAAGGTTATACTCATTGGTTAATGGAGTTCAGTAGTAGCAGTGCAACTTGTTTCACTGATCAAACACTGCAACACAATCAGAAATATTGTGCTATGTAGAATGACATGTAAATAACAGTAATGAACATGAAGATTACATAATCTGTAAAAAAAAAGTATTTTCTAAAACAATAACTTCACTGTTATTCTGCAATATTTATCTCACAATGCCGAAAATCTTTAAAAGAAATTCCACTTTACTTATTCATTAAGGAATTGGGTAAAAAGATACATTAGGAAAATTAATACTGCACAGAATACTTTAAATCAGGAGAATTAATTTTCTTTTAGAATGATTCATCATAGTGATTTTTTTTTTTTTTTTTAGATGTTAATGGAACATGTATGCCATATTTTATGCATTTCAATAACTGAAATTTTTAAAAAATAAACCTTTAATAAATTATTAACATACATTTGATTATTACTTAATTCATTATTCTTTCTTCATATCATGCCACTGGTGACTGTTCATAGTCAACTTGAGGGCTAATCTTCCTTTTAAAAGAATATGTCAAGTACTGAAGAAGTGTGTCTTGCTAATTTTGAAGTACTGTGCTTTTGAATCAGTCCATTTTCAAAGCTAACAGGTTTTTTTTGTTTGTTTTCCTTCATACCTTGAGGTGCTGATCTATTTTAGACAATGTATCACTTGGACATGCTGCCAGATATCCCTAACTACATGATTCTCTTTATTTTTTTGAAAGAAAAAAAGAAGTTGATTGGCAAGATGGAGGTGGTTTGAGAAAAATAAGGCAGATGAATTCAAGGTCATCAGTGTTGAAAAAATAACAGAAAAGAATTGAAAGGCATTAATGAAAAAACCCCTGTTTACATACAAAGACTATATACAACTGTTCAACTACTAAGATTTTTATTTCTGTCCAGTCAAAATCAAAGATAGCATTTGACAAAATGATTCAATAATGTCAAAAGAAATCATAGCTTTATATTTGTAAGCTAAGAATTTGCTTAGTTAAATCTCCTTGCTTGTTATTGAATATTGAGTATGATGTTTACATAAAGAGCAGAAACATAGTTAAATAGTCTGTTTATGCCTAGATTTGATTTTAGCCTTGAACAAAACATGCAAAGGGTCAGTTCAGGAGAAGTGGTAAGCCCTGTGCTTGCCTCATCTGTAAGTAACTGAGGAAAGAAAATGGAAATATGTGAAAGATACATGTGACTTCCTTTCAGTACTGCTATATGTATTTGTTTGGATGTCCTTGAGAAGGAAAGACTATAAAATATGAGTGTTATTAAGGCTTATCTCTTCAGATCTCAGCAGACTCTATCATTCTCGACATTCAATATGCCTGCAGAAACTTACTGTGGGACTGTGATACGACTTAGAAAAATGTGTTCAAAAATGCATTAAATCAGATTTCCTAATGTCTTTTCAAACCTGCCTAAACAATGAAAAATCACATTTAAAGATCAAATCAACTTTAGCCAGTCAGAACATTCTCAGTGTTGCCCATATGTGACCTTTTGTGTCTAGACATTGGAGATTTTAATTTGCGTTGTACCTTTGCTTCATTCTGTGATCATCAATGTTCATTCAACACTGAATTTGTTGGAAGTTAAGACCATACCGTGTTCTCATATAAACAGTGTGGGTTGCTTTTCAGAGTACTTTTCACTATTTTCATTCATGGGAAGATACTTCAACTGAATAAACCTGTTGTATCTACCTATCTTGTGGGCACAGGAGCTCTGTTCAGTCTGTAAGGAAGATGCAACACATGTTTTTAGAAGCCTTTCCCAACCCTGTCCCCACCCTGCCCTTGCTCCTTCAGGTTTCTCCACATCATTGGTGTCCTACTAATCAGAACTCATTTGATGGTTATAAGGACAGAAAACTAAAAGCTCTTTGCCACCTATTCCATTCTGTGTATATACTTACAAAAGTAAACAGTAATATTTTCACTAATCCAAAATAAATTATTGGACTTTTGATGATAATTCCCTTTTACTTATTTTTTTGGTGATCATTTGTCTGTCACAAAGTTCTTTTGACTTGAACAGAGGAACTAGGCAGCAATAGTTTCACAAGTAAGCCCTGTGTGAATGTGTGCATATACACACATTTTTGTGCTGTGGTGACCCAAATGAAGAAAAAAAAGTGGGAATATGTCTCCTTTACTGGAATTGCTGTTAATGTAAACCAGGAGAAGTGCCTGAGGGTGTATCAGGGGCCTTTGATGGAAGGACTCATAAGGATTATCCATCTGCTTCCTGACAACTAGTGTGAGCCTGGGATAGCAGAGCTGTGAAGGTGGTGGAATCTGTTCTCATAGAGTGTCATCTTCATGAATATTTTCAAAGTGGTCATGGAAACAAACAAAAAAAAATAATTCAAGCAAGGAGCCATGAAATTTAGCAAAAACCCACACAAAGTCAAGCATACTTATGACAGGGGAAAAAAAAAAAAAAAGAGAACACTTTAGAATTTTATGCCCTAAGGAAGATAAACTAAATTCTGTGAATGAACTATGTATATATATGTGTTCCTATGCATACAACACCCCCCTCCAATTACTAAAAATGTAGAAATGGTACTTGTTAAATCACCAACACTATTTGCCACTGAGCAATGTTCTTAGTGTAAGAGAAATCTTCATTTAGAGAGTATTTGCCTCTGTGAGACCCATAGTAACTTCCTTTCACTACTCTTTTAAGAGGAGGCGATTATGCCAATATTATTGGTTTCAACTAGCAGTACTGTAAATCAGTAGAGCATAGTAAAGTTCATTTCTGCTACAGTTTAATGTCTTCTTAGGTAGATTAAAACCACATCGCTGCAACAAACCTCTAGGTAGTTTTTCTGGGTCTCCATTTTAAGGAGCCATGGTATGCTGAAGATCAGCATTTGGTTCTTTGCCATTCAATGAGGTGACCTCCTGAGGAGGCAGAAGAATTTTTATTACTTCCATATTTGACTTCCCTATTTCATCAGGCATCTTTTCCACAAACACTTATCCACATGGATAACTTCACAGATGTAATTAATAGGTGGAAAAGCATAAGATATTTTATTTCCATGAATAATCCTGTTGAACCATAATTTTAAAAACCAAGAAGCTGAAGGAGGTATGAAAATATTAGCTTAGGCTTTAGAGTTCATGTAGGTCTGACACTGAAGTAAACAATGGAAGCTCATTTTGTTTATTTTGTCAGAAAATAAACCCGCTGATAACCGTAAAACATTGGCTTTGGGGCTACCGTAAAGATAGTCGAGCTGTTAATGCTAAGCAAATTGAAAGAAAAAATGGAAAGACGTTAGTCTATATGTTAATGAAATATTTTACCATTGGTGAAGATTTTTTGGTACTGTTATATAAATTTCAAAAAGATTTTCTACCAGGGGTGGCAAAGGACATGGCTATACTGAGATTTTCAGATGCTTTCTGAGTTCTGAAATGTCCTATGTTCATAATTGCAGTGGTAGTGAGATGGAAGGGCAGAGGATTGGAGTGCTGTTAATTTTTAAAATATCTTTAGCCCATTTGCTATAATTAGTCTCTTAAATAAATTCTTTTTATGGTCTTCAGAAATTGCTTACTTCTCAATAGAATTTCACATTTTCAGAAGCCTATTTAGGTTTATTTACTCCACAGACAAGAGCTTTTTTAACAGAATGATTATTTCAGAACTACAGGTAATATTTAAATGTTGATAAAAAGTGCTAGCCTGTTTTTTTTTTTTTTTTTTTTTTAATAGCAGTATCTGACTTTCAGCATTATATATATTTATAATATTTCTTTCAATATCAACCAAATATTTTAATTTTTTTTTACCTTTTTGTGTTATGCAAACACTTTCTTCAGTATCATAGAGTGCCACAAAACTTTTCAAATGGACTTAGGCTCTGTTTAAAAAAATGTTTTAAATTACTGTGCATCAAAAAAAAACCCCAAAACAAACAAACTACCAGAAAACCAAACCCAGAAAAGATACAGTGGTTACTAAACTTACCAATATTCTCATTGTCATTTTTCTGTAAAAAGACAAATGAGCTACATTTCCACAACTTTTGTGCTATGGGCTTGAATGTCTTTGGCTGATTACTGCTTTACCAAGGGTTTATTTTTCCTTGTACCACTACTATTCCATATTCTTCCTTGCCATATGACATTTGTTATTGTTATTTCAGTATCTATGTTGAATAAAAAGTTGATTCAAAAAAAATCAAGTTCTCATTGGAGATGTCCAGGTGAAATACTAAAATGAGTCACTTCTCTGCTGTTTGTGTCAGCAGTGAAGTGTATGGCTTATGGATCTAAAGAGAAGTGGATGATTGTGTTTCTAGCTACACAAACGTATCCAATTTCACCATTTTTTTATTGCTTCTCTCAAAAGTCTCTAGGAAAGTCAGAAGCAAGAATACCTCAATCTTATTTTTTAAATCTATGCAAACAAGTAATAAAGAAACCCAACAAAAGCCAAAACTAAAATACACCTCAAGACAGAACCAAACTTTCTTTCCTTCTGGACACTGATATTACAGATTTAGAAACTAACTTAGAAAAAGCAGAATTTTAAGAGTGCAAAAACTACAGAGTATAGTTTCATGCTGTAATCAAGCACTGCTGCTGAGAAAAGTAGCTATGTCACAAGAAAAGAATTGTTGGCCATTGTTAAATAAGTGGATCATTTTGACCATTACCTCTAAGAAAGAAAGTTTATTATTTGAAATAATCCCACAGCTGCCCAGTGGCTGTTGAAAGCCCAAAGTCCAGAAGGACAATCAACTCACTGATTCCACAGAATAGAGCAATGTTAATTATTTTTTCAGTATTTTACTGGCAAAAGTGATGAAGGTGTTGATGTTTTACTAAGTACACTGTGTTTATGTACTTAAAGCATTACTTGTACAAAGAAGTTGGAATTTTAATCCATCTACCAGTTTTTAGAAATATTTCCTTTGGACAAAAGAAAGAAGAATTATAAGTATAGCCATATACAAAACTGATGGCACAATTATGAAATGATTCATTACAAATAAATCTCAAACAACCTTGCTCAAGGATTTTGTGTTATTGATCTGATTTATCTGTTCTTGAAATGAATCTCCCATGAGTTTCTTGTTTGACTGGATACAACTCCAGTAAACAGATAAATTTTGATAATGACCAGAAAATGACAAAAGAGAGAAACTTTAATTATATTAAAACAAAATATTACTTTTAAAAGACCACAAATTTAAGTGAGTATCATACCTGAATGACAGCCAGTAGTTCTTGGGAATCTACCAATTGCTATGGATGGTTATTTTTAGAAGATGTTGATAACTGCTGAAAAATTATTAAATAAATAAATAAATGAAGTTATCTTTTAAAAAGAGTGCTAGTCAGTCTTGCTGCAATTGGATTTTGTGTTATTTTTTATAGATGCATCTGTTGGATTACAACTGAAAAGATTGCATTTTAGAACTGGGTGTCTCACTTTTGTGTTACTGTTTAGAACATTCTGAAATCCATTCTAATTCTGCTTAATAATAATAATAATAAATGTTCAATTTCTAACATTACTGATATAAAATTCTGGTATGTGCTTTGCGAAGCGTTATAATCACATTTTAACAGTAGTCATGGTAGATCATAGGATTCCATATGAAGTGATAGATAGGAAAAAAGCCCACACAGAAGATTAAAAAATTTCAAAGTCAGATTAAAAAATTTCTAAGTCATGTTTCTGTTTATGAAAATAGTAGATACATACTGTGTTATGTTCCTGTTCTCTTCCCCCGAGATAAGTGTACATGTATTGGTATGCACAAAATATCCTTTTAGATCTGTTCGAAATGACAAACAGGTTTTTGCCTGTGTATAAAAACAGATTTTATAAATTAAATTCTGTGCAATGACCACAGTTTTTGTTTAATGACCTTATAATTTGGATTTTAAAACTTTTGGCTTTTAAATTTGAGTAAACTTGGAATCTTTGGTTGGGGTTGTTGTGGATTTTTTTTTTTTTAGCCATAATAAACTAATATTATTTCCTTTATTAAATGTAATTATTCAAGCTTTGTTTTGAGTCAGAGTTCTGAGGAATCTATCAATATGAATAAGGTGCCTATTTTCTGATAAAACCAAGTATTGCTGCATTATTTCTCCCCTAATCTGTTTACACAACTGCATAAATAATCTTTAATTCTTACACTTGAATGCATTTTCCACACCTGCTTTTTGTGCTTGGGTATGAACTTTGGGGTACGGCCACTCTGAGGACCAATCACTGTTTTTCTGAGAGGAGAGAACTCCTAAAAGTTCATGTATAACATTAATTGTTCCTCATTTTTTCAATGATGTGGTATTTGGATGAGGAAACCAGTACCTATGAAAGTAGTTGATTTTACTCCTTCTTTGTTATCAAAGCTTTTCTTCACTCAGGCTTGACATATTGAATCTCTGACTGCTGGGAGACTGGTTTTCCCTCACATTTTAACATATTGTGTTGTTGAAATCACCTCAAATGCAGGCAGTCTTCTTGCAGGAGATTTTTTAGCTGGATGAAGAGCAGTCAACAGAAAAGGTTGTCTATTAAGGAATCTAAGTGTTGAGGGACTCTTTGCTAACATTATATTAAAGAGTCAAGAAATGTTAATAACAAGCTGAAATACAGATTTACTGGGTAATATGACATTTCTGTATTTAATCCTGCTTATACTTTTTTATTTCTGGAATAATTTTGAACATTTAATTTTTTAAAGGAAAAGAACAGCCAGTATTTTGTATCTCAGATTATATTGTATCTCAGATTGCATATATATTGCACATATTTTTATATATAATATAATACTTTATCTAGTTTTAAACACACTTAGAGATTTAAAGTAATCGGCTAAAGTTACTTATATATCCAGTATATACTTGTGCAATAACCTTGAACCACAATTTAACCCAGAACACTTTAGTTATGTTATATCAGGACTTTGAGTTACTTTGCTCTCATACAGTATAATTTTCTTCTGGAATGCTAAATTTGGGCTAGATTTTCCCTACTTAAATCAAGGCTCACTAAAGACCACATCATAGGCCAAGTTATTAGTTTATACAGGTCTAGAGATGTCAATAAGTGTTTTGCATCTTATCAAGCACCAGGAAAGATTGCATACTGTGACCTGATTTTTTAAGAGTGTTGAGCACTTATTATTCCTATTCATAGGGATCCATGGGAACTGACAGCACTTTACAGTGACTCAAGTAGGTGTAAGGGACTTTGTAACAGAACATTTAAATATAAAGGGTTTACATTGTTTAAATATGATGTAATTAATTTTTCTGCTTCCTGCAAAAGTGACCAGATCTACTCACTTATAAACATCTTTGGTCTCAGTAATGGTTGGATAATTTTCAAAGGTTTCAAAAACTTTTTGCTGCTAATTTTCTTTCACAGGTGGCTTAGTGTATGGAAAAGAAAAAAAAAAAAAGCAGCATATCCAATTAAAATTGGTTATCCAATTTATTAAGGCAATGACATTTGAGGTGGTAATTTTGAATTTTCTATTCCTTGCTTTGAGCCTTTAATACAAATAAATAATTCCTTTCATAATTTAGTCCTGAATTTACACAGAAACCTTTCCTAGAAGTGTATGTACAGAATAGATATATGTTATTCATAAAAGAATTATGGCTTTATATCACAATGGTATAATTTTTCTTTAGGCAAATAGAATCTGCAAATCATATATTTGATTTATGCCCAATTTCAAGCCTTTCATGAGTCTAAGATGGTCCTTTGTGTTTATAGGCCTGTCTTATAAAAGCATACCCTACATGTCTTGGTGAACTGTGAAACAAACCAATTCTGCAAAGATGCTTAAATCTGGTTACTTGAAAGCAGTTAAATAACTATTTACTTGGCATTACAACATACAATGACTTACAGACTGTAATGAAGGCCTTCAAAAACACCAAAGTTAAGTATTTACAGAAATACTAAAAACTTTGCTTTACTTCTTAACTTCACACTTTTTTATTCGATGCTTAATGAAATTTCCAGCTTCAGGAAAGATTCTGCAATTTCAACACCATATTTACAAGAATATATTCAAATAACATAAGTCGTTTACAAGAAATCCCTGTGTTGTTCAAAGGAAGTATTGTGGGCCCTTTCACTTAGTGTATGTTTCATAAAATAAATGTTATTTTGAAGCATATATATCAAATCAAAACAGATGGATCTTGAAACAAAGCATATGGGTATACATATGCTAGAATGTTCTTTAGAATGAACTTCCTATGAGCTGTGATATACAATTGTTGGGAAATAAAACATGCTTTCCTGGTAGAGTTACTTTTATTGACTTTTTAGGTATCACTGTAAATATAGATATTTAAAACCAAAATTTTACTTTAACAACATAAAATCAGTGAGCCCTGGGAAATTACTAACATTTTCAACAGTACTCTCATTAAGAAGTTTCCAGTGTATCTGTAGAGAACATCATACGAACAGAACTTTTTTTTTTTTGTTCTTAAGCTGGCTAAAATGTAGGCAGCAAAATATGAAATGCAAGCATTTGTTTTCACTTGCAGAATGTGTTACTATCTGTGACTATTTTTGGCTGTTTTCCTCATATCTTGATCTTGGAACACCTAAGTGCCAACATCTCAATATGCACATACAGCAGCCTGAATAACTCATTTAACAATGACTTGAATTTGTCTTTATGTATGAGGGAAATCTTAAGAACAGATAATTTAGTAGAGTTCTTATAACAAACATTATTTTTCATAAATAGGTATTTATTTTCAAATATTTATTTTTCAGTGGAAGTAAATTCTTTCTGATTAGTATATTGCCTCTCTTTTAACGTGCTGGTGAATGTCTACAACATTCCAAAGGTGGAATTTCCATTTTGCACTGTGACTGCTTTAAATAAAAGAATATTATTATAGAATTTCAAACATTAAAAAATGAGTAATGAATAATAGCTCCTGGACTTCTCTGTTCCCTTTTTTGTTTTATATTCCATTTACAATAATTTTTTTCTTCATTAATCCCATGGCTTTATCCATCCTTTGCAATTTCAAGGTAGAGAAAACAAATTAAGTAAAAAAACCTTCTGTTAATTGACTTTATTTGCTTTAATGCTGCTAGTCCATATTATCTGCTCTCTTAAATTGAGTTTGGGATTGCCAGCTTTAAGGGTATTACACTGCATTTTGGGATGCTGCCAGCATATCCCAAGTAAATATATTTAAATCAAAGCTAAGCTGCTTAAAATATTCATGTTATGCTCTTAGTATGGTTTAGAGAAATGTGAAACCATTTAAGACTTGCAAACCTGTTTTATGGCAAGAAATGTATTTGAACTGTCAGGCATATAGCCTAAATTGATAGTCACTGTTAACTTTGTTTAATAGGGAATGGTTTCATTGTGTTATTAGCAATGATACATTCAGGGGCTAACTCATTTGAAATTTATGGCATAGTGCAACTGTGTTATTTATAGAGGCAAAGTAAAACATTTTTAACAGAAAACAGTCTGGGGAAAAGGAATATTCTGAGTAGATAAAATCATGTGTGCAGGTAAAATGCATGTTTGCTTTGAACTCTTAAATGCATTTGTTTTATGCATTGCATTTTTATGTGTTGTAGAAAACTTTGAATAGCAAATTCAATACAACACTTATTCAAAAGTCAATGTATATTCAAATAGTAAGAGAAGAGAGAAGTATCTATGAATATGTATGGTATTCTATGGAGAAATATATATTGTAAGAGAAGCAAACCCAGAAATTTTAATATTCTTGAAGCTGGTCAGCCTCACCTCAATGCTCAAAAGGGTGAGTGTCTCATCCTGAAGGTCATCTCTAAGCACATGGAAAACAAGAAAGTGATCAGGAGTAGTCAGCATGAATTCACCAAGGGGAAATCGTGCTTTGCCAGCCTGATTGCCTTCTGCAATGAGACAACTGCCTGGATGGATGAAAGAAGTGGATATTGCATACTTGGACTTCAGCAAGCTTTCGACAGCAATACTTTGTTCTCATGATATCCTCATAGGCAACGTCAGTAAGTGTGGGCTGGATGAATAGACAGTGAGATGGATTGAAAACTCTCTGAATGTCAGATCCCAAAACATTGTTACTGTGGTGCAGAGTCTAGTTGGTGGCCTGTCAGTTGTGATGTCCCCCCAAGGTTCAATACGGGGCTCAGTATTGTGTAACTTATACATCAATGACTTGAAGGAAGGGACAGAAGTCTCCTCATCCAGATCACTGATGATAAAAAGCTGGGAGGAATGGCCAGTACCACAGAGGGCTGTGCAGTCCTTCAGAAGGGCCTCAACAGGTTGGAGAGATGGGCAGAGAACAGTCTGAAATTCACAAAGGCAAATATAAGGTCCTGCACTTGGCCCCCAGGCACCAGCACAGTCTGACCCGCTGGAAAGTAGCTCTGCAGAGAAGGACCTGGGGGGTCCTGGTAGGTGACAGGCTGTCCATGAGCAAACAGTGTGTCTTTGGGGCCAAGAAGGCCAATGGTATCCTGGGGTGCATTACGAAGAGCATTGCCAGCAGGTTGAGGGAGGTGATCCTGTCCCTTTACTCAGCCCTGGTGAGGCCACATCTGGAGTGCTGTGCCCATTACTGGACTCCTCAGTACAAGAGAGACATGGAACTCCAGCAATGAGTCCAGTGGAGGGCTATGAAGATGATTACGAGACTGGAGAATCTCTTTTATGAGTAAAGGCTGAGGAAACTAGACCTATTTCAGTCTTGAGAAGAGACGACAGGGAAGGGAACTTATCAATGTATATAAATATCTGAAGGGATGGTGGCAAAAGGATGGATCCAGGCTCTTTTCAGTGGTGTTCAAGCAATAGGACAAGCGGCAGTGGACAGAAGCTGATGCACAGGAAGTTCCACCTGAACTTGAAAAACTTCTTCACTGTGTGGATGACCGTGCACTGGAACAAATGACCCAGAGAGGTTATGGACGAGCCTCCTTCATTGGAAATGCTCAAGAACTGTCTGCACTGTGCAGTGTGCTCTAGTGCTCTAGGATGACAGTTGAGCACAGAGGTTGGACCACATGACCCCAATGGTCGTTCCTTTATACCCTAAACATTCAGTGATTCTGTGAAAACCTTTTGACAAAAGAATTTGAAACAACACATTTAAATCAGGTACTTTTTTTTTGTTTGTTTGGTTTTTTTTAGCAAAATAATGTGTCTTCTCAAAAATTAGCCCATGGTAGCCTTGCAGAAATTTAGTTTTGTTTCACCTCTGCCCTACAGGAAAAACAGTTGCTGGTAACGTCAATTGAATTTACTGGAAGATTAGCAATGAATATGCATCTGTCTACTAAGGCAGGAGTTAACTTAAAGCTAGATATTGAATACAGTGCTATATTTTCTTATATTCACTTTAAAGAAATTAATTTTTAAACAATGGGATATAATCTCAAAAATTTAAATACGAGACAAGACCAGTGCTTGATATAATATTAATTACTCAAACAAACAAAAGTATTGATTAGAAACTTCAAGGCCTAGACATTCAAGAATGAATAATACATATTTGTAGAATCATATCAAGTTACTCTGTGATGTAGCAGAGTATTAGCTAACTAAATTTTGTTACTGAAGACTATTAACTCTTAAATTTTGCGTTAACTTTCTTATCATGAGCCTTAATGTGAGCAACTGACTAGGCAGAGCATTCATTCTGGAAACAGTTAGTCAGGGACTGCTAGATTATTGAACCCTGAAATTATGAGATAAAATATGCTTTCTGTCTTCCAACTATTCATTCAAAGCATTTAGAGGCCATATTTTATTACTGTCCAAAGGATATATTGTTACAGGACCCAGAAAAAGGAAATTCTGTTTTGAGAGTTTATTCTACAGTGTGCCTGTATGTGTCTGTTTACTAGTCAGTCTGTCCATCTTATACAGAAAAGGGCAGTTGAAACTCTAAAGCAAATTATATGGGGCAGAAATGTGTGCGGGAAGAAGGTGAACTCCCAAGACCTGTCAAGTTTCCATATTACCAGTTTTTAAAGGGGGCTTATAAGAAAGAGGGGGACACATTTTTAGCAGAGTGTCTGGTAATAGAACAAAAAGTTTTGTTCTAAAAGAGGGTTGATTTAGATTAGATATGAGGAAGAATTTTTTTACTGTATTGGTGGTGGAACACAGGAAGAGGGTGCTGAGAGAGATGGTAGATGCCCCATGCTGGAAACATTCCAAGTTGGGTCAGATGGAGCTCTGAGCAACCTGATTTAGTTGAAGATGTCCCTGCTCATTACAGGGAGCTTAGACTAGATAGTCTTTAAAGGTGCTTTTTAACCTGGACTATGATTCTAAGATTCTTTTTAGTGAAAGCCAATTCAGGGTAGATTATCCTACCTGGGGAAGGAATAAGGGGTGACACAGACATATTGAGTGTACAAAATGCAGAAATGTGTGTATTTGCAAACAGGGATGTATGTGCACATATAGGCATAACATTTTATTTTTGTTTCTCCAACATCTTGTTGTAATCTTAGATTTTTGGAGAAATTTTGATTCTGTACTTTCGTATCTATATATAGATGTCACACACATACATACATACACATTACATCTATGCATATGCAAACTGAAGTTTCTAGTCATCATTTCTAGTCTCATGCTAGCTTCTATGATCCAGCTGTGGAGCATTTTGATTTTTCTCTTCTGCCCTTCATTTTCAGCAAAATTCTTTTTTTTTGCTGTCCTTTGAGCTTAAAGCTTCTGTTTATATGTTTATAACCCCTATATGGATCTAGCCCTTAGTTGTACCTTTTTTCCAAAATTAATGTCCTGTTTCACTGGGTTACATTTCTCTTCTCGTTATACCTGTGTAATGTCATTGCAGGCAGGACAGCAACACTACTGTAAATCAGAGTAAAACTTGACCAGCTTTTTTAAGGGATGCTTTATTTGATTCACATTTTGTTCACCTTTTCAACTACTTTTCAGATGCAATCTTTAATTTCTTCTCTGAGTAACTGCACAGAAATGCTAAACAGTGTGTATGGCTGGAGTAACCCACACTGATGGCAGGTAAACACTAGATAAGTGATTATTTCTAATAAATAGTATGTGTGTGTATATATGTACTTAATGCACAGTCTAACGTTTTTTTGTTGCTCAATTAATTTGTAGTAAATACCATATCACTGACAGAATGGAAAGGATCCAATTGCTCTGGCTTTCTGGAAGAGATACATTATGCACATAAGCAAAGCCACTAGTTTTATTTGTGAAGAAAGAGTGTTCCTGGAGGATAGGATACATGATACTTGTGTTAAGTCCTCTTCCTGCCATTGTGCTTTCAATACTCTTCTTTCTGTATATGTGTTCAAAGCACCACCCTTAAAAATAAACCAATGGAACATAGGGAGCCAGAAAATCCTCTTGGTAAATATACCTGCATTATTTCCTCTTGTTGGAATAAAACCATGCATTTTCACTTTCTGCTGTAGTGGCAATTTTTTTTTTTTTTTTTTTTCTGGCAGGAAAAGGGGCAATTTTTCCAAAGAAAAAGAGTTTGCAGAAAACATCAGATAACAAAAGGAAATTAATCTCCTTATAAAATTTTTTCTGAATGTAATGGAATTGAAATAAGACAGAGAAAAATCATATGATGGACACTACTCTGTTCTCACTAATTCTGCTTTCACATAAGGAAGCAGGAAGCAGGTCTTCTACTGTCTTCAATGAATGTCCAGTGACTGAAAGACTGCTTGCATAGCACTGAGTGGCCACTGCTTCCTGAACAAATGCAAAACTGAGATGTGAGCTTCCTACATCTGATATGTGTGACAAAAAAACATGTGAAAATCTTTGAAAAACTTTGATTCATAGTTTTACACACATATACTTACAAGACATGCATGTAAATATTTCATTGTTATTCTTCTCTTCTCCCAATAGTATGCTCAGATTTAATATCTAGTTTCAGTCACATTTTTTCACTCAGGTTTGAGCCTCTTAAATTTTGATAATCAGTTTGAGCAGCCAGATAAATATAAGACACTTCCAGAAACAAATCAAATTCACGTGGTTGTAAGATGCCTGCTGAGTCAATTGGCAGGATTTCCAAAACTGACTCTCATAACCAACTTGCCTGGAGATATTTTGAAACACAAACCCACTACAAAGAAAATGTTACCTCTTGGTTAAACACCTGACCAAAACCCTGTTTGTATTTGAATAGCCCTGTGAAGATTTCTAACAATATTTAAAAGGTGAATTTTTTATTTATTTGTATTTTCCTTCCATTATTTTTAATAAGTTTATATTTTGAATCTATGTCACTTTTTTTTTCCAACATAAGTGATTTTTTTTCAACATCCAGTGGCAAGAAATTGAGTCATGTGGGGAGAATTTGCTGTCCTTTAGTAACTTAAGAGTAACTTGAGCACTGCAGAACTATTCTATCAAACTATTTTTTTTAAAAAAAAAAAGAAAAAACAAAATAATTTTTATCACATTTTATTTGAAAGACTAGTAGAGAAGATGTCTATGTTTTTATAGAATTATCTAGTGGTTAATGTATCCATACAGGATATTTTATTTCTGAGGTCAATTTTTGCTTATGGGATTTAAACACACGTATGTTGCAAACCTACTGCTGCTGCTGTTTCAGCTTTTGTACTATAATTAATGATATATTGAGGCAGAGACTGTAAGAAGGAAAAGGACTTTCTAGCTTAGCAGTTAACAGACTTGCTTGCAAGAGTTCTCGACATAATATAACTTTTTTATCCCTTGACTGTTAAAGGGATAATAATCCTTCAGGCAAAAGACTGAGCCCCATGACTCCTCCTAATCTGTTGAGTTTTATACTGCTCTTTCTTCCTCTGCAGGACTTTTGAATCTTGAATGCTTTAATGTAAAACAGAAATGCTTCAACAGAAGCAGGGATTAAAGGCATTCACCAATTCTATTACCTTTGAATTTTCAATAATTTGATGGTTAATACAATCAGCTTTGGGATTAAAGCGTAGACTTAAATTCTTTCAGGGTTGAGGCAGGTGAGTGTATTGAGCTCTGGAAAAAGTTAGGGAAGCCATCTCTTCTTGTGGCTGTTGCGGTATTTTGTGTGAAGCCAAATCCAGTAGGCATGCTTTAACACCCAGCTATCAGATTAAGCACTGCAGGCAAAACAGATGAAGGAACAGCTCATCTATTTATGCACCCCAGCAGGTCTAAGCCTGACTTGAGTACCAGAGCTCTCTTGCTACTGTTGAGCCTGAAATGCTTCCAGGCATGCACAAAAGCAGAACCTTTGGCTGGTTGCAAAGGTTAAAATAAGAAACAGGCTTAACTGGCTTTAGGTGTTAAAGGATTCGTTGATAGAATTAGATGGTAACCGAGTAAGGTGAAGACTAGAACTGAGACTTTAGGATTTGGGTTATGATAATTCCTAGATTTGTATATTAGAAGGAAAAATAAAAGCAAGGGTGTTTTTTTTTTTTTTCATTGAATTAAAGAAAGCAAAATAAATGTGACTCCATGTCCAGATGCTTTTGCAGTAAGATACTTTATAGTTTCTTTGTTTTAATAACAACGGTTGGGCAGTTTTTTCCAGTTAATTTATGAAGCTGATATATACTTTGACACTGCTGTACTCCAGAGTCAATGAGAACCACAAAGCCTTATATATGCAGTGTTCTTGCAAGGTGTTCTACATGTCAGTATTAGCAACAACCACACTCACCAATATCACGGTATCATAGAATGGTTTGGGTTGGAAGGGGCCTTAAAGATCATCTAGTTCCAAGCCCATTGTCTTGGTCAGGAACACCTTTTACTGAACCAGGTTGATCAGAAGTCCATCCAGCCTGGCCTTGAACACCTCCAGGGATGGGAAATCCACAATTTCTCTGGGCAACCTGTTCCACTGCCTCACCACCCTGACAGTCAAGAATTTCTTCCTAATCTACTTTAAACCTAACTTCTTTTGGTTTAAAGCTATTCTCCCTTGTTGTATCCCTGTGTGTCCTTGTTAAAAAGTCCCACTCAGACTTTATTGTAGCCCCCTTTTAGGTACTGGAAGGTTGCCATAAGGTCTGCTAGAAGCTGACCTTACACATGCTGAACAACGCCAGGTCTCTCAGCCTGTCTTCATAGGGGTTTTCCAGCCCTTTGATCATCTTCATGGCCCTCCTCTGGACTTGCTCCAACAGGTCAGTGTTCCCCTGCCACAAAACCATATGTCTTTCAGTCAATGTCTCTGCCCATTCTTTTGAGTGCCTGGGAGTTCTGATTACTTACTAGCAGGTTTTCAGCTGCTGGGGTGAACCTGATTTACAAAGAAGTGTTATAAAAATAAACTGTGTAAGAATTAGCTACTAAACTATCACTCAAAAAAACACTCAAACCAAAGTTAGAGGTGATAATTATCATTATCTTTGATAAGGAAATACACATAAAAGTATATAGCAATCAGGGCATAATTATTTTTTCTTATGTAAAGATCTAAAAAACACTATGTGTAACTTAAAAGATCCTATATTACTATTATTTAAGAGATTTATTGCACTAAAAATTGTCAAAATAATAGATCAATTTCACACAGTCTGAATACATGTTTGAAATGAGATTATATGGATGAATGCAATACACGACAGCTTCTCTGAAATTATATATTGTATGTCTAGACAGAACCCAAGTTATCATATTGTCCATGCATTTGATATTCTGGAGATTATTTTGGATAACAGTGCAGTTCATTCCAAGTACGTAGCAAAATATGAATACAAAATGATACTGACAATAAGTTAAAAAAACTCTTTTCTCTGGAAAAGCAAAGGAAATCCCAGGGTTATCTCTTTTAGGAAAGGATCTTAGAACTCGTATGTGAGACTGAGTAATTTCAATGAGGTGACTAGCACAATAACATGCCGTATCTATACAAGACTCAACAAATCACAGAATATGAATTTCTTATATTCTTAAGACAAGAATAAATCTGCTGTCAGCCAAATTAACATCCTATGTGAGGGAAAAAAAATTACAAAAAAGAAACTGGGAGGTTTCTTTACTAGTGATTGAACCAGCAGAACAGGATTTTATGCTACAGTTTCTCTTGGAAGTGTCAGGAACTTCACAGAGGACTGACATTTAAGCTGAAGACAAAATAGGAGAACTAATGTTCTCAATTTTAAAAGGCAACTTTTGGTAAAGTAGGAGCACTGGCTTGGACTACTTAGCTGGAATGAGAACCTTCCTAGAATGAGAAGAATAAGTATAAAATCAAAGTTGTCTAATGTCAAAATGAAATAGACTTTGCAAAGAAAATTAATATGAAAAGTTTTCTTGAGTTTATGAATTATAAGAATAAAATATAAAGTTAAAAATATGCACCCAGACAAAAAATGTGATGTGAACTGTTTTCTAGTGAAGATGAGCTAAAAATATGATTTGGGAGACCTAAGGCCTGTATGCTTTCTTCAGTGTTCAAGTAGGGTTAATGATGGTCATAGTACAGGGTACAACATGAAATAAAAAAATAATAACAATTTGTACTGAAAGTTTGAAAATGAAAATTACCAAAAGTTGTAAACAAAATCAAAATCCTTTAATAATTTCGTACTAAGGATTTAGGTAGTTTTTCTTTCTCTGTATTGAAAACATGAGATTTTAATCTATCTATCTATCTATCTATCTATCTATCTATCTATCTATCTATCCATCCATCCATCCATCCATCCATCCATCCATCCATCATCTATCCAAATGATTTCCAAGAGCTCATGTTAAGCAAAATTTTTGAACATATTTTAAAGGAAAGAAAACCTCAAAAAATGGATTTAAACAGAAAATACAAATTATTAAAATGTTTTATGAACTGTCAATTTTAATTGCTAAATCTATCTGAGCAACTATTACTCCTATTAGAAAAAGTAGGTTAAATATATCTAATTTTTCTAAATTGCAACAGTTATTTGATGAGATGCCACATGGGAAATGTCACAGTTAGACTAGAAATGGTGACTATTATCATGGGATGATGTTAAGAAACTGTTTGAAGAGGACGTGACATAGACTATGTTTATCAGAAAGAGTAAAGTTAGAGGTGTTGTTTCTCAAGGTACACTTTGACACTGAGTTTTTCACTTTTTAATTACTAATATAATCAAGAAAAAGAGAACTGTGAGGCTGAGATCTGCAGAAAGCAAGATCTGTCTTGTTAATACGATAGTAAAAATGGAATGAAATTTGAAAAATGTTTTTAGCTCACGCCTTGAGATGCACCAGGGCATAAAGGAAATAATGAGATGCAGGAAGGGAATAGCAGAGCATAAGGAATGCACTTGGAAAGAGATAGGCTTTTATGCTCCCTCATATTCAATAAAGACGGATAAAACCTGAAAAAGCAGCGCAAAAAAGAGGAAGTGGGAATAGTCAGTGAACCAAAACTGGCCTTAAATTAGGAAACTAGGATCATCTTAGCCATGCAAAATGTTACTGAGGAAAGATAACACTATAATCTCTAAGTAACACACAAAATATAATTTCTGGGACACTGAGTTACCTAACTTAAAGGAGAATGCTAACATATGAGCACAGTTGATCTCAGCATGTCAGGAGTCTATTTCAGGCTTTCTTGATTCACCTTCCACAGGAACAGTGGAATAACACATGAAATTGTATTTAAGGCAGTCAAACAAAAATAGACAATATTTCTGTGACAAGTTTCTTGTATTTGATGAAAAATATTTTAGATATCCCCTCCAGTCCACTGTTTCTTTATATTTGAAGGGAATTTATTGTTACCATAGTAACAGAGATGGAGACTGAATTGCTTTACTATTCCTAGATGCAGCCTAGCTAGTATGGACAGTGAAAGAATTAATTTTCTTTTGTTAATTTTCCTGTCAACCCTGAGTAGCACTTTGAAAGTTAACTGGAAATGCCCTAGATTTTTACTACATAAATATATGTGGCTGACTAATTCTCCAACGTACTAAATTGATGTAGCTTTTTTGGGTGCTTGTGTTTAGTCAGTAACTTTGATTTTTGGGCCATTGATGTTATTTGTAGATCAAAAAAGGAAATAACTTGCTACAAGATCTGTCAATGTATAAATTTAATGGAGATCAATGAATATCAGGTTTTGAAACCGGAAAAAAAAAAATACACAGTACTTCATGTGGTTTTCTAGCTCTGGACAGTAGAACGCATAGCAATATTTTCAGAATTAAAAGAAATGTAACAAAAAAGTTACAATACCGTTAAAGGAGATTTTAGCTTTCTATCCCTAATACTGTATCATACTGTATCCCTAATACTGTATAAGTGGCTAATGATTTTTTTGTCTTTGGTGATATAAAAATTAGATCAGTACCTGTGATTTGAATTTGCACTTGATCTGTGAACAGCAGAATATCTCCCCTTAGTGAATCTTCAGTTTTTACAGTTCAGGTCTTTTTCCCCACCTCCCCCCAAAAAAAAAAAGAAAAAAAAATGGACTAGTAATGGGTTCTTTAGCTGGGTATAAATATATCCTTTGTTAAACTCTAGGAAATAAGATGGTGTCCAGACACATTGTAGTCTGGGACTATGTTGACAAAAATTATATTCCACTGATGCTATAAATAACTTCATAAATCTTTACAGCACTGGAGTATCACTTCTTTCAAGAATATGAGAGAAAATGCAGACACAGTGAATATACAAGGCTAAAAATAAAGAAAATTGATATAATGATATCTGCAGTAGAAACATTGTTTATATGTACACATATTTTGCACTTCAAAATAAAGTATATATTTATATACTTTTCTGTTATTGAACGTTTTGTTCAGACAAAATTTCATGTTGAATGCTATTTTTATGTTACAGCAAAACCTCAACAGATAAAAAGAACATAAATAAAAGTTGAGTACTATGGCAATGG
Source organism: Xenops minutus (assembly GCA_035221455.1). NCBI lineage: Eukaryota > Metazoa > Chordata > Aves > Passeriformes > Furnariidae > Xenops > Xenops minutus. Next base: position 74,500,925 of record JAWWEE010000105.1, on the reverse strand, counting down.
AATATTGAGCTATGTTAGACATTGCTTTTCTTTTTGTCCAGCGGGCAGCCGGTAAGAGTTGCAACTGAAGAGTTGTTGCATAGATCCCTTCAGATAATGACTTTGGTGTATCTATGGGGATTTCTGCTTTGTTTGTTTTTTGTTTGTTTGTTTGTTTGTTTTGGGGGGTGTTGTGTGTTGGGTGTTGTGGGGGTGGCTTTTTTTTTTTTTGATTTGGTTGGTTGGGGTTTTTTTTGTTGTTGTGGGTCTGAGCGTTTTTTGTTTGTTTGTTGTTTTAGTTTTTTTTTGATCAGACAGTGCTTTATACTGGTCTGAGTCTGTGTTCATAGACATTGCTATAATCGTACACTGAAAATGAAAACCATGTGTAAATACAGGTATATATTACCTTACTCTTGAGAAGTCTACTAGGAAAAGAATAAAAATGTACTGCACTACTCAGCATAAAATAATGTCATGAGCTTAGAAAGATGATAATTTGAAGTGCGTCACTTGCCTGAAGAAAATTGGCACTTCTTACTGGCAAATGTATATGACTGGAATCTGATACATAAGAGAAAAGTTCTTAAAGGATCCAGTTCCATGCTATTATTCACACAGAGTTCACATTTTCTTAGGTTTTGCATTTTCTATGGTTAGTAGGAACAGGTAAAAGAGCAATTGTAAAACAGAGAGTATGGTTAACAAGTTGCAGTTGAAAGTTGGCAAGGGTTCAAGTCCTATGCAAATAATTGCCTTTTAAACCACTGCCACAATTCTTGTTCTCTGAGGTTTAAAAGAAGGCCAGACCCACCTGTTCTCATGAGCTGGATTAAACTGTATTGATATGACTGTTATGCAATCCTGAGCAGTGAGAGGGCACTGATCTAAAAAAACCCCACCAAAACCACAAGACTGAAAATCTCTTCCCTTCTTTGCCTACTCGTTACTTAGTGAGGCTAATCAAGTTTGACTAAATTTTTGTGCTCTTCAGATAATGAAGAAGTAGCTTCTTTTAGTAGCCCTTTTAGTAGCTTGAATAAAAAAAGCTGTATTATGATACAGAAGGCTAAGGTTTCTATCTAAAAGTCAAAATTTTCTATTGAAAATAGATATATCCTTTAATTTTGAATAATTTTAATGCAATTTTGGAAACTTACTATTGGTTGGGTAGTAAGCCATTTTACCGGAATTTAGGACAACAAAGAAAGAACAGGGTGAAGGTGGAGAAAAATATGCTATAGTTTAAGAAAATACTACCGTATTATTTTTTTCCTTTTACAGTGAGATTGGTGCCAGTAATTTGCCTGAAAAAGTGATTTTTTCCAAAACTTTCTACTCTCTAGAACAGATTCAGGATTTTTTTTTTTTTTTTGTTATCTGAAACAGTATTGTTTAATTATGTGCAGAAAAAATTATTTTTTATTCAGAAACCTGGAGAAATCTATAGTGCACTTTGAATTTAGGAGAAGAATTGCTTTTCTTAGAAGAGAAGGAATAGATAAGTGTTCCTCCTTCCTTTTTACTTACATATTTCTGTGACATTGAATGTGATCAGATTTTCTTACTAGGATTTCATAAATGTGAAATCTCAAATGTGTAAATTGAGTGTATATGAAAGGGAAGAGAGTCTTTGTAGTGTAATATGTCTTCCTGCTTTATATTCATTAAGGCTGTAGCATGTAGCTAAAAGAAGTTTTGAATGAAGTTTTTCTAATTCTTTTTTCACCTTCGAGATGAAGTCTTTTCATCACACAGCTCTTTTACTTAACTACCACTAACACTCCAGCTTCTGCTTTAGAGTGCAATTAATTGTGAGATAACCTATGTTAAACCTTCAGCTCACAGCTGCTGGAAGACTGACCTACTTTAGGAAGTGAAACAACCCAAAAGAAAGAAATAGCTGCAGGGGTTTTCTGCTCTTCAGATGCTTTTGGCTAAAAGAATAGGGACTGGAGGGATTGTGCACTAAGGAAAATGTATGCTTCAAGATAAGGAGGTGTAAGAAGGCTAGGTAGATGTATCAGCACATCAATCAGATGCTTACTCCACTCAGAGAGGGAACAAATGGTTCTCCTATGTTATCTTATGTATTAAAATGGGATATCTAGGGCACCTTCAGATAAGATTCCATTCAATTTGATGGGATGAGCTTAGGCCAAAATCATTGCACAAATTTTGCATTCACTAAATAGTTGCACTTTTGTAGAACTTTGTTTCCCTAAATTATAGCGAGATTTTATCTGTTCAAAAGCAAAGATGAGAAAAACTAGAATCAAAACCACCCATCTATAAATCTTTGAGCAATGCAAACTCTACATCAGCTTGAATCTTTTCTTAATATTGTAAGATCTTGCATCTTTCTTAATTTTTTTTTTTTTTTAAGTAGGTGTAAAAATACTGTTCTCTCTATGTCTTCACTGGACAGTTCAGCTTTATCCCTGTGTTTTAAGTTTATACTGTTTATTGGAAAACAGCATGCAAAACATGACTAATTTGAAGCATTTCTGTATGAATTTAGAGTGTTCAAGCCACATGGAAAACTGCAGAAAATACAGTGCCTTTCTGTGAGATGATTGCTTAAGTCTTCCTCAGTCCAACATTTTCTTGTATGGCTTTTACAACTTTTCATTTTCTCTAGAATTAAAAAAAAAAAAAAATAGACAATCTGGCTTAATCCAGTTGTCATTTGCTTAGTTAACACTGTGTAACGTAAGCATCTTACAAAATAAAAAATATTTATTTTAAAGTTAATAAAAATATTCCTTTTAATTCCAAGCTTATCTTTGCAGTATTCTCAATAATCTCTTTGGAAAACTCACATTCAGTAAGCACTCAGAAAGTCAGCTTAATCACTATTTGAATTTTCTCTCATTGTTGTTCAGTTGTTTTGTAAGTTAAACTGCTAATATGTGATTCTCTGGTAATATCCTGTGAGTCACAGAATAACAGAATATGCTGAGTTGGAAGGGATGCACAAGGATCATCAAGTCCAATCCTTAACCCTGCACAGGGCCATTCCCAGGAGTCACACTCTGTGCCCAAGTGTATCATCCAAACGTTTCTTGAACTCTGTCAGGCTTGGTGCTGTGACCACTTCCTGGGGAGCCTGATCCAGTGCCTAACCACCCTTTGGATGAAGGACCTTTTTTCTAATATCTAACCTACATCTCCTCTGACACAACTTGAGAAAATATGTATACTAAATTCTGTTCATGATCAATCGTAATATTAATTTAACATCTGTATGTATCCACCAGCACTAGCATAACCATAGACATAAATTCTAAGGGAAAAGGTCAGTGTCTTTAAGCAAGAAGTGCAAGACAGGAGTAGAATAAGTGTACTATCAATGCATCTGCATGAAAGGAATCAAAAGCACTTGGATTTTTGACAATTTCTGAAATACTATGGAAATGCAGAGCATGATGGATTAAGATGTACTTATGTTCCTTGTATCCTTGTTTGACAACCCCCAATTTATTGTCCTTAGCCAAAAGCTATATAGTACTAAAATAATGATTGAAGGGTTTTTTTCCCTCTGGTTAGAGTAGATCTTATTTTGATTCTGCAGTGTTGTGTTAAACCTAGATCAACATATCACTCCAGAAAGGTAGCTGTCTTCCTCTGGTATTTCTGCAGATATAGTGTGTCTAATTAATCATGTTACCCCATGATGTCTATTTATCATTCACATGCAGCTGGTTAGTAAGGATCTGAGCCAGCTGACAACTTCTGTGCAGAAAAATGCATAATTGTCTGTCAAAATAATCTTGGTCATATCTCCAAATAGTCTTTGTTGTGATATTTAAGTTCTGCAAATATAGAAGAATCACTCAGTTGCCTGGTAAACACAAGTGTTTCATGGACGTTTCCCAATTCATATTGATGATGAGATTAAAGAACAGAATAGATATGAGATTTCTAGATAACAGGATATTTTTAACCTAAAGAAATAAGTGTGGTTAAGAAAAGTGGTGGATACTGACCACAGTATTTTGACCATCATGTAGCTGACTAGGATTTGGGATGATCCCTCACAGGATACCACAAAAAATGTTTTTTTCATGCTGTCCTTCCATTCAGGAAAATGACACAAGAGACAAGCGACTTACATACCTACAGGCTACTGTGACCAGCTGGAATTGCTGTGTAGAGGGAGGAGAAATAGCACTGGCATTAGAGCAGATTATACAGCTCCTTTCCTAATGGTGAAACTGACTCTTGCAAACCAATAAATGTGTACTGAGAAACCTTCCATAACTTACATAACTCTAAATAATAGTGCATGTATATTTGTTACTACAATAACCAACTATTTTCCATTTAAAATTTCCTTTTAAATCATTACTGGTGACATCTAGGAATCAACATCTACTTTAAGTCTTGAAATAAACAGTACATATACATAGAACTGTTCCTTGAGTATTGAGAAAGAGAATGTGAATGAAGAACAACACTATAAATTGAAGTCTGCACATGATTAAAGTCAATAAAACACTTTAGTATAGCAAAACTTATTTATTCTTTAATTTTGCACCCTGAACATATTTTTTGTCTTGCCTGTAAACCTGCCAAAAGCTACACAGGTTAGTAAGAAAGTACATATCTGAAGCAGGACTAGAGTCTTTGTCATAAAAAGAAGCGAAATGAGATGTCCCAAAAGTCACCTAGACAGCAAGGTTTTTTTAAAAAAATAACTGGTTCAAAGGGACAAACATTTTCAATACAAACATTTTCAATGCAAAATTCAAATAGTCACAGTGCATGATGAACCAAAAAGGACTGTGCAGACTGGGGATACCCATTGTTGCCTGAGGCTTTCAAGGCCGTGGGGAAAACCTGCCATACCTAAGCTGCTTCTTGAGCAGTGATGGCAGAGGGATGGCAAAAGAGAAAAAACAACAAGAAAGACAATAGAGTTTAGTCAGTGGAATTTTTCTTTTTACTTATGAAAGTTTAATAAATATTTATTTTTAGACATGAGAAAAATAAAACATCTCACTTCTGTTCACAAATCATGTTTCCATGGCCCAAATGTTAGTATGTAGTTTAATTATACTCCTGACTTTATTGTTAGTGATATTATGGTAGTACTTCATATTTAGATATCATAGAGCTAGGAAGCTATAGAACTTAAAAATACAATTATCTTGAAGCAAACTTCAAGAAACAAAAGAAAAATATTCCTCTGTTTGCACTTTAGGCTGTAATCACAAAACATTCTGTTTAATAGCACTTCAAAGATTCTTTCATATCCATATCTAGGTAATAAGAAATATCTGGAAAAAGGAAAACAAACTAACAAAGTTGAGGCTTGAAGAGAGGGGCAACAAGGAAAGTCAGCTCCCATCCGCTGGTTAAAATTCTGGGTACCCAAACCAAAATAAATATATGAGTGTAAACTTCTTTGGGTCAGCTAGGTGTTTAAAAGGCTTCTTCAGTTGATGTCCCTTACTAGAATATAGTTACTATGTGGTTGACAGAGATCTGTTCTCAATTTTCTCTGTTTGAAGAAAAGGTGAAGAGAGAAAGAGTTGAGGCAGAACAACAAAGAAATTAACAGAAATTAAAGAAAGAATCTTAAAATGAGAAAAGATTTGACTTCAGCTTTCTACAACACTGACATGTAAAAATGAGTGAACTGATACTATTTAATATGGCATGGTGGTAGTACATTAGGGCCCCATTAAAGATTAAGATTTAATTTAATTACATGTGTGAAAAAATTCTAGGTTAGAGGGTGAGGAAGCCTGTACCTCAAGCCATTTAAAATGTATTTTTAGTCCGACTAGTTATAAACAGCCTTTGTCTCTCACAGAGCAAAGACCTAAACTCAAGGAATGAAGGTATGCAAGTTACTAATATAGCTGCTCTTGAAAAGGTTTCAGATTTTTTTGTTTATTTGATTTCTTTCAGATAATTTCTCTCTCTTTCAGGAGAGAGTGTTTTCAGGTAGTGAATGACCACTACCAAGGTTTTTAATAGTTATTAGGTACTTGGGTTGAATATAATTATTCTAATATTTGGAAATATTAGCCTTTTATTTCCTGTACAATCTAATCGTTTCTTCAGGCCCAGTTGTTTATTTTCCTTTCCTCTAACCCTTGTATCTACTTTTGGAGATACACAGCAGTGTATTAATCTCTTCTGTTCTATTTTATTTAATGTGCTCTATCTGTTTTGATAGAAAAAGACAAATGGAGTTTTTTGACATCTGGGAAATTTAATAAATAAAATTTAGTTTTTTTGTTTGTTTGTTTGTTTTTTTCTCTTTGTGTTTTCATGGGATACCTTCACTCAGTGATCTGATCTGGACTATGGTCTATGAGAGATTTCTAAAGCACTTAATGTCACTCATTATTTTATGATATTTTAAGCACTCTTCACATACAGTACACTAATTTATTAAGCTAATAATTTTCATAGAGAAATCTCAAAGTTTTTTTCTCCACACTGGAGAGCATAAACCACATAAAATTTATTTGTTCATTCTCCATTGTGATACCTCCATTACATTTTTCAATAGAAAAATTCTAGGAGCTGAGAAAGATGATTATAATGGGAATGATAAAAAGAACAAGGAATACATATCCAGTGTATGCAAAATATTACATATGCGGTGATTACAAAAGGTGATGACAAACAGATATGGAAAGCAAAGGAATTTCCTGCAAGAAAAAGAAAAAGAAAGAACAGAAAGAGATTCTCTCTAGCATTTCTCTAGTTTCTTCCCTGCTTGAGGATGCTGTCCTCAAAAAGACAGTACTTAACTCCAGCAAGAACTCATTCGCCTTTGGAAGAGACAAAGCACATTGTCTGATTTTTACCACATTCATCACATTTCACCACATTTGGAACTTCAGCCTCAGCAATCACATGTGGAGTATTACCTTTACTATGGAATCAGAGTTTTACTATGGAATAAGAATTTTAAAGATTGACGTGTTTCCTGAGAAGGTTGCTATGGTAAGATGTACTCTTGTTTTATTTGTTTGGAATTCTAGAGGGCAGATACATTAGCTTAGGAGACCTAGAAGGCAGAAGTAGGTAGAAGGCAGAGGTAGACAGAAGACAACATTCAGGCTTCATGTGACATATTTCTCAAGTCCTTCATAATTACTACTTAAAACTTGAGATGACCTTTGTTGTTATATGAGTACTGCTAAAATATAGAAGCTATTGTTTGTCCAGTAATCTCTTTCTCCTTTGTGGACATATCTTTATTATCCTGGTAAATTAAAAATGTTGAGGATTCTTCTACAAACATTTGCCACATCTCTTGCCACTGCATTGAGGGAGAAGCATCTTGTGTTATCATTGAGTTCAAAGGATGATTCATGATGCATAAAGTCTCATTGGCAGACATTTTTCCTCTCTTCATTTGGAAAGTGTTCTGGAATGAGAGTATAGATTTGTGGCTTCTTGACTTTACAGGGTTAGAAGGCATCAGTCTGAGGCATGGACAAATCAGTGACTTTTCTAGTGTGACAAAGACATTTCTTTTCCTAAAGCTTTCAGCTGAGACCGAGGCAGTTTCAAGCTCCTCCCCTGACAGGTTTCCCAGAATATCCCAAGTTGGGCCAAGAAGGCAACAGGACAATGAGCAGAGTGATGTACAGTCTAGTTAGGAGCAAGGCAGACTAATAGTCTTGGCTCCGTTTAAATCCTGGCCTCTTTTTCAGGTACTTGCATGTTATTTTTCTGTCTAGACATTATCGGGAATGATAGCAAGAGTTACGCAGGTCTTCTGCAGGAGACAACAAAGTGAGTCTGTTAAAGTGTCCATGATGCATGATGTATTGCATGCAGATCAAATTCTGGAAGAGTCTTTGCTGGGTATATTTTGCAACTGGTAAAATAAGTGTGTCCAAGTGTACCTCAAACTGGTCACAAATCAGATATATGTGACTTAAATGTTCTTGAAGTCTTGCTGTATTGATTCAATGGAGAGAGTACTCCAGCCTTGGACTCCTCACTGAATAGATTGAGAAAGTAATTTAATACTCTGGTGTAAACACAGCTATATTATATATATATATATGTGTGTGTGTGTGTGTGTGTGTGTATTTTAAATGTACCTATATGTTTCTTTATGTCAGTATAAAGTAGTAGTGAGCTGTCGAAAGCTTGTAAGAGTCCGTTGGAATTTCCAGGACTACAGTTTGTGGGTTTTGGGCAAGAAATGTTTTCTTTGTTTAGTAGTTTTTAATAATTTTTCAGTCTGTAACCTGTGCTGCCTCTTTCAAAAAAGAAAAAAACTCAAAAAGCCCCGATCCAGAATGCACTGTTCAGGGATGCTCATAATATGATATATGCATTTTGCAATCAAACAGAGTGTGACGTCTAAAAAACAAAACAAAACACCTTTAACTTGGTTGTAGTGAGATGTTGGAATAGGAATTTCTCTCGCTTTGAATTAGGCCTTTCACAAGGGGAGTTTTTTTGATTAATTAAGACAGCTACAGTATTTTCACATAAATTATTCATCCATTAAGAGGAAACTGTTACAAGATGCAGTCATCCTGGCCTAACTGTTATTTATGTGACTCTTTAAACAAGGATCCAATAGCAAGTATAAAACACAGTGAGTTTTATATGTTTCCTGATATGTTTCCTGCTTAACCAGATGATTCTATTCTGCAAACTATGCATTTTAAGTTTGTTTTTAATTTTTAAAAGATGTATTACTGCTTTATTAGAAAATCTATTTATTTAAATTAAGTAGAAAGATGTTTAGTAATATGACTTTTCAGTCAATTACATTTCTCATGACTTGTTTAGTCATGTATCCAGTGCCTTCTGCACAAATCTTAGTATACACCCACTTCTTAATTTCTGTTTAGTCCTTGTGCTTTTTCATTTTTTGCTATTTTGGTTTGTTTTCAGAACATTGCTATCACTGTTTCCTGATTCTTGAATATTTGATGCTTGTACCATTATATTTATTTCACAAACTCTTTAAGGAAAACAAACTTGGCTTTATTACTTTATTATATTTATAATACTTTATTATGTTTCTTTATAGTTATTGCTTATACTTCATTTAAAAGAGTAATTCTGTGCTTAGTGGCATCCTGGACACAACAATACAAATTGCAATAAAAAATTTTATTTATGTTTAAAATAATAACAGCTACCAATCAGCTGCAATCTACTTGAAGCTTCTACAGTTGAATTCTAAGTTGAATCTTAGATCTGTGAAATCCACTGTGGAAAAATCTTCCTAGCAACACCCATATCTTTGATAATGCTATTTGAGATGCAAGATCTTCTTTTAGAGAGGCTAATCCTTCTAATGCAACAGGAGGAATAACTGATTCTCAGATATGCCAAGCAAAATATTTTCATTTATATTGTGTTCTTATGAAGTCATTCAGTAAATGAAGTCGTTATAGTAACACACAGAGATTAGACATACAAAACAAAATTTCAGTGGGCTCAATATGTTTTTCTTTAATTTCCTTAAATACCAGTTGTCTGTGCAACTTGACATGATAAAATTCACCTTGTGAAATTTTCCCATTGGTTATTTTGCATGAATTTTCACTGCTTTTAATACTGTTTGAGGATGTAACAGAGATTAGGTTCGAGCATCTGCAGCACACATATTCATATTCTCTCCTTACACTTGACTTCTTATCTTGCTCTCTGCTTTGGGTACGAAGTGATGATATTTTTAGCGGGACACACATGTGTAGGTTGTTATACCTTCATGGGGATTGCCCTTTGAGACCTGAATCCTCACAACTTTTTGAATAGTCTGTATTAACCTTTTAGTGCACTGCTAAACCAAATCTGTTGGATCTATGTTGTAGCTGGTAAAATGGGTTTGCTACAGGTTTGATCTGTTTCATAAACTAGTTGAAAGACCTTGTCTCTTAAATAGTTAGGACAAAATAAAATATAATGGATTTCAAAAAATCACTGCTGAAGGTATATAGTATATTTGGACAATGTGCTGATCAAATTGAGTTTTTATTTCCTTGAAACTGTGAGACTTTATGCACCAACACAGAGTTCCCAACACTTCAGTTCCCTGAAGTTTACGTGGCATTGTTTTGGTTGTGGTTTGGTGTTTTTCGTGTGTGTGTGTTTTTTTTTGTTTGTTTGGTTGGTTTTGGTTTTGTTTTGTTTTTGTTTAATTTGCAATATATCTTCATTTCACCAACTACACTCTCTTTTTGGAAATCTCTCAGCAGAATTTCAGGACTTTACACATCTGTCAGAGATTTCCACATATCTGGAGAAATGGCCCTTTGGACTCTTCCAAACTGCTGCACATGTTGTAACTGTGGTTTACCCATGCACAATAGATCCAGCTTATTCAATATATGCACAGATATATGGTTTAGCTCTTACTGAGGAAATGGAGGCCTGAATTTTTCTTCAGTGAGATTAAAAAAACCCAAACTATTTGGATCACCTGGCTTGAGAAAGAGCTCTAAATAAACTACACTAAACTAAACTAAATATGAAAACATAAGTAGGCACAGTCATTTTGAAATACATAAATTAATTTTGATTTTCCTGACATGAAAATAGATTTCAGACTTCAATGGATTTATTTGTGTACAATGGATTGACTTGAGGATCATTAAAACATGGCAGTGCTTGGATACAAAAGGCAAGAAAATTAAATACTTGGTAAGTCTGGACCAGAAAAGCAATGAGCACTCAAACAGTTTTGATACAAATTCAACAGTATCAATATATAATTCTGCACTTTGCTATTAGGATGCTGCAGCAGCAGGAGTCCCCCAGGACAGGGTAGGACCAGGCAGACAGAACCAATCCCATCATCCCAGCCAGAAGCAGGACAAGCTGGGGCTCTGGGGGCACCCCCATCTCTGGTTAAGGAGCATCTCACTGGGATGAGCCAAGGCTGGGTCACAGTGTGGGCTGGGCTTGGTGGGGCCCCTGGCCAAGCAGGGCAGGGCTGTGATTACCTGAGTAGCAGTGGATGCCTTTTTCTTTTCCGTTTTGTTATTAAAACAAATATATTTAATTTTATTTTACTATCTTCTTGGTCCTAAAAATGCATTCTGTATCTTTCCCCTCCTTCCTCCCTCTCCACACTCTCACCAACCCCCACTCTAAAACTCCTTTTTCTTTGTAAACTTGAATCTATCATGGAAGAGATTTCTAAAGCATCTAGCATATAAACTCGATAGACTTTTTTTAGTTCCTGTTGTTTTATTTTGTGTTTCCTTGCATCCAGCATGAAAATCTAGAGAAAACTTTAAAACCTTCTTTAGGAAACTCTATTTTCTTCTGATTTACCTTAACATGGAGTGGCTAAAATATATTCTATTCCACAAAAAGTCCAATTTCAGAATGTGGCACTTGTTTTAAAGCCTAAAATTGGTGATTATAAAGGATAAGCATTACCATTCTAAATGTAGCTACTGATTAAAAAGTATTATATGTATATTTAAGTTAATGAGAAAATGAATGACAAGTCTGTTAAGGAAATATCCTCATGTTTCTAGATTCTCAAGAAAGCAAAAGGTACCGTAGTCACTGCAAACCAGAAAATGAAGAAGTGACAATGTGATGATATGTTGCTGTTAAATATCCAACTGAAATCACAGTATGTCATTTATGTCACTTAAAGACAAGGGGATCAATATTTCTGTGTTAATTTCCTCTGAAATCAGTACCAAGTGTTTCATTGCCTTTTGAAGTCATATGAAATGTGAGGATTTTACTGAATTTTTTAAAGAACCTTTTGTTCCACAGAATGACAGTTTTGTCTTCTGTATAGAAATTACTGACATTTTGTAATTAATCTTGCTAAAATATGTGAGTATCTATTTGGCATATTGAATGTGTAAATTCAAAACCCATTAAAATTTCTCCTATACACAAAGGAAAAGTAAATCCAAGAGTTCTGCTATTAGCCATCAACCAAGCAATTATGACAATTAGTCTTTAGATTATGGTGATTGATTTACAAGTGTAAAAGAAAGTAAATATCATAAAAGCAAGAATTAATTTTAAAAAGAAAGTAATGATATTACATGCCATGAAGAAAATTAACCACACTTATTATAATTTTAACTTATTTGGATGCATATCTTTTGAAAATTGAGGTGTGATCCTCCACAACTTTGTATGTTGTGTTGATATTTTAGTGTTTGGAAGATACATGACATAAGCAGACCAACTGGATCTGTAATGCATATGGAATGAAGGCTTATATGTTTAGTCTTTGTCTTTATACACTAGCAAAACAATTTCTACAAGATGAAAAGCTTCCTTAATCAGCTCATAATTTTTCATTCTAACACTAGAAAACAAATCCAAGTTTACTGATTGCAAAGCATCTTCAGAATATTATGAATTTACTATTTCCCAGCAGGCATTCTGTAGGGATGTTTATAAATACAAATAATGAATACTGTGTTGCATAGGTAATATGCTAGTCGCATTGATTTAAAGCAAAAAAAAATATCATTGGATGAGCAAAAAACCCCATTCCCCTGGAAAGCGCTAAAATGTCTATAAGAAGGAGGTATGGAGATGGAAGCTATAGTGTCTGGTGATAGATGGATAATGCTAAGGTAATAATAGACAATTAAGAGAAAGAAGAATCAAGGTACTGGATTTTCTTTCTGGATGACATTTTTACCTTTGCTAAAAATAAAGTATAATATTCTATAAAAGAAAGGATATAAAGGGTGGAAGGACAATGATTATTGTAGATTAAGGGACCTGAAAGGTTGAGCGACATCCTTAGTTTGATTTTTTGCATGGTCAGGTAGCAATTGAGAAGTTTTACAGGAAAAAAGGGTTAACCAATAGAGTCTGGAAGGGCTTTATTGAAATAATGGCTTGCTGAAAGAAGTAATAAACACAAGTCTATGCTAACCTTTCATTTATTGTCGCAGATGGCATACACTTATGGACTTGTTCTTGATAGCGCCAATATTCTGTCAGGAAATGTCACTGTCATATCTCTGAAATTTTTACTTATTAATATATCTTCCACCCCAGGGCCTGCCCCCCCCACTTTCCCCCCCCCCCCCCAGCCTCCTGGAAAAATTGTGGATT
>JAWWEE010000105.1:74391343-74487790 GCA_035221455.1 Xenops minutus | reverse complement strand
CCCCCCAGCCTCCTGGAAAAATTGTGGATTTGAAGGAATCCTGATGTGAATTCTGAATTTATACACTAGCAGCTTTCTATATCCTTGGTCTCAGGTTACTCTTTGTGTTGATACTACCCCAAGCAGAGTGACTTTTACTGTCAAGTGCAGAGCAGAAGTGCTGTCAGAAAGTTAAAGACCTGGAAATGAATCCTTATTTCAGTAATATTCATTGAAGTTCATTGTATTCCTCCATATTCAGCACATGAAGATGCTTTTCAATTTTCTTGGTGGTACACATTATAAGGAGTAAGAGCACTCAATCATTTAAAGTGTTAAAGTATTTTTGACTAAGTATAAATTATACATCAGATAAAAACTTATATTCTTTGCACAGAGTCTTAGTGTGCTGTCTAGCACTATTAACTTGACTGGGCCCTAAGAAACCCTGTAGAAAGTTTCCTTCCTTTACTGTGTTGAGTGGCAGCTGAATTACCCTGTAGTTATTTTCTGTATTCTAATGATTTAGGATAATAAGCGACACTTGCTTTTGCTCCTTTCCACAGACAGGAGAGCTCCAAAACAAATAATAGTATGTTCTTCATGGTATAGGCCAATTCACTCACAGCTCCCGGCTTACACAGAAGTTATTCACACTGTACAGTACCTGTGCCTCTCACCTTAGATGAAACCTTTGAAGAAGGTCAAAGCAGGAGAAGCAATTGATTCTGAACAGTATCAGTGAGGGAAGGGCTTTATTCTGGATGGGTGTGGTTGTCCTCTGAATAGAGGCCTAAAGAGTCTCTTCTGACATATCATAGTAATCTGTGTTACTGTTTATCTGTGTCAGTCTTGGAGTTTCAGAGAAACTAAGTGATTCTGTAACCACTTTTTTGAGTAATACAGAGCTATAGTTAAAAAACATTGCATTTCAATGACAGGATGTGGACCTGACTGTACAGTAACCTAGGGAAGTACATGAGGTGCAACAGTTTCTGTAAAGTTGTCATGCACTTTATTAAGTGTTTAAAAAGTTCGATTCCATAACATGAATAACATATTAATAACAAGGAAAGTAAACATGATTTGTAAAAGACATGTAATTTCACTGGATGTTACATGACTTGATATACTTGGTATGTAGATGATTATTCATGAGTAAGATACATGCCTAAACTCCCAGAAAAAAAAAAAAAAACAAACAACTGACTTGCTGTGCATAATGTGAAATAATTATCAGGAGGTCTAAACCCACTAAATGGCTCAGTAAATCTGGCAGTATTGAAAATGGAAATGGCAGAGGGTAAGTGGAATATTTAAAAAGACCTTGTGCCTCATCTTCATCATCTTTTCATAGTTAGAATTGCAAAAACTCCAATAGTTTTCTCTTTGAGATGTGGCACTTTTGAGTAGCTTTAACTTCTATTGTTTAATAAGTTCCATTGGGCTCCTTTGGAGGGACAAACAGTGTGAGTATTTTTATATATATATATATAAAATAAAATTACCTTTAGTAACTTTCACTCTGTTAAACCCAAGGCAAATGTGGTTATTTTTTTCTGATGTTCTTCCCACTGAGAAGATATTTTTCTTTAGAGATTTTAATGCTGTTGAAGATTTATCCCCTCAAAGATGTCTTTTCCCTGTGTCATATGCTGAAAGAAACCATGGCTTAGAATCAAATATAGTAAGAACTGGATGTTTGTTGTGTTATTTTTCAAAACCTCCAAAGAAATATATTTACACTTAGATACTCACTAGCTGACACTAACAGATAAATTTTAGTTTTCCTAAACTGAATGTATACACCAAAGAGAATTCAAGGGTCATTTGTAGAGAGAACCAGGCAGAGTTATCAGCATATACAAAATAGGCATTTCTAATAGAATGTATATCTTACATCTTTGTACTTTGCTTTATATAACTTAGGTCTTATACATTTAAGATGCAAGACAAGACAGTACATCAGTTCAAAATTCATGAAGTTACAGATTTTTAAAAATTACATGCTTTGGCGTACAAATGAGGACAGATTTCTATTTTGAGTTTCTTTCTAAAAAGCACTATATGTGATTACAATTAGTTGATTGGCAGTTCTTCAAATGGTGATTTTAAAAGGTTATACAATTTGTTCTACAATCACTTTTTCAGAGTTACATGACTGTTAATTTTAAAGAAAGATAAAGTTTATGATATGTCATACTTTAGGAACTTGAATAGTTAAAAATCATATTAATTTCCATTCTAATTTGAATGCTAGCCCTTAAGTATTGTGAGTGATGCAGAAAAGTCTGATTCATAATGTTGAGAATATATCTAGAATTGATCTGGTCTGGACATGTTTATGCCGTCTATTTCCAGGCAATTTTTACTTTTTGAACTGGGAAATAGATTTGCATCCTGAAAGCAAACATCTGTGGTCTATTGAATTTTTCTGTCTGTGTATAGAGCATATAGACTTCTACCCATTATTTGGGATGGAATAGTTGAGAATCAACATGTAAATTAAAGTCAATTTTACTAAAACAAAAATTTAGAAGTCCTATTTTAGAGAAGATGGTTATATAATTTATGGCACACTTCACATTGTTCTATTTCTGCAAGCTTCATATTTCATAGATCTGACCATGTCTTTAATTTTCCCACTCTGTTAAAGATCAGAATTCAATGTCTAATAAAGGCTTCTTCTACTTATTTCCTGTTGCTGAGAATTTGTCTCCTGATACTGATCTTGAGGGATTCATTTTTATATTAACATGGTTTCTTCCATTGTATTCCAGTAGTTCTCAAGGTTTTTTATAATTTGGTGGGGTTTTTTTTTGTTTGTTTTGTTTTGTTTTGTTTTGTTTTTTTCCCCTATATGAGGAGCACACTTAAAAATCTCATGGCAAATTTTGTAATATTTCAGAACCTGGACTGTTTCTGCAGATTGTTTTTACTGCCCTTACACTTCTAAAACAGTTCAACCTCTCTTTGCTATTATTAGTTCCAAGTGTACACTTTGTTCTAGTGACATTTTTAAAAGACCTTTTGTGCCCTTAGGTATATTAGACATAATATTTATCAGCTTACTTCTAGAGAAAAGCACTTACGTCCTTTTGGCTCCAGGAAAGCAAGTTTGGTGATCAATCATTGAGGTGCAAAACAATATCACTGTAACATATTCAACTACTCCACTTTGCCTTACAAAGTCTAAATTAAAACTATAGCTGTCAGGCGCTTTGGATCATTAAATGACTCAATTTCTTCACCTTTAGCTCCCCTCCCTAACCTGTCATTTTGGATTTGCTTACTGTTATCTGAAGATCTGTCTTCATAACTGTTGGATTATTTACATAGTACTGTTTGCTTATAGCAGTCTTTTGGTCTCTGACCTATTAAGGGTTACCCTAAGAAAATATATTATGAGGACTTCCTAAGATGACATCTCTGCTGTTGAAAAAACCTGTTTAAATCATACTGGGATGTGCCTGGCTTACTTTCAGAGTAATCAAAGCCTTTCCTCATTCTGTCTCATTGGCATATTCTCTTTTTGTTCTAGAATATCTTCACTGCTTTCAGCCAGATGCCATTATAGCATCTCACAAGCTGCTGAAAAGGAGCAAGTACCAATCCCACTATGTCAATGTGTATAAAGAAGATACTAAGAATGCAGAGGTTATCTCTATTTTTTACTTGTGTGCAGATAATCACAGAATCAGCTGAGTTAGAAGGGACCCAGAAGGATCACTGAGCCCAAACCTTATTCCTGCACAGGATCATCCCCAAAAGGCACACCATGTGCCTCAGAGTATCATCCAACGCTTCTTGAATTCTGTCAGTCTTGGTGATGTGACCACTTTCTTGGGGAGCTTTTTCCAGTGCCCAAACACCCTCTGGGTAAAGAACCTTTTTCTAATATCCAACCTAAACCTCCCCTGGCACAACTTCAGGCCATTCCCTCGGGTCCTGTCACTGGTGACCACAAAGAGATAAATGCCTGCCCCTCCTCTTCCTTTCACAAGGAAGTTGTAGCTGCAATGAGGTCTCCCCTCAGTCTTTTCTCCAGGCTGAACAGACCAAGTGACCTCAGCTGCTCCTCATGCAGCTTCCCCTCAAGGCCCCTCACCATCTTCATTGCCCTCCCTTGGGCACTCTCTAACAGCTTAACATCTTTCTTTTATTGTGGTGCCCCAAAACTGCGCACAATATTCAAGGTGAGGCCGCCCCAGTGCAGAGCAGAGCAGGACAATCCCCTCCCTCGACCAGCTGGCGATGCTTTGCTTGATGCCCCCAGGACAGGGTTGGCCCTCCTGGCTGCCAGGGCACTGCTGACTCTCATACAACTTGCCATCAACTGGGACCCCTAGGTCACTTTTTATGGCACCACTTTCCAGCATCTCATTCCCCAGTCTGTATATACATCCAGGGTTGTCCCATCCCAAGTGCAAAATCTGGCAGAATCCTTTTCCTTGTTGAACTTTATATGGTTCATAATGAGCTTAATGAGAAAACGATAATCTCATACTTAGGGTTTAGAAGAATCCCATCTAAATACACAGCTCCCTTTAATCCTTGATTGAATGACTGGCAAAGATTATATTTTTAAAAGTTATCAAGTTATTGAATTATGACCAACTTTTATGCTATGGAAGTAAGGCTCTTGAAATTTCAAATATATAGGAATGTTATGATCATTGAAAATAATGCAACTAAAAATATTTCTGTGAAAGTAGATGGAATACCACTGGTATAATTAAGGGAAGAAAAACTACGCTGTCTTCTGTGAAGATGCAGGCAGCTGAAGCCCAGTTCCTTTCAGTTTATGTCCTGTTTTCCTTTCTTATTCATATTGAGAATTGAGTGAATGATCTTTTGAAAGGAACAGGGTTACATTCTGTTTTCGCTCATTGATTTCTCATCAAATTTTGACACTGAAGGACAGGAATAGACGTCCTTCTGGTTTCAGGGAATGCTATGCTTTTATTCCTACTTTTTTATGCACAATAGACACTTGTGAGAATATGCTTTCATTTGTATATTAGGCAATTTGGAAGAGAAGAAGGTTAAACTAAAGAAACATATTTGTCTGCAATCTCTCACAAGATTTGTATGCAACCTCTGTACACACAGGACCTCAGTACACAGGAAAGTAATGCACTTGGGTAATGAAATAAAAATATTTCAAGATAAGCTACAGCAAAGTAATTTTCCACAAAACTAGTTTTGACTTTCTTTCAGTGTGATTCCTTTATTGGCCTTTAATCATTTGCACCTACCTGCTTTTGCTTTATAATGATTGACATCTAACTCAAGTTTCACAGAATCACAGAATATTTAGGGTTGAAAGTGACCTCTTGAGGTCTTCTGGTCCAACCCCTCTGCCAAGGCAGAGTCACCCAGACCAGATCAGACAGCTTTGTTGTGTAAATCAACAAAACAAGACCAGTGTTTTGAAACTCATGTGGCAAGGTGTTGG
The DNA here is from genome assembly GCA_035221455.1 of Xenops minutus. Classification (NCBI taxonomy): domain Eukaryota; kingdom Metazoa; phylum Chordata; class Aves; order Passeriformes; family Furnariidae; genus Xenops; species Xenops minutus. Next base: position 74,482,353 of record JAWWEE010000105.1, on the reverse strand, counting down.
CAGCTGAGGGGTGGGCAGGGTTAGACTCTGTGACAAAGGGCCAGAGTCTTGTCATATGCTGAACACAGCTGGTTTCAGAGAGTTCCATGAGAGGTGCACCACATGACATAGTTTGGCCCATATGCAAGTCAGTGGCATCTACTTAATCCTGAGAACACTAACATCACAGAAGAAGGAACAGAGAAGGTGCTCCAGGGTCTGAAGCAGACATTACACTGCCAGCTATGGAGAGGATGTCTGTGGAGAAGCTATTCCCTGCAGCCTGTGGAGAGAACCATGCCAGAAATGGGTGACATTCCCTGAAGGAAGCATGGCCTGTGTAGGGCCCACACTGAAGCAGGTTTATCCTGAAGGATTGCAGCCTGCAGAGAGGACTGATGGTGGAGCAGGGGAAAGGTGTGAAGTGGAAGGAGTGACAGAGAGGAGTTACTGAATACTGACCATGACATCCTATTGCCCATCCCCCTGTGCTGCTTTGTGTGTGGACTAGAGGAAGGACAGCTGGGGAAGAAGGAGGAGTGAAGCCGAACCTGGGAAGAAGGGGCATGTGTGGAGAAGGTGTAATTTTAATTTGTGTGTATTTCTCACCATTTAGCTTGTTTAATTAGAAATAAATTAATTTTCTCCAAGATGAGTTTGTTTTGTCCACATGCAGATTGGTAAATGAACCAGTCTTTATCTTGACCCACAAAATTTAGTATCTTATCTTCTACCTCTGCCTTGTTGAGGAAGGGGAGTGAGAGTGGCTGGGTGTGCACCTGACAGCTGGCCAGTGTCAACCTGCCACAAAACTCTAATGTAACTTCTCTTTGACTCTTGTGTACTTAATAACAGTTTACAACAGCATGGTATTACTTTGAATACTATATGCAGAAACATGCAAAGGAAGATTTATATTTTTTAGTATGTGTTTAATAGTTAAAATTGTACTTTGGCATAAAATGTCATCATCAGTGCAAAAATATTTCTTTCTCTGCTGAGCTTCATTTTTGAGGATTTTGTGACATAACGGAGAGCAGTAAGATAATAGCATAAATAAGATCAAAGAAAGGGTATTATGTTTTCTTATAATGTATAACATTTAGCAGTTATAGAATCTTAGAACCAATGAACATGGGAATAGGGACCCATCAATCTACTCCAACTCCTGGCCTGTGCAGGACACCCCAAGAATCACACTATGTGACTGAGAGCATTGTCCAAATGCTTCTTGAACTCTGTCAGACTTGGTGCTGTGACCACTGTCCTGGGCAGCCTATTCCAGTGCTCAACCACCCTCTGGGTGAAAACTCATTTCCTGATATCAAACCTAAACCTCCCGTGACTCAGCTTCATGCTGTTTTCTCAAGTCCTGTCTCTGGATAGTTCTGCTAATTGCAGACACACTCTTCCCTATTTCAGCATGCACCAAAAGCATGCACCAATTTATTATGTGGCTTGTGGCTTCTTTTCAGACATCTAAAATGACTGACCCTTACATTTTTCTGTAATGTAAAATTTTCACGGAGGTGTTGAGAAGCAAAAAGCCTTATGGAAATAAAGGTTTATTGGCCTTCATTATTTCTAATGATTGGTAACAAGGCATATGAAAGAAGACTTGTGTTTAAGCTAGGAGCACTGTAACCAAGAGATCCAATACAACCCTTGAAAGGTAATATTACTGCATTCTGCATAGTTAAGTAAACTTGGAAGACTCCTCACAGTGAGTAATTTCATTTTAAAACAAGGACATGCTAAGAAAAAAGTGCTCGAGGACCTCATTGGGGATATAATGAATTCCAGCAGTTAAAATATTAAATATTAATATTTTGAATGATGATTTAGTTGAATGAATATTTATTAGTCAAGTCTATTTTGTTTTGTGTCTCAATTATTTTCATAACTACAAGTAACATTTTAATATTGGCTCTTAGAGGTCAAGCCTTTTATTTTCCTCCTTTATTTTCTTATTTACTTGTTTACTGTTAAAAAAGTCCTTAGAAATGTGTCTTTCAGTGTTTGATTTTTTTTCTGTGTACTCCTGATCTTCCCTTTTTTTTCATCATGCCAACTTGTCCCCTGACAAACATTAGTCTGAGGCCAGGTGGTGCACATAAAACCAAACCCAAAATATTAAAACTCATGTTAAACAAATACCATTTTAACTTATTTTTTACAGTTATCTGCAGTTTCATATTGGGGAAAGATTACATGCCTTTTGTGTTGATATTTGCTATGCTGAATGGCTGCTTCTGGAAAACTATTTACTGATAAATTCATTAAGGAGTGGTTTAGACAATTCAGCCAATGAGTCTTGGGAGCACAGGTTATATTCTTATCCTGCTCTATATTGACTTCTTTTCCTTGCATAAATCTTGTCTTCTGATATTTTTCAACAGAAATCTGAAATTATGATAGGGTATTGCTTTTATTACTTCCATAAAATGTGCATGACCTTGATTACATAGTGAAAGTTTTGAAAAAAACGAAAATCACAGCCTAAACCTACTCTTTGTTTAGTAGCTGTTATCTCTCAAAATGCTGCTCTCTTTGGGCATCATTAGGCTTCTCTGAGGTTGCTGATGACTAATATATTCAGTTCTTTCAGAGTGAACTTGTTCTGTCTTGGTGCCAAAGGCACAACTCATAGGGAAAGGGTTGACTTTGTAATCACTGATTTCTGGAATTAACAGAAGCCCGTTTCTTGCACTCTCAGGGATGATGTTTCCCATGCCCTTTTTGTAAAAACTTTTACTTATTTCTATTTCAAGCAAGATGGAGAAGGATGTATATTTTTCTAGAAGGAAGAGAAGAATTGCACAACAGATATAAGACTGGTAAAAGAAGGCAGAAAAGATTTGAGATAAACTAGAGACTGATATTTAAATACAAGGAGTTTCAGGAGGATAGGACTGGCTTCAGTACAAACTGGGGAATGACCAGAGAAGGGAATTAGCTGACTGCTACAAGAAGCTGTATTCTTTGTAGTGTGATAGAATGACCGTTTTTAATTCTTTCACTTATCACATATATCAGGTGTTTCTCTTTTTAAAACAAAATGTGGATTTTATAATTCCCAGTTTTCAGGAATATTCATATAACACATGCTTCTGATTGGAGTGTAAATCATAAACAAATCAAATTATGATAAACTGTCATGCAAGCTTTCCCTAAAAGAAGTAAGAGATGAATGTCATGTGAGAGAGATTGCACTACAGTGTGTCACTAAACCATATTTTTCAATGATTCAGGCACCTGTAATCAGGTATTTAGGCACTGCAGGAACGAAACAGGTGTAAAAGTCAAGTAGATTTTTCACTCTTGGAAATAAAATATTTCCTTTCCTAAATAATGTGTCTGTCTTGGTGTATCAAAATAGTAATAAACCTATTATATAGGAGGAAAATCCCTTGGGTGGGTTTGTTCAGCTTTGCTCTCTACTTTCCCTTTCTGTTGCTTTATTTGCTTTCCCTGAAAGAATGTTCATTTCATCTTTGCTGACATTTTAAAATCAGGTGATGACTTTTAGTTTCTGCCCAGCCTGAGTTTCTTCAGTGCCCTCAAGAGTGCTCTTGACTCCTCATCAAACAAGTGGTACCTCAGTCCCACCTAGGGGTCACAGACATGACAGAATTTCTGCAAAAATAAATATTAGTTTGTTTGTAATATTTTTTCTCTGACAAACTAGTAAGCAGCTGAAACCAACACTGGCAATCTGTTTGATTGTAAAAGGAATGGGCAAAAGGATTGATGTTTTTAGTGTGACTTTTATTCCTTCTGTTCTCTGCCGTGTTAAGAGATGTATATTTCCTCTTTAAGAAATGTATGTTATCACAGTGAATACAAAACACTGTTATGATTTGCTTGCAACATTAGCTTTACAATGTCAGTTTTAAGTTTTGGAAATTTTTATTATAAAAAGTAAAGAAAAGGCCTAATATTTTTTCTTTTTTCAATAGATTCTAATCATTACTGTTAGTATTTCTCATTTTTAGAAACACTATTTAAATTTCCATGGTCTCTTTCTAGTGATATATTTCCACTATATATATTCTATTTCCAAGATATTAAACAAGTTCTGGACAGTATTATTAAGGAAAATTTTCAGAAGACAGAAGACTCATAACACTAATGATTTCCTTTCTTTCTTAGGATCAGTTAATTGTTGTCCCAGTTAGATTCAGTCAGAAAAGCTAAAGTGAAATCTGTTATTTCATGGAAAGCAATGCTGCTTCTAGTCTTGCTTCTAGATTAGTACCTTCTCTTAGAGATACACAGAATAATTTAAATTGGAAGGGATCACTTAAAGTCTTTTTGGTCTAACCTACATCTCAAAGCAGGGCCAACTTTAACAGGTAGATTGGTGCCTGTGCCTTTGACAGCTTTGTTTTTTTAAACCAGAATCTACTCAGAATTTCAGTGCTTACAGCATAGGTGTACTGCTTGCCCTGTCACTGTGCAGATCCAAGAATTGCCTGGCATTTTTCTCTCTTTTCTTTTCTCTATACTTCCTTACTGATTAGTTAGAGACAGCAGTAAGATCATTATCTACAATACCAAATTTACTTTATAACTTTGCATTGGAGATATCAAACTTACACTTTCAAAATAACATCTGTACTTTTACGTAGCCTTTATTGAGAGTACTGGTGTTCCTAACTAACAAAGGACTAAGTCTTTGTGTCTTAACAGGAAGTTGTTCTCTTCATCTGATAATTTTTAACTACAATTTAAAATTCATGCAGTCCTTCCAATATCACTGTTATTACGTGTTTAGCCTTTAGGATATGAACTAGTTGCAAACAACCCTCTGCAGCTCCTAGAAATCTTAAAATAAATATGCTTTTCATGACTACCAATAAAATGGAAAGTTGGATATATTTGTAAAGGACTGTCTTGTTAGTACTCTACTGTGTTGGCATAATGCGCATTTTTCCATATGGTGAGGCAGGACTCTTCCAATCATTATATGCTCTCATTCAAATTCTGCCTGCTGCAGGAAATTAGCACTGTTCACACTTGTTTAGGCTTAATAAAAATCATTTTTCCTAAAGCACAGGGATAAGGTCACCATCTGCTCCATGAAAATGCCAATTTCAAATGAGCAGCAGTCAAAAGAGGGTGTCTTTCATTTTTAGACACTTTTAGAAGGAACTTAATAGAAACGTAATTGATTCTGACATCTAATAGATTTCAGTATAATGTTAAGGTATACGATTTTCAATTTTTAGATGTGGGTTTTTTTTCATATAGTGTTATGAGTTGTAGAGCACTTTTCTATTTTCAGCTCTGTTTACATTTGGGAATATCTGACCATACATAATATGCATTTGAAAATCCTTCCCCAAGCATGACAACAATAGAGCAATTTCTTACCTAAGTTCAGTGATTTAGTACTCATACCAGCTTTGACTTTTACAGGTTATTTTAGACTACTTAATCCATACAAATATGATAAAAAGGCTTGTTGCAAATTTTTAGTCTCTATCAAAACCTTTTAATTATAGAAAAGTGAAGCGTATATATATATATACATATAAATATATATTGAGACATCATTATATTTTTCTAGCAAAATAGATTAAAAGCCTCCTACATTTTCCATGAGTTACAGAAAACATGTACACTTATTTATTCAGAGTGCATGTGCTAAATAAACACATAATTAATGACTGTAGAACAAATGACTGAATATGGCCTTTTCATGACCAGAGTGTTCATACTCTAATAAAAGAAATTAGAAAATGCAACTGCATCTGAGGAGTTGAAGAGCTCTCCTACTTAAATTTGGAAACATCTGCTTTTCAAAATTATACTGAGTTTTGTAGTCTTTTCAAACAGGAAAACGATATTTACAGTTAATTTTTTTTAAAAATCTCCTTAGTTTACAAACTGTCTGGTAGTGATGAGGTTGTTTGAATAGAGTATACAATAGTATATTCAATCACTTGTTCTGCAGTCGTTTGTTATATATTGATTTTTTTAAAAATCGTAAAGTCATCTCTCATGCTTGGGAAAATCAAGTAATCCAGGAATTATAAATAACAAATCCCCTAATCATTTACTGGTTTCTACTTTCTTGAAGCACAAAATTCACAAAGCTACAGGGTGAGGACAGAGTCAGTCTGATGATTGGCAACCTGGGGATAGCAGAAGGGATGAAAGTCACATATAATAGTGACAGAAACACATTGTTGACAGAAGGTAGTTGTGACAGATTGTTTCCACCTCACTTATTACAGAATTCTTGTGTTTAGTGATATCATGTATCCTAACATGAACTCAAAAATACAGAGTGATTTACTATTTGGTCAATGGAAACTGACACCACTTCTTAAATTGCTTCCCTCAGTTGCTGATGTTTTTGGCTCTAATCAGAAATTCAATGCTGACCTCTAACTATTTCCAAAAAAAATTATACAGACAGGCTTATGAGCTGGATGTTTGCTTTGCTCTCACAGCAGTTTTTGGACCGAGTGATTGTAAGCATAAGTTGCCCTTTATCTCAAATGCGAGTAGCTAATTTCTTTATTGATGGCCCTGATGTTACAGCTGCTGTAAAGCCAAGTTCATTTGCTGCAGCTCTATATTCAGCAAAATATTCTAGATGACCTCATGGTTTAATTCCAAGTGCTACCTTTTTTTAAAAAAAATATTATTTTTAAAAAGTTTACTGCTGTAGAATCAATTTTGACAAGTGAAAACACATTTTAAAAAATGTAACTGTTATCAGTCTCCAGGCAAGTAGGATTCAGTCATTCTTTTTAGTCTGTTCATTATTAATTAAACAGAATCTTTTGCCAGCTTTGGACTTGACTTTTAGTGTTTCTCAATCCTGTAACATTTTTTTCCCCCCTTGTTCTTCCTCTTTCTTTTCTGAAATGCTTTTAGAGGTGTTGGGGTTCTATTTTCCTACTGTTCACTTCCTCCTTTAATTATATAATGAATAAAAGTCCCATCAGAGAGAATAAAGGGAAAAACGTGTTTGTTTTCATATCTCATATTTTCAAAGCCATTTCCAGCTTTCTTCATTTTTAGGAGAGTACTTTTAACTTTGTGGCATGGTTTAGTTAAGAAAAATAAGCATGGATGAATACTATTCTTCCCTCAACTCTGAATCTGCAAGCACTACATAGCATATAGCTGGACCAGGTATGAAATTAATCATGTACATACAATCTGTTCCCGTGGCAATGTTATGTACCTTATAACAGGTTGTGTGCAAAAAAAGGCAGATGGGATTTTTAGATATCCCATACTTTGACTTTGTATAAACCAGTATGGACAGGCTGCAGAACCAGAAAATGTAGATAAAATAGGTTGTGTCAAGAGATACACCATGTATAGAGATACTCCTGGCCCTTGCTCTTAAAACAGAAAAAAAGATATGGTTTAAAACTACCATGTAAAATTATCTCTTAATGAGCATCAGCTAAATAAAAAGAAACAATATTATGGCATATTAATGTAGAAAATAATTAGAAAGAAAGCCAAGAAGATCTGGTAATTAAATGTAAAGGACACTATTATACCCATTTATATTGTTAACATTTTTTTCTATTTCCACTTAGCACAATTTTGTGACACTTTAGAAGCTATTGGACTGACATTTCAGTCGCCCAAGGAAACTAGAGTTAGCCTTCTGCAGTAGCAGGGGCAGCTAATGGGGGCAACATTTCTGTGAGTGTCTAGATGTCAGTCTAACAAAATTGATCAGCAAAATGGATTAATCATGAAGCCCAGCATTGCTCTAAGAAGACATGGTAAATGAAGCTATCTACCTTGCATGTGTGTATGCTATAGCTGGCAAAGACCACTGGCTTTGGGGCACACAGTCCTGCTGCTCAGGGGAGCAACAAAGCACCCTCCTACAGTGCAATGAAATCCTTCCCCAGTTCAGCACGATTCGAGTAGCAGGCTGCAGGCACAATTTAGTCTCTGCTCCTATTCACATTTCTTCCAACTGTGCCAAGGGTGGCAATTGCCTTATCTGAATGAGAGTGCTATGTGCTAGGAGATGAACTAGTATATTGTTTCATTTTGTTCAGCTGCGGCTGAAGTCATTCCAGTTTAGTTCTAGTTCAAGTTCAACATTTCAAAATAGCAACTTCTTCTTTCATTAATAAATAATTAAAAATTCTGGCTTGAACCAATTCCTGCTTGGGAAAATAACGGATTTGCTTCAGCTGCCTGGTTGTGCATTTAAGTGTATTTTTCAATAAAGTGTATGGGTAAACCTAATAAAGGTAAGCATATTTCAGCCCATCTTTGCTGACCCTACATGCATATACACTGAAATAAACTAGAGCAGAGCTTCATTCTAAGGGAAAAAAGGTATATCAACATTTGTACAGCACTGTTTGTGCTCCTGCTATAAAAAGAAGATTCTAAATACAGTGTGATTCTATATTTAGGACCTTTCACTTCTATAACAAATATATTAATTTTATAAATAAATATTTTAACTGTTAATCCTACCCATCCAATTTTGGGTCTGAGAAGCTGTGTTTTTCCCTTGTGCTGTCTGAAATATATTTTGTCAGTGTAATTGCGGAGTATCATCTCAAATCTTATAATTTTTTGGGCTGTGTGGGGCTAACAGAAGTTTGTTTGTTTTTTTCCAGTTACATGAGCAGAGATACCTGAAACAATGAAAAAGACTGATTTAGAAAATAAGGAGGAGTCAATGGATGCAATTAATTTTTAAAAGTATAATTGACTTCTAATTAGCAAAATGAAGTAATATTATTGTAACTCTTCCAATAAAAGCAAAAGAGCTATGACTATTTCTTAGTTTCTTAAAAGGAATATAGCAAAGAATAAGAGACATAAAGAAGACAATAATCTATTACAGAGGCAATGTATCCATGTAACTGGAGAATATGCAGTTATGGTGGCCATACTTTACACATTTCTGGTTAGAGCTCAACTTTGGCCTGTAGTTTGCTGGTCATACAGTCCATTAAAATTACTTTAACAATCTCCTTTGTTCACAATGATTTTCCTTTCAAAGTCTTATTAAAACATGATTTCTTTACATAGGAAAGACACTATCTATGCTTCAGAGTCGTTAAAAGTTTGAAGGGGTGGACTTAAAGCAAATGCCTCTCCTATGGATTCTTTGTCCTGCTACTTTCTTCTCAGCTCTTGGAATGAGTAGAGAAGCCTGCATCCTTCAGGCAATAGCCAAAGGAATATATTTTGCCTCTTTTAATCAGAGTATATCTTCCATGAGACTAATTGTAAATCAGAGTAGGGTTTTTTGTTTGTTTGTTTGTTTTTTTTTTTTTTGTTTTTTTTTAAATTCAGTGATCTATTTCTTTCATGTTATTACACTGATTTATGGACCTGGTATTTGGATATGTCTATAGGAGCCATGTTTATGAATTTCTGAGATCTAGAAAGCAGTAATAGTTTAAAGATATCAACCCTGAACCACTTCTGAACAATATTTTTACTGTCAGAGATCTGCTTTCATAGACACTACGCTTAAATGAAACTTATCTATTTTTCCTTTCTTATAACTTTGAAGTTCTTAAAATCCTCACTTGACAGGAACATATATTACTGTCTGCTTGTCTTTAAAATCCACATATTTACCTCTTCCTGTCAGAATCATATGATACTCAAATGTCCACATATGCAGTTAGTAGTTTTATCTCTGTAACTTTGCATGAAATAATGTAGTAGAAAATGTTATTGTAAATTCAATACTATTTCTAAGGAAATATTATGAACTCTTGAATGTAGTTTTTAAGCTGTATAATTCTTCTAAAACAGCTCTTCAACACCACTGTGCCTGGAAGCAAAACAGAGTTCAAACTTGCATGCTACAATTTAAATAATCAAGCATGGGTTCCATACTTAGTGCTAAAGAGATTATGTTAAAGAAAATACTCATAAATGAAAATATGTTACTATGAAAAAAATTCTGTATTTTTTTAGTAAACGATCTATGATTAAGAAAGATGCAGAGTTCTTCTCAAACTAATTAAAATTGAAAGTTAAAAATGCATTTCCTTCAAGTATGGCCCTACTCTCTCTGACCTCAATTTCTGACCTTCATGTAAAATAGTTCAAAGAAAAAGATATATAAATATTAATAAATATTTCACTATTAAGTAAAATGATTTTCTGAAATTTAAAAGACATATATTTGCAAGGAATTGAAATTGACTCAACATAGGGCTAGAACATATCATATAATCAGACACTGAATAAACTTTTTCCTTGAAAGGGAACCTAAATTCAGATAGGTCAAAGCATTCACTTTTAGAAACGGAATATGACCATGCTTAATAATATTTTTTTTTCTGCAGCTAAATGAAGATTTTTACAATAAATTCTATTTATGTTGTTGTTTCTCTGCAAAGAAATCTTAAAAGAGACAAAATTGTACTTTTCTCCACTTAAATATTTTCCTCCATATTTCAAGAGTAGTTGATAAAGGCTTTAGTGTAAATGATAAAAAGGGTCCTAAAAGTGTAAGACTATGACAGTGTCCAGTGAAGCCCAACCACAGCTGTGGTTCACAAAAAATCAAACACCACTCCCCCAAATTAAACAATGTAACTTTGATCTAAAAATAAGTAACTTCCAATTATATGTGATATATAGTAGAAGTACATCACTGTTGTCTTTTTAGTTTCACACCAGGGAAATCACCAACATTGGCTTTTAGACTCTGTTTCAGTGGGGCAGTTTATCTTGGCTTGCTTGCTTGCTTGCTTGCTGCTACCTTCCCTTTATTTCTTTCAGATTTACTGTAGCAATTGAACTGAGGAACACACACAATGCTACACAAATATGTAGTAATACACATTCAGTTCTAAAATATCACAGTGCCCATGACAGATGAATTATTCAGTGCACTATTTAGTAATGAGAGGTCTATAGATTGCTTGTATTTTAATTAAATATCACCTAAATTCAGAATCAGTCCCTAAAACATGAGGATGGGCTTTTGGGTTTCCATTACTTTAGTACATGATAGTCAATCAATCATACATTTCATATAGGTCTGTAGGACTATTTTTAAGGAGGAAGTTTGAGCATTTGTTTTGAAATGCCAGTCTATACCATCCTATTGACCTTTGCATTGCACAGAAGAGTTACTATGCTGAAATGAATGAATTTGTTTTCATATTTATTTATTATGATTTACAAAATGTTAAAAAAACCCTTTTTTTTTTCCTTTTTTCTGAATTTTGTTAGCTTGTACAGAAAAAAAAACAAACAAACCCAAACTGATTTGGCAATGTTAAGAAATTAGTCTGACAGATGAAACAGAGAAAGAGCAAAAGGACTGTTTTGTTATTCTGAGGAATTATGATGTTAACTGTAGGTGCCAGAAGAGTTTTCCCTGAGACTTGACTAGATAAGAAGGATGAGGATTCTGTGATCAGGGTGGGGATTGTTCAGAATTTTAAAACAATTTCTATAATTTACATCTGGATAAAATGAAAATAAAGACAAATTTTGGAGGTCGTAAAGTAGAACTCTTTTAATTCTCAAAGGATAAGAGATGGATTCAGGTTTACCCTTTTAGGATAAGTCTAGAAACTGACGCCAGAATTTAAATCATTCTTTAACTCATGTTTGATGGTGGAAGGTTTCTCTGTGGAATGGAAAAATGTTTGTGCATATGTCTACAGAGTGAATTTAGAACAACATAATTTCACCTCCTTTCAGCACATAGTTTATATTTAAGCAAGTCTGTAAGTGTGACAGCTTTTTCTTTATTAGAAAAGGTACACCTTACTATAGTCTTTCAAGAGCTGTAAATCAACTCAAGGCATTTAAATTTCAAAGTGGCTTCACCTTTTTCATGCTATTCTGATTGCTGATAACATTAATATCCTTCACATGATACCAACTGGCAGGTAATCATTTAAAATCGGCTACTGGGAGGAACACTAAGTAAGCTTGTCAACGATACTAAATTAGGAGAAGCAGCTGACTCCCTTAAGGGAAGGAAGAACTCCACAAACTAGAGAGGTAGGTGATTACCAACCATAGAAAGATTTACAAGGGTTAGTGCTAGATGCTACATCTGGGACAGGTTAACCCTAGTTGTGTGTATGGATTAGAGAATAAGAGGCTGGAGGGCACTGCTACAGAAAGGGAGCTGGGGTCCTGGTAAATGGCAAATTGAATATGAATCAGCAGTGCCCTGGCAGCCAGGAGAGCCAACCATGTCCTGGGGGGCATCAAGCAAAGTATTGCAAGCCAGTCGAGGGAGGGGATTGTCCTGCTCTGCTCTGGGGTGGCTGCACCTCAAGTCCTATATGCTGTTTTGAAAAACAATATAGAAAAATATAAAAAAATTATAGAGCAACCAAAAGAGAGCCATGAGGGTGGTGAATGATCTGGAGGGGAAGCTTTGTGAGGAGTGGCTGAGGGCATTTGGTCTGTTCAGCCTGGAGAAGAGCAGACTGACGGCAGGCTTCATTGCTCTCTATAACTTCCTTGTGAGGGGACGAGGAGGGGCAGACACTGATCTCTTTTTTGTGGGAGCAGTGACAGGACAGGAGGAAATGGCATGAAGCTGAGTCAGGGGAAATTTAAGTTAGAGATCAGGAAGTGGTTTTTCACTCAGAGAGTGGTTGGGCACTGGAACAGACTCCCCAGAGAAGTGGTCATGGCACCAAGCCTTCCAGAATGCAAGAAGCATTTGGACCACACTCTCAGGCACGTGGCATGATTCTTGAGGTGTCCTGCACAGGGCCAGGACAGGATTTGGTGATTGTGATGGGTCCCTTCCAACTCAGCATATTCTATGATTCTATGAAATCCAGTTTATCTGCTAACACTTAAATCATCCATGCTTCTATAACCTTGTCTGTAAATTTATTTTTTTGTTGCCGGATATTCCTGCAAAAGTATGTTCCTTCTCTGTTGCTTATTTCTTTTTTTTTTTCTGTATTTTTTTTTTTTTTTAATAGCATAGCTCAATCTCTCAGTGGAATTCAACAAAGATTTTTCAAGAATAGGGAACTGAATGGTTGGTCAAATGAGAAACTGGGATGTGTTATAAGTCTAGTTGTCTCTCACTTTAAAAAGAGTGAAATAGGCTAAAATTAGATTATAGAAAATAGATTATATTTGCTGAATTTGGAACGAAGAATTTTGAGACTAAATTAATTTTAAAACAGAAGTGTTGATTTTAAAGGTCAGGCACATAAAAAAAAATATATATATACCTTCAGTTTAACTAAGCAAATGAGCTTGAAGTAGATACCCTCCAGGTATTAGAAATTGTTTTGTTTTACTCTTGAGGTTGTTTTAAATATTTTTATATATATGTTATTTAATACTTTTGTATGCGTTAACTCTGAGATCAGCTCAGTTGGTTAGAGCATGGTGCTAATAAAACCAAGGTCATGGATTTGATCCCTCTATGGGCCATTTACTTACGAGTTGGACTTGATGATCCTTGTGGGTCCATTCCAGCTCAAAATATTCTGTGACTGTAATATAGAGTGCTAAGGTAACTTTATCAAGAATGTTACGAGGGGCTGTGCCAAAGACGTCTCAGAAGTCTAACTACATGACACCTCCATTATGGAATGCCACTAGATTAGGTAGATTATTCTTTTAAGCCACATAGTTAACTTCAATGCTATCTTTCCGATACAGGAGCTTGTTTCATAGCTAGCAATGAAGCAATGGGATTCTTAAGAGTAGTGATTCTTTGTGTGTGAATGTTAATAAATGAATGTACAAAAGATATCAACACAGACACAAAATCTTTATTTATATGCATATAAGTATATAAAATGTTGACCTTAAAATCACTTAACCATATTCAATTTTACTATAACTGATGAAGCTCCAATTTATCCTAGTTTAGTAAATATAGAAAGAATGCAAACTACTGTTTTACTAAAATGGCAAAAGAGCCGAGGAGAGTATTTTTTGGCTAGAAAAGACAGATCTCAGCTGTTAAAGAAAGATATGTAATCCAAGCAATCAGTTCAGCATGCTTCTTTGATTAAGGAGAAGAACAAACATAAGGACAGGGATTTTTTTTAAAAGAGAAAATACTTGGAGTACTCTCCTCTTAGACTTTCTATGACTTGTAGCCAGTGACTGTTTTATAGAAGACGTAATTTAATTATTGTTCTGTTGTTGCTATCACCCTCATCTCAGTTACATTTCAAAAGATTATTCTTTTTAGTATTTTTCCACTATGCCAGACAACTATAGTAACACCAGGAAATTGCACAGTGCTGTGGTTGCTTTGTAGCATACCTTTGAAGTAGGAAGAGGTTTGGCACAGTGGGCAGCTGGTGTTCTGTATGTTAAAGAAAGGCAATCACTTAATACTTTCTTCCATGTCTAGGTCATGTGAGATCATCCTTTCTGGTAGCTTAGCAGCCTGATGCTGTTGGCTGCCTTCTGTTCCTGGCATTGTGAAACTGTTCTGTCCCTTTTGCCTCTCCTGACCCTTACGTGTCCCTGTTTCCTGGGAGCCAAATGCAACTTGTCAAGCCAGCAGTTTCAGGGTTTTTTTTCTGTGGTTAGTTTTCTGCTAGTAACTGAATTAAATACGCTCACTGAAGAATCAAACAAGTGCCAGAAACAATACAATGGAAGTCTGGATGAAAAGACTGGGTAGGACACCTAAGGAGGAGCAGGACTCCAGTGGCCTTTGGCAGCAGTCAATTATTAACTCTTAGTCCACTTCATGCATTTCTGTCATCTAGCTCCCAAACAATTTAGAGGATGCTCAGGTGACAAACGTTTTGGATTCCAGTCCAGTGGTGTCAAAGTACTTAAATAAGGTCCAACACTGAGAGGTTATGGCTTAATAAGGGAAAAATTGCTTGGGTATTCTGTTTATTTTTACTTTTTTTTTTTTTTTTTTAGAAATTCTCTCATTAGGAAATGCTAATGAGAGAAGCATATGACCATACATAATATTTGGCACTCTAGGATAAAATTTTGATTATAGTCTGGATTACTTTACTAGTGTTTAGTTGCAATTACATAAGTAAAAGACCATATAATTTGTACCAACTTTTTCACAAGATTTTGCTGACTAACTTAGGGAAGAGATAAATTTCTTACTCTTGTTTCCTTTGTAGGGTGATTGCTGTGTGTTCACTGTCCATGATTCTTCAATGTTCTACACCATTCTTATTGTTTTACTGTTCTCGTCTTATACTACAAGGAGAGCACTTAATCTTCAGAAGTTGCAATGGTTTCTGTGCTAAATTTTTGAAATGTGCATGTTTACTCTTCTATTCAGACCTTTTTGAAGTTGTCTGATAAAACCCAAATTCATTGATACTTGGGGAAATAGCTTCTAATTTATTCTGCTAAACACAGCAAAATATTTTGCAGTGAAACTATTTCACAAAACATGGTTCTATAGTTCAGTGTGTGGTAGGAAGAAGACTACTAATCTTATCTGTAAGGTCTGAAATGAGGAATGCTTTTCGTATATAAAGAGGGAAAAGCATTTTCATGTACATATCTGAGCTGATAGTTCAGGACAATGTGGTGACTCCACTTAAGCCTGATAAAATATATGAAATATTTAAATTACATCTAGTCTCTAATATTAGAATCTGGTGCAAGACGGTGCCTTTTTTAATGTAGTTAGACCTATGAACCCAGCCAAGACCTTTGCAGCACTGTACTAGATAGTCATGCAATTAAAATCTGTCTGCTTTATAATGTACAGAAAAAATAAGTGTATGATAGGAATCAGATCAGAGATGATAAGATGCAATGCAAACAGGTCAGTGGCATTGATGGAAATGAAACTGGGGTTATTTGACCCCAAGTTCTTTGTTCTCCTAATTGGTCAAAATTGTTGTTGGAATAGCTTTGAGCAGAATACGTATATTTTTAAAATGCAATTCACTACAGGTTTTCTTTTTCAGAAAAGTAATGGAAAATAAAAATGGCAAATATCGATAAAAGTAGGGATTACGTCAATGTGATGTTTCTTCCAATTTCTTTTCCTAACATGTGTTTTCTTTAACTTACTTTGTATCATCAGAAACTCTGTTTTGGAGGAGATAGATGAAGCTAAGACCAGTATGAAACCTTTAAGGAAATATGAAACATATAGAATATTTTCTTGGATGTTATTGCCTCAGAGATTCTTGATGTCTAGTTAATATTCAGGTCTCTGAATGAAAGATGTTAAATTGTTCACAGAGTGTCCTTACTAGCCTTTGATACATCCTTAATTTTAGTTTTAATAAATGTAATTGGAGTAAATGCATGTAGTTGTTAGATAATCTAAATATCCTCCAAAATGTTATAAAAACATTATTATTTTGAGTAAATATGTTTTAAATGTATTTATCTAGAGTAAAAATTTAAATCATGATGAGCAGAGAGGCCTTTATTTCACAGATAATTAAGAAAGAAAATTTTCACTGACTTCATGGAGACTTCTTCTCTCTGAAGACTAGACCTCTATGAATTAGACTACTCAGAGTGAATTTGGATAACCAATAGTGGCTTTTGTATGCTTAAACCACACATTTTTTCTTACTGATGTTTAGTTAATTTTCTAAGTAATTTTTTTGGTATTGTTAAAAAACTTGTTTTCTGGTATCCACATATTGCAAAGGTAGTGATGTTCAGAAAAAAAAAAAAAAAACAAGGAAAGAAACTTCTTTATCTACAGTTGTACATATTCGTAGACACATGAGCAAATTAGTGATGAAGAGTGCCATCAATCAAAAGGTTTAGAGGTTTTGCAGTATACAGTAAAATAATGATATCTCTAACTTACACTGGTCTAGAAAATTCTGCATTCTAATTTCCAAGGCATTACATTTATGTAGAAATGAATCTTTTTCAATTAATTATGAGTCCAAATCTGCAAGGTGTAAGCCTATGTGACATCCTTTAAACAACCGATGTAAAAGACTTTTCTTGCTAGCAGTAACATAGATACTAAAAAAGATATAAGGAGTTTTAGACATTTTTCCTCTTTAAGGGTTGGTGCTTGTAATGTTCAAAATTACACACTGCTAGGATATGTACTAAGAGTTTTTCTCTGCAAAAACAAAAGATGGTGGGGTAGATAAGGGAACCAGAACAATACCCAGCCCCTTCTACTCTGAGCCACCCCAAGAATGTGGTCAATCCATGGAAAGTTCACACTCCAAGTACGGGGATGCACAGAGGCATGATGGCAGGTGGGAGAACAGCAGTATCCCATTTAGGAGAATAAACCCTGCCCCGGGCATCCCACGAAGTTGTCATCCCTGTGGGCTGAGTAGGACCCACTACTGTGAGTCAGTGGAATCAGACAGTGTGGGTTCTAGAGACTTTGCTTGCTGTTCTTCTGATCTTCTCAATTCTGCTTGTTTGTAACTTTTGAGTAGATTTCACTAATATGAATGAAGGAAGAGCAAGATACATGGATAGTTCTGAGCTGAAATGAATCTGATATCTCTGGTCAAGCAGATGGTTTCAATATCCTCAAAAAGGGAAAAGTAGGTTTGGGTGTATATTACCAGTATTAGGAGAGTATATTGTGGCCACATCTGCAAGCTTTATTTACCATGAAGAGAATGGGAGCTTGCAATTATTAATGATAAAGCTCCTTTTTTTTTTTTTTTATAAGCCACATGACTCCAGGACCTCATTTGGAAGAAAAATTCAGATATTAAAATCAGAAGAACACCAATTACTTGGAGCAGGTCATTATTTCAGATGTAAAATTTAAAAAAAAAAAAACCCAGTATTCAGTCATTTTGATTTGCTGTCATTTTGCCCTTGTTAGTGCTTAGTCTGTGCTCTAGCACATGATAAGAAACAGCTGCTTTTAAATGAAAGGGGCAATGACAATTTAAGTGCTAAGTACAGTATTGTGGCTAATCTCTAGTTTGAATAACAGCATTTTTTGGATGTTGTCCTCCAATGAATATAGTGATCTTCACCACTTACCTTTGATATGCACTGATTCTTATGTTGTAATGTCTATAAAATATCTACTGAAAAATTAAAAAAATACAGCAATCCAAAAAACACCTAAATCTATACAAATAAAACAAATACAGTATTTTTAAACAAGAACTGACCAAGAAACAAAGGCAACTAACTTCATTTGTTGTTAAGGCTATGCAGCCAAGCACTAAGCCTCAGCCACTTACTGCTGCTACAGTTCCATTTGGACTTATAGTTCATGAAAAGCCTCAGGTTCCTAGGAAGATCCTGTAGGAAGCTTGGCCAGATCTGGGGAAAAGTGTTGTGCAGGCAAGAGAATCACCTGGGTCACTGTTGTTTTTCTGTCCTACCAGTGCAGAGGCAAAATTAAATCTCTGTCCACGTTAACTCAAAATGCAATAACTAACAGACATGAAAAACACATCTATCTTGCCTATGCCTGCCTATACACAGGAATTTCAGGTAACTACATCTCTTAAAGTTGTTTGCACTGCCTAAGTGTTTGGGTATTGTTTAGCCAGACACCATATGTGACCAGAAGTAATATGTAATGCAATTTTTCTAGTAGCAACCAGACTGCAGTTCTACAATATTACTTTTGTGTCTCTTGCCTTACACTAGGCCTTTTGTTTGTAAAATACTTTAACATCCTTCATGCTAAAGACATAAACCTAAGTTGATAATATTAAAAACTTTAAGCAAAATGTTTTGCTTTCATTCTCATCATTAAATCTACTGTGTTCCACTCCGTGCAACAACTGTTACACCAAACAACTTTCAAGAACTTCAGCAGATAGTTGTTGTGATGCACCATGTGCTCCTTCCGTTTTTTTGAAGGGCTTGCACTAGTGAGTGACATGAACTATGCACAGGACAGAAGCCAATTAATTTTTAATGTGTCTGACAAGGATGTTTCCAATGACCCTGGCCATGTCAGTCACCTTCGCTGTTATATTTCTACCAACTGTAAGGTTGGTCTATTAACAGTGTCCTCAGAGTATGTGTAGGAGAGCTAATTAAGCAATTACTATATCAATAATTCAGCAGATAAACTTGACTATATAGTGTATTTGAGGTTGTGACATTTTATTAATAAAAACAATCACTGAATAAGCAATATATTAGAGAAGCTAGATGGACTAAATAGATATGATGTTTGTACCCCTGTGTAAAATTGAGGACAGTAAAAAAAAATGTAATGGGAGGCTTTTATACATAAGAGACTTATATTTTCACAGTGTGGGAACAGAGCAGATACATGCTACAACTCTTATTTTGGAGCAACTGCCATATTATGTTGTTGCTTAAATACTTTATAAGTAATATATGATTAATACAAAGTATGCAAATATAAGAGAAAAGGACTACTCAGTTATGTATATGATTAAAACTGATAAGCATATTTTTAAGAACCTCTAAGGTTTTTAATAAAACCTTCATTTGACTTGCCATTAAAGATCATCTCTGTTAGTCTAGTGGTATTTGCTAGTCCCTTAGGTTATGATTTAAAATGGGTTTCATTGTACTCATTTAGCTCACAAAATGTACACAGCTGTGTAACCTGTTTAGTTACAGTAAACAAGCAAAACTTACTCAGACTTATTAATTTTTAAGCACAATACATAAGTCAACAATGCAATATATTATTAAATTGGTAGCATTATGTTTCCTTTCAAATTGCTGCCTTTGTTCTTCTATAAAAATCCTTTTCAGAAAAGGCTTCCCTGTTGAATTCCTATTCCTTCTTGCTGAAGGAGTTGAATTAAATGTACTTTTGAATGCATCAAAACCATTCAGTATGTCAGCAGCATAGAACCGCAGCACAGAAATGTGGATGGCCCTTTTTAGGGATAAAGCTAACTTTTCTGCATGCTTTCCTCTACCTGCTAGATGAAAATAGCTTCATATCCAAGTCATGTGTCAAATAGAAAGCAAGCACTGATTTGGATTTTTGTTTTGTTGAAATGGTTTTTATATATGAAAGCATTCCAGTTTCAAACCTTACTTTATACTTTTGATACTTAATTCCTGATAGAAAATGGCCCTTAATTTTAGTAAAGCTTCCACAATGATTCAGTGATCTTGTTTTTTAAAATAGTGCTTTCTAATCTTTTCTCAATTGGTTATACAGGAGAATGAAAAAAAGACCATTGTAGAACTTGCCTTAATGTTTAATTGTTGTTGGTTATGATGTTCTTGAACAATGTTTGCTCAAACTGTGTGTGTTAAAAGAAATGCAATGAAGGGTTAGGTACAGTAGGCATGTTTCTAAAACCATTTGCCGTTTATCAGGTATTTGGAAACACAGGATGAGACTTGTTCTGCTTAGCTCTCACCATCATAAAGCTTACTAATTCTCAGTGAATTCTCAGTGAACTTCTAGGTTTTCTCAAAAGACATTGAAAGATGCTTGTTTGAGACTCCTCTCTAAGATAGGAGGTGAAGGAAGTAATTTTTTGACTTTTAGAAATAAAGTAAAGGTCTAGTTGAGATTTGACGACAAACTTCTAGCAGCTGAAGTTGGATGAGATGCTTCTTGTTCACAAACATCTTAGGTCAGCTTCAAAACACTCTGCATTTTGTTCAAGTGTTGATTTTACACGATCATCCATAAGAAATGAAGTCCTAGTATTGAGAAACAGCAGGTTCAGTTTTTAAAAGATAAATTGAAAGAATTTAAAAATATCTTAAATGTGTAAATTATCCTAAAATTATATAAAGTGGAATATTTAATTGGGATATTTTTTTCTTCAGAAGGATAAAATTCCTTGTTATTTTTGGATTTGGAGGGGTTTTTTTCGGTGGACCAATTCATCGGTAAATGTGGGGAAATTACAAGCATTGAAGTGAATAAGAGGTTGTATTTTCTGAGTTATGACTATATGACTGTTCCAACTCTGTTTAAATCTCTTGACGAATGCAACAGATACATATATGCGCTGTCTTTTTTAAAGGGGTAAAGCATTAAAACGTGGGTTCATCATCAAAAAGGTTTCCTTTGCCTGCAAAGTGATTATCACATTATTAAAGGGTTTCTAAAAGGTAAAAAAAAGCCCAAACCCTTAAAATTTTTATTTACCACCTACTTGTAGCATAACTGCATAACATTAATACTGGAATGCATCTTTGCACCTTAAAGCAATAGTAAAAATCCATTGTTATTTCTTGTTTGAGTAATTCAGGATTGTGTAATTAGACTATGGCATTTCAGTTACAACTAATATTTTGTTAAGGTAAATTATGCCTTACAGGTACATTGAAGATTCCAGCTGAATTCTTCATCATAGAATGCTGAATTTTGCTTTTAAATGAGTTGGGTTTTGTTAGTATGTAACAACAAAAGTTGCTAAGACATGATGGAAAAAAGAACTGCTATAGCAAACTGAAGAAAAAGGCTGGATATGTAATGACTAGCTATTTTAACAATACCTCGCTAGAAGAATCTTTTCCTGATATTGAAAGTAGGTTAAAACTGGGAAATTCTAACAATCTTTACTTAGTGGGTGTGCTATTATACACCTGAGCCAGCTACGAATCAAAGACTCATGGTGCAGGGAAAATTTCAATTAGTGGGCATGAACAGACCCAGACAACACAAGAGAAAGACAGTCATCCAGTCTAGCTTCCTGCAAGGTTAGAACTATTCTATCTGCATGTGTCATAAAATGTGTGAAGTCTGGGTTTGTATATTCCATATATCCTGAAATCTAATCTTTATGTGACGTTGTGCAGGCAAGTTTTAATTAGTACAGGTAATGTCTAGACTAGCCATTCTTTGTACAATTGTGATTCTTCAGTATTTTCACCACTTTTTCTTGTTTCTTTTTCTGCTATCTTAATTTTTTTTTTTTTAATCTTTTCACTTTCCTCCTAAACACTTGTAGGATTATTTGATACCATAATAGAGGATCTAATTTTGGTACCATTAGTGATGCTGCTTTACAGTATTGTGAGGAGAGTGGAAGCTACCATTAGCCTTCAACAATTCATACTAACATGCTTTCTCACTTGTGGCATGAAATAGTGACCCATAATACAAATTACATTGACATTTTAGAAACTTCTGGTCAATACACTGGCGTTATTACTAACTTTGTTTACAGCTTTTTTAACTTTGTGTGAGTGTGTTGATAACTAAACAACTTCAAGAATAGGTTTTAAGGAAGATTTTGTGAGAATATAATATACGAGAAAAACTCTAGATGACCTTTGCAGTACTCCTTTTGCCTTTCTCATTTGAAAATCAACAGTGAAGTACTGAGTTATTACAATCCCATTGTGGTAATATCTAACCATTAAATTGCATATAGGTATCACAAAGTTGCACAAAATTTCAATAGGATATAGATATGCACTTTTAAGTACCTTTACAAATATTGATCTTGCCTTTTCCTGTGATATGAAGCTCACTTTAGTTAATGGGAATCTTGTCTGAATACTACTCTAGACATTGTCAGCTATTGAGTATAACAAAAAACATATGGTAAATTATAGTTTTGAACTATTTGTTGCACAACTAGTTAAATTATGAATGAGAATCTTCAGCATTTCACTTACTGATTCATTCTCTTCTGTCTAGATTAAAAATTAAACATTACTGCTTATAAAAAAACAAACAAAACACTGCCTGAAACAACAAAACACTTTCTATGGCTAGGAAAAATGGGAAAAAGTTAAGAAAATTGAGATGGAGAGTAAGAAAATATAGGCCTATAAGTTTGTGATGAGGAATTTTTTTGTTCTAGTATTTCAGATTGTATTTGTGCTGGGTGTAAATCATGAATTTCAATAGCCTACAAAGAATTATGTTTCGGATGTCTAGACTGCAATTTTTCCCCCCCCTGCTTTTAATGTTGCTGTACTTTGTGAAGGGTAACCTGAATCCCTCTGTAGAGGTTCGAGTCAAAATTAAGAGAGGAGGGGAAAGAAAAAGGTAATTTTCTTAATATCCAGAGTAGTATGGTCCTTGAAATGTTTTAACTTAAATGAAAGAGAAATATGGTTTCCATTCTACTGGCAAGAATCTGAAATATCACAGCATTTTATGTAAATTATTTTCATGCTTGTGTGTTTCAATAGAAGGTTTACTGTATATGAAGTAACTTTTTTACTTACAGGGAAAAATACATTAATATTTAATAAACAATAATTAGATAAGAGTACGTAAGATCAAGGAAATTAACACAGTAGTGTAAATTTAAAGATTTTGTAAGGCTAATACATCTGTGTGTTGCCTGCTAGTGCTGGTTTTGGCACTTGGGTCTTTGAGTTAGATGAAAAATATGTAAAACTACATGAAAATGGATAGCTCTCTATAGACTACTCATCTAAGGTAGTTAATGTGCATTTTAGTTTGCTTGTGTTTTTTGTTTTGGTTGGGGTTTTTTGTTTGTTTTCTGTGGAGTTCCTCACTTCCCAAATGGAGTGCTGAATAATCCTATCTTGTGAATTTCAAATATCATTCAAATCTTTAGACAAATGGAACAATATGCAGTCTTGTTGAACTTGTCCCATTCAGCCAGCCAGAAATGGCAGCTACTGAAGGGCAGATTTTTTTTCCCTTTGCAGTTGACTGATGAGTGTAAGATATTTTGAATGGCTTATGATCTAGGAAGAAAGCAGACTCAAGATGTAAGAACTTGTTAGTTCTTACAATTTGCCAGTTGGCTAGGGTAAACTCTATGACTATTTAGAAACATATACAAAATTAAAAAAAGTTAAATATTATGGGATCTTTATAGAATAAGTTCAAGGTTGCCTTTCACAAGGTTAACCAGAAGCCAAATATTTAGCATATTTACTAAATATGAAACCTAAGTAGTGAATTAGAGAGATGTTCTGAGACAACCAAGTTGATATTCACTTCATTGCAATACCTGTAAATTCACAAAATCTGTGATCTTTTTTTGGTGGAAGACTAGAAAACTACCTTTTTGGATTTGCCTGTTCACTGTATGTCACCACTGCACATAAATACATATGAAAAGCTCTCTGATATCATTCAACATTCATTCAAGAAAAGAATGGGAACCCTATTTCTAGCTCTGTCAGTTGAAGACATATGCATTTCACTCACCACTTGTTTCAGAACAAAGCTATTTAACTTGACACTTACTTGCAGGAAGCTATACCCAGGAGTGGCTGATGTATGTCCAATGCTATTACCTACTATTAAAAAATAATGTTGTTGGGCTGTAGCAATAGCCTTTGCAATCATATGTCTGGTTGTAATTGTGTTATAAATTTTGATTTCCTGTTGAAAAGAGGCAGTTATTTAATTACAAGAACTTAAAGGTATCCTTGCTTTCAGGTTTTACTAGTCTCTGCAATAGTAACATACAGAAGTTGGTATGAAAAATTGTGCATCTGGATTTGTAATATGTCAAAAAGAAATAACAAGATTTTAGAACAGTCTTTAATTGAATAGCTTCTCTTTGCGCAGAATACTATGTTTCCTTACCCTTGACTGTTCTTCAGGTCAGACTTCTTTCCTCTAAGTCTAGTTTAAGATATGAAAGCTAAGTAATTTCAGCCATAACAGAATATATATACAAGTTAGTATAATAACTGTGTTCATTCTCTTACCCTATCAATATCCAGGAAAGGAAAAATTTGAAAAGGTAATGTGTCAGGTAAACATTAAAATGGAAAAGAGCTACAAAATTAAAACTTGTAAATTCAGAGCTGAAGGAGAAAAAAATTGATAAATGATTTGTTAAGTAACCAGTTCATATTACAAGCAGTACTGGTTTCAAGCAAACGTTTTGTCAGGGCTGTAGTTGCAGATCATTACTTTAGTGCAAACTATTTCCATATATATTATAGTCTTATGAGTACTATTCTCATGAATACTGTTACAATTGGAAAACTACTTTAGAATACACTTCAGAGTATTGAACTGAAAGAAAAGAATGATTCTACTTACACCCATTTTTCTTACATCATGACAAAAATGTTTCTCTCTCCTACTACCCATAGCCATGCATCTGTTCAGAATTTTATAAAGTGTAAAAGAAGAAATTTTATGAAGAGTTTTTAAGAAGAAATCTTAAAAACTCTGTAGTTTAATTTCTCTATGTATTTAAAAAGAATAAGTTAGTTCCTGAATTTAAATTATGCAGTCACTTCATAAGGCAGAAATGAAAATTGACCAGAAACTACTCTATTGTATACAGTTTGTGGTTGAGTGAAATTTACTTTGTATTTTAAACTTCAGTTATATAGAAAAAAAAAAAAACACTGGCTTTTTTTATATTGCTTTTTTTCCTTTTAAATTTAAAATTTGCTTATGATATTCAATGCCCATTGTCTAAGCAAAGTGTCTTTCTTGTCAATGTATGTACATGTGAATTTTTAGCTTCAGTCCATTTGGAAAACATTAATTACTCATGAAGGAAGTGTGAGTAAACATTAAACAGTGTTTCTCCATCTAATAAAATGGAAGAAATTAGTTATAGTTTTCTTCATCAAAAATAGGAAACAGATTTCAGTTTTTCTGAAAGTAACCTTGGATGCTTCCATACCATAAGGTACCATAAAGATCATATGGGACAAGCATAGCAGATATTAGCTGTATTTATACATGCTCATTCAGGAAACATTTGCACCCTGCTTAGAGCTGTAGCAAACCTGAGGGTAAATGTTCAAGACAGTTGTGCTGAACTGATGAAGATTAAAGGTGTTTGGGTCTGGCCAAATATAGATCCCCTTCATTCTTTGATATTTTCCTTCTATTATGTATTAATACATTTGTTGCTGTAGTTTAGACTCTGTATTATAAGGTCTGTCTCAGATTCCTTGTTAATAACTACCCAAACCCACACAATTCAACACAGACTTAAATCTCAAATATGTTTAAATCTGAATTTTCTCTTTTCTGGTCACTTGAGTAGAGATATGTATATTTTTTCATAGGAGTCTGAAAAAATTCTTTATTAACCTGGGGACAGAATTATTGAATTCACGTTCAATTATTTTATACAGAATTTGTATATGAACTATCGACTATTTTCATGAATTACTTAAGAAAAAATGTCAGGTCTGGATGGCCAGTTTCTGTTAGTATAACATAAATGCCTTTTTTTTGGTCTATGAAGATCTAAGTGTTTAACAGTTTCTGTCATTACATTCTACCTTAAACTGTGGTCCAAATAGCACATGTCATTCCAGGTTTAAATATTGGCACTTATGGCTCAGGCACTTTCATCTGATTTTAAGACAACCTTTTTATTAATAAACATATTGAAAGAAATACTCTATATAATATAAGAGTTCTGGACCAGTAACCTGCAACCTTAATATTGAATTATAGTGTAGATCAAAGAGTGCCTTCTTGTAAAGAAAAACATGTTTTCAAAGTGTTACAGTAAGTGCTTATTTAATTGTATTCAGTGAGAAAACAGTCACTGTTAATGTACTGCAACATTTAATAACACGTTTGTGTGTTCTAGAAGCAGATAGTACTTTCCTTAGATATGGAAATTTGCTTGGATCTCTTGTGCTCACTGTGTTTCTCAACCTCTTCTATATTTTTTGAGGGTTTTATTATTTGTAATTTTCGACCTTCACATTGCTATTTGAAAACATGACAAAACCAAGCAACAGAGATAAACTGTAGGAAAAAAACCAACAGCCCACATATGTGGTTAATTTGACCATTGTGGTGACAAGGAAGAAGAAATGATAAAATTTGCAAAGGCAACATCTTTCACTCTTTTTGGTTGGGCAGAGAAGAACAAAGGAACAAAGATGAGGAAGCCAAAGTTCCGGTAATGTAGAATGGGAAAACACAGCAACTGGCAATTACAACTGACTTAAAAATAAAAGGAACTTAGACTTGTTTGTAGTAAATGTGGCAGAAACAAAGCAACTCTGCAGAAATTTTCAACAGCTGGATTCCTCTTAAATATAATGCACTTTCCAAAGACCAAATGAAATTATTATATTCATGCATCCTTGAACAAGGAAAATTGTGACCTTGATGAAATTCTGAGGTATTCCCCTAGTAGCCATTGTTTTCAAATACTGAAAAATAATTTGGCAACAAAATCCTTTCTTTCCCATTTTATCCACCCATCTAGCTCTTCATTCATAAACTATGAACGAGCTGACATTCTGCTCAACTACCTGAGGGTAAAAAAAATGTTGTCATGCAGATGACTAAGCATGTGCCTGTGAACAATTGGCACTGACCCTAACTTGTGTCAAGCAGTTGGCATGGCTTCTGATTAGTAATTAAATAAATCAATGCCAGCAGACACTAAGGGTATCTTTCCATAGAATGGCATGCCAGACCTATTAAGGATAAACTACTTGGTACTGATTCCTGTCTTATGGTTTGTCAGTTCAGCAGGATAGCTAGTCAATGTCAGTAAATAGACTGTGTGAAAGATTCATTTAGAAAAAATGCTGCCTAAAAAGTCACATTAAAACTAAGGTCACAGCATATTTTTTGTTCTAAGCTGTACTACTTACTCTATAGTGAAGCTGCAAGGTTATTCAATCATTTAAAATAAATTATTAATAAATTAAAAAAGCAAACTAAAAAAACCCCAAACCACATTTTATCTCTTCTCCTTATCTCAGCTGCAGCTTATATAATAAATTATAGTTTTGATTAAGCAAGGTACAAGAACACTGCTTGAGATTTCAGCTGTAGTTCTGGTTGCAAGTGTATGTCAGTACAACCAAATATTTTGAAAATATATTGTCAAGTTCCTCATGGGCTTTAATTCCTTTCCAAAAACTGTTTTTCTACTGAACACCTTTTGCTCTACAGGCAACATCAGTTCCCGACAGTTGATAGAGACCTGAGACTACTACTTATTTTCATGGAAGGCAGTTCTCAGGATTTGTCATGTTTATTGACCCTTTTTGTATCAAAAGGTCTGATTTAAAGCTCCCTAAGTAAAAGAGCTAGAGGCTGCAGCTTTCCCTCAGTAGGAGTTACGTAAACCCAAATGAACTTCATTGGTTCAGAAGATAAGAAGCTGGACACTTAGGGACAAAAAGACTACCCAGCATTAAACGTAAAGCATTGTTATGCTAAGTGCTGCTGAACACAGTCTATCCAAAATCAACAGTAGAACTGCAGGTATGGTAATAGTTGCCTGACTCTCATATTTTTGATCAATTTTAATTGCTCATTTCAGAACAGTGACAGGAGATGCATGTTAAAGATTTTTTTAAGCATATTCTGAATATGGTAAATTTCACTGGCTATGTAGACCAAACCAATGCTATCCACTGGGCAAATGGGATAATCTTTCACTTTTTTGTGTTTATCTTGGAATATTAGAACCTGCTATCTTCAACCCCAGAAGAAATTTGGCCTTTAGGTTTCAAAGCTGAAGTGTTGGAAACCAAATATTTTGAATAAGTTGTGTTTTGAGACTTGGTTACTTTATCAAGGAGACTTTGGTTGCTTGGTAGAAATAAGATTGCTGAATACAAGGCAGTCTTAGGTCAGTCTTTAGGGGCCAAACCAAAAGGATGGGGTATTGAAATAGTTGCTGTTACATGGTTTTTATAATTGCTGCCCCTGGTTTCTGTGTCATTTTCTGATGTGTGCCTGAGTTCAGAAAATTTTAATAAAATTTTTTACTCAGTTTTGGGAAATTAAAAGATGTCCTTTACTACGTACCATGGAGGAGCTTCTCCCTTGCACTTCCTTTCAACCTGTGTTGTCTCTCTGGATGTTGATGAGCACTGTGGACATTAAGTCTATCTTGTAATCTGTCTCCAAGGAGGAAAATGACCCTTAACATGGTTGTGCTTGAGCAAGTTATAACATCACTAGTTCTAAGCTGTGAGATTAATATAAGGGTGTCTGGCTTCACGAAGGCATTTTAGAGGTTCAGACAACAGTATTTGTTCCCTGAAGACCAAGGTAGGAGATACCTAGCCCAGATACTAAGCTTTGCCACACTGCTTCACTACCATTTGCCTCTTACAAGAAAGTTATAATTGTAAAAGGAAATGAGTTCTGCATAGCTCTAACAGAACAACAGCAAGTGCCAGGCAAGTTATGGAAATAATACAAGTTTCTGTGATAGAAGAAGCATTGAAAGATGCTTTGTCTGTTGTAAAATGACAATGCACGAGTCTGTGACGGTGTGGAAGGACAAGAGTGCATTTTCAGACTCTATTTTAGGTTACTGTGGGCTTTATCTTCCAAGTCAGTGCAAAGTTTGTTATGTCCTTTACCTTGAAAGAACTTAGCTAGTCAAAGATGGAATGCACAAAGTTTATCAGCATCCACAGGTGTGGCACATGTACGTGCACTGATACATGGATGAGACACCTGTGATCTAACCTGCAAAATTCAAATATGGTTTTTAAGGTAAGACTTGTTCTAAGCTTACAGCTCTGAGAAACATAGTGTTTATTTGGAAGTGAAAGAAGAATGCCTCACAGCTATGCTTTTATACCTTTTGTTAGAAATAACATGGAATTTCAAAATATTAGCCCTTAAAAGCAAATATCCTCATATTAAATACAGAGTTCTTATTAAAGTACTTTCTAGGGCTATGGGCTGACTATTCAAAGGAGTAATTATGAATTTATTAAAACTCTGACTTTTATCTTTAGAATTTCCCTCTGAGGTTTTTTATTTTTTAAAAAAAAACTTTTATCAAGTTTTGAAAATAAAATTAGTCTGCTTAGTATCAAAGGTTAAGAATACTTCTTAAAATATCTTCCTGATTACTTATTTCACCAGTACTACCATATTGAAAAGTGCTTGAAAGCCTCAGGGATGAAAGATGACAGGTGCTATATGAATGCAAAGCGTTATCTGTGACAGATCTAGGTCAAAATCTTAGGGCAGTAAAATTCACCTTTGTTCCACAGGTGATTGTTGGAGAGGGCAGTTTTGAAGTCTTGATTGTTTTCAGTGGCTTTTAGTCTGTTAACTGAGTGCCATGTTGATGGGAGCAAATGTGGTTGATATTGTTCTTCTGGAAATGTTATTCAGCCTGAGAAACACTGCTTCTATATAGATGTGGCTATACATACCTGTTCTTTATTAACTGCATGGTGGTATGTAATGATAGTAAGGAAAGGAGGATTGTTTACTAGGTCTTACATGGCTGTGGAAGACCTTAGATTCAACACAAACGTTATGATTTGGGGGTCCCATGTAAGTGAAACAGAATGTTTGCAATGAAACTAAAACATTGCCAAAATCAGCTTCAACATTCTGATAAATCTACAAAAAAAAAATCAGGCATGATTTTAATAGAGTTGAGGTAAACAATAATTCTAGGTTAGTAAATATAGATTTTGGTACTTGTTTGTACTTTCTCTTTTTTTTTTTTTTTTTTTTTTGTGAAATCAAGACAGGAAAACCCCACACAGTGTACTGAGTGTTGTTTTTGATTTTGAGGCTTTATGTTTATAAATTTCATAGTGATTAACATGGATATGAATGTGTGTAAACTG
Organism: Xenops minutus; assembly: GCA_035221455.1. Classification (NCBI taxonomy): domain Eukaryota; kingdom Metazoa; phylum Chordata; class Aves; order Passeriformes; family Furnariidae; genus Xenops; species Xenops minutus. The sequence continues at coordinate 74,452,011 of JAWWEE010000105.1, read as the reverse complement.
ATAAGCTTGCAGTGCTTAATTGGACTATTTTAAGGTAAAATTCATAAAGATGTTATATTTTAGCATTGCTTTAAAACTTATGTTTAAAATAGTTTTTAAAGTACTATGTACTATTTTTTGAATATTTATTAGTTTTACTTTTTCTAGTGATTATTTCAGTCTTCTGTTTTAAAGAGTGCTATTATATTCAAGGGTACATGAATTCTAACATAATTTCAGTTTCTATAATTATACAGTTACTCTTAATTTTTTCATATGTAGAAATTATTTTTTTCTGAATTGATATTTTATATAATCAAGTTTTGGTTGATAACAGTAATTTCATTATATTTATGGTGGATGTGCACATTTTTTGGCAGTTATTGTTTTGGCTCCTTGGCATGCCTCTTAGAAACATATCTAATCCATCAACCGCTACAGGTGATTTTCAAGCATTTTCTTGTAGCTGTACTTCCTAAATACCAGAAAGTAATTTATGTATAGAACATAGCATTTGTTATTGTTTGAATCAGAATTATCATAGGCATCAGATCAAAATTTACACTGAAACTTTGTAAACATAACATTGTTCTTCCCCTGTTTGGTGACAGCTGTAATGCCTACTTCTCTGCAGACTTTTCTCCTGTAGTTTATTGACCTCATTCTTACATCTATCTCCTCTTTTCCTTACCTTTATCTTGAAAATATTTGAATATATTTATTTTGATTTTTTTAATGCCTTGTATCTCCTAACTCAAATTCATTGTGCAGCTCTTCAATATTTCCAAGTAATAAGAATTTAAATATTGATACCTGATTCATAGCATTATTCAAGGTGTACCTAAAAGCAGAGGAGAGACTCCTTAAAACAAACCTCCTCACAACACATAACAACAATAAAGCCCAACCCCAAACTATCCATATGTGTCATTCACCAACCCCCCCCACCCCCCCAAGCATGATAATTTTAAGCCAACATATTCTGCTTGAATGCAAAATTTACTTACTAGTATCTCCTATGTGCCTAATAAAAGGGCTAAAATCTGTTGTGGATGCCTTCTGTACCTACACCTGACAGCAATAATATGAAATTTATGTACCTCATAAATTACTCCAGAAAGCTGATTTGCAGTGGATAGTAGAAATACTGATAAAAGAGTGGTCTGTGCTGCCTTTGAAATACACTGCTTATGTCTTTTAGCCTGCCTGTGTCCAAACATTCTATTTCTGCTTGAAATAAAAAATAGAGTGTAAAACTTTGTAACATGCTATTTGATGTAGAGATCTAAGTTCATATTTAAGTCGTGAAGCACAGAGAGTATTTTATTGACAGGGTACCTTGAAGCCTTACTGCAAGCAGGAAAAAAATTTAGGTAATTCTTAGTCACCAAAATGTCATAAGTAACTGATAGTAAAATAGATCAATTTTACTAAGAACACTGGTCAAGATGTTTTTCAAATTGTATAGTATCATCTCTTTAGGGACAAAATAACTCTCTTCCAGGATGACAGAAAACAAAACAAGGTGAAATAAGCTTTACCTCCTTTGTTGTGAAAAGGACAAGTATGTATTTGTATAATTACATATGGGTGGGGAAGCGGTCCTTGCTTTGAGGCAAGTAAAAATGGTAAAAAATTACCCAGCACTGAGTTTATGTAAATTTATGCCTTATTTTTGGTATGATGATCCATAAAATAAAAGGCAGAATTTAGATTTAGATTGTGGTAGCGACAGAGACCTCAAGATGGCTAAAGCCTATCAGGCCATTCATTACATAGAAGGTAACAATTTTGAAGTGGTGATAGGAATAAGGGCATAAAATTAATGTGTGAGAGCTCTTTAAAGCTTACATGTGTTAAAATTGTTATCTCTGATTATATGTACATTGTGAAACATTAAATATTACTGCAGTCATCTAGAACATTTTAAAAAAAAACTTATTGTATCAACATAGAATTTGATATCCACTTGTGGGGTATAAGCTCTACTGTATTATCATTTGTTAAATCATACGCTTGACTCTTATTATTTTGAGGTCATCATGACTGCTAGGTTTCTATCTATTAATGTTGTCTCACAATAACAATCAAAGGATTGTTATTCTCTGATTTCCCAAGCAAATAATTTTTGAACAAAATAATAAAAAAAAAGCAAATTACTGCTATGTTTTCCTTATCTTGGATTTGAACAAGCTTATACCCTATGGTATGAACTCTTTTACATACAGTGGCCACTCAATATATAATGATTGTTATAGATTTTCTTTATAATGTAGTCTTATTTTATATGTGATAGTCTAAATAAAATTGGTTTTTTGAGCAATGTCTCACACGTGTAGGTAGGATTTGAGTTCAAATAAAACATAAATTACATGACTCTTGACTGAAAATAACTCTCCAACTAAAATAAAAAGTGGAGATTCAATAGATGACACAAGTGATAACAATTTGGTCTAGGAATTCAGGTACTTGACTGACCTTTCTTGCATCAGATAACTCATCTGTGATCATCCATCTTATCAATTTCAGAATATAGCTATATAACTAGTAGCATAGGTATAGGTTCCAGATTGCAAGTACCAAACATTTTGAAAAGAGTGAAATAGAAAGACAAAGTCAAGTGGTGTCCCAAGTTGTTATTACTGTACGATTACTTTGAGGTTTCTTTGGTAGAAAATATTACAGTTTATGGAAAACAGATCAAAATATCTAGCACAACTGTAATCTTTGAGAAGATAAAAAATGTAGGTGCTCTTTTCAGTGAAAGTTTTCATTGAGGTTTTGTCATGCTCAATCTGTCAAGATCTCTTGGCTCTACTTATTTTTCCCTACTTTTCAAGTAGAAAAGTTTATTAATCACCTTTTTAAAGTAATGAAACAATTAATGATATGAAACAGAAAAATATATTGATAAAAATTCTAGTATCTATAAAGTTTCTAGTAGAAAACCTGTAATTTAGACATTTTACTTCACATTTCATCTAGAAAATCAGGTTGTTTTGTGGGAAAAAATAATAATTTACACACTTTCTATAAAAATTACGTAGTTTAAAATATCAGTAAAAGTTAAGTTGCAAATGACCTATTTAATAAAAAAAATAGTATGGAGATACAAGAATTAATAAACAGTACCAAATATTTGGTTTATCATTGTTGGTGTAAATAGCTATATGCTTATGAAGTAGTTGTGCTTATTATAAAAGGGTTCAATGCTACTGTCAAAATGAGTACACTTTTACTCAAACCACAAAAGATGTCGGGAAATCTGTTGAACTATTGTATATGTGAATAAAAAGTTGAATTATTTGACAATAATGCAGTAGTTCCATTCAATAAAACTAACTTCAAAAATCCTAGACATACCTGATGGATGAAGTAGCCAAAAAACCCAATTTTGTCTGGTTTTTGGATGACATTTTAATAATTATTAAAAATAATCTTTCTTACACAAGACAAAGAATATTGTTTTGTTCTCCAAGATCTAACATTCATTAATTGCTTCTCTAATTGCTTTACGAGGATTTGTGGGCTGATAGATTTATCTTCTATTGTTTAGAAAAATCTGACAGTCACTAAATATTCTAATATTAATTTAGCAAAGTAAATGCTGTTCAAATAGTGGTGTAAGTGATGAATCTGATTAATTACTTTTAAATAACTTCTATCTAGTCTTACACTGTGACAAAAACATACAGTGGAGATGTAATGGAATTAATATTCAAAGATAACTCAGATGGTTTTGGATATGAACCATGACATGCTAGATTGTTCCTTTGGCTGTGATCTAATTTTACATTCTTTGAAGTCATTGATTAATGGTTTAGGGATTCCATCTTTTAGTATAATTTAGAATTAAGCTTGAACTTTCTGATATCTATATAAATAACATCAAAATTATCCTATTTTACTTGATATTTCAGATTCTTTTCCAATGAAACCTTATGGACAAAAATGGGAGATTTTAGGATGATTCAAGATGATTTAGGATGCAAAATAATTTTGAATGTAGAGATTATTAATTTGGCTAATTGTAAACCAATCCAGAGGAGTCTTGCTGTGGTGCTTGAACTATTTGAGGCTGAAAGGAATATAGCAACATAACTGTGACACTCTGTTGCACAATCTGTGTTGTTTCCTGATGTGAACTAGCATTTTTGTTTGTACTGTATAATACTGGAATAAGTATCAGTTTATACTTAAGATTTACTTAAATATTATCTATTTTGCTGTTATTTTTTGGATTTTCTCCAAGTGTTACTAAATCATGGGGCAGGTGAGGCAATCTTTCTAGCTACATAGCTATATTTTGTGTGGACTTAAGAGCTCAAGATGAATTTACTTTGGTGCTGAAGTTTGGCTGGGTGTTAGTATTTGCCTTTTAGTACAAGATGAAAATTGTAGGAATGGCCACCAAACATACTGACATGAAGAAAGCAAAATGATCATAATGTCATTTCTATTCAGTGGTTTGTACTAAATATTTACTAGTTTCAAAATAGACTTCAGCATCTCTTTTCTGAGTAGTCAGATTATCAGATGTCTGAGACTGCTCAAATAGTAGGCATTTCATTTGTTTGAGGAGATACACAAGGAGAGGGGTTTTAATTATTTTCATTTTCTTAAGTAATTTCATTCTTGAATGACATAATTTGAAACAGATGAGTTATTTCACACTAAACAGAGCTTTCTTCTGAATTCTTCTTTAAAGAATTCTTTTTCTTATTCTTCTTTAAAGATATATATTTTATACACTCAATACTAAGCAGCCACTGGATAGACTACAGAACCTGGAGTGGGAGGTAAGAGCTTTCTAGGAGCTATCTTTGTACAAAATTGTGCCTTCTGAGAATGAATATTTATGCAGTTGATGGTGTAAAGATGGTATGATATAGACTACTTATCTAACATGAATTTCAATTTTGAATGAATACCTTTACTTGGAGAGTAAGCTTATTTATAGGTGCCATATTTTTTCTCCCCCCATTTCTTAGCTTTGGAGTAAAGACAAAAAGTTCTAGAAGGCATCAACTAGATGACACATGGTAGTCAATATTTATTAGCTAAGTTCAGTCTGGGTTACTTTATGTATGGCTTCAATTCTAAGTAAGTTTGAAAAGTGCAGTGAAATTTTATTTTTTACATTTAGGATTTTTGCAAATGTTTTATCCTAATTCCCCTTGCATGCTTTTTTTTTTCTCTAGGAAGTTTTTATCCATTAAGAAAAAAATTTTTTGGTTTCTCTGCCTAGTTGGAGCTATAAAGGGCAATAAACACTTGTTTTTCTCCATTTCACGTGTGTTTTCATTTTGCCCATCTGTCATGTATGTACTCCTGTATTAAAGGCCACATTAAGGTAATAGATTTTATGTTTTCTTAGGGCTGGTGGCTATGGAACACCCCAAACTGGAATCCCAGAGGAACTGGTCTACACCACTAATTTAAATTTCTTGAGGACAGGACAGAATAAGTGTATTCCTGTGTGTATGCTTTCCTATTTTAATTACTTTTTCATGTAGCCAGGTAGTCTTATTTGTGTTGTTGAGCTGTATTGATCCAAACTGGACTTGTGGCCCCTTTGTAAAATTCCGAAGAATTTTACATTCTGAAAGATATCTGCTGCATTAAAGGTCTCTGAATACAAATAAAAAATCCACAGCTTTCTGATTTTGCTAGTGAGGCTGATAAATGCATTTCACGTTACTGCCTGTCCACATCCCAGTCCGAGCCAAACTGTAGTTGCTCAACTTCTACACCTCATTTGGCTGCAAACTCACAATTCACAAAAAGCCAAGACAGGAATCACAATGTTTTATAATTACTACATGCAAGGAAATAATGAAAGAGGTAGGATAAGTGCACACTGATTTATAAGCAGATGTACTTTTATAACCCTTTAAAAAGGTTTACCCTTTTCTCCTTCTTTTTAAATAATGTCTATACAAACACTAACAGAAGGTAGCTCTCAAGGACTTGCTTTATCTGGCAAATTTTTCAGTCATTATTGGATAAAGTTTCTACTTGTAGATGAGGTGTGAAGTCTATCTGACACATACTAGTTGTAATAGTAGTCAGAGAAGGGAACATTGTTTTTTAGGCTTGAAGAGGCAGTGTGTTTCTGAGAACAGCTTCTTCCTACCCTTTCCGTAGAGCTTTATTAAACTAAGGGCAAGATTCTGTCAAGCATGTCTATTTTTAATAAATATCTAATCTTAGCTGAATGATGTGGTCTAACAGCTCAACATCTGCTGCTATTTACTCAATGACTGTGAAGGTCTGGATGATGATCTTGGGAAATACATTAGCTCTAAGCGGAACCCTTGCCTACTTTAAAAATAGATGATTAATCATTGCTTTCTGAATAGCCAATTGAGTGCTGTACTTGTAGTCTTACTTTCAACAACATATCAGTTTCTTCACATCTGTTGTGTTTTTTCTGTTTTTTTCCCCACTGAGTCTTTTGGGATATTTGGGGAAGTAGGGGATTCTGGTTGAATTTTTTTTTCCTTTCCTAAGCTTTAACCCTGTGAATTCAGAGCTCTGTGTGATATCTAGTAATAGAATCTGGAACAGAACTATAAAAGGACTGCAACATCACAGTACTGAACATTAAAGTGCCTAATTTTCAGACACCTGCTGATAACAAGAATTCACAGTTCTGAAGTAGGTACATAAGCTTCAATACCCAAGGAGAATTTTATAACAAATGTATGGTGTAGGAAATCTAGTGTATGTGGAAGGATGACTGTTAGTTATAGCACAGGAAGAGACAGAAGGACAGTGGTGATAGTAGCTAAATTATTTGAGTATTTCCTGCATGTATATCAGCAACCTCATTTTACAAAAGCCTGTCCCTCAGTAATAAAGACACTTCTCTGCCATTAGAGAAATGGGAGTTCCAGTGTTCACTAGTGGAAGAAGGAGTGAAGTTTACATCTCTCACACAGTATTAAGCAATAGCTTAACAGGTTGAAAACCAGTAGGTTGAAAAATCAAGTACTAATCCACTTTTTTTGGCAAATGATTTAAGATGTTTCAGAATTTCTGCTCATGTCCTTTGTGTCCTTTTTTGTGAAAAAACAGAATATGCCAAATTGGAAGGGACCTACAGGGGTCATCGAGTTCAATTCCTGGCCCTGTACAGGACCATCCCCAAGAGTTTGACATTGAGTGGCAATGTCATAAACATGTAGATTTTGTACATATTCATTCTCTCAGGATGCAATTACACTCAAAAGAGTCTCCAAATTTCCGACATTGCAAACTGGTTTTGTTTGCATTAAAAACAAAGCTCAGTAAGGAAAATTTGATTGAAAGTTTCAGAAAATCTTTCTGTGCTTCAGTGTCTCCACATATTAAAAAAAAAAAAATATATGTTTGATTAATTGTAGCATTATTGGGTGATATTTTCAGAACTGCATGAGTCAAAGAAAAGAGTGAAAAATAGTTCTGTTGCTTATTGTCATTTATAGCCTGAGCTGTGTTTTCAGCTTAGATAACCAATGTTCTTAGTATATTGACAAATGTTACTTCAAATCAATATTAAGAATGTTGTCTAATGTAATCTATTCTGTTTTGTTTAATGATTGCCTCTTTCTGCCATCTTACCTAAACTGAGTTTTCAGAAGAAGCTCAGTGACCTAGCTTGAGAGACATAATTTGATGTTTTTGAACTCCAGTATGGATTTTGAAGGAAATTTTCCACACTCCCTATTAATCGCTGCAACTAACATGACTGATGCTACAGTAAATGGCATGTCCCTATACCAGATGTATGTCTATGCAATTTTTAGGGTAGTATGTAATGAAAAGACAGAAAGGGAATCCACTTGTTATCCCATGCTATCCAAACAACTCAGTCATATTTACTGTTTTGTTGTAGGAGGCAAATCCTATGCAACTCCTACACTAAATAGACTGAATGAGACACAAGTCTGTCCAGCCTATACTTCTTGTTACTATTAGATATAAAAAATAAATTTTATGGAAAATGTTAATGAGCTTAAAAATGCTTCCAGGGTTTATCTTGCATATAAGTAGGTTGCATTTATGCACAGAGTAAATACCTTTTTTTCTTAGAAAACTTAAAGCATTTGAACTATATTGATTCTTCTACCTTTACCCATTATGGTGATGAAGTTTACTACTGGAAAAATAGCACCTACAAAATCCTATCGTTTACTGTAGAGGAAGTGTTAAAAGAAAAATCAATAGAGCTTTTACTTTGCTTCCTCTCCTTCCGAAGTTTCCGATTTCCTATTTTATGTCATATTCTCTGAGCTAACAGATTTATAAATCAGCTCCTTGAACAGTAGAACCAGTTGCCATTTGGTGGAATTGGCTGACATTTAATTTTTGCTGTGTAGATTGCAGATAATGTTGACATTATTTTGCTGAGTGCTGTACTACATCATTAACATATTGCTCATGACTGAATCTGAAATACTTTCACTCTTGTAGTATAATAACCTGCATATTCTCTGTAAAAGAAATGATGTAGATTTTGTTGAGACAAAATAAATAATGTGGCAATGTGGTAAAATAGAAATTGCATTGAAGTTACAAAATGAAACTCTAAAGTTGATGTTAAAAGTAAAGGAAAACAATCTCATGGATCATGTATTTACTCTTGATATCCCTAAATATTGTGTAGAAATGAGCAACATTTGTGAAATAGACTTTAAACCCAGATTATATCAGCACTGTAGCAACACAGGACTTGTCAAATAGAGGCATACACCTTCCTGCTTGCATCACATGAAAATGATAATTTATTTCAAGTTGTAGCATAATCTCATGCTTTCCCATATGTGACTATTTTCTCTGAAAAAGCATCCAGCTTTTTTCTGATTTGCAAAGTAATTTTGAGTGACTAGAAGCACTGAAATCCCAGGTAGATTTTTATCAAGTTGACAGGACATTATTATTGAGTTTTTTTCTGTTATGTTTTAAAATCTACACCTACAGATTTATTTGTAAATCAAGCATTTACTCTGAAAGTTTTACTATACTTTCTGCTGAGGAAGAGAGATGGAACTAGGGATTGATTTTTAAATGGTTTGTTACCCTGATGCAACCTGTCCAGGTTTCATTATTAGCATTACCAATGATTTTAGAGTTCCTTTATGTGTTTATCTCTGCCTTCTTGTTCTTTTCCATATCTTTCATTAGATATGTTTTGCCAGACAGTGAGACTCTTTGTTTCTATAACACACTATGGATCATATGCTGCCACGCTTCTTCATGTTATATTGTAGCTTCAGCTGTCTTTGTCTCAATTGTCAACAATTGAGATTACAGTTAGTAATTAGGTAACCTCTTGTGATTAAAGGTCTTAGTATGTTATTTATAGCTTTTCAGTTGTACATAAATTCTTCCACTGACCAACCAACCAGGTGTGCAATTAAAAAACAAAACAAAACAAAACAAAAAAACCCAAAAAACAAAAACAAACCCACAAATCCAAACAACCATCTGTATTTGAGATTCTTTCCAACACAGACTAACTATTCAGTTTTTTAGTCAAATAGATAAACTTTAAATTTATGAATCTGGAAGATGAATTCCTCATCAAAACTAAATTTTTCTTTTGAATTAAACCCAGATCTGAGAAAAATAATTGGAAAGCACTGATGCTCTTTCAACTGGGGATGGAGCTTCTGTTCATTCCATAGCAGTTTTTCTCTTCTGCTCCTTCCTTCTCATGCCTTCCTTGCACCAGTGTGAGTCCTTTCCATAGCATACATTACTTCACAAACTACTCCTCTGTGGGTCCTCTGCTGGCTGCAGTTATTTCAAGGAATATACATCTGCTTTGGTTTGTGGTCCTCCCTGGGCTACAGGATTGACCTCTGCTTTTGCATGTAGAGCACCTTCTTCTACCCTTATATTGGTGTTGACAGGATTGCTGCTGCTTTTTTCTGCTCTACTCCCCCAGCACTCGAGACCACCCCTGAAGCACCACACTGCTGCCAGCACCTAGGCATCAAGTGGCTACTTGATAGAGTTGTAGTGTAAATATATCGATAAAATAATTATTTCTCTATAGTCATTCCATGTAGGGTAAAACTGTCACGCATCTCAATGACTTCATCAGCAGGTGGTTATTTTTTACTATATATGTAGATGAATTACTTGTTGTCAGAGAGGCAAAAGGGTTTTTCACTGTTTACACAGCATATGTTGTTCAGAAAAAGAAACAAACATTACCTTAGCTGACATGTTTTGCCTTTAAGAACTAATATTCTAATAATTAAGAACCATTATTTAAACTAAAATAATAAGTATTAAATATTTCAGTACTGCAATGTAAAATATGAAGGGATTGCACATTAATTTTGAATAAATTTGTACTTTTTCTATGGGCTTTGGTATATCTGTTGGTCATCAATATTAAGTGAATACTTCAGTGATGTTTCCCTTCCTTAGAGTGAGTAGTTTGTACATTTCAGCATATCTTAGGATTTTTTTGAATAAAAATTTCTTACAGGGAGAACTGCTATTGGGTATGAAACAAAGCACTAGATCTGAGCTGTCTTTTTTTTTTTTTTTTAAGTCTTCTGACCAAGAAATAAGTTTTTCCTAATGGTTTTATGGTTTCTGTTTTTAGGAACATTCAGCATTTGTAAAACATACTGTCATGGTTATGTTAATTTAATGTCTTTAGAGTTTACAAGCTGGGGACATGGTACCATGTCTGACACCTGCAGGCACATAACTATATGTGATAACAGGCAGAGGTTGGTTGACCTTTTCTTAGTGAATACATCTTCCATGGTGTTTTAAGTGATTTACTTCACTGGCAGACTTGAATTTCGAGGCTGCTGCATCAAATATAAGAATATGTTTCCAGGAAAAGCAGCTTAGAATAGGCCAGACTAGCAGCAGAGATTTACAGCAGCCCCATCAGAAATATAAAAATCTTGTATTGTTTTGAAACCTTCTGTTTTCACAGATGATGAAGAACACAAAAACTGTGTGATTACTTAATCAGCTGTGAGAAACTGACTTTGTGAAATGTACTCTAATCTACTGTCTTCAGGGGCTTTGACATGCTGCTCTGTCTCCTTGCTGCATTGATGAAATCATGGGGGCAGTGACTAGTAGCAGTGCTTTCCCATTTCAGTTTTCCTCTTTGCCATAAATTTTCTGTGTGATTCAGAACATTGTCTTAAGCTGGTTGTTAACCATGCAGCTGAAATATCTTCCTGCTGTTTTACACTGCAAAAGTGATTTTTGCATCTATATTACATCCTCAAATCTTAAATGAATAACATGAATTTGAGTATCCTCTTTGTCTTTTCTTCATGTTTTCTGCATAATCACATGGTCATTTTGTTTTAACTCCTGCCTGAATTTCACCAAACTGATGTAGATGATTAAGCCTAGGGTTTTCCATATGTTTAGATGATTGCAACCAGACATGATTACACAGATTACACACTTTATCAGTGAGCTTTCATACTCGGTAAAAAAAAAAAAAAAAAAAAGTTGTATTTTTTTTCCTGCCTTGACTAAATTGAAATAACTTCTGATCTTTTGTCTTTGGAGTGAAGCATGTCAAGTGGATTTGAATGGATTCAGCTTCAGTAAAAATACTAAGTGTAGCAAAATCTGTTCCATTCAACAGTTTCACCTGGAGTTTGAGGTGGTGGAGAGAACTGTGATACAGTAGTAGTAAGCCTAAGTCAGCCTGGGTGCAAGAAACAATTGTTGTGTTGAAAAGTTGTAAATGAAAACACATAGACTGGCTTATTCTGTAGCATGTGACTGAGATTCCAGTTACCATAGGGTACAGGATAAATGCAAAAGCAGTAGTCTTTCCTTACCAAATTCACTTTTGTAAAAAGTATTGTTGATATGGTGCAACACCTTTAAGAGGAGAAGAAAACACTTTAGTTATCTCTGCTGTTTTCCTTTTCCCTTCTTTGTATTGAAATTTATTTTTTAATTAATCTGCTTTATGGCTTTATGAAATAATGCCCAACAGCTGTCAACTTCCTTGAACTAGTGTAGGCTCAACATTGTTTTTTTTTTTTTTTTTTTTTTTTTTTTTTTTTTTGTGGAGGGCTTGCTCACACAGCTCCCCAGCTTTGATTTTACAGGGCATGGTTGTGTCGTTGCCATGGTCATAGGCTTGACTGATAAAATGTAGTGGCAGAAGGAGCAAACAAAATTAGTGTTTTCAGATTCATGAGGGCACATCTCCTTTACTTTTCTGGATAGATGTTTGGGTTATGCAGGACAAAGGTGAGGTGAGAAAAGGGAAGAGAGACTTTGACAATAGGCTAGCTTGACACCTAATTTATAAGTTATTATCTAGGATCATTTAACTTTCCTTATGTAGTAAACAATAATCAGAAGTATTAAGTGCTACAGTTAATACTTACACAAAGTATCATATTGAGAAACAACCATGAAAATCACCTTTTATAGAGCTTCTTTTTGAATTTAACCTCCTCCAACAGGTGGGCTTGAGGAACTTAGACTGATTCAACAGCCTGAAATGCTCCTAAGATTCAGTGCAAAACCATTCCTTTAAAAAGTGAGGCAAGCTTGCGTGAGCTTCTCTGGGAACAGGGACCAGCAGTCAGATTCCCTTTGTTGTTCTCGGTTTGAATCATCTAAAATATTAGGAAACCTGTGCTTCCTCTACTCCTCTTTGATCAGGTTTATTGCATTCTCCTATAAGTATCTGTGTTGTGAGGAGGCAGATTCTGCTCGTGTGCATGGTGATAACCTAGATCATCTTCCAGGATAGAGTGTTCTCGTGCAAGACAAAAAATATGGACCTCAACCTTCTGGCATAAAATAGAACTTAGAATCTGCATCTCAGGCAATTTAATCTTCACTGGATTGACCAAGAAAAACACCCCAATTATTTTCATGGAAAATATACAAAGTCCACTAGTTCTGATGGCAATTTTGACTATCTGCTAAATCAGGATCTAACATCATTTCACTTCAAACTCCAACACAGGACTAGTCAAATTCTTGCGGACAGTGACCATTCAAGTTATGTTTTGAAGGAGAATTTATACAGATAAGAAAATGTGTTAAGAATTTTAATCTTGTTATCATGCCTAGATCTAGATAATTTTTCTCTGTGGTGGTTGTAACTGCTATGCATTTACTTAAGCAGTGCTGTTTCTGGAATAGCAGTTTTATTCCTTCTCAAAAATACTTTCTCTTTCCAAGGCAGAAGAAAGAAAAAAGCTATTAAACTCTTCATACAGATCTGTATGAGCCAGATATTAAAGCCTGCAAAGGAACTTATGAATTCATAATAAAGATTCAGTCATATTATTTAGGAAATCCTAAAGATATAAAAAGTACTTAAGCAATAAAATGAAATTTAAAGGGCAATTAACTGATCTTGACTATGGGTAACCTTTGGAATAATTAGAATTTCACTGGGGTTTTTCAGATGTATAAATAAATAATAATAGAGTATTCTTTAAAGTTTAAATTTACATTCAAGAACTGTGGTTTTAATGCTAATAGATGTATAATTTCTACTACTGTGTACATGGACCTTAATATTATTATAAGAACTTAAATGTTTGAAGATGCACTATGAGTTAGGAGAAAAAGAGTATTCTATAGTTTTTCACTTTTTTTTTAATATTTCCATAGAGATCAAGATGGCTGGCACACTTTTTTTTTTTTTTTTTTTTAATTCAAATGATTCAGGCTTTAGAAGAAAACTTTCTTGTAAGTTCATTGAGTGACTTCCTGAGCAGAGCAATTCATGTGTATTCAGGAGTTGCTACACCATATCTTAAAGCTGGCAATCCATTTTCACTCTTATATTAATGGGATACAAAATGAGAACGCCCTTCTTATAGGTAAACTGTCTGTAAGGTAATGTTGGTTAATTAAATATGTTTCTTTAATAATTCTGCTCTTAGTACATTCTAGACAATGACTATAATGTTCTTGGGTAAAACTTAAAGGATAATAACATTAAAAAAATCTATAGAGGCTTTTTAAGATATGCCTGAGGACTAATGTTAGTGATTCAGTAAGACACTTTACTGTCTGCTTAACTATCAGTCTGTGAGTAATTTTTGAGCAACATCATTTAGTATCACATTATCACTACTACATAAGTATGATTCAAAAAAAATATTTGACTACTCTGGTAATGCTCTTTTGAATCTAAACCAAATTATTTTGGGCAGATGGCTGCCCTGTCCTACTCAAAGGTCAATGAAACAAATTTGTAGCAGATATTATGCTTCTATCTCAATGCACACTGAGAATACGCTATACTGTTCTAGGCTGTTTATGGACTATGATACCCTGGAAGAATAGAAGGTAAACATACACATACAGATTTCCTCCTCTCTTTTTCCCCTCTTTCTCTTGGGCATAATAAAAATATAATTAAAAATTAACCTTTCAGGACCACTTTTTCTTCACAATTTTTTACATAAAGAATAAGGCTACAAGTCCCCTTGTTTAATGTCTTTCTTTCTAATACATGCTGCTGTGTTTGAGGCCACTGGATAAACTGCATAAGAAAATGACCCATATAAATACTCATGGATCAATAAAAAGCAAGCCTACATGCATGGCTGACACAGTAAGAGGATTGTTTCTACAGAATTTTTTACAAACAGTGATTTCTTTTCTTGAACCATGGTTTCTGTCTGCGAGTATAAACACTTTCCCCATTGCTTAAATGACAAGAAAATACAATGAAAACTCTATAAAAGTATAAGGCATTGAGTCTGCAGTGCTGGGGATGATAAAAGGCATTTTTGTACAGGAAAATACTAAAGATGGAAATATTTAATTAGGAATAAAACAATACATTATTGCTGATGATCACAACTGCACAAACCTACAATGAAATCCTTTTTAAATTTTATTTATATTTTCTTTGAAAGAGAAATCTGTGATCTCTGGGTTTTCAGGGACAAAATATGTTTGTTTTTGTTTTATTCCTAAAAAAGGAATCATCTCCTATCAGTATTAAAAAAAAAAAAAAAAAGTTGACAACAGGAGTTGGGGTTTTCAGTCAGTAAGGAGAATTAGTTAATGGATGATGACGGTGTACAGGCCCCAAAACTGTGCAGCCATGTATCTGATGTCTATGGCATCTGTGATTCTCTGCCCTTAGAGTGGGAGGTAATGGGTAAACAATAAACTTAGCAATCTTGTTTAGTAGACGAATATATGGAAGATTTCTCTACTGTGTACAGGCTAGCAAAACTTGTATTGTTGGTGTTAACATATGACATTGAGATGCTAAGGTGTGTCCAAAGAAGGGCAATAAAGTTGGTGAAGGCTCTGGAACACAAATTTTGTGAGCAGTGGCTGAGGGAGCTGGGGTTGTTTTGCCTGGAGAAAAGGAGGGTCAAGGAGACCTGAAAGGAGATTGTGGAGGGGGGGGGGGGTGGTAATCAGTCTCTTCTCCCAAGTAACAAGTGACAGGACAAGAAGAAATGGCCTCAAGTTGTGACAGGGAAGTTTAGATTGGATATTAAGAAATAATTAATTTGGTGAAAGGGTTGTCAATCATTAGAGCCAACTGCTCTGGAATACCTCCACCATTCCTGGAGGTATTTGTTACAACCTGGTCCAGAAGCCTCAAGCTTTACCTGGTGTGCATTTTGACTTTAGGCCTCAAGAGATTTTGCTTGTAAAGACATTGGTTCTTTGATAGCTTAAATTCACATCCAGAGAAAAACTACACATTTTTCTCTAAGAGATTACTTTTAATTTGGTGAGAAAACAGGTGTTTTGGCAAAAAGGGGCTTACAGAAATAACATGGAACTTTACAAAAACATTACAACAGGTTACTGAGACTAGCAAGCATTCCTGTAGTAAGGAACTTTTGTTACACTCAGCAAACACAAACTCCATGCCACTTACATGATGCGTACCCACACCTTACAGAAAACAAGTGTTTAGGTTACCCACAGGAGGAAAAAAAGAATAAGGAAGAACGATTAAGGGAAAAAAAGATTAAAGAAAGGAGAGAAAAACATAGTTATCACTCAGAAGGTCACATGTTGATGGCTTCAGGAGAGCAGGTCAGGGCCAATGGAGTCCTTGTGCCTGTTTATGAACTCTTGCTATTGTGGCCACTCCCCTCAGATGGAACCTTGTGTTCTCTGGCCACTCCCTGTCCCCTCAGCCACAGTGAGGGGTGCCAGAGTCAGTCAGGAGCTCTGGGGCTGTGGCATGGGTGGGTTACCAGGCAGACCTTACTGACTGACAGGTGTCCCAGGCAGCCTTCACGCCATGTGGGGCTGAGTCCAGCGGCCTCCTTGGCTGACCTTGTGGGTGCCGTGCTGGAGGCCTGGTCCCCTCTCCTGGCGCACACACATACATACACAGATGTATCCTCACAAGGTGGTTCTGACCCAAAAATTACTGATCTGGTGTGTAACAGCATTTAAAAGCCACATAGACGTGGCACTTAGAGTGGCATAGCTTGTTGGCAGACCTAGCAGTGCTGGGTTAACAACTGGACTCAATGATCTAGGGAGGTGTTTTTCCAGATAAATGCTTCTATGATTTTATATCATGAAGATCTTGAAGGCACATGTGGCATATAGTTTTATGTTGCAGTGACACTGCTAGGATTTGGAAGGGTAGATTTAAGACCAGTGGCAGAAAAATTCATTACAGAGGAGAAATGAAAGGTAGAAGGGGTTAAAATGGCAAGAGCATTGACAGTAGTGAAAATGCACCTTTCAGGCAGTGTACGGAACATGGACAGGAGGCATAAGAAATGGGGAACAGGCTGTGGGTACCTGTGTATTTATGCCTTCGTACAAGTCTAAAGTGTGATCCTAATTTTTCCTTTTGCATGCTTTTCTCAAAAAGACTGATTGAACATTCTTTATAGTTGTATAACTAAAAGATATAGTTTTAATTGTTTTAATACCTAGATGAAGTATATTAGTTCTCAAAAGCTTCAGAAAAGAATGATGAAAGATAGGCAGTGGCTTCCATGTAAGAAATAATTCAATAGGATACTTCTCTTAACTTAGAAAAAAGAGACAGCTGAATGGGCTTATAATATAGGACTGGGAAATAATGAGTTTTGTGGAGAAGGTGAATATAAAGGTGAATATAGAATGACTGTGCACCCTTTATTCCAATACAAAAAGCATGATACTTCAGATGACTGTAACAGGCAGCAGGTTCAGTGGAAATTCTTGTCTCAAAACATTGTAGGTACTCGAAGGTCATGGGTATTCGCACATCTGATGGATCTTTATTCCGTGGATTTGCCCAAAGAAATCTCTTGAGCAAACTGGACCTCTGCTTTGTGTCAAGACCTTAATATGTATACACTGTAAGAACCATAAAATTATTCCTACTTTTTTTCAGGATGATTGTGATTGGCCATTTGTGGAGACAGTGTACTGGGCTAGACAGATCTTTAATCTGACCCAGGACAGATTTTTGTGATTGTTATCTGAATCCCTAGATGAGGGATACTTTTGTCAGTATTGTGTGCCAGTTTATGTACCTTAGCAGTTAAAGGTTTGTAAGAATTTACGGCGTCCTCAGAGATGAAAATGTATTTTCTTTTCTTTCCTAGAACTTGTAACAAAAAAACTGAATGACACCGATCCTTTATATTTTACAATCATCCTGGCTGTAATAAAAGCTTTATAGAAGAGACTTTCTGTACTATTATTTTGCTTAAGAAACTTTAATAATCAGAATATTATTTAACTGCACTATTGATTCGAATAACAACCACATATAAATAAATATGAATGGTTCTTTAGTTATTTTTATATTTATTTATAAGAAGCATTTTGAGTCAGGAATACTTTTTAACTCTGCAGAAATAAGGCCTACAGGAGGTTGTAGTGTGATGTCCTGCTCCACATGTGGAGACAGCAGGTACTAGGAAACTGAACCAGCAGAAGTGCTTTCAGCCCTCTGAGGGAGGACAGTGGTTGGCAAATATAATATCCTAAAAAGGAAAATAATCTGAAAGTTGGAGGTCATGAGTGCTGTGGATCGTGGTAGAAAGAGTTTTCTGGTTTAGCAGCTCCTGCCCACTATACAGACTAAGGAGAAAGACCTTGTTTATGGAATTATGCCTTTCACTGATGGTTACTTTTCCTAGAGAAGATGTGCCATTTACATGAGAAAGAAAATAGAACCCTTAGGAAAGGAAGCTTCCCTAGACTATTCGATAGCTCTGATCAGAAATAGAAAATAACAAAAAATCAATGCTTCTCAGCAGCCATTAGGAAGTTATTATTATTTCCTTTAGCTATTCTATTGAGAAGAAAGCTCTTGCATTTACTTTTTAACTTAGGGTCAAATCAAATAGGACTGACTATCTTCTTCATTATTCTTAACCTAGTTGAACTGTAGTAGAACTTATGGTTAGGTTGAGACCGTGTATTTTAGTTTTTTAACTTCTGTTTGTATTGAGCTGACTCATGGCACTCTGGTTTTCTCAAGTGTATAAAAAGAGAAAAAAAAAATCACATATTAAGTAATTAGTTCTCCTGTCCTTTGATCCTGGCTCTCTAACAGCAATATTTGTACAGTGATGTGTTTACATCTAACCACTGCAACTGACAAATCTTCAGGGTGGTGAACCACTGAAACAGGTTGACCAGATTGGGTTGAATGTCCAGTTTCTGGAGGCATTCAAGGTTGGATGGGGCTCTGAGCAACCTAATCTAATTGAAGATGTCCCTACCTCTTGCAGAAGCATTGGACTAGGTGACCTTTAAAGGTCTCTTTTAACTCAACCTGTTTTGTGAACATATGATTCTATGCTGCCTGAGTCTAGAAAGTGAAATTTGTTATACTGAGGAATTAAAGATGACTATGTATTGAGCACTCTGTTGTGATACATTCAGAGAAATATATTTATCATTTATTAAAAAACCTCACCAGATATCTGTCTTCAGATGCTATTTTTAGTATATCAGTGATGTCAATAATCAATAGGGAACCCAAATAGGGAGCCCATTGCTAATACAGTGGCAATGAGCCAAAGCAATAAGAGATCATCACAATTGTCTTGCATAAACAACTTGCTTTGCACTGTAAAATTTCCCTCACCAAATTGCATTCTTGTTCCTAAATGCTACGCAAGGGAATTTAAGAAAGCAATTGTTAACATACTCATTGTCTAAAAAATGTCCAGAATATAAGGAAAGTAATGAGCTATTGAGACATAGCTCTCTTGTTGGGTTATGAAACTGAAATACACGGTTTTTTTGGCATATAGTCACTGTATGGAAAGGCATTAACCAATTTATCTTCCTAGAGGAGGAAGATGTGCTGCACTCTGTGATGAAAGGATAGTATTATGAAGTAATTCACTTTTTTTTTTTCCTTAGTAAATTTTCCCTTGATCCAAATAATATTCATAAAACAAATATTGCTACATCTATATATAGAAGAAATACTTTGGCACTTTAATGGAACTTACTATCTGCTTGAACATTCATGTCTTGTGGATACTGAAAAGAAATCTGGAATAAAACATAGTGAGACTAACATTGGAATCATTGAGAAAACTGGAAACATGAAATACACAAGTTCCTAATAAATTTAATTTGTTAACATTTTAGTTACTAAAGCAACTGGAGTACAAAATATCAGTGGCTCTGTACCTAACAAAAATACTAAAATTTTCAGAGTATGTGCCATCTCATGCAATCTCTTTTGACATTTATCTACCCTCTAATTTGGTAGCACATCCTTCAAACTCCTGTTACTACAATAATTTCTGCCATACTATCAACCACTCTTTTTTTAAAGTGCCAGTATCAGTGCAATTTTTGGTTTATTTTTTATAATCAATGCAAACCCAGTTAGAGAGGCTAGGTTTTTTTTTGGTTTTTTGTTGTTTTTTTTTTTTTTTTTTTTTTTTTTTTGCTTTGGAGCACTAAACCTGGGTTTGGGCTTAAATCTAGCTTTAAGCTTGAAAATGGTGCTTTTTCTACCTGTTAGCAATTCCTTATTGATTTTTTGATGGTCTCTTTTCAGTGCAAGTATTGATTGGAAGGTATTTTGTGAGCCTAGTTACAGATCCACAGGTCTGCTTCTATAGAAACATCTATTTTGGGGAAGAAAATTTCTGTACATTAAAAAGAAGTAAGGGTTAAACTAGGATAAGCACAGATGAAAGGTCAGTAATCATAGATTATTATTGTAGACTAATTTAAGGCATTCACAGCAAAGTTGATTTTTAACTGCTTTTTAATGAAGTGGAATACCAAAGTTTATTTGTTCTTTTTTTTTTAACTAATTTTTTTCTTTTAAGAAATAATAAAATATCTTTTTTAAAGTGGTTTTAAAATATGGATCTCATTGTTAAGAAAACAAATAAAAAACCTGAGAACCCCCAAAGTAATGTCTCCTTTTCTGGAAAATACAAATCTCTTTGGACAGAGAAGGTATATCTTTGTTTTTGACTGTAGTCTACTGTCATGGTATATACCTTATTCTTTCCAGCAGTAACTCATTCTTCAGTGTTTGATTCATGTTTTAGGATCTTAAAATAATGAAGCAAATATAGGAAAGAGGCTCCATATCTATTGAACAACTTACCACTGTCACCTCTGACCCTAGAAAATGCATGTTGAATACTGTAAAAGTGATGAAGATTGGGATGCAGATGGAGTGGAGGTTTTGAGATGGGAGTTTTGGGACAGCAGTGCAGGGATATAATGCAGTGAGGAAACTAGGTAGGTACCAACAGGGGCAAGCAGCTTGCAGAGATTCAATTGGCAACTATTATCTCTCCTTTAGAAAAAAGCATTCAGATTTCATGTTTAATAAGTCTGCAAGAACTTTACTGACATGAGAAATAGGGGTCTATAATCTGGAAGTACAACAGTTGAACGAGACAAAGAACTATGAAATTGAATATAGGTTTTTGAAGGAAATCCCTCTGTTTGTGACTCTGAGCTAAAGTATTTGGCCTTGCTACACCTTTCTATTGTGTATTCCCAGAATTTTTTACTTTGTAATAGTTTCCTCATCCATAGTTGACGGGCAAATTCCACGCACTTGAGTGAAAAGAATGTGCTCTGAGAATTTTTGAAAATTCCACACCAAGATTGCAGAATCATGAATTTTGCAGTTCACCTTGGCTTTCCTAGCTGTTTGCTATTTTGAAGTTTTCCAAGACTTCCTGAGCTTAATTTTCTCCTCCCTAACCTCTGCTGTCTTAAGCATTTAGTTTTGCTCACAGCATCAGGTAGATTCTTCTTATAGTCATATACCCCTGTGGGCTTTGATTTGATGTTTTAGCTCTGACATATTGCATTACAGATTTTATGAACTTTACAAATGTGAGGTAATAAAAGTTGAAAAAAAAAAAAAAGATTAGTTAGGCTCTATCCAAGGAAATTATTCAATTCCAAAAAGATTGAGAAAATATCCATGCTTTTGGACCAAATAAACAAACAGTTCTTAAACTAATTTTCAGATACACTGAAAAAAATGTTAATGATTATTGGCAATGTACTGAAGCAAGGGAATATCAATGTATGAGAAACAGAGCAGTTAATAAACTGCTAAAAGAAAACCAGTGAAAGGAACACCATGGAACCCCTCAGCTGAAAATGAGGGAGGAAAATTTATTACTAATGATACTTAGAGATAGTTTTTGCCAAATAATCTAACCTTCAATTTGTTTTATCAGTATTCAGATTATGAATCATTTTAATTTTTCAATTTATTCTGTGTTCTAGGACAATTTATTTCTCAGCAATAACAATGTAAAATATGATAGTTTCAATTATTTAACACAAAGTTATAGGGAATATACAGCATATTCTAATCTGTGAACCAATGGAATATAACAATTTTAGGTACTATACACTTGTAACCAAGGCAAATATTTATAATGTACACTTATCACCTTGAAGCACAGGGTTGCAATCAAACCCCATGTGGCTGATTTTAAGGACAAATGTCATGTCAAACAAGTCCTTCAAAGATTCTTCACAACGGGAAGAACTGGAAGGGTAAAAGTAAGGAAAAATAACTCATGGTTCAAGATAAAGGCAGCTCCAAAAAGTAAAGGAAAAAAAGTAAGAAAGAAGAGATTAAAAAGCAGTCACTTTCCACTAGTAGACCAACCCCCAGCCAATCCCTGAGCAACAGCTGATTCAGAAAAACTCCATCCCTAGTTTTATTGATGAGCATGACAGATTATATGGAACACTACTTTGGTCAGTTCAGGTGAGGTGTCCTGGCTGTGTCTCCTTCCAACCTCTTGCCCAATGCTGGTATTCTTGTTGGGATGGCAGAGTGAGAAACAAAGAATGACCTGACCCTATGAAAACACTGCTCAGCAAAAACCTTGGTGCATTATCAACACTCTTTTAGCCACAAATCTAAAACACAGCACCCTATGGGCTGCTATAAAGAAAATTAATTCCATTCCAGCCAAACCCTGTAAATGACTGGACAAGTATCTTCAATTGTTGTACTTCCAAACTTTTGAGTGCTTTGTTTTCCAGTTAGAAAAACTGAAAGATCTGTGTATTTTCCAGTTCTCATTGGCAACATTGAACAGGGGGAAAGAACAGTTTAGTCTAAGACTACTACATACCAAATTTAAGAAGACAAGAATATTTTGAACATTGAATAACCATGTTTTCAAATTTCAATTTGAAACTTCTATTTTTAACTTTTTGTTAAGCAATAGTTTAAAATATGAAAAATATAAATGTAAATTAACTTGAGTAAAAGTGGAAATGTAAGTATGAAATGTAATTTCAACCAAACTATTTAAGAAAAAAAAACAAAACCCAAAAAACACAATTTGCTCAAAATTGCAAATCTTACTGATGTCAAGTTGGTCTTTTGCAAAAATAAGTATACAATAAAACCTGAAGTCCAAATCGCTCCATTTTTTAATATGCAAATTAATAACTTAGCAAGACTGTAACATACTATTTGAAGGATTCTTTAATTCTAGCTAAAGTTATTTCTTGCAATAGCATATGTAAGGGATAACATATGTAATTGTCCATCTGATTAGAGTTCTTTCTGGTTACAGTTGCCTGTCATTTGCTAAAGCCATCGACAAGGCACAATGAACAAGCAATTGGCAGCCTGGGGCATAAGACCTTTGAGCTGAAACAAAGAACTGGCTTCAAATATGTTTAGGATACATTTATTTAAATCTTTTGTTGCTTTTAAAGATCCATAAATTTGAAACTATCAAGTTATGTTGCTTCTGAAAATTCAGGAAAAGCTTGCAGAAATGAAGATTGGAGTATGGCCCTTATTTTAGGCTTTGATGACCAGCTGATGCATCCATATTCCTTGTTTGCTTTGGATCACTGGTTTGGTTATACATTTATGCATTACTCTTGCAGTACACTGCCTGCATGTCTGTTTTCTAGCATAAGCAATACTCATTCCACTTATCTTCTTAAATTTTTGCACTTCATTAGCTTCCTGGTTTGAAAGATTTGAGTAGAGATGTATTTATACTGCCCTGTGTCTAATGAAAAGTTATATCAGGGAGCTGAGAAAAGACAGATTTTTGACTTTAAGTCCTTGTAGGATTTAAAAATAATATTTTAATTGAAGATGTAAAGATTCAGAATGCAAAATAATGTAAAGTAATCCTTCAAATTATTCCTTATTAATGAGAAATCTGAATTTTTAGAGCTCTACATTATGTCATAGAAAACATCATATTAAAAATACATTATTATGGATTGTTGAAATCTGAGTCAAAGATTAAAAGCTTTCTAGAAAGTGGATGCATAACATTTTGGTCTAAGGATATTATTTTATTAACAAACTAGATTGGGAAAAATGTATATGTAATTGCATGTTAATATTAATCCATATTTTTAAAAAAAAAATAATAATGCACAATTATTTACTCTAGGTTAATTTATATGACAAAAAAACCCTAAACTGGTCATTGAGCATTTTGAGGCAGTTGTCTTGTTCTTTATACATGTTTTTGATTTATTGTGTGAATACCTCAACACAGGCAAAATGAAAGATGTGTTTTGGAGATAGACTTTAACTGAAGGAAAAATGCTTATAAGAATAACTTAAACGCCATAGAAACTTTTAACAGGGGGCTATGTATAGACTTCAGTGCAGAAAAAAGCTAGAAATAAATGAAAATTCAAGGTACAAAATGAATTTAGAAAATAGCTTAACACACCTGTGAAAAAGGCAAAGAAATAATTTTCACTTCCCTAAAGTAAATGTTTAATTCTCCTACCCATATTGCTGCCTTTCTAGAAAACAGAATAAATGACTCTTCTTTCCCAGTAAACCTGTGACAGATGTAAAAGACAAAGTGTCACACTTCATTGTTTCCATGGCATGAGCAGCATTTCAACTAAGTTGTCACTGTTCATTCTGAACAGGCCTTTCCACAGGTCTGACTCATTACAGATTTGAATTGAATTATAAAGACACTGAGGCTAGTGGTTTACATAAATCAATATGAAAGGCTAGAAAACCTGTTTTTCTCAAAAGTGGTCACTAATAATGACAGGCTAATAATTTAAGACAGTGTTATTTAAATCTAATTTACATGGTATCTTTATACATATGACAACTTAATCCTGCAGGATTTTTTTTGTTTGTTTTTGGTTTTTGTTTGGGTTTTTTGCTTGTAGGTTTTTTTGGTTTTGTTTTGCTGTAGAGTGATATGCTGCTGTCTGTGTAATTTCTAAAGAAATTCCTGATACTGGCCAGATATGGAAAGCTATAATTGAGAGCATATATTGCAACATACTATTCATGGAAAAATCACTGCATGGAATATTTAATTTTTTATTATTAGGGGAAAACAACTATAAGAAAGAACCTTTTTAAAAGATAAAAGGTACTTTATGACAGCTGTCTGTTTCAAAATGCATTTAACAGTAAATGATTAAACCACAATAACAACTAAAACAGTATTCTGTAATAAGAGAATGAATATGTCTAAGTAACAAAAGGAAACAATGTGGTAGAAAAGAGAAACTGGTAAAGAATAAGAAATAAACACATGGGTCTGTAAATACAAAATTAATTATGGATTACGAGTGTACTGTATCAGAAAGCTCTTGCTGTAGGTTCTTGTATTGTTAGTGGCTTTGTGTATTTATCTCCCACATATGTTAGATACATATACACCCAGAGGAGAACCAGTAAGAGGCTTGAAGGACAATCTTTAATTCATCTTATATGAACTCTATAAAGAGCAGGAAGAAAAAGGACAGATGCCAAGAGCCTTCCTATCTACTTATTTTGAATCAGTCTCTGATTCTTTTTTACTATAGTGGGGAACTATTATTCAAAATTCAAGAGCCTGACTCTTCAACAGTAGGACAAATTTTGCACATTTAAGTATGTTCTGAATCATATGTATAACTTTCAGTGGACAAGCGTTATATATTTTCAACATACCTCCAAAAGACCAGAAAATTACTTTCATACAAATAAGTCTAATTTTATTTTTTATCAATGGCATACTGGCTTAATGAAAATGAATTTCCAGTTCGAGGAGTAAATTCCATTTAGCTACATCAGAAGGTGACTACTTCTGTGTAATCTGTTTTCTGTTAGCTATTTGAGCAGTCATTGTTAAACATCAATGCCTTAGTTTTCTGAAGTGACAAAAGTAGCAAATCCAGACATAATGTATTTTTTTTTAAAAGTGAATGCAGGTCACTGTGCATGATAGTGGCTAATACTTCTCCATATGTGTCTATTTTGTGTATTATTTTCAGAAGGGCTGTAGAAATAATATTTTAATTTTTCTCTAGTGAGAAATAATTAATGAAGGTCATCTGCTGGAATTCATTCAGGATTATGCAAGAGTATTTAGGAATGTTGGATTTGTGTGTTAAAACAAGGACAGTGGGAAAATCTGACCTCTTTTGAATAGTACTTTCAACATAGAGTTAATCTCATCTTAAGGAAGAATAAAAAGCCTGCTTACAATAACAAACTCATAAGGGACATTGACCTTAAAGAAAATTAATTGTAGTTGAAATGGAATCCAACTCAGTGAATGGGATTCAGCTGCCATAAAGGTGCTCTAAGATATATTGTCTTCAGCCACAGTTAGAAAACAACTCACAGTTCCAATGAATACTTTGCCACATCTGCCAGCCTTTACAGGTAGCACCCTAAGGCAGTTTTAGGCAATCTGTAAAGGCAGTAGGTGCCTGTTTTCAGGCAACTGAATCTTGCTTTCTGTGTCCCTAAACTTCCTTATTACATCATCAAGTGAAAAAGTTTAAATGGTGACTGCAAATAAATTTCTTGGCTGATGAACCCAAGACTAAAAAACAAACTAAACGTAAAAGGCAAACAAACAAAGAAACAAACAAATCAATGAAACCAGCACAGTAGAATTAACCCTCTGGCTCAGAATTGTCACTGAGGATTTACTTGTGTCAAATGACCAACTCTCACAAAAGACTTTAGTACTCAAAAAGTTTTTGTTCTCAAATACTACCAAAAAGTTACATTATAAGTAAAAATTAGTAATGAGGTGTTCCTAATCATCAGTAACCTTTTGCTTTGTTCAAATATGAAAATTATTTCAAGTTTTTCAATATTTAAAAAAGATACACAGTGCTTCAACACAGAAAAACTTATAGTAATATAAAAAAATTAAAAAATACAAAGAGGGCCAATCATGTTGCTTTTCAATATAGGAGAAATATGTTAAGAGTCTAGAAGTGTAAAAATGTATCTGTGTTTTGACACCACCAAAATGTTAAATATGATTGTCTCTGCCCTTTTTGTTTCATAAATTTTAATAAAATATTTCAATTCTATTGTGTGTCACTAAAGGAAAAATTATAAGGACTTTATGTCAGCTGTGCTTGAGAAATATTAAATATTTTAGATAAACTACTACTTTTGGCAAGGAAATACATCTCTTCCCAATAAACATGAAATGGAGAGAATTCACCTACCAAAGGTATTCTCTCTCAGCATAAAAACCACCTGTATTACATAAAGTTGTCCATTGTAGATACCACAAGATCATTACATCAGAAAGAAGAAAGATTCCTCAGCCCCAGAAAGAAGACATATATCGTCTTGTAGTGTTACTGGACTTTAAGCCACCTTAGGTGATGGTAACCTATATCCACTGTCTGCTACACTGAAGCCTCTGTCTTATTTACCCCTAGTAATACCCCTGAAAAAAAAACCAAAAAACGAACAAAGTGAAAAATAGCACTGAATAATTTATAACTGACATCAAGTAAGGCCCACTAGTTCTTGCAAGTGAAGAAACAGTGTAACTATACCCACCATTTGCATGTTTTTGCAGAATTCTGTCTTACTCCAGACTGTCTCTTTTCCAGGCTGAATGATCTTTTCCCATTCACTCATTGTGTGAAATTAATTGTACTCTTTGTTGGCATTCTCTTTACCTTTTCCAGATCTCTTATGTAATTTGTGAAACAAGCAGGATTTGGTTCAAACTTCAGATACATATGCATGCCTAGTACCCAAACTGCCCTTTTAGTCAATGAAAGGTATCAGAGAAAATGGGCAAGCTGATCTTATAAGCTGCAAAAGGATCGATTAAATTTGAGATCTATTTGCGTATCAGAGCCACCTGTGCAGTTAAGACATGAGACCTGGGACAGACACATTCCTTTTCTGTACCAGGGGACAGAAGGAGTAGCTTCAGCAATGTCAGGTAGTCCATATGTGGACATATGTATTGAGTCTTAGATGACAGTGCTCAGGTGAACTGTTCTCACAGAACAAATTAATACAATGGGAACTTGCCCTAATAGAACAGCTATTAGCTTCTACACATAATTGTCTAAATCTTCAGCTTGAGTCATTCCCTCCCTGCCTACACCCCCTTCCCCTGTGGAGGGGATTAAAACTCTGTGCAATGTGGAAGATATTGTCATGAAAGTAAAACTTCACCTTATATGCCATTGTAGAATTTGTCTTTCAGGTTACTGTTTTAAATTCTTTTCCTCCATTTTATTGCTGATATTTAGACTGTTTTCCTAATGGAAATAGTTGGAATGATCCTGTCAATGTCTTGTCTCCTGGCTAAGTATCCTTCCTTGATTGAATAATCAGAGGTTGCAGAGGTAAGCTTTGGAAAAAGGTGATTAGATAACCTGTTCGTATGCCTAAAACAGAATGACCTTCAGTGAAGATGCTATTTTTGTTAAGCACTGACAAATCCAGTTGTAAAATAGAGATTGCTTGAGAACACACTTTATATACCTATGATTCATGAAACATCTTTTTCCTTTCAAAAAACTTGTATCTTCTGTGGAGGTGTTTGGGGGAAAAAAATTAAAAAGGCCTCATCGTGGGGAGAAACTGGTGGTACAGAATGAAAAAAAAAAATAATTTCTGTTTGAAGACTGTAAATTAAAAGGAAAACATGGGTTATCTTTACTGCCTAATCTTCTGTTACAAATATGAGTCTTCACTGTGGACAAAGTAGCTTAAAGTATCTCTCTCTCTTTTTTTTTTTTTTTTTTTTTTTTTTTTAAAGTATATCCTTTTAAACAAACAATGAAAAGCAAATACTGTGGTCATGGATTATAGTATTCTGGTTAAAAATGTATCTGTTTGGCCATGCACTAGGAAATATAAAGAAGAGAGAATAAAAAACTTTCTTTATATAAAATCACTGTTGTTCTATATACAGGGTTGAGATAAGGTAGGGCAAATAACTCCTGTTTTCTGCCAAAACAGCTTTTCCTTTTTGCTCAAGAGGTTTCCAATTCAGTAATTAAGACTTAATTATCAAATTAGTGAACAACTTTTTAGAGATTAATTATCATATTAGCTAACAACTTCTTAACATTTAGACTCTCTGTAAAACAAAATATCTCCATATAATTGATGATCAATGTAAACCAAATTCTGGATACAACCAGTGCTGAATTTTGGGATTTAGATGGAAAGAGGGTGAGAGTATATACCGTGGAAGTATCATTTTCATGTCTAGATTGCATTTCAATCATTAGGAATATAAACACCTTCTCTCTCATGGAAAAGATAATTGGATAATTATTAAGAAACACAAGTGACAGTCAAATGAATTGCAAATGAGAGAGGACTGTAAGGTATTAAGTATCTCTATGCTCCAAATCAAATGTTTTTACCTTCTGCTTGTGTACGACACTTTTCTGCAGCCTCTCCAGTAATATATACTGCAGGCTGTAAATTAAACACTGCTGGTTTATCACTGAATATGTGAATCAGTGTCTCTTATATGTAGCATACTGAAACAGACCCTTTTGCACCTCATTAAACATTTTTGCTTGTTTACTTCAAGATCACACAGGAATCTACTTTGTGGGAGTCTGCCATAAATGATTAGTTTCTGAAGCACTCAACTTTCATAAAAATTAGCATATATTTGATTGATATTTATCACATTAATGGAATTAATTTAGAAATATCAATCTCTGACAAAATTTGTGCAATGTTTTTGTCATATTTAGAAGATAATTTACATTTATTTTCTAGTTATTTATGGAATTAATAGAGTACATTTTGTTCATTTATTTGGACAGCCATGTCTAAATTTCTTCTGCTAGTTTGCATAAGTCATACTGAGATTAATCTTGGGTCACATAACAAAATCTAATGTTTCACTATTCCCATAATTTATGAAATAGACATGGTCAAGGAATCTGAATCAACGTATTTTTAAAACTTTAGAATTAAATTTGTACAGTTTAGCAGCAGAAACACCTAGTATCTCTGCTTTTGAAAATAAATTTCTTTTAAAACTTCTTTTATGCATACTAACAATAACAACATCAAAGATCCATCTCTTTCTTATTCCTTGACATTTATATCATCCACACTTACTTGTTCATACTCTTTGTTTCTGTATTTTTTTTTCTTCTTCTGTGGCTGAAGATTCAAAAAGGTAATTATTGAGAAAATACAAAACCACCAATTTTATGCTATCCAAGCAGCTGGTACATTAGGGACAGAAACAGTGAATATTTTTCTAAATAGTAACCCACCTTGGTCTTCTGAAAATTGCTTCACAGCAGCACATACCAAATTTTAACCAGGGTAGTAGTAATGCTTTTGGCAAAAATGATTTTGATGAGAATGTTGCTAAGATGAAAAGATAATGAATTTTTAAGTAACTTTCTAAGGTAAATATTTTTGGAAACTTTTGAGTACTGAAGTAAGCATTATTAATTATATCAACAAAAAGTTCTTGTCACATTTAAAACTCTTCTGCCAG
Organism: Xenops minutus; assembly: GCA_035221455.1. Lineage (NCBI taxonomy): Eukaryota > Metazoa > Chordata > Aves > Passeriformes > Furnariidae > Xenops > Xenops minutus. The sequence continues at coordinate 74,421,829 of JAWWEE010000105.1, read as the reverse complement.
TCTGATTTTGAAGTTTGGGCTTTTAAAATGCTTTTTTGATTATTATAACTTTTTCTGATATCACAGCATTTTTATAACAGTTATTTCAAACTTTTTAATTGCAATACAGTCAGGAAACACTTTGAAAAGATGTCTAAATGGTCCAAGCAGTGCTGAAGAAAACCTATGTTTCAATAGGTTTGAGGGCAAAATGGAAACAATAAACTGTTCCAGTTAATGCACTGTAACACGTAACACACTGTAACATGCAAACATGGTGTAGCAAGCTAAAACTGGAAAATATTTTCCTGAAATATAAAAGGAACTGAAAAAGCTCACTCTATAATGCCATATGCAGGACAAGAAATCTTTGTTTTCTATCTCATATATACATATATATGTATAAAGTCGAAATATGTGCTTATGTCTTTTTTCTCTTCCCTGTGATTAAATTAGATAACAAGAATTGTTTCAGGTTACTGAAGGATTCTATCTATGGAAATCTTGAGAGAAGGAATTAAAATATGGCAATGCAACTTTTGAGCATGTTTAAATCACTTAGATCTCTACAAACTCCTGAACATTTAAATATTAAACAAAAAACAACAACAACAACAAAACCATAATTCTAGAGCTGGTGATAATCATTTAAGCATTTTGCTTCTGAAGAAGATTCTGCACAGGGGTCCAGATACTGAAATTTTACTTTAATAGAGGTTATAGCATTTGGCAGACCTTAGGTCATGCATTTTTTTTTATGTATCTATTTGCATAATTCAAGTTCTAGTTTTTTGAGACTGCAAATGAACTTTTATTGGCTTTTTCTAACGCCCAAGTCATGAGAATGAGTATTCCTAAAGTTTATTTTAAGAAAAAAACACTTTTTTTTTTTTTAATGATGTTGCAACTTTAAGCTTTTTTGAGTAATATCAATAAAGTTTTTGTTTCTTCATATTTTTTGGAAAGCTGAAATTAACCATGTTTATTTTGAGGTTTTATATGTCTTGAGTATTAGAATCTGGGATTTGGTGTTTCCTTTAGGAAAAAAAAAAAAAAGAAGAAAGCATATTTTGTGATTCTAATTTGCTGGATCCTACAGTGTTTGTTTTGTTGCTTTTAAATTACCTGCTTGGTCTTAGCAGAGTGAGTCAAATTATCTGGATAACTGGAATTTGACTCTGAAAGTACTTCTGGCTAGCACATGCTAATATTTGATGTTGAAAATGCATTAGAAATTACTTAACCAGAAAGAGCAAGCAGAAGGTGACCTGACCCTAAGACACCAGTCTGGTATGGTGCACTGTTATTTTAGAAGGAAGCAAAGAAATAAGAAGGCAAATTGGAAGCTACAGGCTGGGACTGTAGATTATTCAGGAAGAAAATCTGAGTCCTGACCCTGACTTTCACTCCTATTTAAGTATTTTCTGCAAGAAATATACTGGATAAGAAGCAAATGATCTAGAAATTGTGGGTTGGCTCATAACTAGTAGACATATATAGAAATGTATGATAATTTAAGGCTTGCTCTTGTTTTCTGGATCTTGCAGACTGAAAATTCCTGTCTTCAATCCAAGTTGAAAATTATGTTATATGCATGTGTACTGTCTGCTGGTTAGGACATCATTCTGTGCGCATAATGGAATTTGTTTTCTGTTTTATAGGCAATGCTTTAACATGTTGGCTTGAAAAAAGTTAATAACCACATAATCAGAAGCAGTATATTTCCTTGAAGTTGTCTTTCCATGTAAGGTGTGCTTTGAGCTTTTACCAATTAAGAGTCTTCTGAATTCTGTGAAGTTTAAGAGCTTTTCTGTTTCATCTTTATATGCTGAAGGATCCTAGCATGAGGTTCTTATACTGCAGTATAAGAAATATAATCTGTACCTGCTCAAATGTTTGCAGTTCCAGGGCAACCTTTCTACTTTCCAGGAATTGTGAAGTGATTTCTGTAACTGTTAAGCCATGGTCTCTGTGAATTTCTTTGGAGAAATTAGATGTCCAACTTTTCTAAGCCCTACCTGAAACACTGCAGTAAGATTTGACATTCTTTCTGACTCGTTTACCTTATTAAAACAAAATGGAACAAACAAAGGAAAAAACCCCCAAAACCCCAACCAAACAAAAATCCCAAAACAAAACACCACACAACCAAAACAAACAAAAATCCAAAGTTATTTTCCCCAGTTTTTGCATGTGGATGCATTAGTATTAAATAGCAAAACGTTGTAGGAGTTAAGTTCAAAATACAATTACTTTTTTTAATCTCTATTTATTTCCTGTGAGTCACTTTTATTTTAAAAGCAAATGAAAACCTGGATGCAATTTCCTTCATTGTCTGTGTACAGTTTGGTTTCTCAAATGTGATTTCAGACAGAAACTAATGTTTGAGGAGGCAAATAACATGCAGTGATGGAAAGTCCTGGCCTAATGCAATATTGCTAGCATTCATCTATGGTCTGAATGATGAGATTGGGGAACTGGTTTTGTCAGTGTTTTAATATACTTTATGACTCTTTCCAGAATGAAATGAAAGGGTCTATGACTTGTATATCTTCAAACTCATAAGTAGCTAAATTAGGAGATTGTAACTGCTCAGTAAGTAGCCTATAAATAGATGTAAGACTTTCACAAGGACCAATGTAGGACTATATATGTAAAATCTAAGCATTTAATTTTGAATATTATTGTCTTTGAAAAAGTTTTGGAGAAAAATGTTTTCTTCATGGATACTGAGGAACATTTTATCTGGGTTCGACTGCCTCTTGAAAAAAAACAACAAACCCAAACAAACAAGGAAAGGAAATAAACCTGGGGGTTTTTTAAGACAGTTTAAAACATTTTGTTAGCCAAACTAATGAAAAGCATATTTTAGTAAAATCTCCTGAGGCCATTTTTGTAGTCAGACTTAATTTATTATTCTGTTTTCTTTTGTTGCTCTGAACCATGAGAGATTAAATATTATGTGAATGTGATAATTGCATTGAAATTATTAGTTGTATTCTGTAATGAATTCCTTAGCCTGTCAGAGAAAGCTAATAAATACCCCTTAAAGTGGGAAGAAATCTTACAGTCTGCACATTCTAACATTGTAGATGAACGCATTCAGTTGTTATTTTGTCTGTCATCTTTACTCATGCTCTATTGATATTCTGACTGAAAGGAGCAATATTCATAAACAGATATGCTATCAGAAGCAACATTTTATAAGCTGCATTGTCCAGCCTAGTAATGATTTTTTAAGCTGTATTTTATTTATTGCTTTTCAAAGCATATTTGGAACTGTACTGATGAAAGGTAAGATTCTGCTGGTTGTTGTTTGTCCCATATGACTTAAATGAGATGTTAGAATGCATCCAATTACATTTAAAACAATTTTGAAGATACTTATTTTTATGTACTTGCCTTTTCAAACTTTTTTCACCACTTTTATAAGCTAAGCAAACTTTTGTTCAAATGAGATCCACACTTTCTGTTTCCTCATATTATTCTTTAATTCCCTACATTTAAGAAAAACAAATCATACTCATTCTGTTGAGATACTTAATTGGACATTAACAGCTTAAACCTGACATTGACTTGTTATTTACCCCCTTATTTAATGTACAAGTAGAGAATATGCAGTTTTATTTGTCTTATATCAGTGGATAATTAAAATCCTTTTAGGAAAGTCATGCCTTAAAGTTGCCAGTTTCATGCAACTACATTAAAATATCAACCAAATGATAACTTAGATGCTGAAGGTGAGAGTTCTGCACATTTTTACAGTGAAAATTTTGCAGGTTTTTGTGATCAGGCCTTCATACACTGATTCTATTAATGGAATTAACAGAAATTATATCTCATTTCTAAACATGCTAAATTTTCCAATAATTGTGCCTCTATTGCAGTGTTATTTTTTAAAAAAAATATTTATTTTAAACAAAATCTTCTTGTCTGAGGTCATGCAGGAAATGAGCAACAATGAAAGTAAACCCCAGAAATTCCAGATCCTGCTTCCCTCCTCCAAACCCTATATACACTCAGAATGGAGAAAGGATACTGCTGAAGTGTACTGTCTTTTCCCACACTGGCTTATCCACACAATAGCAGCTTCAGAGTCAAAGAAACAGCATTTTCTTTCTCGAGTGATCCTTTTAAACCTTTCCCTGTCATGAAATTCAGAAAGCTTTCAATACAATTTTGAAAAGGAATAATAAAAACAGAGTATAGTACAGATTCACACTATTGTATTCTAAACCTATATAATTCTATAAACTACATTACTTTATGGAAAAAGTTGTAAAGAAGAAAATTTTTCATTCATTTCTAACATCTTGACTGAAGTGATTCAGTTTCTTAAATCCTGTTCCAGACAGAAATAAGTGGTTAAGATGTAATTTTGTTCTGCATTTATAGGAAGCACAAGCCTAAGCTGTCAACCTGTAAGGAGGTCTTTGAACCATCTCTGTAGCTTTCAAATCCATAACAGAATCTGAAAGAGGATTATCAGTACAGTGCATAGCATGCTTGATTAGGGCTAAAATGCCTTCAGCCAGCTGCCTTGATCAGTCACTGTAGCACAGCACCTACCATGACTCCTGCTTTCAGTACCATACACGCCATGTCAGTGATATCAAGTTTTTCGGATGAGCCTCTTGACTGCCTTTGGCTATACCTCTGTTGGAGAAGTGTAGTCCCTTCACACTTCCACAAAGCCATCACTTCCATCTCTGTAAATATCTACAGGGTACTACTGTCCATTGAACTCTCAATAATATGCTTTTGAGCTATTCTCTTCTTCACATAGTACCTCCTTACATAATCATTGGCTCTGTACCAAAAGGCCAAATTCAAAATTGGAACATGTCAGATATAAACATATATTTTAATAGTATAATACCTGATATAATTTCTTGAATTCTGTCTTAAGATACCTTAGGAAAGTTGCTTATCACAGATACCAGTTACTCCTTTCTCACAAATTTTCTAGTTTATTAAACAAAGAATGTCTAAAAGTTTATGTTTTCTGAATGGGAATTAATCGAAATAAGAGATTTGTATTTATCACATTGGAATTATATCTGGGCACCATAGTTATCCTAGGTTCAAAGTATTGATCTGAGGTGAAGAAGAAATCAAATATTTCAGTCCTATAGAACTTTATATAAATGTATTAGCAAAATTTAAATATATTTGTATACTTTCAATGTAAAATGATAGGAAGAAATGTTATTGGGTAATGCTATTTTCTCCAGGCTCTCAGACACATTTTTAAGACAGGGATTTATATTATTAAATTGAAAAAGTTACTGTACCATTTAAAAAAAATAGTGCTCACCTCATATCTGACTGATGCTAGTTTTTATAATATATTAATAACGGCCTCCATAACCATTGGTAAATTTGTGTAGATTGGTGCATGATAATGATAATATGGTGATAATATGGCTATAATGTTAAAAAGTATTATCTATTAATAATGTGTGTGTATGTGCAAGATCTCTATCAAGTTGGTTTGATACTAGAAGGAAAAGAAACTTGATTTTATCTCTTCATGCAAGAAAGTCAGAGTTAAAATTAAAACTATGATTAATGTTATTGTTTCCATAATTTTGTTAATGTGAAAAATATTTTCTTTGAATTACTTTGTTTATCTTGACATTTGAAAACCATGGAAGTTTTAATTCTCTGTATATAATTGATACACTTGCAATGTTATTAAAAGCCAGTTATTTTAGCCTAAGTAATTTTAAGTAGTCTGTAAGCTCTATTTCAACTGATTTGATAGATTATGATCTTCTGAGGTAATGTTGCTCTCTGTTATATGTTTAATGGTTTAATATTTCAGAGGGCACAGATTGAAAAATAGCCTGTAGCTGAAATTAAATAGCATTCATTTCTACTGAAACAAACTTATGACGATACTAGAAACAAAAGAGAAGTTCTTTGGTTTAGTATTAGCCAGATTTGCTATTTGCATGTTTGTCGTCTTACTCGGATAGTTTTGAGTCTTGCTTGAATGTGGATTTTTCCAAGTAGGTAAATAGCTCAGGTTTCACAGCATAACTGTTTCAAAAGTTCTCTATAAGTAAGAGGAGGCGAGATTTCCTAATAACTTGTTCTGGCACTTGTGTTTATTCAGTGATTTTGTGTAGTTAAGCAGTTTCGTACTTCTGCTGCGTATTATCAGATACAATATGGAGATGATAATGCAAAACACAAAGATGGTGATCTTCAAAGGGGACCCTTTTGTAGAATAGAAATGGAAAGTTGAACCATTCCATGTCATCCTATTTCAGATTTTCTTTTTTTCTTGGAAAATAGTTAGGACATCTACATTATGTTCTTTTTGGTAAAATATTGCCTTCCCTCCCCACCCCCCCTGCCCCCCCCACCCCGCCCCATGGTTTGTGCTGTTGTATCAGTGTTACATTAATGATTGAATATTTCCTATTGGTTAAAGAACTTGATCATATAAATGTTTTTTCAATAGTGACACCTGATGAAAAACCCTAGTGGACTTCAGGTTTGGTAAAAGTAGTCCTATTATATCAAGATTAATAAGAAATCTAAATTATCACAGATGTCACTACAAAGTGACAGTATTTAAAGAATGTTTTTCAACTGCTCTTGCATATTTGTCTTGGATTGGCATGTCTTAAACAGTCCTCTTCACTACAATTCTTCAGGTATTGATCACTACTGAAAATCTAGTGAGCTTTAGCTAAGTGGGTATTGTGACAGTAAAAACTTGAAGTGCTCAACTCTACAGCAGTCACCGACTGTACATAGTCAATAAAACATCATGAGATACCGATTGAGCTGTAGATATGTGATGCCGTTCCCTTATTATAAGGCAGAGAGAAACTGTAAATGAAGAAGTCATGAATGACACAATTAAAGCAAGCTAAGACTTACATACACAATTTTTTACTACCCTAAAGTTTTCTGACCCTGTTTTGAGGTAGTAGTAGAGTTTCAGCTATTTCTTCTAGGAAGTGCTGTTGTTTGTATTTGAGAACTGATGCTTCAGTCAGTCATGGGTCTATAAGCTCTGTTGAAAATAAGACAAATCACAACACCTGCATTTCTCAAGCTGTTAGACAGAGATAGGCATTGGTTTGGCTGCTTGTCCACATATCAATAGCAAGATTTATGAGGCTTTTGTCTGCTTATCTGAAGACATGCAGTGAATTCCTCAATTTGATTATTAGTAAGGCTGTCCTGAATATAAAGTACAGTAGCAGTAAAGAACTGCCTTCTTGGGAGGGAGCAACATGACACAATATGCTATAACAACTTTGGGATACCACTATCCTTTTATAATTGAGTATACCTGAGCTGGAAAGGGGATTCTTTTTATTATTTTCCTTTCCATTTGATAAAAAAATGCAATGTAATTTGTGGCTTGTCTCCCAGTATTAAGCCAGCGGATTTACATGACATTGACCTTAAAAATACTCAAAATTTTGGGGATTTTTTGCTGTTATTTACATACTCAGCAACAAATATAGGAGCATAATGGTAAGACCAAGGCAGTTTAAAGTTACCAAATAATCTTCTACTTCCTTCTTGTGCAACAATGGAAAAAGCACCTTTTTAAAACTTCCCATTTCTGTCAGTGCTTGAACTCATTTATGTGTCTTTGCTGAACATCCTGAAAATATCTGACACATAGATATTGCAAGCACACTTATAAGCTCTTTCCATCTGGATGGAGAATGAGGATCTGTTCTTTTACTATGTTCTGATATTCAGAATACAAACGTGTGTCTAAGCTCCTGCTCTGCTTAGTGTGTGAGTTCAATTTAAACTCTTTAGATGTTCAGTTAAAAAATAGTAGTGTGCCCCATGTGCAGTATTAGGTTGACCAAAGCTAACAGCTGTATTCACGACCGAGGAGGGCAACACTTTCAGTCATTTTGCATATTAGTAGAACATGGCACACTTTTGAGAACCAGTTGATTTGAGTCTTTCTGTGAAGGTGAAGATGAACCTGCAACAGCCAGTATCCAAAATATTTAACTATGGGATATTTCTCCCCTGCTGCTTGAGCAGAGAGGCAGAAGTAGCATAAAACTGAAAGGAAAGGAACCTAGTGGAAGTTTGACAACTTACAGGTTAGAAAACAGCTAGGAAACTTCAAATATATGGTCTAATTTATATTCCTCTAGGGTTCTTATTTTTAATTCAGTGTCTACCTAGTGTAAAATATGAAAATATTCAAGAGCAGGAAACAGAAGATATGTTTTCCTTCCTCCTAGCAAAATATTTTAGTCATAGAACAACAGAAACAGGGTATTTTACCTCTGTTTTCCTTAGGAATGGAAATATACTCTGAAACAGACAGAGCATACACTGGGAGCTTATCAGGGGGTACATTTATCACAGGGACAGAGAACCAGTGAGTGAGGGAAGAAACCACTGAATGGTGCGTGTGGGCAGTCATACACCATTGCCACTCACAGGAGACGGAGGCTTTGTCATCTTCATAAATTTGTCTTACTATGTGATGGACTGTCACTAACTTTTGGAATTACCTTGATATGAGAGATCAAAATAAAATTTCATTTTTATTTCTTCTTATATTGAAAGTAGTGGTAGCGTCTTTGACAAGGAATTCCCTGCCTCAAGAATTTAGAATTGGTAGAATGAAAAACACAGGAAGAAAGAAGATTATATTGTACTTCAGAAACATTGAAGTTACATAAGAAATCTTCCAGTTTTAAAACTTCAGGAGAATAAAGATGCTGTAATGTTTTGTTAGCCCATTGTAACTTAGGACATATTCTTTTTCACTACTGTTTCTGTGATACTGCTTTATTAAAATATGTTTGAATAACTTCTTTCCAGATGCCTTAGGAAAGTCTATGAAATCTATCTTAATTTTCATTATGTTTATGGAAATTTCTCATTGTCTTTGAATATCTATACTTATAATTTATTAATTAACTTTTATATTTCTGCAGCAATTTTTAAATATTCTCCCCAAAACAAAATAGTATCTTCCTATATCTCACAGCTTAAGTTGCAATGTATAGATTCTGTAAGTCTTAGCAGTACAAAATCTTGTGTATCAGAATATTTTTCCCTGAACAGAGCACTTCATTGACTTCAAAAGTAGTGGATTGCTTTTCATGTACATATTCCATTATTGTGCAAATAAACATGGCCAATTTTTTAACTTTTAAAGTGCACTAGGCTTATTTTTACCTGAGTGGTATCCAAGTTTCTTTTGCTTTAGCTTCTGAAGTATTGCTAATATTGGTTACTGATTATATACACGTGCTACGCTTGATCAGTTTGGATCATTTCCCTAGATATCTAATTTTTTCTTAAGAGTGTGCCTTTCTCATCGTTGCCTCATTCCCAGTTTTAAATGACTAATCTTTAAATAAATATGACTCATGTTTTATCTCAGGGGTTAGGGCTTGTGCTTTTAAATTAATATTATACGAGCATTTGTCCCTAGGGCTCTCACCAGGAATTCAAAGGGCCAACTGCAGGAAAAAAGTTAGCACCTCCATTCTGTCATGAGAAATGGGTTGTAAGAAGCAAGAAATTTACAAAACCAAAAATACCCTTCATCCCTCACCTATTTTGCATCTAAATAATGATGTAGTTAGTGTATATTGCCACAATTCTTTTATTCACAACAGTGAAATTAATATTGCATGGTAAAAACCCAACAGGTTTCCTTAAGGTAAGTTCTGATTTTTGCAGGTTTAGTTATTGTCTGGCTCAAATGTCACCAAAATCCTGAGTTACACTGTATCACATTTATTCAAGTAAATATTTTAGACTCAGGAATCTATTCCAAAAGTTTGATTAAAGATGTTATTTTATGCTCTTTTTGCTTATTTGTGGTTTGTTTTGTTCTTTTGTCTTTGTCCCACTACCAGGAGGCATTTTTGAGTGTGTGGAATCTGGTCCAATGGGAGCAGAAGAATTAGCCTTCAGATTTGCTGTGAACACAATCAACAGAAACAGAACTCTTCTGCCAAACACTACATTAACATACGACACTCAAAAGATAAATCTCTATGATAGTTTTGAAGCATCCAAAAAAGGTAACCTTTTGCATATTTAGTTTTTTTGATGAGGAACTAAGACTCACTTTATGTACCTGAAAAAATGTCTATCCAATGAAACCATGGGATGAGACTGTGGCATTATTGTGGCTGACATTAAAGAACTGCTTTATTGAAGGCTGTAGTGGGAACTGCTTGAAAGTTGCATTGTCACCTTTGTATCTACTCCTCCCCCATCTCAAATCTACTTAATTAAATATTTAAAATCTGAAATAAATTTTGCTAAACATTGTGACTAGAGTGTTTCTGAGACTAGCTCGTTTGGAGTGAGAAAACAGTATCACCAGACTTTATCCAGTAAAATGCCAAGTGCCTTCAAATTCTAGTGAACCTGAAATTCAGTTTTAGATGTTCAATGACCTTAAGTACATCTCCACAAATGCCTTTATATAGGTAAGCATGCATGGACTTCAACAAAGAAGTTGTAGTTGTAATTTTGTGCATGTTATGTCAGCATGGTTATATAAGGCTAAATATTAAGTCATGTTATTGGGTGAATGTTTAGGCCTGAGTTCAGCCATTTTCTCCTAACTATAAATGGTTTGTTTAAAGAAGCATTAGAAGACAAAAGTAATATTGAACATTTTTGCTAAATTTTCAAATCTTTGATTCTCAGAAAAAGCCAAGTTTTCAAATTGCTTAATATGCAACAATGCAACAGCCACAAGTTTTTCCTGCATCATTGCTATCTCCTGGGAAGTGAAAACCCCCAAAAGTTCAGTATATACTTACAAGATAAAACACAAAGCTTGGTGTCAAACTCAGTAGGACTGAATTTTGCACTGTGTTACATGTTCTTTAAAAACATTTTTTTATAAATTGAAATGCTAATACCATATGGATGTTATCCTCAACAAGAGAACAAGAAGGGTGAAAGAATTTGAGGTCAGCCTGTGTTTCTTATGATGGATTTTCAACCTAAATCTGCCAAGTGATTTGGTCCCAAGATGCCTCTCTGAAGTACTGAACACTGAAAGCTTTATACAGTAAGAGATTTTTGGTGTTATAGTGAGCTAAGAATAAAAACATTTGATGCAACATTAGAATTGATACATAATGAAAAGCTGTTGTGTTGTGATGAATGTACATGAAATACATCTTAAAAGTGAAATTTAATACAATTAAAAATTTCAGTTTAGAACTTACTGTATTTTTTTTTCTTTTACTATAACATGCAGAGTTAATATTGCTAGCTTTTTAAATTTGTTTATTTGACAAATAAACAATTCTAATATAGAGTCTTGTTCTAAGATATGAAAAAAGACAGTATCAATATTTGTACAGAAATGCACACAGTTTGATCATTGAAGATACTTTGATTTATGAAAAATATTATAGGCTAAACATTTATGCCTAAGAAGGTGGTTTATTTGCAGAGGAGACTGTATGGTAGAAGAAAGAGGCAAAACACCACTTTTAACAGTGTATTTTTTTTGAGTTGTTATTCTAGTGTTTGGGATGATGGGGTTTTGAGAGAGACTATTCTTTCCATTCCATCTCAGCCAACAGTGAATAAATGGTTTGATCTTTAATTCTGATGCCTTCATTCTCTTGTTCTTCTCACCTTCCAAATTCAACCGCTTCCTGAATCCAGCACATGCTGATCTGTGGAATATAATGGAATGGTTTCTCCCCATTCCTGAGGGAAGATGTAGAGAGCAGAGAAATTTCTTTTGAGATATTTAAATCATTAAGGCTTTCCTGAAGCAATGCAACTAACTACTTTAAGCCTTTAGCTGGGGTTTGCTAGCCCTAATGTTATATTGCTAATTCTTGTTAGACTATAATAGCTGAAGTTAGAATGACAACATGCTATTGATTAGATATAGTGAATAGATTGCATGAATTCATTTCTCCCACTTCCATTTTAGATAAGAATGCAACTCTTTATTTGTAACTGGCCAGGCTGTATCAGAATCTGTGTAATCTTCCGGTTAATAGCTTTTTACTTCATCAGTTTGCAATACAGACAACTACATTTGTGCTCACAGGTGCTTTAGTTCAGAATCAAAGTCTAAAGGTTAACATAAAATGGTTCATTTTATTATGATGGCTTCAAAGCAGAGCCTTAACAATGAGGTTTAAGCATTTGACTCATTTTTGTGGTTCATTATTATGTCCATTAGTGAGCAGGCAGGCGCTGAATCAAAAATAGCCTGTTTAGACGTCTTAGTAACACATACTGTTGAAGTTGAATATAGATGAAATATTAATGAGTTTTTAAAAGTACTATATGAAAGAGCAACCTAAAGGCAAGATGATACTCCAAAATACTGTTTAAGTGAAGAATAATGCAAATGCAATAAATATCCCTCAATGTGCTAGAAAAATTGGCATGCGCCTGATAGAAGCAGTGCTATATTAAATCACATGTGAAAGCATTACATTATTCAAATCTCAGAAACAGGGAAAAAAAAAAAGCCCATTGAAAAGCCATCTGGTAGCTATTGCTGTTGTTAGTGATCCCATTTACTGACATTTGCATAAAGCTTGTTGATTACTCTTAGGAAGGGCAATATTAGCATAAATGTTTTTTTATCAAGCTAGTCATTTAGGCAACACACCGAATAGCAGTGGAGATCCTGTGTGTATGAGGTTCATTTAAACCACTGGTGTTCTACAGTAATAAAAAGGTGTGCCAGCATAGTTTCTGGAATGCATTTGAAAGACTTAGCAATATTTTCATCAAGTTGAAAAGAATGTGCAAAATAAAGCAATTAATTTTGAATCACTGAGGAAAGAGATGCAGCAAGATGTGTTTCTACTGTTTATTTCCTCATCTGTCAGGAACATTAATGGTGGAGTAACAGTACTAATTAATAAAAAAGCAATACTTTCATCTAGTTTGAATTAGGGAGATACTTTTCATTACTTCTCTCTACCTAATAAGTTACTTTCTTAGAAGACAAAATCCATTGGTTTTCAGAACTGCCTGCTCGTAAAGGTTATGCCTGTGGTAGTGAACAACACAGGAGCAGGGTATGGGCTGAAACACTGGTCTTCAGTACTGCCTAATTTTTCCTGCCTTCTTTTTGACACGTCCTAACTAGTATTCCACAAGATGACACTGGAGTGTGCTCTAGGAGATAACACAGACCAGAGACTAGTAATGAACAGTGTAGGTAGGGTCAGTCTGTATCAGAAATTAGAGCGCTGTGCACTTGAATGCAGCAGTATCATGTCAGTGACTCTGAGGGCTAGTTTTACATACTAGCACAAGCACAGGAAAAGAGAGCATTTCCAGTTTTTAAGAAGGGACACTTATTTTTTTTTCACTAGCAGATAGCAATTTAATTTTAGGGTCTTTAAATTTTACTAGTCAACATGCGTCCTTTCAGATACAGAAATTCAAATCTCTATTTCAATGAAATGATTCATGTACCTGATAATCAACTAGAAGCTACCTAACCTGTAAAATTTCTGAGTAATTAGGACCTCAGTAGGAATGGAGCTGACTTATCAAGGAAGAAGTTAATGCTTAAACAACTTAGATTAGAATACTATCCTATATGGCTGTTTTCCAAAGGTAAGATGCAGCTAAGCATAATTCTCTTTTCTTGTCATTTCTTTTTAAAAGACAGGCAATTGCTCGCCTTTGTGACTTTCACTGACCTAGAAGTGTTTCTTAAACATAGCTGAGCCCTGTTTAGATGTTAAATGTTGATATTCCTCTGTTTGTAGTGAAAGTTTGGAAACGTATTCTGAAGTTGACGTGTACGTGAAAGCGTTACACATGGAGGAATCTCTGTCAGTAATACGGTTATATTTCATGGAGTGCCTTTTGTTTAATGTGAATTGTGCAATACCTTCTGGCACACTGCCTTCTTTCCTCTCATCATTGACAGACTTCTGTCTCCTCTTCAGCCTGCGATCAGCTGTCCCTTGGGGTGGCAGCCATCTTCGGACCCTCCCATAGCTCCTCCGCTAATGCTGTGCAATCCATCTGCAACGCTTTGGGTGTCCCACATATCCAGACCCGCTGGAAACATCAGGTGTCAGACAACAAGGACTCCTTCTATGTCAGTCTCTATCCAGATTTCTCTTCACTCAGCCGTGCCATCCTTGACCTTGTGCAGTTCTTCAAGTGGAAAACTGTTACTGTTGTTTATGATGACAGCACTGGTAAGACTAAAGCATTAGACTACATGCACATGTATTCACATGTACAAAGAGAGGGAGGAGGGGTGTCACTACTCATATTTTGTAATTTAAGAAATCTTAACTAATTTACAAGAATTTCTATTGGTGAGGCAGTGTATAACAAGTAATGTGGATCTATTAGCATAAGTATTCTCGTAAGTATGCTTCAGTTGCTAAATTCTGTGTGTTTGAGCTCGCAGCTGTCAATAAATCAGTCACACTCTCACTGTGTTTTCTGCAGCATCTTTACAGTTTCTAACAGCTATGTCTTTTGATTTTGTTTAAAATTTAAACTTGGAGGAAAATTATGGTAGCTTGAAAGATATACTAGTATGCCCAGTGAAACAGAAGACCTAAATTCTGGTACTTCTTTTGGCATTGGTTAAGTTAGAAAACAGATGCCATATTTGTTTGGAATTTCAGTGTCTGCTTTTTCAAAAAGAATTGAAAAAAGAGCCCTGCTAGTAATTGAAACCAAAGAGAGTTTGGAGGCTTGTTTTGCCTATTAATTATAAGAGTTATAAACTACTGATTTCCAGCAGAAATATACCAGTTTGCTTCATTTCCCTTAGTCACCTTAAAATTTGTTTCACCCTTGATAGTGACATCTTTCAAAAATGCTGTAAAATCTAAATTTAATTTGGGATTTAGTGGTGGTCAGAACTAAGACCTTGGTTAGGAGGAAAATATGGCTGTAATGGAAGATACAAGGAAGGTACTTAGCTAAACAGTATTTAATCTTGGAAATGTTGCTGACTTCTTCCATGGTGGTTGATCCATCAGTAGCAGGAAAAGAGCACAGTGAGCCCCGAACCCTTCTCATGGTTCAGTGAACCAGAAGACCAGGTGCTTTCCTTACATAACACTACTGTCTATCCAAATCTGAAATAAAAGAAAACAAGATCAAGAAATCATGTGTTACCTGTGAGACTAGCTGTATGGAACACTAACTCTGCTAAATAAACAGCAGTTACTACAGCATGACAGAACACCTGCTTACTGTTCAAGCTCAGATAAGATGCATGTATTGATATCAAAATGTGAGGAGAGAAAGCAGTGCATAAAAGTAGTTTTTATAACTGATTTTTTTCTTTGTGCGTTTTAAAAAAAAGCAAGGCAGTGAAGCTTAGAGGCAGCCTCGCTAAAAATTTGTTGGCTGATGTCACCAAAAGTCTCAGGTAATCAAACTTCTGATTTCAACTTTAGCTTTAGAGGCTTAAGGCAAGCAATGTGTAGCCTTTTTCTGATTATTTTTTTAAATACTATTTTTTAAAATTAATACTTTGAAACAGGAAAGGAAGTGAGAAAAAAGTCTCAAATTTTAATCTGATGATTGAACAAAAGTAATTTTTCGTTCAGTGATGCAGTTATAGACTTAGGTTCACAAAACAGGAAATACTTCACCTTGATTAAATTAATGTTGAGCTATTTAAAAAAAAAAAACAAAAAAAACAGCTGTTTTTCAAGCAGCCCTTTCCATGTGAAAATTCATGTTTTGATACTTTGAAATGGCTTTGCTCAATATTTTCAAGTAACTCTTTCTCTTGGGAAAAAAAAAAAAAAAAAGCAAAAAATAAAAAGCAAAGTTCATGTCTAATGGTCACTCTAAAATGGTCTCTAAACCCCATATCCAGAGATAAGTTGTTAATAGCCATGCTGGACCTGATTTCATAAAGTATGTTTTGAAGTCAGGAAGTAAATATAAATAGCAATGAAAATGGAAAAGATATTTTTCTCATATATATTGTGATCTACTTGATTGATTCATGACTATTGTTGGCATTTAAGAGAAGAAAAAAACACAAGCTCTTTTGTAATGAATTTTAAATGCATTTCACAGTAAATACTGAGATTCAGTTATTTAGTTTATTTAAAAAGAATAAAGAATTATTTCAGGACATATTCTCTTT
This sequence comes from Xenops minutus, assembly GCA_035221455.1. NCBI lineage: Eukaryota > Metazoa > Chordata > Aves > Passeriformes > Furnariidae > Xenops > Xenops minutus. The sequence continues at coordinate 74,405,730 of JAWWEE010000105.1, read as the reverse complement.
ATTTTTTTTTTCTTTTGGGACTAGCCAGGCCTTTCACATTATGGTACTGGTTGTTCCTCCAGATAAACAGTAATCCCAGCTACAACACCCTTTTTTCCCCCCTTGAAATCTATTTCTGTCTGAAGAGGCAGAAAAAAGAATCAGTTTTAAAAAGATAATCCTCTCTCTGTTTTTGTTTGGTTGGTTGGTGTTTTGTTGTTTTTTTTTTAATGACATTTGCTCTAAATGAATTTAAATTCTACTTTTTAAAAACTGTCATCTTCTGTTAGTAGCATCTCCCCTGGATAATTCCAAGACTTCAAAAACAGATGACAATGCTGGGAACTCCACAGCATTGCTTGCCTTTGAAGTACCTAGAGGAACAATTCTTAGCTCTGAGAAACTGTCAATCTTAAAGAAGCAGATTGTACATCTATTAGAGTTCAACTGCAAACTGGTGGGTTTTGAGGCAAGAGGTGTGCGGAGAGGAACTTCTTGAAAGGAAGTAGTTACTTGAGCTGAGGAAGAGGTTATCTGCTGTCATAGGGTAAGACAAGTACTCGGTTGTGAACCTAGCGATGAAGCTGAATATGACAGTTTCAAGTAAAATTTAGAAACCGTGTTGAGTGAATTCTTATGCCACTTAAGACTTAATTTCAAATCCATTTAGATGAAGGCAATGAAGACAAAAAAATTATCCCTATGTCTATTTCCTCCATTTGAACAGTGGTTCCCTAATGTAACATGGATAATTCCCTCTCCTTTGTTTCTCTTTTAATTGTCCACATTTTATGCTCCTTTATTTTAAGGTTATTTAGGATGATAAGGCATGCCTTATTTTATGATGATTTTAGTGTTATGAATTTCCTTTATCTGAATGGGCAATTCTGCAAAGGACATCCTGGTCAAGGCAATAATATGTTAGTATAGCAGTTACAGTAATAATTCAATTGAAAAAACTGATTTCTTTTTTTTGGGAGGGAGGTGCAGAGCATGTCAATTTTGCTTTATGTATTTCTATTATTACTTTATAAAAACAGATGAAAGAGGAGATGACACTTTTACTATAGACAGGAAGAAAACATAGAAAATGTGTAAACTAGGTTGGGATCTTTCTCAAATAAATTATGTGGGGTTGCCCATATCCTAAACTCCTGGAAAATTCTAGGTCCACTCTGAAGGAAAGCATGATTTTATTAGGTTTTTTGTTTATTTATTTGTGCTTTTTAAGATGTCTTTTTTATCTCTAATTGCTAGGGCTCAGTTTTATGAGTACTCTAAGGAATTGTTAGTTTTCTAGTAATAAAGGACAGATACCTCATCTGCTTCAAACCATTCCAAAAAAGAAATTGTGTCCATGTTCTTTATTCCTGCAGTATGGGATATATCTTCTTGAGTAAACACAAATGGAAAAAGCTGTGTGGTTATTTGACACTCTGTAATCAGTAAAAGCCTGTGTTAACTCTACTGTCATTTGCAGAGATACACTAGAGACTGATACTTCAAGTGCACACTTCAGCTGCCTCTTGACAGCACCATTGTGTCCATCTGTATGCAATCCCCCATGCCTTTATCTTGTACGAAGACTGTGAGTGATAGGTAGCAAAGCATTTTCCTGCTACTACGTGAGTGTAGCTGCAGTCTTCCTTAGTGGTTTTTTGTGTCTTTCGATCCTTAGTTGTAGCTGCCTTCACAACATTAATAAGAGGTGTCCCTGCCAGTGATGGGGACTAGATGATCCTCAAGACCCCTTTGATCCGAGATTGTGTGGTATGAAGGTGATGTAGAGGAGGTCAGTCCTTGTTTAGAGCCCAGTTTGAAATAAGAGAAAATTTGGAATCCCAGGCTCCCTTTGCAATATGGATTACCACTGCGGACAGCCATTAGTGTGTTGTGTCGCCCCTTGAAAAATTCTCCCTGTATTCTCAGTAGAGGAGTAGCTGTACATCTCACCACTAATTTGAGAAAAAATATAAATAAGTTGCCTTTAATATACTATGGGTAGCAACTAGTCCCTGCCCCAAGCTTTATGATGCAGAAATGAATAAATCAAAGGAGATTAATCTGTGAAGTCCAGCTACTTCTCCTCACACCAATCTGCACCTCACAATACTGGGTTGCTCTGTCTTGATCAAACCTGTCTCATGTTCAGAAGTCTATAATGAAGAATGCAGGGTAAGTTGGCACCAGAGAAAATGGAGGTTATGTCATGCTGAAAGTGGTGCAGAGATTCTTCTAGAGGGATATAATCAATAACAGTGGAGTGAACAAAGTTCAGGTTGAGTACAATATGATGCAGAAGAATCAAGACTGTACAAATAAGATGAAGTAGATGAATAAACTACAAAGGTTAATTTTATCTTCTCTCAGTAAGAAGAGATCCAGTCTTTTACACTGAAGATATGGTAATAGAAATAAAAATGAATATAGGATGGGCAAAGGTTTTAATATTATAATAAATCCTTCTGCCATGGTAGTATTTTATGGAGTAGGTATTGTGGCACTAAGTATATGAGTTTTTCCTTTTGGGAAGAAAAAATGTGCAAGTCCCTTTTTGTGAATCTGTGTTTCAATAATACTGAAATCACTTCTCCACCCTCCCCCCACCCATTAAATAATGACTGCTTTCTGCTTCCATCTATAATTTAGTTTCACTTTCTTTTTTTAATCTCTCAAGACTTTTTTTTTTCTTGTAGTCCATCTGTTGTACAGACCAAAGAATTGTGATGAGGGTCTATAACACTTTTCTTGCTTGTCTGAAGATATTGTTTCTTGTGGTAATTCTAAATGGCAAAGTATATGCCTTTTGACTAGAATTTCATGTTTAAAACAAACAAACAAACCAACCAACCAGAAGCCAGCAACCCAAAAACCCACAAACTAACTGAAAAAAACCCCCAACCCAAAAAACTCCTAGTAGTGTGTAATGAGAGGCTGGTTACCTTTTTATCCCTTTAAAGTAATTTATGGTCTCTTTGTTAATTAAAATCCACTAAACTGTCCCTGGATACTAATTAAGTCCTTCCAGATTTACAGTTTTGCTACAGTCAATTGTTTTTAAGAAAAAAAAAAAAGTGGAAAAATGGCAACATGTTCATCAGCTGTATGTCCTAATGGATTTAACTGGTCTCGAAACAGTAACTTAATTTAAAATAAATATTCTAATCTCTGCTAAAAAAAAAAAAAAAAAAAAAAAAAAAAAAAAAACCCTAGATAAACTGTAAATAAGTTTGTCATTCTCAGAGAATTAAAAAAAATAAAAAGAATACATAAATAGTTAGATGATTTTTAAATTATACTGGTACATACATAGATAACAATATATTGATACTTTAATATATCAACAGAACAAGTTGATATAAACAGGGTTCTGGGTATTTTTTCTTAATTAAGTTTTGTTTTGGTCTTGGGTGAATGAATATAAACACCAAAAATCTGTTACATCGATGAACAGAAGCCAAAGTAAAAGCAGAAAAATACTATTTCAGAAATAAAAATGTTTTATATTGTCGTTAGTATTGAACCTTGTGCTTTAATTCAAATGAAGGAAGTTGAAAGATCTAATTCTGTTGATATTTTTACTCTGGTAGCATTGATTTGTAAATCAATTTCTTTCATGGGACCAGTATTAAAATTCCCACTGTCTAATTCTCACTGTAGTTAGCATTTGAGTATTGTGCGATGTTCTGGCCCCCACAATTTAAAAATAATATTAAGATACTTGAATGTGTCCATAGGAGGGCAACTAAACTGGTGAAAGTGCTGGAAGGCATGATGCCCTATGAGGCACTGCTGAAGACTTTGGACTTGTCTTGTCTGGAGGGGTGACCTCATTGCTCTCTACAGCTTTCTGAGGAGGGGGAGTAGAGAGGGAGATGCTGGTTCTTCTTTCTGATGTTCAGGAACAAGACATGTTGGAATGACCCAAGATTGCATCAGGGGATGTTCAGACTTGACATTAAAAAACATTTCTTTACCGAGAGGCAGGTTAGTCAATCACTGGAGCAGGCTTCCTAGAAGAGTTATCAATGCTCCCAAACCTGTCAGTTTTTAAGAGGCACTTGGACAATGACCTTAACTTGCTTTAACTTATTCAGCCCTGAATTGGTCAGGTGGTTGAACAACATGATCCCTTTTGACTGAATTATTCTATTCTATTTTTCATGCGTCATGTTTCCAGATACCTTACATCTTGTGGTTTATTGTGTTTGGGATTTTTTTTTCACCTTCTTTTTATCCTGTCCTACTAAAGAATAGACATTTTTGAAGTTAATATAAAAACTAATGGAAACTAAATATCTTGTAGGTGACATAGATGTGGGGTGATGGAAGGTGAGTAATACTGCTGAAGGATTAAGATAAAAACTTTGGCTAGGGAGAAAATTTCTCTTTAAGGAAAATATATAGTGCACTACTAAGACAAGAAAAGATGTTTAAGAAACTCGAGAGAACAGGCAACTGAGAAGACAAAGAGGAAATGCTCTGAAAGGGCCTGCTTGCCTCTGCTTCTTTGTAAATGAATGAAGCAACATCTCAATTTATGTGAAAAGTTGTTCTCCCTTATAAACATATCTGTATAACTAAGGCTTGTTCCTAGCAGAATAAGAGAAGGAATGAAGTTAGTTGAGAATGCTGTATTTGAACGTTTGACAACTGATATAATAACAGTGCATTTCACCCTGATTTAGAAGACAAAACTTTAGTCTTGGTGATATATAACAGAATTTAAAAACTGACACGGCTGGTGTGGAGTAGGATGTATTTCAGGTTTGAAATGTTGAAATTATACTGAATAGAATCAAGAAAGTGTGATTCTTACGCTTGTCCTCTGCAGGGCTGGAAGCTGGACTTCAACGATTTCTTTTTAACTCAGACTATTCTATGATGATTAAGTGAATATTATTAAAATTGTAATTTCTGCCAACAGAATTGGTTGGAGTCTAAAATAAACAGGAAATAATACCAAATTTGGTTAAAAGAGATCAACAGTTACAAAGGGACCTAAGTTTTCAAATCACCTGAGCAAGAGACTTTTGAAAAACTTTAAAAAAGGAGTAATCTTCTATCTGTTAATAATTACCTTTTGAGAACATATGAGGCAAAGTTCTAGAAGTTTGGAAAAGGTATATCCATCCCAACTTAGATATTTGTCCAGATTTTGAAGTACATTTATCCTGGTTCCTTATGTTCACTTAACATCTAAATAATTCACCTATTACTAATAACTTCTTTCCTAAATTGGATCCTGCTTAATATAGGATTAAAAAAAAAAAAGTGAAATTGTGGTATGAGTTTGTTTGTGTGGGGTTTTTTTGTTGGTTTTGTTTGTTTGCTTTTTGTTATTGTTGATTCAGTGCAGTTTTTTTTTTTTTTTTTGGTTGTTTGTTCCTTTGTTCTTCTTTAAATAGACAAGTCAACTGAAATTCTATTCCTGGAAAAATAAACTACTCACAAATACTAAAAAGGTCTCAAGTGTTAAGCAACTGTCAAATTTCCTTTATCAAGAACAAATAATGTAAATCTTCCTCCTTTGACAGGTCATTTTGCCTTGTGGGTAAAGAAAACACAATTGATGTGATAAATATTGAGTTAAGGAAACCATACTGTTCAAGGTGACATTCTTATATGCAAATTAGAGCAATAGATTCTTTATGCAACTCTTGTCAAATGGATAAAAAAGAGCAATAAGCATAAATAGATTGGTTATAGTTTACTGAAAAGATACAATTACAAGGTTAGTTTTCTCATATGAAGAGTATACAAATTGTGTGTGCATGTGGCAATCTCAGAAGTTACAATACTGTGGAAAATACTTGTGTTAAAGTATTTTAGTTGTTCTCTATGAAGTGTAAGACTTAGTCACATTGTGAATAAGCCAACAATGGCATCACAAGAAAGAAAGCTTAACACTGAACTAAGATATATGACCTGGAATTTCATCTGCAAGAAATTCCCAGGTAATTCCAATTTAATCTGCATTAAAAAAAAAAAAAAAAAAAAAAAAAAAAAAAAAAAAAAAAAAAAAAAAAAAAAAAAAAAAAGGCAGCACACCATATTACATTGCTCTTTGTAGCAGATCTCAAGAAAGATGAGGGTTCTTGAGATCAGAGGCTAAGGAAACTATGCCCTGGGGGGAGAAGGCTATGAATAGTATTTGTTTAATGCAGGAGAAGTGGACAAAAAAGTCCTGCCAGATGAAAAAAATAAACTATCCTCTACATTAAACAGAATAGTTAGAAACATGTTTAAAATTTTAGTAGAAAATATTCACTCTGTCAGAACTGCTACCTAACACTAATGTTGACTAATGCCTCTATCAAATATGCAGAGCTATTAAATTATAAATTATATTTATATTAATATTTATGCTAAATTATAAATTAATATTAAATTACTCCACTGACATTAATAGTGATTCCCTGAACTGGATTTGTATATATATTAGCTATCAGTTAGTTGAAAGGTATATCTGTGTGTATTTTTGTATATTTTACTGTTTTGACTTGTGCATATTTGGCTAGCATTTATTCTTGTTCTATGAAACATGTAGAATTTACAGTACTGGTTGTTTATGAAGGGCTGGGTGGGTACCTTTTCTAAAAATAAATGGATTTGTATATAAATCTTATCAATAATAAAGAGTGGGGTGGTATACCTTAGCACAGAATGTTAAATGAAACTATTCTTGTGAATTTCACATTTCTGTGTTATCAATTAATAATCAGTAATTATGTGTTATTTACTGGAATAAATGGAATGAGTGTCTAAAGAAGGGCTATATTTGCCATGGTGAACCAAAGCAGACTTGAAACTTCCCATGCATAAAATCTACAATGGCATGAAGTTCTGTTCCACATCTGTTCAGTCACAGTTCAGACAGGTTGCAACATTTGTAGAAATGTTCACAATTATACTGAATATTTCATACAATTATGAGAATTCTTTAGAAATGCTCATGGCTGCTAATTCTCATTGCTGTCGCCATCATCGTACTGAATTAATGATAAAACTTTATGAAAATGTTCAAAAAACATGTTCAGAAAACAACATCAGCATTTCAAATCATGCATATTACAATAGAGCCACATATGTAAATGTCAAATATAGTTAGAGACTAGAAAAACATGGCAAATCTAATATATTAATAAGGCATAATGTTTTCTTAATTTTCAACATTTTCTTCAATTATGTTCTTTTTTTCTTACATTTTTACACTCTAGGTGCAAAAGTGAGGGTGGACAGGACTCTGTTTTTTTTGGTTTCGTTTCTTTTTTTTTTTTCCCCTATCTGCTGTATCCTGTACCTGAGAAGTACTCAACTGGTATGAAGAAAAGTTTTCTTCATCTTGGTATGGTGATCTTCAAGATCAAAATTGTTCCATAAACTGAAGGTCTTTTCTGAACTTTAATAACGCATTGATTCTCTCTTGTGAAACTGTGTGGGATGGGGCAGAAGGCTTTTTTTTTCACAGCAGTGCTGCAAAGCCATTATTAGAAAAGAATTGTTACTGAAATAAGCTGAATTGGGATTGGCTATTTGCAACGAACTATGAAAGATATTTGCACCCACCCTCTGACGTGCCTGCTTAGCATATTTAAGGAAGACAATAAAGCTGATTATTGCCTTGCTCTTCAATTACAGCTGGTTATGCTGAAACAGCAGTAAAATGGATTTAACATTCAGATGTTAAGACCCAAGACACAGAAAAATTAAGTAATATGCACAGCATCATAATAGAAATTCTGAATGTCTATGGAGTTAAACCTGGATCCATGGTTTTCTTGTTAAGTGATTTTGGGTTTTTTTACATTAAGGCTGATCTTTTCTATGTACTTTTATATGTATTTTAGTAATCTCAACTTCAATATTAATTTTTTTTTTACTCTTAAAAAAGGGGGTTTAGTGTTTTGTTTCTTTTTTTGTGTGTGTTTTTGTTTTATGCTTAGTCTAGACACTTAGAGAACTTTCACCATAATGAAATTTGTATATTAAATACATACAGACATATGTGCACACACTTGTCTAATTAAAAATACAGTTCTGCTTTTTTTGCTTGTTTGTTTGTTTGTTTCAGAAAGGAGCATTTTTCTCAGGTATTAGTATTATTCTGCTCTAAATTGTCCACCACCAGTTATATCAGCACAATTTTTTGGAAGTGTAGGTCAAGGAATGAAAGAAATATCTCCTCAGCCTGGTGACAAATACTTATATCCCTTGCAAAATCACTTTTTAACCTCAGTTGTCTGACAAAGTTTACTCTGTTTGTTGACCTGAGTGACCAAAAATGGCTAAGGCTGCTGGAGATAAATGTTAAAGGTTCTTCTGCCCATGTGCAAAGTAAAGATTACCTGAAGTTTGGGAACTGGACTTCCTCTCCTAATGTGCCCAGAAGGTGATAATTAATATACCTGAGCAGGCAGCCAAATCCAAAAGTGTCGAAGTGAAAGCAAAGCAGGTATCACCTCTCTGACATTGAACCTTTAAAGTTCAGGACAAATTTTGTAATCAAAGAGATTCAAATACATCCCTCTTTCCCATAGGTAGTCACACAAAACTATCTGATTGTCTTCATAAATGTCTGAATGTGTGTGTCTCACCTCTCAAAATGTCACCATGAGGGCAAGATGAATGTTGGGAGACTGCATCATAGGTACAGTTATGAAGAGGTTTATAGAGAGGCATAGTTCTTAGTCCTAGAAATCTCATTTAAGCAGACTATTTAGTCAGTAAATGGGTTGCTGGTATCAGTGCCACTATACTTCTGTATTGAAGTTTCTTCTCTGGAGCAGATTTAGTCTCAGTCCAGTCCATACAATAAGTACTATGAGAACATGCTGTGCCACTTAGAGAGATGGAATCCACCTGAGGATACTGAGGGAGCTGGTAGAAGTCTCCCCAAGCCACTCTTCCTCATTTATCATCAGTCCTGGTTAATTGTGGAAGTTAGTTCCAGATAACTGGATGTTAGCAAACATGCAAACCAATGTGCAAGAAGGGTTCAAAGGAGCATATGGGAAACTACAGGTCTGCCAGCCTGACCTTGGTGTAGATCATCTTTAGTGCCATCACAGTGTGTACAGGACAAGGATCAGGGGATCAGGCTCAGTTCTTCTTGTCCAACCTGATCTTTTATGACCAGATGGCCTGGTTAAGGATGAGGGAAAGGTTTTTGATGTAGTCTACCTGGACTTCAGTAAAGCCTTTGATGCTGTCTCCTACAGCATTCTTCTGAAGAAGCTGGCAGCTTATGGATTGGATAGGTGCACTCAATGCTGTACTAAAAACTGACTGGATGGCTGGGCCCAGAGAGTACTAGTGAATGGTATTGAGCTGGTGGCCAGTCACTAGTAGGGGTTCCACAAGGCTCAGTATTGGGGCCAGCTCTGTTTAATACTTTTATTGATGATCTGTAAAGCAGATTGAGTGCATCCTCAGTACGTTTGCAGATGACACTAAGTTGGGTGGGAGTTTTGATCTGCTGGAGGTCAAGAAGGCTCTGTAGAGGGATCTGGACAGGCTGGACTGATAGGCCAAGGCCAACAGTATAAGGTTCAATAAACTGGAATGCCAGGTCTTGCACTACAGTCACAACAGCCCCATGCTACAGGCTGGGGGCAGAGCGGCTGGAAAGCAGCCCAGTATAAAAGGATCTGGAGGTATTGGTTGACAGCTGGATGAACATGAGCCAGCAGCGTGCCCACGTGACATCCACAAGCATCCTGGTTTATTTCAGAAACCACGTGGCCAGCAGGACTAGGACAGTAATCATTCCCTTGTACTCGGCACTGCTGAAGCTGCATTTGAGTAATGTATCCAGTTCTGTCCCCTTGTTACAAGAAAGATATTGAGGTGCTCAGAGCATGTCCAGAGAAGGGCAAATGAAACTGGTGAAAGATCCAGAAACTAAGTCATATGAGGAGTAGCTGAGGGAGCTGGGGAACCTGTTTAGCCTGAAGAAAAGGAGGCTCAGGGGGGACCTTATCACTCCACAGCTACCTGTAGATTGTAGCAGGAAAGGGATCAGTTGCTTCTCCCAGTCAACTAGTGACAGGACAACAGGAAATGACCTCAAGCTGCTGCAGAAGAGGTTAAGGTTGGACTGCTCAGGGAAGTGGTGGAATCACCAACCCTAGAAGTGTTCAAAGAAACAACCGGATGCAGAACTTAGAGCTATGGTTTAGTTGACCTAGTGGGTTTTGGTCAAAGGTGGGAATCTATGATCTTGGAAGTCTTTTCTAAACTTAATCTTTTTATGATTCTGTTTTATTCTGCTTTCGGAAAAGAAATGTCAGGAGAAAACTAGTTACCTAAATGGAAAAGTTTTCTCTGATTACTGGCATGGATATCATGCAGGAGATTGTTATTGAAAAATATTTTTAGAAGCAAACAATTCAGCTTTTTTTTTCCCTCTCATACTCAGTGATCTAGAACTGGCTTTTCAGGGTGACTAAAAGTTTTTATTTACTGATATGCTCAAAAAACCTATATTTTCTCAAAAAAAAAAACCCAAGCCTTTCCCTCCCCTCAAAAATATCCAAGCTCATGAACACGTTTATTTTTTTCTAACAGCAAAAACTGCTAATCTGCAACTTCCTTAAATGTGTTTGTATAGCTGACATATAGGCAATGGAAAACTTGGAATTAATTCCTTAACATATGATAGAACATGTCAACATAATCTAAAGGTGTTCTTATTTATAAACAGTAGTTCTGTATCTCTGAAGAAGAGTTAGGGGAGTAGGTCACTTATCACTCCTTTGATAAGGAGATAAGCACATAGCTACAGGTACCTTTGTATTATGCACCCTCTATACATCTACACTATTTCCCCCAAAAGGAAATCACGTCATGAAAATACACCTACAGACTTCATTTGAGCAAATGCTACAGTTATCACGGGTGACTCTTGTATATTGCCTTGCATTAATGAATCTGATTGCTAAATTTCCATCTGAAGGTATTTTAAATGGAATAGCTATATTTCTTTACAAATGGCTTGTTAGATAGAATTTTCATTAGCAAAAATGCTACTGAGGTCAGTTACCAGACACTTTTCCCTCTTTTTACTGGTACAGTACTGTCATTTCCCTGGTAGAAATCAAGATTAGCAGAAAAACAAGTTAACATAATACTAGATATCTTTGAACTCTTCTTCATGTCACAGCCACTAATCATAGTCCATTTTAAATATTGCAGGTTTCAAAAAGCATCAAATTCTAAAGCATGAATATTTGTAAAATATATACTTACACATATAGTATTCTGATTGATCTCTGATGTTTTAACTACAAGACTGAAAAATCTTGCTAAGATGTTTGGCTCTAATAAAAAGCTGTAGTAATTGTGTTTACAGTAAGACAATTTTTTTCTGATTTACATATTTCAAATCTTCTACTAAAAAACTTCATATCATTGCTACTGTATTTAAATGGGTCTAAATATAATTGAAAACCATTTTAAGGATGCTTTATACTTCTGGAATTGAGTGAAATGATTTTAATGTAGTAAAAAAGCATAATATGAATAAATATGAAAGGTCCTTCAAGCTGTCTTTTCACTTCATCTCTGTTTTCTCTCTGTTTTTCTTAATGGTATTGCTGTATTGGATATAATGGCAAAAAAAGAACAGAGAACAGCCCACTGTTCAAAAACTCCTGCTATCAAGCGCAATTTCTTTTTAATCCTTTCACTAGCGGTATTTTTGTTTTGTTTTGGTTTTTTTTTTGTTTGTTTGTTTTTTGTTTGTTTTTTTTTTAGTTGAGGATGATAAACTAATCTTTAGAGTTCATGAGTAATCTGATCACAATGTTCAATATCTGCAAATCATTTTATAGCAGCAAACTGTTCCATTTGATGTGAAACATTCCATGAATGCCCAATAAAGTGACATTCTCCTCCCTTCTATCCATATCCTTTTCAAAGCCCAATACACAATGAGATTTTTCTGAGACATAACCAGAAAAACTGGGCAGGGGGCTATCAGGGAAGAGAAGAGTACAGAGAGGTGTGAGAGGAAACAACCTTCTAAAAATAGAGAAACTGTTCTGGTAGCTTGACAAAGCAATATATTATTATTTTTGACATTTTTGATGTTGTAAAGATAGAAGTAACCTTTAAAAGAGCATTAGTGTTTTTGTACAGAAAAAGGTTCATGTGTTCAGCCTATTGCAAAGTGCAATAGCTTGCATTCTTCCTGTGCAGCACAAAGGCAGCATTAACAGAAATGATAAATAGTTTGATGAGCAGGCCAGGTGGCACAGCAATGACCCACAAGCGTGCTGAGCCAGAGACACAAGTTTTAAAACAAACTTAGGGCTCTTGCTTCCTGGACTGGTTGAAGTTGAACATGTCGAGGAGGTAATGTGATTGATCTCTTTGGAGGAAGATGCCAGCTGGAGAGCTCACAAACTGCTCCTTCAGGATTCCCCTTAAGGATGAATTGATGGCAGCTTCTGAAAAGAGTTACTCACATCACGTTCTTCCCAGCCATTCAGAGGTAAGGCTCTATCACAGTGGCTGCTAAAAGAAGGAATTGAGAGTTTAAAGGGACAGGAAAAAGGTGTCTCTGGTGAAAGAAACTGCAGGAAGTACATTCCCAAAATGCAGCTATTTCTATAGTGTTGTAAAATAGATTTTTTTCTTAGGAGCTTGTCCACACAAATGGTTGTGTTGTGTTTTTTGGTTGTTGGTGTTTTTTGTTTTGGTTTTTTTTTTTGTTTTTTTTTTGCATCAGAATGAGATCCTGTAAATCCTAATAAATAGGGAGTCAGCTTTTCATCTGCGTGCTGCAATTCATTTTATATTGCAAATCAGTTATTTTAAAATTATTCTAGGCAGGTGTCTCAAAATCATGAAGCAGAGCCTTGCGTTATCCTTTTGTCCTTTTAGTTCTTGAATTATGTTCCTCCCTTCATTCTGGTACCTCTTCTTCTGATGAGCTACATACAGGTCCTTTTGAAACTGTCCCTTGCTGGTTCAGAAACTTTTATTTCTCAGCACATGGCCTCTCATTACTTTGATCCAGTATGACCAATTTGTAAATTTTCTCTAATGTGAGACAACAGACAGCAACGAAACTTTGGAATTAACAGTGCCTCAAAAAACTTAATGTATAATAATGCATCATAATACCTTTGTTTGACCTAAAACCACCTTGGCGCTTAACAATATGCACAGATTATAGGAGAGTAGAAACAGAATCCCACAGACAAGCTAGACAGAGTAGGAAGAAGCAATCTTCCTTGATTCTTAGGAATCTCAGTCTTCTAAGCAGGATGTAACAGTATTGGGAGAACATAAAATTACAGACAGAACAAATTTGGTAACATCTGAAAATGACAGCAAACAATGAATTTATCTGACTTTACCTGATGTATTCAGGACTATGTGTTAAAGAGATTAAATAAGGTAGAGCTTATTTTTTTTGTTACTGCAAGGCAATAGTTTTACTGTAAAAAGCTTTCAACATATGATGTCTTATACCTGTAAAAAATCAAGCTCCAAATACAGGCTGTTGTTATAGGGATAGTGGCAGAATTTACTTATATCATATGTGGATTGCCTGGTTACTTCTCAACTGTGCAATGTTTTGACTTCTGGAACTTTCTTTTTTGGCCATTGCACCTACTCCTGCAGCTCTTTTAGGTTGTATCTCTTCAGTGCTTAATTTTTAACTTGTCTACAAATAATGACCCACTGTTCAATATCTAATAAAGAAAAAAAGGGGAGAAAATTAAACTTCTCAAAATGGTTAGAGAACACTCTGGACAAATCAGTACAGAATTAGGGTTTTTTTATTTGTAAACATAAGCTTCTGATCACTCAATTTGTTAGCGAGAAAGAAGGACAAAGCTACATAAATATTTTCCTCCTTAGGAAGAAAGACAATGTCTTGTATTTTTCACCACAGGTTGGTTACATGCCGTCCATTGATGTTTGACCTGGGAGGTGACTGGGGAAGCAGCAGGCTCAGGGTGTTTGGTGTGGTGGTTCCCGTTCCCTTGTGTGTAATAGCTTTTCCCATTTTTTCGGGCCACAGCCGCTCAGGGTGTCCCAGCAGCCCCGGCTGTATCTGCCTCCCTCTCAGCCGAGCTGTGCTGTTGAAAGAAGCTCCCTCCTTTGAAGAGGGTGTGTCTCTCTTGAGCAGCGGCTTGTGTCTTCCTTCAGCGCTTTTGAGAAGGGCTGCCTCCCTTTGGCGCTCAGGAGATTTTGTCACTGCTGTTCAGGTTGGCTCAGCACCAGCTGGAACCAGCTGTGCTTCCATCCAGGCATAACCGAGAGGAAAAGGTGAAAAAAATGCTGTATGATTTTGATTTGTGTATGATTTTTTTTAAAATTTTATTTTTTGTTGTATGTTTTCTTGTTTTCTTTTGTTGTTGTTGGGGGGGGGGGGGGGGGGGGGGGGGGGG
>JAWWEE010000105.1:74370659-74391243 GCA_035221455.1 Xenops minutus | reverse complement strand
CCCCCCCCCCCCCCCCCCCCCGATGAATTATGTAATTTTTCTTCAGGAAATTAATTTGGTGGCATTTATTTTCCAGTAAAACTAATCTATTCTTTGCACACTTTATAAAACACAAATCCTGTATCCTAAGTGGCAGACACAGTATGGAAGGAAGCTTCCAGCCTTTGATTTGTATTTGAAAGAGACAACTTTTGAAGTGTGATCCAGTCCTGGAAATCATTTGCTTATTCTCAGTTCCCACTAACGCCTGAATGAAGAAATTCCGCTTCTCAGTACTTTACCAGAGAAATAAAAAAGTACGGGAGAAAGGTGTGCTCAGCAGTTTGACTTAATTTGGTCTGCGAGGTGTTTTTCTGCAGCAAGTAGCTGTAGGGTGACTGTGGCGGTGGTATTTGCCACCTATGACACGCCTCCAAGGGAGCACCTCACGCCATGTGCTCTCCACATAGTGACATGTCCTCACTTACTTGCAAGTGAGAGGGGTTTGTTTTCCAGAATCATTCTGTTCAGAGCCTAGCACACTGGAAACTGTTGAACATATACCAGTAAAGGATTTATCCCTTATAGTGAGTGGCGTGGTGGATTACTGAAGTCAGTCATTTGGTAGACTGGAACACGGTTTGTGCCCTGTCATCATCCACCTCTACTTTATAAATGCTGGTGGCTGGAAACACAATGAAATATATATGTTAAAATCTTAAAAATGGAAGTATGTGTTAACTATATTACTAAATTAAATATTCTGCTACATGTAGAAGCTATGAACAACAATACTACACATTAAAAGTTTAAGGTGGCTTCTTATTTCACAGTGATGAGTACAGGAGAAAAAATTTAGCTTTGAAACACCTGGAATTTGTTCATGTCTCAGATCTAATTTATCTTAAAACATGTTTTGAGAAATCTCATGGGATACTGTTTGTGTCCTGACACTCATTAAAAGCATAAGTACTTTTTCATTTGCTTGCATGCACATCTGTACTGCCCAAGCACTGTGGTCCAGTCAGTGCACTAAAGAGATGTGCATTCACACATTTTCTTCCCCATGTTCTCACACTAGGGTTTCTCTGGTAACTTTCTAACTTTTGTACTACTTTCACAATGTAGTACTGTGTTTATTGATCATTGGATCTCTCTCAGATACATAGGTGACCTAGCAGACAGACACTATACTTATTATAGTATTTTTCTTGTCAGTTTTTAATTGTTCTGGTATTAATTCCTGCATCTGTAAATCTTCTGTTTCAAATTTTGGTGGGATTTTTTTCTTTCTCTGAGGTAGCCCAGTAATGACAAGATTTATGAAGAGTGAATCTTTCTTTTTTTTAATTCCTGAGCAGCACAGGATCTTGAGGAGCTCATCTTCTTGGGTAATGCTCTGGAAGAGAACAAAACTTGGACATTTTGTAATTCTTGTTTTTAACCTGCTGCAGTATTTTTTTGTCAGCCATAAAGTAGATGTGTATAATTCATAAGGGTATTGAAAGACATTTACTTCAAAAGCTCCTGTAGGCCACAAAACACTTCTTGCCATTTTGTAACAAATCTTAAACCTACGGCAAAAGACCAAAACTGTATTTTACAGGTGCAAGAAATGGGGATAGATCCCTTTTCCCCTTCTTTCCATCCCAATTTAAAGTTCCTTGACAGCTTAGCTGTCCATTTTTCTCCAAGGATTTAACAAAGGTGATTTGTGTTACACGTGAAAATATGAATAAACCATAGAAATTAGGGACTTTACCCTTTAAGTGAACACCACTTTGAAACAACAGTTTGCAGCCAAGAAAGAACAATCAGATTTCCTTTTAACCCTTCATATATTAAAAATACTCAGGACTTGTACAGAAAACTTGAACATCATGAATCACTCTAATGCCTTACACAATGAATTAAGTTCAAAGTCCCTTGCACAAACATAGTAAGTTTTGTTCTGGAGTGGTTTTGATTCCAAAACTTGCACAGTAGAGTAAAGCTGCTTTGGTGTCTTGCTGTTTTTGAAAAGTGGTTCAGTATAGAAATAGAACAGAATTATGTGAGAGTGTTCTACAGGGCTGACATGGCTTACAACTTTGTATGTAAACCCAATAAATTATTTGGGAGACTGGCTAGTCTGATTACAAACTATTAGTCTGGAATATTGCTTTAATTGAATTAGGATAATTACATACATTCTTTGAAGAAGAATGTCATAGTTGCATGATAAGGCTAGAGGAAGATCTGTATGTTTTAAGGTAATCCTAACTGAGGCTGCATACTGCCTGTTAATGCTAAGGAAAAAGAGACTTGTGACAAAGTATTGGGAGTGCAGACACTTTATTTTTCTTTTTAATAACATTTTTGTATATCAGTTGCAACATACTGAGAAGGGAATAAAATTCGGGAAAATTTAAATGTTTATAGTATGTTCTCCTGCTAGCAGTTCAGGTTCTTGTTTTGATAATTTTCTTTTCTCTTGACTCCTGTTTTCCTGAAGGTCTTATTCGATTACAAGAACTCATCAAGGCTCCATCACGCTACAACCTAAGACTAAAAATCCGTCAGTTACCAGCTGACACGAAAGATGCAAAGCCATTGCTAAAGGAGATGAAAAGAGGGAAAGAATTCCATGTAATCTTTGACTGCAGCCATGAAATGGCAGCAGGCATCTTGAAACAGGTAATCCTCATTTTGCTTTAGAAGGCCTAATCTTTTTAATCCCCAATAAATAAAAGCATTATCCAGACCTAATGGCATTTAACAAGCAGGGGAATTGTATGTCAATTTTACTGAGGCCTAACTGAGAATCAGCTAAGGGTTTCAGAGATAATTTTATTGGTGACACAAAGGGTAGGTTCTTTAATTATGCTTTTATAAAGAAACAGATTAATCAGTTCATGTTCAGGGTGAAAGGTTTATCAGTCTTTCAGCTATGAAGAACTAGTACTTTGGAGCATTGATGTTTTAAACTGCGTTTTAAATGCTTGCTTGGTGCTATTTTATAAATCAGAGCTTGATTTCTTTATTTTTCTTTGAAGCCTCTAAGTTGTGTATTCTTAATCAGATTGTGATATCTGAATGGTATGTTACCAACAGACCACATTAATATCTTCCACTGAGAGGACAACAGTAACTGATATCCTAGAGCCTGGTATCTTTGTGCTACTAATAGGACTGCAAAACACCCAAATACATTGGAATAGGTGCTTTGACAGTGTTTTGTGCAAGTAAGATGAGTAGGTGGAGCTACAGCAGAATTCTGAATATTTAACTGGCTTTATATTGCAGAAGCAGATTCCAGTGATGTTTTCCAAGAGAAGTTGGCAATATGGCAGTATACAAAGGAATTGTCTCATAAAAAAGCTAACTGTAACCCTGGAGTATGCATAGAAGACAAGACTTTGTGTATCTTTAGTTTAATGAGTTATCTCCAAAGACTGGGAGTTTCTTATGTTCAGAGACCATCTTCCCCCCAGTTTTTTAATTGAACAATGACTTACAATAAGGAGGATATGAAGAATACCTAAACTAAAATAATAGTCCAAATTTCTAATGCACAGCTTTTAGTGACATTAACTCATGTTTATATTACGTTTGCTAACAAACTTTATGGTTTAAATTGAAAACAACATGTATTTAAGAGTTGGAAATATGTGCCTCATTAAAGATAATTGTGGTATTATTGCAGATACAATTCAAAGTGCAAATAAACATACATGTATACTACAATTTCTTTGCTCTGTTTTTCATTAAATAAAAAGCTTTTATGAATTCATAGTAATTTTAAACCTCTGCTGTGAGCTTATGGGCCAGCCTAGTTATTCTAATTGTTTAGCCCAGATGATTAAATGTACATTTATTTATTTTAAAACCTAAAAAACACAGACAGAAAATATGTTGATGTCAATATTAAGCTGCAGTACTAACAAAAACTCCAACGAGATGCATTACTTACACTGTACCTAGCAGTTTTTATGTGAAAGGAAACTTTTGTTTCATAATATACTACACCGTGAAAAACATTACTAGAGGGAAATGGGAACAAAATTACAAACATTGCATCTTTAATCATGTCCCAGGACCCAAGAGTGAGCACTCAGCTTCTTTAAATCAAATTTTAAACTGTTTAATCTAACTAATCTGCTCATCCTAAAGAAGTAAGATACAGGAACAATTCTTTCAGGAGTGTTTAGATCTTTATATGGATTCTGAAGATTTATACTTTTCCATTCTATTCAAATACTACAATGCTTTAAATATGTCTAAAATTTGTCATTCTGAAGCTGAATGTGAGCTCTTGGTGTCAAAATTGACACAAGAGATGCTATGACTGTATTTAATATTTAGTGATAATAACCAAATACATTTTTTATAATTGATCATTTAAATAATATATTTTAATTTCTAAATTTTTTTTTTTTTTTTTTTTTTTTGTGGGAATGGAGGGATGAATTTGGAGAAATATAACAAGGATTTTCTTCTTAGGAAGATAATTGAAAAAATTAATGATGAAGTTGGTGGAAGAGAACACAAGCTGATAATAAAGAAAACAAGATATCTTGAGAGGCCACTGAAATGGGAACTACTGTTTATTGGCCAAAAATACATCATGAAAAGGAAAACAAAAAAGTGCCATCAGCCAGACAAGCATAATTAAATTAAGGCAAATCTCAGTGGTAGCCACATCACCAGGCAACCAGGGAAAGCAGACATGATTTAAAAGGTTAGGAAAGCACTGCAGTAATAAGAGAAATGACAATGTTTGAAGAGGAAAAAGAAGTTAAGTCTTTAGAGAAGTGAGGAATGAGAAGGAAGGAAGACCTGTAAAAGAGACAACACCATCAAAGAGCAGAATATGAAACCTGTGTAGGCTTTTTTGTAGGCATTCTTTGAGGTATGAAAGACCTGACTATATATAAGCAGTTGCAATATAGGTGACTGCAACTGTGTTACATATATAGAGGAAGAAACTTCTGTTTTATTTAAAAACAAAACAATAAAAAAAATGATCTTAAGCTAACAACATTTGTGGTTGTAGAGTTCCTAATGAAGTTGCAATATTTCTCATGGGAATGTGGTTTTCCTGTATTTAAGAGAACTTAAATTGCTATTTGAACACTATATCTTATAGTATCAAATACTGTTGTGGAATTCTAAATACATAAGTATAGACATTCTTTGGAAAAGTGGTGTATTTTTTGTCAAAATCTTTTTAAAAATATTACAAAATCTGACCTGCAGCTGATATTTGGATTAACTTGAAATTTTTTCTTTGGAAAATAAAATATAGACTATTCAGTTCCTCAGTTTTCAAACAATGTCACAAGTAAAAAGGCTCCTGCAGCCCTCAGAACACTGATAATTCCTGTGTATACCAATTCTGGTATTGGCAGAATCATATAATTGTGACCTTCACTGTCTTTAAGGAGTTGCATTTGATAGCGACTTGGGAAAAAATTCTGTTGTTAACTACTGGAAAGGAAGAAAACATTGCTTATATCTGTAGCTTTTTTATAGTGCTAAAATTAGATAAAAATCACTATAGATACTAAAATGACGGTACTTGATAGATATCTGAATTTATAGAGTAATACTATGAAGATTTGCTTTTTATTTTTATTTAAGTAGTATGCATCAGGCTGCTCAAAATTTGACTCGAGTTTTCTTCCATGATTAGAAAAAGGTACAATATAAGCTTGTGTCCTTCTTCTAAATGCATAGAATGGTTCATCAAAATAGAAAAAGAAAACTCCTATTAGGGTATTCATTTTAAGGGAAAGGTTCAATAATGAATGAAAATATTGTCAACTCAAATTTTGTGTGGTAACTTAATGTATCCATTAGTATGTAAAAATACAAGCCTCTTTCACATTTACTGCACTAAACAGTCTAATAATATTCTTTCTATCAGAAGATCTGGTTCATAAATTCCTTTAATAGTCAGTAATCTTCTCTAACTGCTAGGAAATGACTTCCTTGACCTAATTTTAGCACAATTCCAACCCTATAGTTTGATCCCAGTAGTGTTCTTTTGCGGCTTTTCATTTGCCATGTAAGTGTGATAAAAATGTATTATGTGACCTCAGAAAAATTAATCTTTTGTTTATTTTTTCAAGGCTCTAGCTATGGGAATGATGACAGAATACTATCACTATATCTTTACCACACTGGTAAGTGGCTTATAAAATCCCAGTGATGACATCTAACAAAGATGTTACTTGCCTTATTATATTACTTAACAAAGTGAAAATGGTCTCTCTGAAATGGGGTGTGAGTACAAAATGCTTTCTCTGTTGAGTTTTCTTACTTTCAGTGAAAACTCAACAAGATGGCTTAATTATTGTTCAATAGAGTGCCCTGGAAACTGATAGACCAGAAAAGCCAAATGACTGTAGCACTGCAGTTTTTAACTGTGCAGGAGGGTTAAACATATAATTCATAATTCATTGTTTATATTATGAATTTTGTCCTTTTTATCTTTTGGCTATTTGTACCAGAAGACTAAGACATTTTAAAAACTTACTTATATAATCCATATTTTTAATCCAACATTTTACAAAGTTCTTTGTCATATGATTCATGAATAATTTGGTATGAATCTTAGCAGCATTTTATTTAACAATGCAAATGACCTTTTTAGGCACATGAATTATGCAATATAATTTTTATTTGGTGTCCAGTGCAAATGTAACTTAGAAGGAATTTGATCATTTTTGGATCTATCATTTGCAATAAATGACCATTTAAAATGCGGGTGCTCTTTACAAAATATGACAAATATGTATGTGAAGACTATTTTGTCACTCACTCCAACCTAAGAAACAGTTTAAAATTTGGCAAAATAGTGCTCTAGAAACTACAGTTGTGCACATTTGTGTTCCATTGTGTTCCCATTTGTCTAATTAGATTGCAGTTCTTAAAATACAAGTATGAGACAAACATGAGACAGATGTGCCTTTGCAAAACCATGCTTGAAATGACCAATGTTTAAAGTCACATACATGTTGAAGTTCTTACAAAAATGAATCCTTTGTGGTGGGATAGTTAAGTTCACCTCAGAATGACAGAACAGAAGTTCATGGAAAGTATTAACATGAAATAACTAGAAAAAGCAAAATAATTTGCAAAGTTCGAAGACAAACCCTGCACAAGTACCTGTCTTATTTAAGAAGGGTAAGTTGTTTGATTACTTAGAGATTTAGGATTGTGTGCAGTAAAATTTCCCTCAATAAATAAGTTTTCCTTCCGAAAAATGGATTACAGATATTTCAAGGAGTTTTTTATTTTTTAAATTCATATTTTTCTATTTGTGGATATTATTCTATGAGTGGTATGCTGCCCATTGGCATTGAGTTTTTAATTTGTAAAGCTAATTTTAAAAATCAGGATTTTCTCTCATTCTTATTTCTTTATTAGAACATTAGATTTCTGAAGGAGACGAGTATTATATTGACTGGGAACTATAAAAGGATAATTTACTGTGAACGAATATATGATAGATTTTGATTTTGTAGTGTAGCTCTGGAACTTGCATCAGAATTTAGTTGTTTTGATGTATTAATTGCTTCTTACCTGACATGGTGAAAGTCCTGTCAAATAAATTTTCCAGTCATAGTGTTTACAACAGTCTTCTGTGTAATCTCCTCTTGATTGATTCAAGGTCTAATGCAGTAGCTCATTAATACACTGACCTGTGTGCATTTGTAGTATATGCATAATATTGTTGTGTTTACTTATTATATTCCAGTGAAAACATGAATGTGTTTGGATTAAAAAAATTACATCTGAGGTTCTGACTTCTTGCACAGTAAAAACTGAGAGAATTTTTAAAGAAAAAGATTTGACATAGGTCTAGTTGTATTTAACATTTCCTTTGCAATAAAATGTTTTATTTCTTTGCAAAGAGGATACAAGTTCAGTTATTTGTAAATGAATTTTGACACCTGCATGTCTTAGGTATTATGTATGGGAAGGCATATCATAATTACTAGCTATAATTAAAAATGGGTAGTGATTGATAACTGGCTCATATTTTATGGGCTTAGGGATCTTAACAATGAATAATGAATTATATTCTAGTTTTCCATAGTACAATATTTAATCTTCTTCAGCTCTAGCCAGTAAACAAAGAGGATTCAGACAAGTGTTATGCCTAGCACTGGCATTTCATGGAAATTTATAGTATGTTAAACTAATGGCAAAAATCACATTAAAAATGAGATTAATGACTAGGTATGACTAAGGGAGAATTTCTATGTTCAATAAAACTAAAACAATGTTATAGGGAAGCAATATCTATATTAAGTTTACTTGCTTGAACTAAAATTTATTTTTTTTCCTTTTTATTAATCATATTTGCCTCTGTGTGTGTTGGAGGGCTAACTGTACATGTGCACACATATGCATGTATCGAAAACATTAATTGGCAAGGTTATCTTGCAAAGATAAATTCCTAGTAAAAGGAAATCCCCTTGTTTGGAAGTACAATTGATGACAGTGAAAAATGTTTTTGATTAAATTTAAAGCCGTGTACATTTCCCCTTTTCCCTCCTCACTGCCCCACTTTGACTTCCATCCCCCTTCCTTCTGCCTCCTCCCCTTGCCAGTTTATCCTCCTAAAACTGACATTTTCATTACACAGAGACTGAGTGTGCAAGGAAACTCTTGTTCTGTTTATTTTATGATTTGATGTTTGACTTATGATAAGTCCAAGAAGCAGTGATTAATAATAATATTTAGGAATTAATAATGATATTTAAGCTTACTATAGTATTTTGTCCTAATTAGTAGTGGATACAGCCCTGTAGCTGGACTTAATGTTTCCTGAAAGACACTTATTTTGGGAGATATCCAACAATTGAAATAGGAATTGTAATGTATTAAAGAATTTTCATAATCGTAAATTTTTCAGGATCTGTTTGCCCTGGATGTGGAGCCCTATAGGTACAGTGGTGTTAATATGACTGGATTCAGAATTCTAAACACGGAAAACACCCAGGTGTCATCTATCATTGAAAAGTGGTCTATGGAGCGGTTGCAAGCACCCCCGAAGCCTGATTCAGGTTTGCTGGATGGATTTATGACGGTATGAATACCAGTTCTTTTTTTTTTTTTTTTTTTTTTTTTTGGGAGATGTTTGTGAAGCTAAAAAAAAAGTTTAAGTTTTTGTTTGTTACTATAAGTGTTTAGAGGCATGTAACCAAATAGTGTTGTAAACATGAGTCAAGGAGTAACTGTGGTGTTTCTACTAATATTTTGCAGATTGAATACATGACTATATTAACTTTCTTTCAAAATTACACATATCACACTTTTTTTCCAAATTATAGTGCCATATTCTAAGAGTCTAATTCACCTAGTCCATATTTCCCTGCTTTGTTGTTGAAAATATTGTAAGGGGTCATGCCAAATCCTGATAAAAGTAAAGCTAATGACAATGGTCTCTTTGTCTTCTGTGTCTTATTCGTGTAAGATTCGTTCATTAATAATATGTGCTTTTTAGTTTCTACATAAATCTTGGTTTTAAATATTTTATGAATCTTATAAATATCATGTTCTTACTATCTTTTCCACTTCCCGTGCCTTCAGATAGCTAATTAATCTGGTTCTTTGTTTTTTTTCTTCCACTGACACTATTCTTTAGCCTCACCTCAGTATATAAAAATCACAATTACTTTTCTGCAAATAAACTTTCATTACTAGGATTTCGTGAGTTTCTGCTCATTGGTTGGAATTAAATCTAGAATTAGAGTGTCAGGAAGGGTTCTATTTTTAAAAATATGTTACATTAGGACCTCTTTAGTCTTCAAATTTTTTGAAAGGTTTTCCAATTTGTCCCCTTAGCAATTTAAGTTGTTGGGTTTTGTTTTGGTTTTGCTTGGGTTTTTTTGGGGGGTAGGGTGTTTGAGGCTTTTCAGATTCCATTTGAAAAATAGCAATTTTTTTTTTTCTTGAAGATTTATACCTTAGTTACCTATCGGTTTTCTGGGTTATGTTAATGAAGCCACATGACATAGCTAATTTTTGGGAACAATTTTTTTCTATTGATAAGGTTTAAAAATATTGTAGACATTAGATACTAAATTACAATCAATATTTTATCAAGTTAGTTTTTTGTCCTTTTTTTAGAAAATTACTCTTTTTAGAGAAATTTTTTTCTTCTATGTACTTTTTGTATATATTTTGCACATGATAATTTGAAAGAATTTCATTTAGTCTATTTGGTAGTTCTGTTGTACTGAACTTTTCAGATTTCATTATGCAGAACTTGAAAAGTTGCCTTGTTCATTTCTCTAAATAATGTCAAATAAGCAAATGAACCCCCAAAAATATGAGAATTGTGTGAAGTATACATCTGGTTTATATATAGCTGCTGCTTATTATTATAAAGTATTGTTTATACTTCCTTGTTTACATTAATATTTTATTTATTTTCTTTTACCTTTTTGAATTTAAGATTTACAGCACTTCTCATTCATTAGAGTTGTATATTTTATGCATTGATCAAAGATGTAATTGACTTCATACCTTTGGATATATGCCAAGATCAGTAGTGATAGTTCCTTTATGAGGACATAGGGCCATGGTCAAAAATAATAAAAAAAAGAATGGAATAAAAAATATTAGAAGAGAGTTTTGTGGGCCAGTTGCATGTTTTTCATATTCTGTGTTGCTTTAATGAAAGTTCTTCTCTAAGAAAAGCTTCTGACGTAAGGCAGAAACCTATAATTGCTAGTATATGACTCTCTAAGAGTAATACTTTATACCATTGCTTTGCCTCAGGATAGAAAATTATAAAAAAGTGCACAAAAAAAAGTGTGAGGTTTTTTTTTTTTTTCCCCCTGGACTTTTAAGAGCCCTCTAAGTGGAACCAAGTGTTCATACAGACTGTGATGAATATTTTATGGGGATTCTTTATGTTGATTAAGCATCTAAATGTGCTTTGATTACCTGGGTTTTGAATACCTGAGAGATGCAGACAGTGTTTAAAGGATATTTAAAGGGCTAATAATCTTGGCAAGTGTTAGGTGCTTACAGAGCTTTTACAATCTGGCCAGTAGATACTGGAAAACATTCACAGCATGTCCTCTTGGAAGGTGTGAAAGAAAGTCACTTCATGAGATCATTGCACAAGGTACTATCTGTGCTGAGAATAAAACAAGCCTTTTTTTTTGACTTATGATTAGTGAAGTTGTAAAGTGAAATTTGACTTTCATGTCACTATTGTTCCTGGGTATTTAAAGTCTGAACCATACTTGGGAATTAAAGATTCTTCACAGACCTTGCTGTTGTGAAATATTCTAGCTCATATGAGCTCAATTGGAAATTTTTTCTTTTTTAATTATTTTCTCTGTTTGATAATGACTACAACTTACTCAGAAAAATATTAGCAATAAGTCTGCTTAATGGGAATGCATTCAACTTAAGCCTCATAGATAAAGGCCATTTAATCAGGTTTTAAAACACCTCAAAGCCACAGCAAATAAAAATCCAAGACTTCTATAATGTATTTAGAGACCTCAATGAAGACTAACTGGTTTCCAGTGTGTAAACCCAGCCAGTTATGGATTGCAAAGTTTTTACGCCCTGGAGGTGTTTATGTTAGGTACTTCTACCCCAGATTTTTTCACCTTATCAACTTAGCTATTATAAGAAATAGAACTATTAATATAGTTTTGACACTGCGTTTTCTTATTTCTGATTCATATTTCTCCTTAGCTTCTTGTTTCTTCTTGTTACTGTTGGGTGAAAAAGTCCCAATGAAATAACGAATGCATTTTTGCATTTTAAGATGCATTTTTTTTCAGACTAGAATGAACTTTATAATTAAATCTCTCTTGATCCTGTACTCCCTGATTTAGTCCAGCAATACATGAAAGTGAGGTTTTTTTGGCTGCTTACATATATCCAAATAAAATCCAAAATGGCTCTAATCTGTCAAAATCTAACGGGCAAACATCCATTCATTCATGCATTTCCCTGTTTCTTGCCACCTAATTTCACTTGTTAGCAGTTCAAAATGCACTCTTATAAAGTTGGACTCTGGACAGGGTGGATCGTTAGCTTTTGCACCTTGTGTTATCATGTTACAAAACAACTTTTAACTAGACTAAAGATCTTTTAACAACGCTCTTATATATAAATTATTAATTACTGTTATTTTCCACCAACTACATACTGAATTCTGAAATTTGGAAGTGTTTGCTACTTAGCAACTACTTGAACAAGAAGACCTGGCATTAATAAAACCACATTATTTTAAAGCCAGAATATGACTTCTTGAAAAATGAACTTACAATGTCAGTTAAAACAAAAAAACCCCAAAATCTAAACAAACCAGACTGGAACAAAAGTCTTGAATTTATGTCACTTAAGCTTTTTTTTTCTTACAAAATTTAGATTTGGAAGGGTTTATCCTTATTGTAGTCTGGAGTAAAAACTGAATTTTGAATTTTCCTACAACATGGCAAAAAATCTACTTAATTATCATAACTGACTATTTTGGTTAATTCTAATAATATTTTCATCTGTGCTGTATAAATAGAAAGCAATTTTTGAAAACAGAGGGGTGAAGTATTTTACCTTGGTCTAATTCACTTATTGGTTTTGAGGCTGTATAAGTAGCACACAGAAAGAGGAAAAAAACCCTGAACGTAAATGTACTTGCACATTTCTATGTGACAACCATGACTCAGACCAAGCAAAGTAGAGCATGAATAAAGTGTTATGAGTTCGGTCTTCTCTTACTCTACAATTATTAATCTTCACAGTTTTCTTTGCCTCAAGTCAGAATTTAGCATGCATAATTAAAATGACCTAACAAGCTCTGCTGCTTCATTAACATAAAGTTTTCTTTACTAATTGCTTTTGCCTATCACCCAATTTAGCTATCTGCTTTCCTCTTATGTAGAGAAGAGTGTACATTTTTTTTTTTTTTCTATTCTGACTATTGATTTTATTCCTTAATGGTGCTTGTATGGTACTTGTTGAATGCTATATCTGAGGTCAATATTTAAGTGTTTTCTTCAGAAAAATCATAGTTTACATGACATGTTTTGTACTCTGCCTTTTTTTTTAGTTTATCCATTATTTTCTGGACATAGTCTGCTTTTCAAGCGTAGGTACTCTTCACCAGGAAACATACTATTTTCTTAGTAAATTAAAGTGATAATTGAAAAAAAAAAACCACCAAATTTAGAGTGATATTAAATACTGTAGTCAAAACTGAAGAGATTTTTTTTTTGCATACATAGAATGGATTTATGGTTCATTTCTGTGTATGGGGTTTTCATCTGGTTCAAAAAAAGGGAGATGAAATTTTATGAACAAAGTTTTTAAGTGTTTAAAGCTGGTGTATAGACATCTTTGGATAAGGAAAATAGATCTAATGATGTGTTCTTTAAATATGCAATTGTAAAGAAGATGCAAAGATCATGAGGCAAAATGTTAATACCGTCATACATTGTCTTTAACTGCAGGAATATACACACTCACAGAGCTGTCCAGGAAATGAATTTTGAAACTATCCATTTCAATTTTTCAGTAAAATCCTGAAGTTAAAACTCCTTTGGTATTTGAGAATGGAAATAAAAGAGAGAATAATGTTGGAATCATGAATGTATAAATATTTTCCCTAATTAGCTCTCTGTATTTGCACACATAAAGACTCGGGGGACACATTTATATATTATATTCTGTGTTTGCTCTCTTTTTCCCCCTGATTGTAAGAAAACTTACAGTAAGCAGCCTCTCAGTGTCCAAACTTTATGATTGTCTTGTAAAACCTCATTTATCTGAACATTCACTTTTTTAGCTTTATGGTTAGTTTAATAGTCTCAGAAGTTTTATTAAATCCCAGGGCAAGAAAAAGAGTTGCTAAAAAAAAAGGTGAATATAGATGGACAACAATGGTGTATTTTCAGATACTTTAAATCAATGTGTTTAAAAATCCTAAATCCCTGTAAGGAGCTTGATAAATGCATGAAGGTTGTGTTAAACAGCTACCTGTAATCAGGTGAAATAGCTTGCTAATCAACAGATAGCTTTGACTTATTTTTTGGTAAAGGTTTATGAATCATGTTAAGTTAATTTGGTTAAGATACATTTGGAAAGTGCACTTTTTTCCATTATGAAGTTTGGAAGAGATTAAGATGGTTTGGAAGGTACTGAAACCATGGGCATTATAGTTGGAAGAGCAGTGTGAAACATAAAAATCCAAGATTCAAAAAAAAAAAAAATTCAGTTCTTTTATCATGATATAACCAAGGCTTAATGACATTTTTCATGAAAAAGATAACTCCCATGTCAGATAATTGGACATGAATAATACTGAGGGCACTTTTATAGTGTTCTAAAAGATAAGTATGTATTTCCCATGTTCAATTATCTACTTACAAAACAACAAACGAAAAAACCCAAACCAATGAACCAAAACAAACAAACCATCCCCCTCAAATCCCAATCATTTTAATATAGATGTCTCTAATCCATTTTAATCAAAGTTTAGGTGAACAGCATGAACCAAGGAAAAGTGTGAATACAAAAAAACTGAGTGAAGTTGTGGTAAGTGAAGAGATTAGATTTTAAAAAAATAGTGTTAAAACCTAATTACTGACTCAAGAAATAGGGGAGATGCAAACCTGGAAATATACTCTATTAGCATTGTTAGTATTTTGTATATTTATTTCAATTTATTATTTTTTTAATCTAATTTTATTCTTTACCTCAATTTCTTAGTTTCTTGAGCAGTGTTCTCCAAAATTCATTGCTTTGCATTCCTTCTAAAGTAAGGAAAAATGTTATGGTCTCATTCGGGTTTTGCTTCAACGTACTTCTGGAGTTTGACTTATTCTATTTATATTTGATGAGTTTTTCAGTGATAGCACAAACTGATTTGAGTAGTAAGGTTATTGCACTGAGTACAAATTCTGCAGAGCTAGATAGTTCTAACATTTATGTATTTTTTTTTTCCTTTAGGAAAATAGACTTTCATAGTTACTTGGGGGTAAAAAAGAATTAATTCATGTACAGTATTTTTAAATTATTTGATTAACGAAGCTTAGGTGGTTTATTTCCTGCTAACTCCTTAGTTAATGCTTTTGTTTTATTTTTTTTTTAATAGCAATAATGTATTTCATACTGTTTTACATTGTTGATTTGAAATTGTAATCTCTTTAATTTAGCAATGAAGTTATTTTATAGAAAATGAAACTTCCAACTTGTTGAATAGATTGATACAAATTAGTTGTTTAGTTTTCTGACCAGTAAAATGATATTTTTGAAACTGCAATCTCTTATCTGCACCTAACAATATGGAAATAACTGTTATATATTTGAGCTAGCTAGTTGGATAATAATTTAGTAACTGCTATCAGGCACTATGACTGGGCAGAAGGATTTGATGAGAAAAAAGGTGCTCTTAAGGGTGAAAAGATCAATAAAAATAAAAAGAAATACTTGTTACAGAAATACAGCCTTGGATTCTGATTTAGAGCTTCAAAGAGGATAGCTTGTTATGTAGACAGCTTTATAATTATCCCTTTAGCTAAAAGAATTTTCTGGATTTGCTGATGAGATGTGTTTAGTAAAACAGTGTGGCAGCAAATGTGTACTTCAAAGGAAATACTAAACAATTACTCATTACTGCATTACAAGCTAGGAATCTCCCCTAGGCACAGTTAATTTCATGAGTTTAGGGACTGCAAGATTTCATGCTGTAAGATGTTTTAGAAACGATATGTCAGCTATTTTGAGAATTAATTGCATTATTAAATATTTGAGTACTGCACATAGTAATTTTTGGAATTTTAGGAGACAAGATACATCAGAAACTTGTGATCCTATCCCGAGGGAACGATATGTTCAAGTGTTGCATCGCATTTAGCAGAAATTGCAGTTTCTCTCCTATGGAAGATGAGAATTGATTTCTTCCCAATGTGGTTTGAGGATGTATGCATAGATTTATAAATATACTAAGATTAACATGGACTTATATAATGCTTTTGTATTAGAACTCTGAATGCTGCATCTTTACAAAGTAACAGAAGGACCTTGGAGTGAGTAGGGAAATGGCAGAGCTTGTGCAACCTGGAGTGTAGAAGAACAGATGAAGCATAGGGTATTTTTTGAAATAGGAATGTAAGTGCCTTTGCTCAGGAAATATGTGTCTGCACTGTATGAAATTTAAAGTCTGAGGACTGCAGTTAAGTGACTGTAAGCTGTCAAAGATAATGTTTCTAAAGAAGCTGGTCGAGGATCTAGAGGACAAGTCTTATGAGGAGCACCTAAGGGAGCTGGGGTTGTTTAGCTTGGAGGAAAGGAGGCTCAGGGGATACCTTATCTCTCTCTACAACTACCTGAAAGCAGGTTGTATCAATGTGGGGGTTGGCCTCTTCTCCCTAGTAAAAAAAAGACAGAACAAGAGGAAATGGCTTCAAGTTGTGCCAGGGGAGGTTTAGTTTCATTATTAGGAAAAATTTCTTCCCATAAAGGGCAATCAAGCATTGGAACACCCTGCCCAGAGAAGTTGTGAAATCACCATTCCCAGAGGTATTTAAAAGACATGTAAATGTGGCACTTAGGGATGTGGTTTACTGGTGGACTTGGCCATACTGGGTTAAATGATTAGAATGGATCATCTTAAAGGTCTTTTCCAACCTAAGCAATTTTATGATGCTATGAAGAAGTTACTATGAAGACGTTTTTCTTAGGATACGCATTCTGAAACTAATTTTAATCGTTCATTTATACACTGTGTTTATTGTAACTTTTCAGGAAAAGGGAACTAAAACCAGATTACTTTTATTCGCTTTCTTTGCTTTTACCTTTAGAACTTTGCGTTGAAGAGCAGCATAACTGATAACCAGCAGACTTCTTTGTAGGAATTAATAACTCTAGGAATCATGGCTACAGTTGTAGGATATGTAATAGTAACAGTGTAGGCATGCGAGGTTAAGCTGCAATGTATACAATTTGTGGAGAGAAGGGACCATCAATTTTGCTCTTATTGTGTGCTCACCAGCTTTACAGTGGCAGTGACCGATAGGACTGACTATGCACTACACTGAATCATCATGGCTAGGCTTCACAAACGAAGATTTACAAGGGCTCTACCCATGCTTGCTGCAAGCACGCTGGTGGCTAAAAAGGACAATGTGAGATAGGCAAGTCCAATTGCAAAAGGCACAGTGGAAAGTCTCCATCGGCACAGCTGGCGAGGCACGGTTCTTCCTGTGTTGCCTTTTTTCCTCCAGACTGATTCTGTGTGTGTACTCAAAGGAAGCAGCAGCGTTATGGATGGTGTGTCTCCATTTCTCCCGATTGGAGGCCAGGGTGGACCATTGATGGTGGTCAATACGGCCAAGGCTGAGGTGTTGTTTCAAGGAGTCCTTGTATCTCCTCTTCGGGGCTCCTCTTTTATGGCAGCCGGTGGCGAGTTCCCCATAGAGCACAATCTTAGGAAGGCGGTGATCCCCGGGCCCTAATGTAATATATGTATAAATAGACCTGCTGGACTGAGCTTCCCCCCAAGCTGCTCATAGGATTTGCTTCAGATCAAGCCACTTTGAACACTCAGAGACCATTCCCAGGGACACTGTCTGCAGCAGGATTATCAGCCTGTCCTCGTCCAGGATCACTTCTCAAAACTATTTTATATAACAAAACAGACACAAACTTAGCTTCTATAAGAAAGGTGATATACCTTCTCACATGGCTTCTAGATATTCATTAAGGCAGTACAAGCTGGTTTTCTCACCTACACATATATTTGGATTCTCCACTAGGTTTTTTAGAAAACAGCTTCCCTTTACAATTGCTATTTTTCTCAGTATGTTATATTTGTCACTGTGTTCTCAAGTTCTACTCATTATTCACTTCTACCCTTTTCCCAGTACTGGCACCAGGTTAACCGTATCACAGTTCCCTAAAACACTGTTCAAAAATTAGCTTTCTACTAGACAATTTCCAGATCTCCAAAAGGAAGGCAGCCTTAGTAAAAGCTCACACACCACAGCCAATAGTTCAGATGTTACATTCCCATGCTTTTTTCGAAAGCTTGTGTAAACACCCTCTGGTCTTGTCCACTTGTAACAATTCCTGTTGTCTGTTTGGCAACAGGCAGAATGTACCCTCTTCATCATTCAATTAGTTGAAAAATTCTGGCATGAAAGTCAAGCCATTTTTATCTCAGCACTGGGGCTGTTGTGGTGTGGGGGTTTTTTTCTGCTTGCTACTACATAAGATTCCAAATATGAAATATAATTTGCTCTTGTACAAGGAGAGAGTACAGGCATGAGACCAGCTGTAAGTGGGAGCAAACAATATGTATTATTTCACTTGCTACTGCCTCTACTTCTGCTTTTGCTGCCAGAATAGTCTGGAATAAAAAATAAAGTGTTTTCTTGACTTCACTGTGGCAAGATACAAATGATGGCCTCATAATGAATTGCTTTCTAGTTTGGTTGCCTCAGAAAGGGCATAAGGAAGTCTGTCATTTAAGTTGAAAGAACCCCACAGTTCACAGGATAATAAATTTCTTGTCAGCAAATTGCACAGGATATGGATTGCTGCCAACTTTGCAACTGCTGAAACAACCTGAAGATATGATCATATCCCTGCTTTATGCTGGGGGAAAAAACAAAGAACAATAAATTTAGAATAGAGATCTCCTTTCCCCCCAGACAGTCTATATCATTGACCATTTTGCAGTGTAGCTAAAAGACATCTTCAATGCCTGTGGTCCACTATTAGAAGAGAAGCTTTCCTAGGCCGCAAATAGGTGACAGCTGTGGAAAACTTGCAAATATATTTTTAGAAAGGAATCCCTCAAAGACTATCATTAGTTCTATTTGGCCTTGGTGCAGTGTCAAACTCAAGTTCAGTGATGCAGAAAATCAGCACACAGTACTAGACACTTTTGACAAGTTTAAATTATCTTTCTGTTCCCTTTATATAAATTATCTTTGTGCTTTCATTAGAAATGAGTGTTATTTAAAGTCAGCCTCAAAAGACGAATTTTTGATACATATGTTCAAAGGTCAATACATTTGTTTCTATTAAATGCAAGAACCCTTGCTGACATAAAAAAATGTGTTTGAATATACATCTCCCATGTATATGCAGGTCTTCTGGCAACAGTGACCATTTGAGCCTAAAAATCACACGGTCTAACCTGAGAAGAGCTATGGAGGAATTCTTGCTCTTTTGCCCATGGAATAGGAGACTGAACACCAAAAACGCTTTCAGTAAAACAGGACATTATCCAATTTAACTGTGGAATTACCACGGCAATAAATCACAGTGAATCTTGTCACAGTGTTGCATATTGTGAATGGTCTATTTTCCTCCTTTTCTCCAGAATCAGTCCCCTACAACTTTGCAAATGCATAATTTTAAGCACATGGAACAGGCTTTATCCCATAATGAACCCTAGTAATGTGTATGATAGACTATCTTTGTGGCTTTCAGAGACCAGCATGAGCAGTGAAGGATACAATCCAAACTTACAGAATTACTAATGCAGATTAAGGATCTTAAAGGCCAGGCAACTCTGCATCACAGAGGATGTAAAAGAAGATTCCTACATGAAGGCTAATTCTAAAGTTTAATTTTTAGAAGTCTTTGCATTGATGGTAGACAAAAAAAAAGATAGTTGCCCCTCTTCCCCTTTCAGTCTTCCCTGTGTACTGCAATAAGAGCAACACAATGTTAAGATGGAGTGATAAAAGATATGAAAGGTGATGGTATCAAGAACAAATACATATCTGCCTAATGGCACAGGGGAAGGGGGGGCGGGATATGAAACATAAGAATAGGAACACTAGTTTAGACCAAAATGTCCATCTGTCCCCAAAGTGTCAGACACTTGCAGACACAGCAGCTTATCAGTCAGGGGTTTGGGGACTTGGTATGGCAAGCTGGCTTCCCTGGCCACCTGTACTGGGAAAATCATCTCTTCATGAGCATCCAATGGAAAAGATCCTGGGTAACTGTCATGGGATCAAAGCTATTTAGTGCTATGAACAGGTGTGGTGTGCACCCTGCACTAACTGCAAAGAACTGAGGAGTACTACCAGACTCACAGGATAGAGAAAACAAACACTCTTCTATCAAAAAGAGCAAAGAATTCCTATGATAATCAAGTGCACAAATCTGTGAGGTTGTGCTTGGCATACTATCTAACCTTTCAGCTCCCGAAACAGGCTGATATTTATGTATCAGATACTGTCTGACAAAGCCAGAATTATGAAAATTTCTGAAGATGTTTGTGATGTGCCAACCTTTGCAAATAGCAGAATTTACAGAATTTCATGGAGAGAAAAATTTACAGAAATACTGCAGATGAATCAGCTAGTACAACACACATTTATAGCCTGCCGCAATAAATGTTGCCCTTTACTAGACAGATAAATTGCTGTAAAAAATCCCATACTTACGCTTTTGATAAATTCACATCTGCATGCAAGTTCAACAAGGAAAAGTGCCAGATTCTGCAACTGAGGCAGAATGGATGGACAGACTGGGAATGAGATGCTGGAAAGCAGTGCCAGGAAAGGGCCCTGGGGGTCCTGGTCAGGGGCCAGGTGGGCACGAGTCAGCAGTGCCTGGA
>JAWWEE010000105.1:74353163-74370559 GCA_035221455.1 Xenops minutus | reverse complement strand
AGAACCATACAGAAGAGTAGACAGTACAATGGCTCTGTAGACACTAATCTTGGTGCTTTTCTTCAGGTGTTTATTGCACCAGACTCTTTTACAGAGTTTTCCAAAAGCTCTGGATGCTAACCGGTTGTCTATCTCTTTGTCAATCTTACCATCTGAGGAAATGATGCTTCCCAGATAGCTGAGCTGCTGGACTGATTTAAGCTCTGATTCTCCTATGGTGATGTGGGGATGATGGAAGACTTCCATCCTGAGATGCAGGTTGGTAGAGAACGTCTGTCTTCTTCAAGCTGACTTCCAGCCCAAAAAGCTCAACAGCCTCTGCAAAGCAGGATGTTAAGTGCTGAAGAGCTGCTTCTGTGTGAGCAATGAGGGTGGCATTGTCAGCAAAAAGCAGCTCACAGACAAGGAGATTTAGGGTCTTAGTGTGGGCCTTCACTCGCCTTAGGTTGAAAAGGCTTCCATCGGTATGATATCAGATGTAGATGCTGTTTTCTTCATCGAGGTCTGCTGTGGCCATTTGGAGCATCATGGTGAAGGAGATTGTGAATAGTGTTGGTGCAAAAACGCAACCTTGTTTCACACCATTGGTTATTGGAAAGGACTCAGAGAGTACATCACCATATCTGACTTACTACACTGAATAGTGATGCTTAAAACTATGTTCTGGGTAAAATCTTGGTCCTTTGGAAACAAGTGTATGTGTATAATTTGGTTAATATTTAGTTTGCTACATGCATTCCAGGCTCAGATAGGGTAATGCAGATGAAGAGTTGCCTTTATTATTGTTATTGTTATTATTATTATTATTATAATTTAAAAATTAACCATTAAACACTGCATGCTGTAATGGAGTGAAAAGGAGTGAAAATCGTAAGTAAATATTTGCTGCTGAATATTCAGGTGGTCAGTTTGGGTGTAGCTGTAAGCTGTGACTGTCTTCATTCATTGTATGCTTCTGATATATGAAAAACAAGAATATGTTATTCCTTTCTGTTACTAATTAATATTTGTTAGTTACTGGATCAGTTGACATAGCTGGTAGAAATAAACAAGCTTCAGGGAACACCATTTTCTCTGCTGAAGACTTGTGGTCTTATGTGCTTGAATTTTTGCCTTTTTCTTTTTTGTTTGCCTATTTTCAAATGTATATAGATTTGTCTAGTAAAAGACATTACTTCCCCTATTATTTGCTTATCTCCTTAATACTGTGTTGCACTTCCACCCTTCTGGCCTTTCAGAAGATCAAAGGCCTCCTAAAAGTCTAAAGTCATGTCTGCTGACCTTCTGTGAATGTTTTATATATTCTTGATATTTTGAATTATGCTATCTATATGCAGGAAATTAGGCTGCTTAGTCAAGCTTCTAACTAGAATTGTAACAGTAAATATATTTTCCACTTAAGCAGTCTGGCGGGAATACTATTGCCAAAAGCACACATGCAGAGATATTAAACAGTGCCTAGAAAAATTCAAGCAGCAACCCGAATCTGCATCAGAACATAGAGGTTTTTGTTAGGCTGGAAACAAAATTAATATGCTTTCATTATGATATATTTTCTCTGTGAACCTGAGGCCTCTGCTCTCCCAAGCCACATTTAGCGTAGGAGATAGGTAAGAAGCACATACTGAATGCACTAAACATAATTAAGTGTCATGATACTGTGAAACAGATTTCAGATATTAAAGTTTTTATACTCTTCATACTCCCACTTCCCAAGACCTGAATATATGTATAGTATTTTAACACCAGTGATAAGGCTGTAACCTAATTCAGATGATGACAGTCTCTGTAATGTGCTGGAAATAAATACTAAACTTTTTAAAAGTTCCTTATGTTGATCCTATAGGATCATTTATTCAAGCCTTGTGGTGAAATGCTACTGAGAAAACATTATTTTGTAAAGGATATTCTGTGCATGTAGTTTCTCTATATATTGCTTATGAAAACAAAATCTCATTTTATGTCTTTTTGTCATATGTAGCAATAGATGCTTTATTCAATCCATCTGTTTATTGCGCTGTTGTTTGAGGCCTCAGTTCAACAAAATGTTCAATGTGCTTTCTTGCTGGAAAAGCAATACAATGCTTGGCAAGTAGTCCTGTTGAAGTCAACTGGACTACTTTAACACTTAATGTGAAGTACATAATGTGTTTAAATGCGACTACATAGGTCACTCAAGTGAAAAAAATGTTTTCTGTAAATTATTTGTTACACTCCACACTTATTTTGAGCAATGAACAAAAGAGAATTTCAGAGCATAAGGGGCAATCCTTTTTCAGTGTCTTCATGGTAACAGGCATAGTTCAGGAAATACCATTTTGGAAATTATGTATGCCTTTTGATTGTTCTCAATGTTATCTATATAAAAAGATAAACAGCATTAGCTTTAGTCTACTTTGGATTTGTTAACCTCCTATTTTCCTAAAATACAGAATAGTTATTCTGATGCAATTCCAATGTTTGAGAAAGATTGTAGGTAGAATCTAAATAAAAATAACTGTGTATCTGAAGGAATATTCTTATCTGCAAGGTTACTGCAAATAAGTTTGTTTTTTTATTACTTGCTTATCTTCAAATTAAAAAAAAAAAACAACAACATAGAACCAATGACTTTTTTTTTTTTTTTCAACGGTCATCATTTCTATCCTTTGGGTGCTTCACAGAGTGGGATTAGTGTTAATGTGAATGCTGAAAGGAGAGGGTCTTCCTGAGCAGACAGTTTTACAGTAGTGTACATCTAGAACCGATTGAGTTAGCAACTGGAGGACTGCTGGCTACTTATTTAATGAAGTTGCTAGGCTAATTTAGAACGTGCCTTAGAAGTCTTTTTTTTAGTTGTGGCGACCAAAACTGGACAGAGTATTCCAGATGTGGCATGACGTGACTTGCTTAGCAAGTGCTAAGCAGTATGGGATGATCATATCTCTGTCTCTGATAGTAATGCTTCTGTGAGTGGAGCTCAGGATCTTATATTTGTCTCTTGCTGCAACATCTCATGGCTGGCTCATCTTCAGCTTTTTGTCGACAAAGATGTCCAAGTTCCTTTCAGCAAGGCTGTTTCCCAATAATGCAGATTTTAACCTATACTGGGTTCTTTGATTATGCCATCTTTGCACTATTATTTCTTAAATTGCATACAGATATTGCCAGCCTACCCAGGTGTCTCTGTAAGATGGCTTCACCTTCTGGCATACCTCCTTACCATCCAGTTTTGTGACATCAACTGTTTAGCAATGGGCCTGTGTCTTTCTTGTACTTCTGCTTACTGGTCATGTAGGCACAAGACAAGAACGTTTTCTTCTTGCTCTTGACATCTTTCCCTAGTTTAATTTCAGTCTTAGCCTTCCTGACTGCATCTCTGCGTTCCCTGGCAAAGTTCTTGTAGTCCTCAGTGGGTATTTGGCTACTTTTCTATCACTGGTATTTTTTTTTTGTTTTGTGGTTTTATTTGTTTGTTTGGTTGGTTGGTTTTTTGTTGTTGTTGTTTTTTTTTTCTCAGTTAAGCACATCCAAAACCTTGTTTTTAAACCAAGGTGGTCTTTTGTTCTTCTGCCTTTCTTTTGTTTTGTAGGGTTTTTTTGTTTTCTTGTTTTCAAGAGGTAATGCTACTTTGAAGAAGAAAGGTCTGTAAAAGTTTTTATCTTCTGAGCATTAACTTGCTTGAGAATTACTTCCATTTTGTAATTTTTTTTTTTTTTTTTTTTTTTTTAATTGCCATTAGTGTACTATACCTCCGTGAAGGGCAACACAGGGAAACCTATGTGATCCTCACAACTTCTATGTCTTCTATGAGTATTTCTGCTGTTTCTACCTCTGAAGATGCTTTTCATTCTTATTTTTTTAAAAAATAAATTATTAAGCACATAGAAGTATCAGCTCTAGGCTTGAATACATTTGTTTTCAACTTCCAGTTAAATATAGACATTTAAATGCTGCCATACCCCTTTCTGTTCAAACAGCACTGTCATGCATGTAAGGTCCTCAGCCTGAGGTTTGTTGTATGATCATAAACTGAAAAATAAAAATCTGTATTCATGGAAGGAGATGTTTCTGTCTCAGTTTAAAAGATTTATAGCATCATCTGGGAGCAATTAGAAAGACTTCTTTGTTCTTTGGAACAGTTAGGTTGTCATATCTTTGTCCAAAGCAAAGATGTGCTTAATGGTTTTGATTAGTAAATGCCTGTATTTGTCACAGTTTCGTAATTAACTAGGAAAATAATAATACAAACTTGTTTTTAAAAATTGAATATTCCTCTACTACAAGTAAGGTTCTCTGTCTTTCTTGGCTGAGTTTAGTCTTGAGACAACATCTAGATGAAAACATGAAATTTATGTCAAGTTGCATCAGAGAGTGTTGTCTCTGTGTTCCTTTTAACATAGAACATGCTTACATTTCTTTGACTTGATTATTTCACATTTTGACTACATATTTACTACTGCTTATCTTAGATAAAGGTCATAATTTAGAAACAGACACAGCAATGATAGGAAATCACTTTTAAACAATTTAAATGTGAAGATGTTGAAAGAAGTTCTTTTTAAATGAAAAGTAAGTCATATGCTCTCAAGTGCAGCTGTGTCATATAAAGTTAACTTTTATTTCCTTTGTTTATAAATTAGAACATAAGGAGCTTTATATGTAAGTTTGCAAGGCTGAACATAAAGCTCAAGATTACTTTAGTTATGAAAAAATATTTTATTAACATTTATAAAGACATTTTTAAATCTAATATAAAAAGAAATAAATTATAACTAGAATTTGTCTGGAGAAAGAAACAGGAAAAAGTGAGAACTACATTATTTTCTGCACCCAGATAAAGTGTGAGTGTTTATTTAGCAAAATCATCTGCATTAGGCCAAAAATAAAATTATTTGTCAATTATATAGAAGTTGCTTTAAACTTGATAAAATCAGATTATCATTTAGGGCTTACTCCTAAAAAAAACCCCAAACCAAAACTCATATGAGATATACTTGGAAACATACAAATTAAAGATGAATATGATGAACTGTGAAGTGTGAAACACCATAATGAAGTGTACATATACTGAAGTTTACCTCGGACATAATAAAAATCAGGAAAAAAAAAAATTGGTAAAAAAATCAGTGAGTTTTGTCAGCTTTTGCATCATTGTTAACAATTCTCCAAGGCAAAGATCACATTCCTTTAAAAAAACTGTATATTAAGAGATTAATGAGGATGATGCTTGAATAAAAATATATTGACAGAAGATCTGACAAGAGATAACAAGCAGATCTCAAATCCACATATATATGTATGTATATATATATATATATTAGTGTTTGGTTTTCTTTATCTTGTGCGTACTAACACATAGCATTTCTTCAGAAAAGGGTTGCCAAGTGCTGGAACAAGCTTCCCAGGGAAGTGGTTGGGTCACCATCCCTGGAGGTATTTAAAAAGATAGATGTGATGCTGAAGGACATAGTTTAGTGGTGGACTTGGTATGGCTACATTAATGGTTGGACTGGTTGATGTTAAAGTTCTTTTCCAAGCTAAATGATTCTATGTTCTACATTGTTCATTTAATGCTGTTGGTTAGATTCTGAGTGTCAGGGCCCTGTACTGATTTTCAAGATCAAGGGAGAAAGTCTATCAATAGAGCAGTGGGAGATAAAGCACTATCAGGAAAGACTCTTTACTATTTTAATACTAGGTATTATGTTAGAGAAAAATATTGAAGGTCTTTTCTGGGAATATAAATTAGCAGCAATTAGTCCACCAGCTCTAGTGGAAGATTTACTGATTACTTGCTTCCAAAGAGTAAGTTGTTCCCTGAAAACACATGTTCCTGTCTCTTCATTTGCAGAGATGTGCTCAGCTTTCCAGAACTAATCAAGTATTGCTCTGCTTGTATTCCACGAGTTGTCATAATTTTGAAATGCAGTACCTAATTTGTTAAAAAGTTTGCATTATTACAGGTAGGTGAGTAAGATTCAGGCAAGTGCAGTTCAATGTAAGTTACAAGGAAAACATTTTCATTTAAGGCTTTGAAATAGTTTAAAAAGTTACTGTTATATTTTATTATTTTTTATAAGTTTTTTTAAAATTATTTTTATGTTTTGTTTTTTGTGTGTGATAGGAGCAACCCACGTGTGATGGGAACAACCCATCCCACATCGTGGAATTATGTGTTTACTTAGATTACAGTAATGTAACTTTATCCTCTTAAAAATAGCTTCTGAGAGAGATATTTAGGTCTGTTGTGTGATGCACCATCTCTGTCCCCCCTCTTCTTACTCTAAGCTGTATTTTCCTGGACTTGGGTGATTGGAAGTGGTAAAACATAAACCAAATAAAAATGGAATTACTTTTTCCTGGAGTTAGTAGAGGACCGAACAAAATACTTCAGAACTTAAACAAAACATTTAAGCATTTCAAATGTAACATTTGAAAGCATAAACAGAACATACGTTGTAGCTTCATTGTATAAGAAGGACCTCAGTAAATTGGAGCAAGTTCAGTGGAGGGCCACCAAGATTGTCAGAACTGAGGAACTGGAGCACTTGTAATATGAGGAGAAGTTGAAGGAACTAGCCTGGGGAAAAGCCTCCTGAAGACCTAACAGCAGCCCCTTAAGACCTGAAGGGGACTATCAAGAAGACAGGGCCAAGCTTTTCTTTATATTATGCATGGCATAAACATGAGAGAAAAGGCATAAACTGAAACTTTTCCGCTGAAAGGAAAGTAAAGCAGTGGAATGGATTGCTCAGAGAAGTTGTTGGAGTCTTCATCCTTACAGGTTTTCAAGACCTGAAAGTGTTCTGGACAATGTGTCTGTCATCAGAAGTGGCATGGAAAGCAATGTCAAAGGAGCAAGGTGTTGAATAGGGAAGTCCTGAGATGTCTACAGGATTGTTTTATGATCTTCAATTTATATCAAATAGCTACCTGAGTCTGTCCTCTGAGACATTCATCTCCAGTATCTCTGAAGAGCACTATGAGATCTGAGGAACCTCTCCATAAGCAACAGCAGTTAGAGCCATGAAATTGAAAACTATCCTCATATTCATGAAGAATTGTGGCTTAATAACACAGACATAATATACATGGTAAACTAGAGTACCAGTTCTTATTTTTCTTCTAGAAGTTATCCTTCTTTTTGGGTAGAAGTATCTGCATTGTTTCCTGATTATATTTATTTTAATCCTAATGGGCATGTGAATATTTCAGATTCCAACAAAACTTCATCAAATATAGTGTGGTCTCAAAGAGAGTTTTTTAAGCTTATAGAATCACAGAGAATGTGTTGGAATATATCAACCAATATATTATCTGTCTAATGCTAATATCTAAACACTCAATGAATTCACTCAGTAAAAGGAACAATACTGTGATAACTACATCTCTCCTGGAATACCCTAAGATGTGCTCTTTTGGTGTGTTTATAAGACATGTTGATTATAAGGTGGTCAAAGTTGTTGATCATTACAGCTATACAGAAACACAAACATAATTATGTCCCAAACAAATAAACTTTAAAAGTTCTGAGAATTTAAAAGTGTCTGACAATTAAATGATAAAAAGAAACAATGAGGAACCTACTAATTCCACATTCTGTTCAGAACTTGACTGGTTTGTTGTGTTATAGTGTAAGAAGAATCACGAATTCAACTTTTCTATACTGTACATCATAGTGGTCAACCTGCCTGTCTCCTTTTTTTTGCAGCTGTTGAACTGAGAACCTTGCAGAAAGCTTGGTGGCGAACCATGTAGAACCTTTCCAGGAATGGCTAGTAGTCTGCTAAGTTGTCCAGCAGTGGCATAATCAGACATATTCTTTCATGGTGGTGGCCATGTCTTAGGCTTCATTTGTTTCTGTTTGCAGATAAACTGCCCAGAGAACAAGTTTAATATCCTTTGCCTGTGCTTCAGAGTGAACTGTACATACATACCTCCTAATGAAGAAGATGCCTAAACAGTATGTGTGGAATTTGCCTCTCCTAACTTAATCCATGTAAAATTCAAATGTCTAGTAATTGCTTACATTTCCTTTGCAGTCAGCACAGGAAGAATACAGAAATTTGTCCTAAGAAAGCTGCATAAACTATATTACTGAAGAGATGATAGGGAGCCTACCTGATAGACTGGCCAATTTTAAATGATTGAGCTTAAAAGAAATTATTCCTTTCTGATGTATGTGGGTTTTCCATTTAGAGAACCCTCCCCAGTTTTTATTTTATTGTTCTTTGACATTTGAAATTGTGTTTACTGTTCTATGAATGGTAAAACTC
The DNA here is from genome assembly GCA_035221455.1 of Xenops minutus. Taxonomy (NCBI): domain Eukaryota; kingdom Metazoa; phylum Chordata; class Aves; order Passeriformes; family Furnariidae; genus Xenops; species Xenops minutus. The sequence goes on along the minus strand of JAWWEE010000105.1, from coordinate 74,362,301 downwards.
CCTTGCCTAGGGAGATATCTATTCTTTCATATGGACTGTATTACTTTGGTGCCATATCTTGAATCAATTACTACATACACACTAAGGTGGTGATGTATTTTAATAAAGTAACTAAAAAATGCACTAATAATACCATAGAAGTTGTAAGTAAATAACATTGACTGTTTGGCATTTCCCTAAAATACAAGAACATTTTTGGTTTCAAGGCTGGTCTCAGAATGTCAGTTGTTGGTACTGTCTCAATTTTTCCAAGAGAGTGTTATCTCTTAATTGTTGTTAACTCTTGAAGATTTTACCACCTGAAGGAAATTCTTAACAAATAATCTGGTTGGATAGACCTTAGGTAGCAAAGTTAATAACCATATCAAAAGCTATATCACTCTATGCTGCTTTTTTCCCGATGACATTTAGTGAAGACTCTCACTTGTATCTGTTGAGACCAACCTATGCATATTTTGTAGAGCCTTGATGAAATTATCTCTTCTCATGTTGCACTCTGTAAACCCAAACAGTTTAGTTCTTGTGAGTGAGGGAAAGAAGGAGGAAGTACTTTTAAATTTTTTAAATAGATAGAAGTTTTGTATGTCAGAAAAGTAGACAAATCTTAAGAACTTTTCATTTGATAAGTCCCTAACTGTATAAAGTACTAAAAATGTTTATGAGGTTCCATATAATTTTCAGATTAGCCAGGGGCTCCATGGCTCAATTTATTGTCATGCTGTTCTTTCAGTATTATTTCTTATAATCTAGACAACAACAAGAATTTGAGGGTGGATTGTTTTGTTTTTTTTGACAAACAAACTCACAACAAAACCAATCCAATGCAAACAAAACCAAAACCAACAAAAGGCAACAAGTACACTCCAGTACTAGTCTAACAACTTCATGTGACCTAGAGGCCTCTAACTAGTAAGATAAGATTATTTATATGTATATCTATTTTGAATTAGTACATTTGAGTAGTGCCTTATAAGGCAAACCAGGGGAGAATTTTTTTTTTTTCTCTGAGCAAGTATGAGCCATCAAATAGGTCAAGATCAGAAAATGAGACCTTCTAGAGCCAGTAATGGAATAACATTAAGTCTTTTGAGTTCACCAGGCAGCTGGGTGTGCTAATGGAGGTACCATGCTGAGAAAGCATACATTTTCTTTGAAATTTCTTATAAAGAGGTGATTACACATTATTATATGAATAGCTACACTAAATGCATGGAAATTTTCTACCGGAAAATTAAGGTCCCCTCTACCAGACAATGCCTCACTGGAGGAATGTATTAGTGGTGAAGTAAAATCTGAAAACAGATGATTTCCTATTTAATACTCCATTGACTTTCCTCCTAGAGCCATTGTCTCCACCATGGCTACTATGGTCTTTATTTTCATTCCCTAATCAAGCTCAAGCTGTTTCAGTATGACTTGGAAAGGTACTTCTTTGTAGTTAGAGAAAGGTTTAATTCATTAAAGTATTATGTTTTCAGTTCAGGTGTAGTTGCTGACTTTTGTTGGATTTTCACTAATGTGTCTGAATAGATGCTATGTTATACATGAAACTGGTTTATTTAGTTTTGCAATCCATAAATGCCACCCTGTCTTCAGTATAAATTTCAATATGTTCTGGTACCCATTTGTGTCCCCAAACATTTAATACTTCCTGCATAGTTCTAATATATGATTATGCTATAATGGTATTTGTAAATTTTTTGTGTGATTAATTATTAAGCTTGTAGAAAGACAAACACATTGATATTGCTTCTGACACCTCATAAAATTATTAGTGTTTATAGTGTACTGTGAGCAGATATATTATTTTCAAAAATGAAAAAATATCTGATTAAGAGGTTCTTTGTTGTGCGAGCTGTAAAATATGTGTAGCAAGGAAGGGATTGTATCTAGAACAACCAAAAAAAAGTAAATAATGAGACTTTAGTAAACATAAATCTATAGAATCATCAAGTGGTTTGGGTTGGCAGGGACCTTCAAGGCTCATTTAGTCCAACCCTGATGCTCCAGGCAGAGACATCTTTCACTAGACCAGGTTGCTCAAAGCACTGTCCAACTTGCCCTTGAACACTTCCAATGACGGGTCATAGGACTGCATTATAGAACCTGCTAAAGTATAATATGTATAAGTTCATTTTGGTTTTCAGTGCTTCATTTAGGATGCTTCTCCATCTTGACCTTGTAATCCACTAAAATAATTATCTCCTTTAATACCATTTTTAGTTTTCTTTTATTCTCTGTCTCTAGTATGTTTCTCTTTCTAATATTTAGTTCCAGTTTAAGGAACCTACTTTAAAAAATGCAACTTAAATACTCGGAGTAGGTTTTTGAGCAGTATCATCTGTCTCTTTGACAGTGTGGATTAAATGATTTCTTGTAGTACTAAAGATAGTAGAGATATATTCTTCCTAGAAGTAAATCTTCAGTTACATTTCTGTTGCATTTATGACTACTATCTTTTTTGGTTGTTATGAAAGCTAGTGATTTTACTTTGGAGAAATGGAAATATTTGGGGATACTTGATTGGTAGAAAAACTATTTACATGTCTATCTGATAAATATAAACAATGTGTAGGGAAGTAAATGAATTTGTACTTAAATGACCATAGAGTAACAATTCATGGAACTACATTGGGTATCAATTTCATAATGGCCTGATGATAATTTTGAAAAATCCCCAAATAAAGATTTAATTAGAGTGAATTTCTGATTACTAATTTGGTTTCTCCTAGGCATTATGACTTTGTTTGGATTTTTTAAATTAAGTTGATGCTAGTCTTTCAGGGGATGACTAGAATACTGGTAGGTTTAAGTTCTAAGCATTCACTTAGTACTCCATTGCACAAATGTAGCTACGTACACTTAAACAAGGAATTAAAGATAAAACTGTTGCTGTATAGCATGCTAGTATTCCTCCTTGGATAGTTGAATTTCACCATGTTTTTGGATTTAAATGCTTAAATTACTAATAGTTGCTTGAGTGTTTCTTCAGATTCCTGTTCTCTGCAAACAAGAGGGAACTATTAAAAAAGGCAGGTATTTCTCACAAGATACAGAGAAAATGAAAGAATAAACCAGACTCTGAGATAACTTTGCATTTTCTGCTGGTGGATTGGCAGCTAGAAGTAGCAGAATAGTGTTGTAGGCATTTCCTATAGTGTATGGCCCTCTTAGCAATACAACTCTGGCCACCACAGTAAATGTACTACGTACGTGTTAATAGATCACCAGAGATGATCTGAGTTTTCACCAGGATCACTAGTCATTGAGATAAGGCTCTGGTGACTCCCTTTCTGAATGAGCAAAAATTACCACAAGAAATCCATATCTAGGTATTAAGAATAAACCCATGAACAGTTTCAAATCACAGAGGTATGAGAAAGAACTTTTTTTTTTTTTTTTTTTAATGAAACATTAAAATACATTCTCACTGAGGTATTGTTTTCTTCTCACTGGGGATATTTTAGGTAAAATAAAAGCTTGCAATATTAAAAATACTTGAAAATGTATATGAAAGTATTTTAATTGCCTTGGAGAAGATGATGATTTCTGTAATTAAAATATCTACAGAAAAAAAATCCCTATGCACTTGTCCATTCTGAAACTGAAAACACAGCATGTAATTTATAAATGCTTATTATACTGAGAGCTAATTCTGTTTTATGACAACATTGAGCTTATATAATTCTTGGTGGAAGTTCAGACAGAGAATTGCCTGTAGTGGCAAAAACATTGACTAGTGTCTATTTGTCACTATATATATTCACGGCTTGAATTTTGCATGAACTGAACTTTCTTTGCCCTACAGCAAGTTTTAGATTTTATGAACCATTGTACTTCTAGTAATACATAAATATGCTTCTGAATTCCAAAAATAACATAGCAAATGGCTGTATTTCTTATGTTCTGCTAAGACCATTATGAGTTGGCACTGAAATAATACATCTATACTCATTTTGCTGCCATTAGTGTGAACCTGTTTGCTTGACTGATTTTACTTCATTTCATTGTTACAATAGTATAAGTAGATCCTTGAGCACATTAACTGTAAGTAAACTTTGTTTCTTACAGGTTTGTATCTTTTAAGTGTGTGAGGCAGTAGCCAGTGAATTTCTACAATAGAGTTAGGGCATCTCTCCTGTGTTAATTCACAGGAAGTCAAGACTGGTGAGTAAGCCACTTCCTCAGTGAATTATTCTGCCAGGCTTATCTTCTTTGCCTCTTTTCTCTAGGGTTTTTATATTCGTGATACCTCTATCCTAGTATCACATCTGGAAAAATGTGATAATAGCACATAAGAGCTGTCTAGGAGTGTTTATCCATATTGTCTCCATTTTATATTTTTTTGTGTGCTTTGAATAGTTATGCCAAATACTTTTAATGTTATATATAAAGCAATTAAAATTACTTTAGAATTTACATTTACATTTAAATGTCTACATTGATATTTCTTGAACATGGCTATTACAGTATATTAAAAGAGAGAAGTGAAGTCAAAGTGAAGAGAGATTGATTACTCAGATATTAAATGTTTATACTGCAAAATTATGTCTTTTTTTCCCCACAGAAAAAAACAAACAAAAAAACCAAAACAAAGCAGTAAAATAATAACAGTAAATAAACTGAAATTTACAGTCTTAGAAGAACATCATGTTAGAATTATCATTGACTCAAATAAAAATTTTGTTAGATTTTTCAATATTTTCCGATGTGCAAAGATCTGCTCTAGTCTCTCCTGACTTGAAAATATAATTTTTATTGTGTTGTGTATTTCCTAACAGCTACCAGATGTTTAATGTTAGTATTCCTTTTTATGTTCAATCAATCTTGTAAATGATCCTAAAACCCACTGAGAGATGATATGTATAACTATCATAAATGGACTATAATTTTGGTCCTTAAGAAATATACTGTCACTCATAGTAATTGGAGACCTCATAACAACCTTCCAGTATCTCAAGGGGACTTCCAAGAAAGATGGAGAAGGACCCTTTATCAGGAACTGTACTTATAGGACAATCAATAATGGGTTCAAACTGAATTGAAAGAAGGGAAATTTAAGTTAGATATTAGGAAGAAATTCTTTACTGCTGGTAAGGTTGGTGAGGCAGTGGAACAGGTTGCCCGGAAAAGTTGTCGTGCTCCATCCCTGGTGTGTTCAAGACCAGGTTGGAAGGGTCATTGAGCAACCTGGTCTAGTGGGTGGCATTCCTGCCCATGGCAGGGGGGGTTGGAACTAGAAGATCCTGAATTTTTTACAGACTATTAACCACCAGAGTTATATATCTAAAATTTAAGAAAACCTAGAAATTAAAGTTAAATTCCTTTTATGTACATAGAAATAAACTATATCTTCTGTTATAATGTTTCATATAGCAGTTAATAGTCAGAATTTAATACCTTCCATTAAAATTTGGGGTTTGTTTGTTAGTGAATATACTACTCACCCACTACCCTAAAACCCAAAGATGCAAAGTTTGATTAGTGAGATTTTTGTCTACTTAATTTATTTGACTTACTCTTTAATCCCCACTGGTTATGAAACTATTTTCTGTGATGCCCACAACACGTACCATCCAGCTCCCTTGCTTGTTATGAACTTGTAAACCCCTTCAGTATTTGATAGATGACTATAAAATTGAATCACTGAGAACAAGAGAGGTGAAGAGGAGAGGAGTTGGAAAATCGGCAAAATAATGCTGATTTTGGAGCATACCAATTTTAAGACATAAAATGTGCTCAAGAAACATGTGAAACCAAACAATTATTTATTTGTAGGAATTCATTTATAAAGGTATATTAGAATTTGGTTCTGGTTTTGTGAAAGTTGAATATATATTTTGTCAGGTTTTACCATATATTTCTGCGGAACATACTTTAAAAAATGTTAAGAATTGATACTTGACAGAATAACTTGAGCAAAATTGCTTAAAGAAGGGTGGATTTCTAGAGAGTGATAAGAAATATTGAAACATGAGAAAACTAGAATTGCATGTTTTAGTTTTGAAGATTTTTTTTCTAAATTTATTTCTGTATAGCTCCAGTTTCTGTATTCTAAAACATGGTTTATAGCTATATCTATATATCTATATCTATATATCTCTAAATCTAGATCTAGATCTAGATCTGCATATATCCAGATATCTACTTAGTCTGTAGTCTGTTGATGGCAACAACCCCTGAATTTTCATGACATTTTCTTTGTAAACAACTATAAAACTCTCTGTGATTGTCTTTAATTTGTGCTATAGACTGTGAAACTGAACTAGTATTCAATTGATTAATTTTCCAAAGTTTTTGAAATTATTTTTGCTGCAGCCATAAATAAAATATTATTCAAATATAATTTTACCTGTGAGATATGGAAAACAAAAAGAAGAAAAGGGTGATTGGCTGCTGCTTCTATGAGAGTATAGATAGATCTCTGCTTGGAATATGTATTATTCATGTGTGGAATTCTCATTCGTTTAGTTCATTACAAAAATTAATTTAGAAAATACTAATAGAAGTCAGCTATCCTCTATAGACATAACACCCCTTAAGTGCACAAAGCTGATATTCAGAACTATGAATAATTATGTCTAAATGTAAAGTGGATTTCTAACAGAACCATGGAATGAAGGCTTTTTTTTTTTTTTTTTTTTTAATAGAATGTTTTTTCTTCAAAGATGGAGCTCTGAAAAATTTAAGTAGATACTTGAAACTGCACTAGGCACTATCTTTCTCAAAAAGGATAAAGTTTTAATTTCATGTATTCCTATGGAATTTCTTTGGATCTACTCTAAAATATTATTTGCCTTTTTTTTCAACAAAGGATATTACCACCTCCTCTCTTGGTCCCGAGAGATTGGTACCAAGAGATTAACTGTATGATTAACTAATTTACCTTTTTTCAATGCATTTTTAGACAGAAATATGGTGCAGATGTAAATGCGTTTCACAGGCTAAATACTGTTCAGAGATGAGCAAAAATTTTATTCTAATGTCTAAAAATGTAAATATATTAAAAATCCATTAGAAAAGTTTATCCATTAATTTGAGCACAGTTAAGAGTAGAATTAAACCTTGTGTGTCTGGCAGATATATAATGGAAACTGTCAGTCTTTGATGGGATTGTTCTATTAACAACTTTAGTAAAACAAACAAAAAAAGTTACCAAATTTTGGGTATTATTTTTCCTTCTGATATATGAAAAGTCCATTTAATTAATGATAGGAAAGTAGAAATCTTTCACAGAGAAAACTACAATTGAACATTGGAATTTTATTTTTTTTTTCTGTGTCCCATTATGATTAGGACTAATGAATGCTGAGGAAAAAATAAAAGAAAAAAAACAAAAAAAACCCCCTACACTACCCATTTAGCTCTTAATTTTTGTGGCTACTGTTTTCTGCTTTACTCAGAATTAACGCTTTGATCCACTAAGGGATGTCATTCAAGAAAACCAGCATGGCTTCACCGAGGGCAAGTCCTGCCTGACCAACCTAGTGGCCTTCTACAAGGGACTAAATACATCAGTGGACAGGAAGGGCTATAGGTGTAACCCATCTGGACTTCCATAAAGCCTTTGACATGGACCTCCACAACATTTTTCTCTCTAAATTGCTGAGAGATGGATTTGATTGGTGGACTGTTTTGTGGATTGGATGGTGACATCCACAGGGTAATGGGTCAATGACTCAGTGTCCCAATGGACATCAGTGACAAGTGGTGTGCCTCGGTGTCTGTACTGGGACCAGTGCTATTCCAATGTCTTCATCAATGACATAGACAAATGAGTGCACCTTCAGGAAATTTGCAGATGACACCAAGCTGAGTGGAGTGGTTGACACACATGATGCTATCCAAAGGGACCTGGACAAGCTTGAGAAGTGGACTCATGGGAACTCCATAATGTTTAACACGGACAAGTGAGAAAGGTGTTTCCTATGGGTGGTGGCAGCATCTATATCAATACAGGCTGGGGGATGAAGAGAGTGAGAGCATCCCTGCTGAGAAGAACTTGGGGGTAATGCTGGATGAGAGGCTGGAGATGGGCTGGCAATAGAATCATTGAAGTTGGAAAAGATCTTCAAGATCTTTTCTTCAGAGTCTAACTTTTGACCAAACACCACCATACCAACTAAACTATGTACTAAATGCCATGTCCAGTCATTTCTTGAATACTTCCAGGGATGATGACTTCAACACTTCCCTGGGCAGCCTGTTCCAATGCTTAACCACACTTGCAGTGAAGAAATTTTTCCTCATGTCCAATCTGAACCTCCTCTGGCACATCTTGAGGCCATTTCGTCATGTCTTGTTGCTACCTGTCTGGGAGAAAAGGCCAGACCATCTTGCTACAACCTCCTTACTGTTAGTTACAGAAAGTGATAAAGTCTCCACTGAGCCTCCTTTTCTCCAGGCTAAATAATCCCAGCTCCCTCAGCTGCTAGTCATATAACTTACTCTCTAGACCTTTCACCAATGTCACTGTCCTTTTCTAAACATGCTCCAGCATCCCCATATCTTTCTTGAAGTGCAGAGCCCAGAACTGATCGTAGTAGTTGAAGTATGGCCGCACAGGTGACTAGCGTAGTGGAAACATGTCTTCACTACTCTGGATTGCCACACTATTTTTGATACAGGACAGGACGCCATTTGCTTTCTTGGCCACTTGGGCACAGAGCTGGCTCATGTTCAGCCACTGTTGACCAGCAAATCTAGGTTCTTTTCTGCCAGGCAGCTTTCCAGCCACTCTTCCCCCAGCCTGTAACATTGCATGGGGGTGTTGTGACTGAAGTGCAGGACCCAGCAGTTCACCTTATTGAACCTTTGGCTTCAGTCCATCAATGCAGTCTGTCCAGGTCAAATGTTTGCTCACAGCCCAGAAAGCCAATCATATCCTGGTCTGCATTAAAAGAAATGTGACCAGCAGGTTGAGGGATGTGATTCTCCCCCTATGCTCCTCTCTCTTGAGAACCCACCTGGAGTTCTGCATCCAGCTCTGGGATTCACACTACAGGAAGGACATCAGTCTGTCCAGAGGAGGGCCACAAAAATGACAGAGGAATAAGGAAAGGCTGAGACGAGAAATAAGGAAAGGTTGAGACGAGGAGAGGAGAGGGGAGGGGAGGCGCGAGAGGAAGGGAGGGGCAG
>JAWWEE010000105.1:74334124-74353096 GCA_035221455.1 Xenops minutus | reverse complement strand
GGAGAGGAGAGGAGAGGAGAGGAGAGGAGAGGAGAGGAGAGGAGAGGAGAGGAGAGGAGAGGAGAGGAGAGGAGAAGGTTTGGAACTAGATGATTTTTAAGGTCTCTTTCAACACTAAGTATTTTATGATTCTATGAAGCAAAGACTTTTTTTTTGCTTTATTGCAACACTTTTCTACTCCATGGACAGATTAAAGAAACAACTTTTGTAGTCTGAATAACACGTTATGATAACATTGTTCAAAGAAGAGATCCAGTTATTATTAAATATAGTTATGCTTAGCTGCATAATACTTATACTTTTAATAGAAAATGAACAACAGCTCTGGGAAATACACTGTTGGTTGCTTTGTAGCAGTATGTCAGTAATATTCCAGAAGTTAATGAAAGTCAATTAAAAGGGATGACTTCTGTAAGCATATTTTTTATGCTTTAAAAAGAACTAGCTGCATCATGTCCTTTTGAATTGGTTGGAGCTGTGTTCTGATAGTAAACATGAGGTTCATATGAGCATACAAATAAAGAATGAAGTATGACAGCAAGAGTGTAAACATCCATAATTGCTTGTGTAGACAGCATGAGAATCACAGGTGGTTTATGGTGATGACTAAAGCATCTTAAAGTGAAGACAAGATTTTTTAGCTGGTGAAAATTAATAAGAGCACTGAAGGTATTAAATACGCAGTATATAGAAATTTACAGAACTTTTTTTAATCTTTACTTTATAATTATGTAAATGTTCATTATTTTTAGTGTTCCATGCCCAGCATAATGTTCTATATTTAGCATTTTTAAGCCCAGTTAGCTTTTGACTTGAAAAACTGTAGAAGTCTTCCTCGTATTTTCTTCCCTCAACTGAAGGAAGGAAAAGGTGAAATTTCAGGACCTGGAAGATGTTAGTCCTTTCTGTCCAGAATCTTCTAATTATAAATACATTTCCTCTTCTGTTGCTTTATTTGTCTTCCTCTACTTTGAGCACAGTTGTTCTCAAACAAGAGCAGAATGACTATTCAACTGTTCTACGTAGCACTTGGAAACCAAATTCTGGATTTGTGTTTTTTGAAGGCTAGAGTCTAATAACTTAAGATTTTCATCCACACCTAGACATCTAGTAATTTTTTACCTACATTTTTACACTCCACCAGTCCTCTCATCTGCCACTCAAAGGAAAATGTAGGTATTCTCTATATCCTGGTTAAATGGAGGCAAAGTTATCAAAAGGAATGAGTTGTCTGTCTGTTTACTGATGAGTAGCTGAGACCTTCTGAGGAGGAGAGGTTTGCAGACTTTAAATGCTTATGTTATGGGAGTTCCACGGTTTCTCAAATATTTAAGTCTTTAAAAAGAGAGGGATTTATTTTTGTGCTGAGCAGTTGCTACTGGCTAGCTGAATTAGACTGCTGGCTAAGATGAATCATGTTCTAAAAGGTCTCTGTTTCTGTGTGTTGGGTGCAGTTACATAAAGCATGTGCATTCCATTCAGAGGTCTGAATTCCTCAAAGTTCAATGTAACAATACTGAGTATTACAATAAAGATCTTTTCCATGGTTTCTAAAATTTTAGAAATTCAGCAAATTGGTTGGTTCACCTGAGAGAAGTATTTGAGAGGATACAATGAATTAGTCAAGTGGTGCATCTAGAAAATTGAATCTATTGAATTCAAGAAGTGTAAAATCTCAGTTTCAGCTAGGAACCGATGAAAATAAAAATGGAGGAAAGCAACTACATTTAAAAAAAAATCTTACATAATAAATTAAACATGATAGCCTACGTATAAACTTGGAAGAACTCATTTCTTTATGATGCTCTCACTGATTTTTTCAGTCCTATTAATGAATTATGTTTAAAAAAGTCAGTGGAATTGCACAGAACAGAGCAGTTCAGGTAGCTGCTTGTTAGAGAAGGACTTATAGCAATATCACAGCAAATTTTCAATATACATACAGAATATATAGCAAAGACAGAAGAAATAATAAGATATTCACTCTTGAATTCTCACCATAAATTGCAGAGTTGAGCAACACCAAATGAAAGATAAAATCTGAAGGTAATTAAATTCTATTTAGCCTTTTTTTTTTTTAGAATTTGGCCAAGTGAGAGAAGTGTTCTCTCAGGGAATGAAGCTGAGAGAGTTTGAGTAGATAAATTTCAACTCCTTTTTTCTCTTATTTCTGTGAAGAAATGGAAACATTTTCATAGGTGAAATATTCAGATATGTTAAATGTGTAAGGGAAGAGACAGAGACATCTAAAAAGTATTTAGGATCATCATTCAATTTTTAGTGAAAAAAGCTTGCAAAGATATTTGCAAAGTGAATGTGAATAAAGAATTTACAGCGTACTAAACCCTCTAGAATAACATCTCTCTTGCTTCCCATCTCTTCAACTTGCTTTCATATGAGCTTGCAACTGTCTGAACACCAAGCCTGTGTGACTAGATATTTACAGGATCTAAGAGATAGTTTATAGGAGATGAGTCCTCAGGTGGGTAGTTAGTGACCTTGGTTTTTAATGTTTAGTGGAATTGGAATGCATTTTAAAAATGCTTCTTTTTTTTGACAACCCTTTATTATCAGCCAGCAATTAAATGTATTAAGAGCCCTTGTTCACACTCTTTCAACCACAGAACACTAAGGGATGTATATGTTATAATTACAATTATCCATTCTTCTTATTGTCCTGCTGAGGAATGCAACTGTAATTCTGGCAGGGAGACTACACAGTTGGCTTGCTGTCCTTGGACTGCAGATGTCTAATTGCAGGCAACCATTTAATTTCAAATGGCTCATTAAAACAGAAGACATTTAGCATTGCTAACATGAATCTGCATCCATGATTATGCATTTAATTAAAAAAGTGCAAGCTTTTTTTCATTTTTAATATGGATTTACAAAATTTATTCTATGTAATCTGTTTTGGAAGAACTTGAATGGCTTAATTTGTTATCTTTTTTTTGCTGTGGTGAATATCTGTGTTATTCATATGTGTACTTGATAAAATCAATAAACTACAGTGTGTGCATTTGTGTTTCACAAGTATTGCATGTTTGTGTAGTTTATTTACTTTGAATTTTCTTTAGCTTAAAAGTTATTTATTCTGGCACTTTATTTTTGCCTGCAGCTAAAAGAAGGTTTAGGTACATAAACATCTCTACTGCACTCACCCTGAGGAGCTCCTACTGAAGTAGTAGGATTAGCTTAACCCTTCTGATCCTTTCTCATTTCTTTTAATACTACAGGTAAGAAAGATTTCCAGTATAAGCAGAAGAGATAAACTCCTTGAGTCCTGTTTCCTCGTCCTGCACTCTGTAGCTTGTTTATTGTCCATTTGTATTGATATCACACTTTTTGCTTAATATAGCTGAGACCCATTTAAATTGCATTATTGATAGGGTTCCTTACTTCTTTGTATGTTACGCATGTTAGTTAATGGTTAGCTATTTTAGTAGTCTTTCAGTAAGTAAATGTAATTCACGTGTGTGCGTGCATGTGTTTTTGAGGTTTCTCTCCTCCTTCCCTTTTTTTCTATTACAAGGTATGAACTGACAGAATTTTATATTTGGACAAACTGTACATTCGCACTGCACTACAAGCAGAGATAATGAACTCTTATTCTTCATGGCCCCACTTCTAGAATTTTTTTTTCCCCTTGCATTTGACCTTTATGCATCTTAATCAGTGTTTTCAAAGATCTCTAGCACCAGTGAATCTGTGCAGTATCCCTCTCCTGAGGCAGTTTCCAGTCACTTTAGGGTTTCTATGAGATCCTAGTGGCAAGTCCCTTCAAGATAAGGGTTAGGGAGTTGAGCTTGAGTAAAGATGTGGAAGAATGTCCAAGGAAACAACCCTCTGTACAGATGCTAATTTCCAAATATTGCTAAAATTTCTCAGTGAAGTACTGTGCAGTGATTTCAATTACAGAAGTGTAACAATCTGCACTGCTGGATCCAGAAGAGGGAAGGTTGGGACAGTAAAATATATTTAGGAAAGAGTGAATGTGATTAAGAAAATTAGTACTATGTTCAGCTGCTGTTTGTTCACAGTAGTGTCTGTCTTTGAGATATTTTTTGATCTGTTGTTTTTCATTTGTATATCTGAAATCACTCTTTAAATAAAGCAACATATATTTGCTACCCTTTTAGAAACTGAGGGCTTGCTGCAGTTTAACTAGGGAGCAAGAGACAGAAATCCATATTTGTGGATCAACACAGCTGTGAACCATCCTATCTAACTTCTGAAATCAGTACAGTTTTCTAAAATGAAACAGTTGGACTTCACTTGGGAGAATTAGAGCTTATGATAATTATGTAATGAAATTTGATTTGTATCAAGGACATTACAAAGTATGGTTTCCATTCAGATCTTGGGGTTTTATAGTTTGAAGTGCTTGAAATTTTTCAAGAGTGTCTTACTCTCAAAAGTAGGATATGCAATGTAAGCTATATGTCTAGCCTTCCTCTAAGCTCAGGATATCCAGACGAAGCACTGTTTTTCATTTACAGCTCTCCTGGTAGTTTTTAGATGGCTGAAGCCATACAAATGAATTCTATTTCAATTTGTTCTGTAAAGCTACAGTTCACCAGGATCAAATGGTTTAAAAGCAGTACATTTGGAAAACATTCATACACAAAGCCATGTGTATTATGTACATCCAAATAATAGCTCTGAAATCTTCAGAAATGTGTATCTTAACAGATGTTCAGTCTTTAAGAGTTTTTTTCATATATTTACTGGTCTCAAAGGATAATTTGGTGGCTCAGTTTCCTATGTGTCTCTTAAGAATGTAAGCCAGCTTGAAAAATAGTGTCTTAGCAGATCTCTTGTGTTAGTCATACATAAGAAAAAGAGACTGGAGTCTCAGTACCTACTCCCTTCTTTAGCAGCAATTAGATAGGCTCTCAGTTAGGTTGCCTCTTGAAAGATACTTTCACTTCATATTTTTTGCTTAATGTTAATCCTTTAAGAATAAAGAACAGTACACAACTGTCAGTTTTAGTGAGTTGGATTTGTTTGAGCAAGATAACAGTTCCCAGAGGAATGCGAGCATGTGGTAGAGTACTTTACAACCTTGCTTTGCGTCTCAGAGAGCTTTCTTGACTTGGCCTTGTTGCTGCTGTTTATTTCCCCAAGGAGCATCTGCGAGAGGAACTGCATTTGTCTCTGAAGTACAGAACTGCTTTCTGGTTTTATTTTCCCACCTTTCATTTTTCAAACAAACATCTACTTTCCAAATTCTTTCAGATGTGTTAATACTATACACTGTTTAATGAAGAGTGGCAGAGATGGTGACTTTCTCAGAATTTTAATACATAGCTATTTAGAAAAGAATAGTTTATCCAAGGAGAACACAGTGATGATATTTTACCAGTATTTCAACATGATAATTTTGTTCAGATTTTTACAAATTTAAATAATGTGAAATGTTTTTTTATTTTGCACTTTGTAAAGAAAAATAAATAAACCCACTTGCATCTCAAATTTAAGTTACATGCATTTAAGTTGTATGGGGTTAGGTAAAGAAATGAGCGGGTTCATTCTAGCGGCAATTTTTGTCATTTCCAGGGAATGATAGTGAAGAATGTCATATTAAATGAGAATGATCATATATAAGTGTTCATTATTAACTACAATTTAAATGATCTCTGGCAGCGGAGCTATGAATATAACCACTCTATGTATGTAGATTTTAGTCACTCTTTATTAGTGCAGTTGCCTATTTATATATTGGTGTGTTTTTTCCCTCTCCTTTTCCTGAAAAGGGGAAAGTGGCACAAATGAGATTAGAAGCTATAGATATGATTGAAATTAATCTTTTAAACACCAGATATACAATTTTTCAGCTATGCATATTTTTACTTGAGTTTTTTTTAGTGGTGACTTCCTCTTCCTTAAAGGGCCACTTTCCTTATGCAGAAGAATCTCCAATATGGGTAGCTCTATGTACAGACTAAGTAGCAATTATATTTGTTCTTCCAGTTCAAAGTCATCTTTTTGTTACCTCATTGTCACTCCTTTTAGACAGAAATACTAATGTTCTTCTAAGAGAAAAACTGGATTTCTGTCTGAGTTCCATTTCCTGATTCCCAGTCTTTTGCTGGGGACCCTGAGGGCAGTCATCTCACAAATTTATGATGTAGGAATGAATAGGGTTAACAACTTTCTCTGAGAACAGGAAGAAAGGATTCTTATGTATAAGATGCATTATTCTCATAAGGTATCTAGACGAAACCTTTTTCCTTGCACAACTGTTAAGAGCTTGTCTTTTAGAAAGTTTTAAGACTGTTCTGAAAGATTTGTGTTCTGCCCAGTTTGTTTCTGGTATTTAACATGGGGAAAATGTGACACAGTGCGCTAGAGCCTAATGCATTTTTATTTTGGGTGTAGGGATATGTATCTTTTTCAGAAGAGTTTGTAACAGCAAACTAGAACTTTTTTTTCACTTAGGATGCCTTTCCTGCATAAGAGTACTTTTATCCTAAATAGTTGGATGTTTTTCTTTCCCTTCTCCCTGCATACCAGAGGAAAAAAATGCAGTGTCTCTCTGGATTGAGGAGAGATTAAGTCCTCACTGTGTCAGAGGGAGACCAGGGGCAATGATAAAGCCTGGGAATGAAAAGAGGTTTTTGCCTTTCTTCGGACCCCATTCTCTGGAAGAATTGCCAGGCTTTCCTTTGTAAGATTTTGAGTGTTCTTGACTTCAAACAGACCTTTTGAATTCTTTTCACTGCTGGTATTTTTGGGGATACCTGCATATATCTTATTTTACACGGGTGTTAATGATATCCATGAATACAACATTTGTATTTTTTTAAAAATATAATGTAATTTCATGATTTTCACTGCTATTTTCAGTTCTTTGACTTCCATTTTCTGTGTTTCTCTGGAAGCTGATAGCAGGCTTGTGGTTGTGATATCCTACTACCTATTGATTTAAGCACTCTTTAATCGAAAACTATTCAGCAAACATGCTTTTCAATTTACTGTTTTGACCAACTATGTTTAGATGCCAGAGGCTCATTTGCAGCAGTTGATAGTTAAAGATTTAAAAATAAAGCTGCAAGTCATCTAGGTGTACTATAGTTATATGCAGGGTTTTCACCAAGGACTTGTCATACATCTTACACAGCCTGCAGGCTATAAGTCTGTGTCTGTGCCTTTGTGTCTGCATGTGTAATCACAGGAAAGGGAAAGGCAAAGAATCAATGATCTCAAAATTAATTAAAATCAGGAAGACATTCCCCTTGCTGACAGGATATTTAGGATGAAAATAATTAAATGAGCTATTGTGGCAAATGCAATATCGATTGCTCACCAAGAGCAGCTCATTGAAGACTTATATGAAGATTGATAACTGGTTTTTAACAGCTAGAGCCAAAGGCAACCATTCCCATCTTCAAATCTTGTGCATGTGTGTAGTCTGACAAATGGCTTTCAGCCCAACCTTCTATTGACCACTATAAAAAGCTATTATCTACTATAAATAAATCGCGTATACATGCTACTTCTCCATTCTTCATATTTGTAGAGTTGAAAATGCTTCATTTACTATTTTTCACTTCCTCATACTTCAAATATGAAGAATACTTCAAAGCTGATATCCTTTCAGGGCAGACAATTTTTGTTTGTTTCAAATCAGGGTGTTTTTTTTTTTGTTTTTTTTTTTTTCCCTGAGTAAACAGGGCCAGGATTTGCACACTGAAGTTGGAGATGAAGAGAAGTTAAAAGTAATGTTTTCAGAATAATAACAAAATAGAATAAACCTGAAGACAGTATCAGATTTTCTCAAGTGATCACTGGGATTTAGCTATAACATGGCTACAATAACAAGTGAAGAGGCCCATTGGAGGCAGCCCATAAGGCAAAGTTGTTTGTGCCAAAAACCTGACTCTTCTTATTTCACACTATTCTATTTTCAGTTACTTTCCTTCAGACTCTTGCTAGTCCATTCCTTTGGATAAAGACAATTAGCAGATGTAGCACATAAAGTACAGCCCTCGATCACATCTTTCAGTGAATTTTATTTTAAAAGAGCCCTGTTCATGCATTATGAGACTGCTCCATGGTGTGCACCAGAGCACTGGTCTGTGGTGTCACACTTCAGGAGAGTCACTTCAAAAGCTTACTTCTGTTCAAAAATAACATCTGTGGCAAACATTTCACAGTAATGAAGCATTACAAAATTATTGAGAGAACAAATCTTAATTAGAGGAAAATAAGTGGACTAGTGCTGTGTTTGTTTTGATGGCAGACTAAACCAAAAATAGTCATAGAAAAAGCCACACAGAGAAAGGGAAGTAAATAATATAGACTTAATACTTGTTTAAAGTATCAAAACAAGCCTGTTGAAAGCATTTGGCTTTGAATAAAATTAATTTAGCTAAATGTTTATGGAAGCAGACTCTTATGCATCAGCTTCTTTGTGGAAATACACTTGCAAGAGGAAAACAGTTCCATGTAATTTATGTCAGCAGTTCTATAGAAAATATAATAAGAAGTTATGAGAATTGAGAAGTGATTGACAAGTGCTTCCTACCTATATTTGGTAGTCTTATCCTGCTAATGACTCTGGCATCAAACTTCACTGTTCCTGTGTCAGTGTCTGTTGTGAACTAGAGCTATGTGGGGTGAGATTCTTCAGTTTTTATGCTGTATGGATAGACTCTTTTTTCCTTAGATATCTTTCAATACAAAGGACTCAAGCAGAAATAATTCTCTGCAACAATAATTCTCTTCCATTGCTTTCTTTCTGATGAATCTTCAAATAGTTGTACCTTTTTGGAACTTGAAGACTTTCTCTAATTTTTATAGTTGGATAATTTTTAATGTTTTTGATTAAATATTAGATTAAAAATTGTAAGGAATTGTTAAGAATTTTGAGGGTTTGAAATATCTACCTTTCAAGCTTTAGGTGGCTCAGACCTTCCCTATTTCATTAGACTATCAGATGAAATAATCATGTTAAAAATAAGAAATTACTGTCTTGTAGATATCATTTGTATGCTGCCTGATGCCTTGAGCCATTCATGATCAGTCAGGAAAGGTTTTCCTAAACATCAATGGCACACTGTGGTATCTTTTCAAGGGCAAAAGTTAACATCTTCAATTAATCACTTCAGGAGAAATAATTTTTTTTCTATGAATATGTATCATTCCACTGCCCCTGAAAACCCTTCTAGGAAATAATAGATGAAGAAAATAAGATGATAAAATTGTTAACCTGATTGAGTTTATTTCCATTTAAGATTCTTTGCAAAACAACCTGTTTCAATACAACCATTACATTAGATATCTAGGTTGAATGTGATCCTTTATGATTTTAATCTTGTAACACTATATTTTGAGTTTGCTCATTATCTGGGAATCATACTAATATTATAGTTTTTCCTGTAACTTTTTCCATACCTAATCAATAATCACTTCCACTTCATTTTAGAGACAAGATTGTTATATTGCTTTATCTGTCGAAGGCCATTTGGCTAGGAGAGTTGTTTGTGAGCATGAATGAGAAAATGAGAAATCCTTGTGAAACTGAGGTTAAAGTAGAATGTACTTCTATATTTCCTATATTTTCTTCCTTCTGCTGTGTTCTTTCTTCTTTCTTACAGTCTGCAATTTCAGACATGGACAATATTCTGAAAAATAAGGGATTAACATCTCTAAAGATGAATGGTATGAAAAATATGCTTTAAAATCTTGTTAAAGCATAGTTAAAAGGTATTTGTACACTTCAGGAAAAATAAATTCTCACCAGATTAGTTGGAGACATGAAAAGAAATTGTTAAAACATCTGCCTCAGCTTGGACACATTTTTGATTTTAAATGTAGATTTAGATGCAGTGCAGAAATTTGACTGTTATCCTGACAGATGGAATCCTGATGTAGTACTGAAAAAGCTGGAAAAATATTCAGTTTTCAATTCCTATTTTTGGTTTAGTAATTATGATAATTATATACTATCAGTTGGCTTTATGATATAAATATCCTTTTGAAAGTGAACTGTGGTTAGAGAGAGTTCCAAAATTTCCAGAATGGATCATTGGGTGAATTTGGATTCTGTATATTGCTACAAATTTTATTGAACATACCAAGATTTAAATATATATATATATATAAATATATATATATATATATATATAATCTGATCAATATGAAGCTTGTGGCTCATTCTTATATTCACCAGAAGAGCAGCTACGTCTAACATGATAGCAATATTAGTTTGAGTGTTCTTATTAGTAAACCTGTATTATTTCTAGCACTGACTTACTGCAAGTGAATTCTAAGTTTTGAAAATATAATACACAAAAAACACACAAACTTTTTTTCTTTTCTTCTGTTGTTTATTTGTCAAGACTTACTTTTATATACTTTTAACTTCTGTGTGCTTTTCTATTTATGGATTTCAAAGTACTTAAAATTTCAAAGAAGCTTTTAGTGGCAAGGTATCTCTCAGCATCAGCCATTGAGTTTCCTGTGAAAAGTTACTCAGCTTTTCCTGAAACATCACAGTTTGAAGCTGCGCTTAAATTAGATAAATTTTGGGAGGCTAATACATTAGAATACCAGTCTCAGATAGCTGGTTTTATGAGGGCATTTTTAGAAGAGAGGCTGGAAAAGCAGTGTCACAAATCAGCATGCACCTTTTCAAGCACTGATTAGTTTGAATTAGTAGATTTCAGTCGAAACAAAATGTGTCTAATGGAAATATGTCCATCTATTGAATTCTGGGACTACTCTGATCATGAAGCTGGAGTCAACAATTTATGAGAATCTGATTATTAGAACTAGCATCACAACATGCTAAAAAGTTTTTTAGATAAATCTTAATTAATGGAGAATTTTCTTGAAAGAAAAGAGTAATTATACAGTGAAATGCAGTTGATGGAGGCATAATGGCAAAGAAAAAGGCAATATTGCAAGGTCATTTGCTTTTCTGTAATCTGTCTGCATAAAGCATACAAGTTGATCAAAGATTTTACAAAAATTAAAAAAAAAAAAAAGAATCTAAAAATAGATATTCTTCCAAAATGAGACAAAACAAGAACTTCAAACCCCAAAACAAACCCAAAGACAGCCCCACCCCCAACATAAAAAAAAAAAAAAAAATCTACTTTTTAAATCTAACAAAAGATTTATTTTCTAAATTGCCAGCCAGTGGTATCTTTTAATACCTTTGCCTTTTGGTATTACTGCTTTTAAGGAGGTGTTAGTCCAAAAGAAAGAAAAAAAAAAACAAACTCATTTAGAAGAGAGCCATAGGATCTAAATTAATCAAAGAATTATAGAAGACTGACATAAAGCAGAATTCTGGTTTGAAACATATTTATACTCTTCTGTGCCTTAGTTACCACTTAACAATTTCTTTTGTCCTGCAAAAGAAGGCTGTACATAAGATCATCTTTTTTTTTTTTTTTTTTTTTTTTTTTTTTTTTTCTGAGTATATTAAAATCTGTAACATTAGTTCTTTCTAATGGGAGAGAAATTTAAACAGACTGTTGAAAGCAGACAAATGCAATTTATTATGAATACTCAGAACTCTTTTGTCTGTATTTCAAAGTCATCAATATACATTTATTTTTATCATTTTATCTAAAAAAAAAAATTGAAGTTAAGGAAGCTCTGAAATTCTCAAATATTGTATAATTTTTATGGGATACAAAAATAGAATATTTAGAGATTCATTCTTTAGAATGTGTGGGTTTTTTCCCTCAATTTTTAATCAGATTTTTATTTAATCTCTGGATTAGTCTAGCTTTATTCCTCTTATTTGCATTGTCAGATGTACCTTCTTCTTGCACCCAGATACAAAGGTATTGAATGTATATGCTGAGTACTATCTTTCTGTAATTATTTATGAATTGCTCATGCAGAAGGAATTTTCTTTGGTGTGATAAGTCTTGAATGTTGAACTAATATAATAGTACCAGTCAGGTCTTTATTGTGGATGTGGCTGATGGAGTTGCAGTGATCACAGTCATATTGATTTTTTGAACTGGAGAACAGATGAAAGAAATAGACTACCAAAGACCAAATAATGACCCATTGTTCCTGGTAATTAGGTTTTTTTCTATCTGTCTCTAAGGTATATAAAAGAGTGGGATGGGGTATTTTATGGCAAAAAGTATTATAGTACATACCATAATTTCTAAAGTTCAGAAGAAAGACTGAGAAAGTACTGCAGAATATCTTTCACCTGGAAATAATACATTTGGGTTTAAGGATATATGAAAACATATATATATATAAAACCTATAGAACCTACATAGAATTATCATAACACCTCGTTCCTAACTGTATATTTTAAGAAAATTCTACAAGTGTTTATGCAGGCAGATGACTTTTTTATTGCAAGCAATATACCGAAAGTAGTTTTTGTTCTTGGATCATGAGAATTTATGATATGATGAGACATCTACAGGATCTTTTGAAATCACACTCTGTGTAGTCTTGTTAGAAAATAGAAAACATAAAAAAATTAATTTCTAAAAAATAGAATTATAAAGCTATTTTTTTTACTTCCCCCTCATACAGTTAACAGTTTATTCCATTATTTCAGATAAATGTGGATGACCATATAGGCTGAATGATTTATATTGTGATTTTTTTCCTCTTTGATTGGAAAGAAATAAACCACCCTGATGACTGGTAAACTCAAACAAGTAGTTGATTCTCAGATGAGAGAGAAAGTTGATCATAAAGTTCAGGAAATCAATCACGACAACCTTACATCAGAACAGCAAACCCTGGGTAGACAGACTGATTTTGAAACCAGACTGCCATCCAATCAAAATCAGACATTAAAGCCAAAGATACACTTCTAAATATTCTGAAACTCTTTCTACTGTTGGGAAATATATTCAGTGCAGGTAGCTTGGTTTGTAAGCTGCACTGTGAGCTGGAGATGGAGCTCCATGTGGTGGGAGCCCCAGGTCAGGACTGACCTTTTTGGCACTGACTCTTTGCACAACAAAGGGTGCAGCACCAGCCAGGGGACCATCCATTCGGGGACAGCAGGAGCCAGTCTCCTAGAGCCCATTTGAGACTGTGAGGATATAAAAGTGCAGGGATTCCTTGACTTGGGGTTCCTCTCAGAGGTGTCCAGCCTGAGTTATTATTTTTTTATTTAGTTATTGCACCAAGATTAAATTATTTTACGGGTCGGGACATCTGAGGCGCTGCTTTGGGAAACCGAGGGTCAAGCTGGTAAGGAAACCTCATCTGACAGTGTGAGTGTGGGGTGTGTAGCTGAGAAGGCCTCCATCCCAGCTGAGATGGTGCGAATGGGACTGCCAGACTGGGTCCTGGATGGTTAGGTGCCTTATTTATTAAAATGAAATTCAGATCTTCAATCAAAGGTCAAGCAGATGGCAGAAATACTGCTGCTATTCCTATTTCAGGAAAACCTGTGTTTAAGCTACATTTCCTGTCTCAATTTTTGACAAAATTTCAGGTTGTCTGAAAGTTTATCTGGCAGTAAATTAAAATGAAGCTGCAATAAGTGGCTACCAGCCTAACACATTTTCAGATACTTCCAGGTTCTTAACACTGTAAATATTCTATCAAATTACGATTATCTGAGATTATTCTGTGAAGTGAAAAAGGTTCTATCACTTCAGACTTTTATACCAGGAAATATGTTTTTATTCTGTCAATAAAAGAATGCAAATTCTTTCCTATATAATGACAACATAATGGCAAGAAACATGGCAACAACATCACTATCATTTGGAGTGCTTTTCCTATTCTTTTGTTCTTGTGGCATTTTCTAAAAATTTGTCATGATTTCATGTTCCACACTGCTATTTCTCTTCTAATTGGAAATCAAACTATGAGACATTGAGGCAAAAGAGGAAATACTTAATTTTCTTTTGTCTTTCTGTAAGAAAAAATTACATTTCAAAACTAAAATTATCTGTCCAGTTTTTCTAGAGTAAAAATAAAAAGTTATCATAAGGTCTTTTTTGTTAATATATGAAATAATTTGCTTTGTTTGAGTGTTAAGTGAAGTGTTTTGCATCTGTTTTGTCATTAAAATCAAATACATACCTTTGTAAACCAACACCCTGTTAAAACTCACTAGACCACTAAATATGTAGAAAATAATCTAAGCATCTAAGCCTTGATGGGATGATTATTCAGTTGAAATACTATCCTATTTTGAAAAAGAAAAACAAAAAAACCCCCCACTAATTGATTTGTAAAAAAACATAGATGAACATTGATTATAACTTACTGGTAATCATGTCTTGCTCCCAGTTGAAATGCATTTTTGGAGGTAAAAAAACCATATCTGTGCCATTTTCTTAATTGTACCCCAGGGTGGAGTTGGAAAAGTGTCAAGAAGTAAGAAAACATGAGCATTAATAAGCATACAATGCAATTTAACAGTTCATAAACCAGTAAAATTTAATCCCAGGCTGAGAGATTTATTAAATCTCACTCAGCAAAATGGTTTTGTGGGATGTGTTAGCAAGTGAAAATTAAGTGAAATGATTTCAGGGGCAATAGATTTTATTAGCAGAGGAGGGGAGGAACTAGTTTTGCAAACCATTTCTTCTTAATTTCATTCACTTGTTATAATTGCCTTGCATGTAGGAGAGCTTTCTCTGAGTAGCAGCAGTATGTTAGGTCTCTGGAATTTGTGTGCATAATACCGCATTTGTCAGGCATCATCTAACTGAAATATCTTTTATTGATGGTCTTGTGCAGAAGTTCTTTTAATGCTTGCTAAAAATATTTCAATCTAATACAACTTTAACCTGTTAGTAAGATAAAATGTCTCATATGGGGTTTATTAGTGTTTGAGGTTTTGTTCTTTTTTTTTTTTTTTCATCCATTCTTGGTTTCTGTGCTCTTTAGCACACCTTCAAAAGTTAAAGAAAAATTACTTTCTTCAATATTATTTTGTTGTTCTGGATCTTCTTGAAAAGTCACTTTATAGGACAGATTTGAAACTACCTATATTTTGGGGGTAGCTGGTCAAAAATCTGTAGTGAATCAGGCTTCAAGTAGGGTAATGCTAGCCCTATTAACACTGCATTATATGAGAATTTTTTTGAAAAAAAATTCTTATGTTTTCTGTTATTCTGTTTTATGGATTAAAATCACATTGTCCTAACATTAGTTCAAGATCTGGCCCTTAAAATTTTCTGACCAGGTAATAGTAGAATGTATAATAAAGAAACTACAGGTTTTTATAAGTAAATCTTAGCTTATTTTTGTATGTAATCTCTAATTGTTTCTGTAGTATTTATCCAGTAATTTTTGAAGGCAACTTTTTAATTTTCTATTGAACAAGACAGACTTTAAGGAGTGGTAACAATGAGACCTCTCTGACACTGTAGGTGATTACTCCTTGATTTCTGAGTGTTGTCAGACTTTTCTCACATCATTGTTCTTATCTTTAATTTTCTTAGTTGTTCAAAAGAAAGGAAGCAGAGTCAGCTTCTCCGAGAAAACCGGTCTTCAAAGGAAAATAATAATAGTAAAAGAAAAATGGACAGAGGCCCATATCTGTTCACTGTGCTCACAATGGAAATAACCCAAAACATAAGACTAATAAGGGGAAAAATGAAAGGCTGGTGGTAGGGAGTTCAGTAGGACAAAAAATGGAAGTTTTTGTTTCTTTGTTTGTTTGTTTCTTTGTTTGTTTGTTTCTTTGTTTGTTTGTTTTGTTTATGAAACATGCCATTTATTCAAAGTTTTGTAGTTTATAGTTACATATTGTGTTTTAAGTTGTCATTAAAGATAAGAGAGAAAAATGAGTAATTATCAAAGGAGAAGTACTGCTTAGCAGGCTACAGATTGTGGAACATTTTTGATGGCTTTGAAATGAGTAAGTATTCCATTGTAAATCCTTACTGTGCAGTGCCTCCTAAATAATATTACTTTTCCCTGGGGAGGGAATTTGATTAGCCTGTCCTCTTCATTGTACCTCCAGTATCTACTACTTTCCCAGCTTTTAGATTAAAGAAAGAGAGCTGCTGTCCTTACCCTCCAAATTGTACTGTCATTTCTGTCCTTCATAAACCTGACTACAAACAGTCTGAATATATTGGGAATTGAAAAAAACCCAATCCCAACATCCTGACTTTGCATCCAGTGTTCTAGCAAAGACAATACTGTTGTATAAGAAGTAAAATACAATGTATAAAAGCCAATAGAAAAATCAGTCCTTTTGGAACATGTGCTGCCTTGCCTACACGCTCCTTTTGACGAATGGGAAGGCAACATTCTCATTATATTCTGAAGTGTTGGAAGGACAAGTACAAGCTCAGTGAGAGAATCTTGTTGCAGTATGAAACGAGCATGTTAACACTTTATTAAACCGGTGACCATAGTCACTCTGATCTAAGTTTATTTTAGATGATACTATGGTCTGAAATTCAGTCAGTAATTGACGTATTATATGACAAAATAATGTATTATATGATAAAATAAGTTTCACAATAGATGAATTGAAGACTTGAAATAATTACTTCTAATGTGTTCACACGTTTTCAAGGACTTTGTTGAAAAAATGTGAGTGTCCTTTTGCTTCTACGCATTTACCTGAAAACTTTTGTCATCCTCACCTAGGCAACAAATGCAAATATACATTTATGAGCATTTGCTTTCAGTTTTGCTTCATTTTTGATGTAGTTAATGAAGTCACACTTAAAAAGAACTTAAATGTCATTTTAAAAAATGAACTAAACTTTTCAGAATAAATTAATGACCGTCAGACACTAGGCAAAACCCTCTGAACGGTTTGACCTTTTAAATGTAGTTGGACTTATCTCACAAAGGTAAAAGTTGACTGACTAGAGATAGGAAGACAAAGATGATCTTGAAGAGAATAATGAGCCTGTAAGACCCCAGACTCGCTCTACAAGCCCATTGAAGGGGTTTTACTTTAAAGGTCCCAAAGTCTGCTTGGCTTTATTAAATTAAGTTGCTTTTACTGAACATGACTTAAATAAATAAAAATAATATCCAAAATACAAGTCACTTGTATTTTACTTACTAGGAGGTAGTCTTCACCCTTTACAGTTACCATAAAACTATTTTGCAAATGTTATGCAGTTGAATCCTCATAAAGCTAATCCATGTATTGTTTTTTTGGTGGGTTGTATTTTATTTTTTTTGTTTGTTTGCTTGTTTTGGTTTTGTTTTGTTTTTTTTGCTTTGTTTTGTTGGAGGTTTTTTTTGGGGGAGGTGTGATGTTGTGTTTTTGTTTGTTTGTTTGTTTGTTTCAGTTTGGTTTGGTTTGGTTTTTTGGGTTTTTTTCTGGCCCTCTTCTTTTCTGTGGAAAAATTTCCCCACAGTCACTGAAAAAAATTGGCAAAGAGGGCAGTTTTAGATCCTGAGTGTCAGATTCATAAATACAAGAATCCTCTGATACAGGGAAAATGAACTAGTAGTAGTGAAAACAGCTCGCTCTTCTCTGGGATCCACTCTGGGTCAAATACTAAAGAGCAAAAAAAAAAAAAAATTTACTAAGCTTTTCTTTCCATTGCCCTTTTTCATGAATCACTCAATGTAGAAAATGTTTTTGCGTTTTCAAGTACTTTACAGAGAACCTTTTAAGTAGAAGACCATGTTTTTTCATAGATTTTTATTAGTAATACATTTAATTAAGGGGAAAAATAATCACATTACCTTAATTTAATGTTTAATTTGAGACCTGAGGATTTTTCCTGCTTTCAAGCTGTTTTTAATCATCTGTATTTGAGTAAGTGAAAGTCCTTCCAGATCATGCCTATGTAATAATTCAATTTTTTTTATTATTACCTATAGATTGTAAAGGACTAAAATTTGTTATAATAAGAGCTAAAATATGTTTTTTTCTGTTTGAGAAGTGTACTATATCTGACATAGCTCATGAAGCAAGACAATCAGCCTAGCAATCCTTCATCTTAAACTTGATTACATGATGGAAATAATGTTTTCTCATCTGTTTTTGAGATGCAGATATAATTCTGGAGAACTGAGATATAGATCTGAGAGGAATGGTTCATTAGTACATGAAATTTACATATATAGAGTTTGATGGAGGTAAATGGAAATGTCATACAAAAGCCTGGTGGTGCATAAAAGATGCAGCAGCAAGTCATGATTCAGTGTTTAGTAAATGTGGACTCCACAAATTTTTTTAACCCTTACTAGTTAATTAAACACAAAGGTTTCTAAAGCAGTTAGCACATTTGTTGACTCAGATATCAAATCACATCAGTGAACTCTTATGTACTGCAAGTCTGTAGAAGGTTATGAAGAGCATGATTTGCCTGTTCTGCTAGGCTTTCCTGAATTTTATTTATGTGTCATAGTATGAGCCCTTTCTCTCACTTTTTCTTTTATTTTTAATTTTGGTGGATGATCTTAAGAAACAGACTTAGATTTCAGTTTGCAACTGTAATGCGTAAACAGCCCATTTGGTTTCAGTACTTTCAGCTGATTCTTATCTAACTAACAACCATACTGAAGGTCACTAAAAATTACACCTCTTGTCCTCAGCTGAGACCTAGGCTATAGTGTGTTTCTTCTTCATCAGCTTCACCCATATAAGTTAGAAATGGGTAAAAAACACTACTTAACTAACCTTCTGCCCCAGCTCCAAGCCCCCCAAACTAAAACTTTCCTTACAATACTTATTAATTATTACAGGAGTGTGTGTGACAAATATTAAAGAATCATAGGATGGTTTGGGTTGTAAGGGACTTTTACGATCATCTTATGTACAACCCTTCTGCCATGAGCAGGGATGCTACCTGCTGAACCAGGCTGCTCAGAGCCCCAGCCAACCTGACCTTGAACACTTCAAGGAATGGGGCATTTACAACTTCTCTGGGAAACTAGAACCAGTGCTTCACAGTGCATATCTACTGGAGTTTATCACGTGCCTTTGTGGTTTTTGGGTGTGTGTGGGGATCGGGAATAAAAACTATCGGATGTGGAAAGAAAGAAAATCATCAAGTAACAACAAGGATATGAACTCAC
>JAWWEE010000105.1:74315739-74334024 GCA_035221455.1 Xenops minutus | reverse complement strand
GATGTAGACCTGCCCTAACTCCTCCCTAAACTCCACCCCTGTTCTAGACCCCTCCTTCCCTACCCTATATAAGCCGGCGCACGTTTCAATAAAGCGCCCATTTTGCATCGTTCCCCTCGTGGAGTGGTCCCTCCTTTTACCCCGGCAGGTCTGTGTCAGGTGTGATTTGGAGAAGAGACGAAAAAGACCACCTTCTACTCTGAGGACACCTAGGGAGAAATAACAGATTCTTTCTCTAATAATAGAGAAGACTCTTTTTTTTTTTTTCCTACTTTTTACTGAGTCTAGCTCCATCAGAGCCCTTTTACAGTATGATTAGACTACTGGCAGGTAATTTGTTAGACAGTATTTTAGCAAGTAATTTAGCAAGACTCCAAACTGAGTATATTGAAATACATGTGAAAAAATAGAGTCAAATACAACACCCACAGTAAGACAGGGGGTAAAGGAAGGGAAGAACAGTGTTGAGAAGAAATGTGTAATATCAAACTAAGTTTTGGACACAAATCAAACACAGATTTTGCAATATATTGTGACTGAAACTGTGTCTCTGATTAGGCCGTTACCTCTGAGTGCTTGTTACTTGACAGAATCAACTGAAAAAACACACACAGATATCATTACCTGACATCTGAATCACTCACCTCAATCTCATTTTGATTTCAATATTTTTTATTATTTTGTAGTTGTAGAATGACAGTATCAAGATCAGTATTTTAGATGAGTTTATCTATATCCAAGCAAGTCATCATGTCTACTAAGGAGGATGGTGAAACCAAAAAACACCACAACCCATAGTTCAAAAACTGTACCAAGATAAAGTTGCAGAGTACAACATAATTATTTAGGATTGTACAAATTAACTAGAACATTAGTCATCTTATTTTTCAATATTAGGCATGCCTCAGTGAATAGAATCATTGTAGGAAGTTTCTATCTGAAATTCAAGAACCATTGCTTTTCCTGAATCTTCTACCTTTTCTTCCTCCCAGACTGCTAATGTCTGTTTAGGTAAAGAACTCTAAAAATTTAATTAGGGACTTTTCCTTCCACGTCTCCCAACAGTCTTTTGCTGAAACCTGCAGCACTTCTTGTACCACAATGCATAGTTCCAAAAGTGTGATTTAAGGAAGAGAAAACAGTATGAACAAAGGTCAGTGAGTCATAAAGCTTAGAAAGACCTAATTAACGAGATTGGAGAGCTAGGCCAATGGCTATCAATTCCTACTGTCTCTCAAAGGAAAGCTAAAGTGACCAACCAAAAGGAGAGCCCAACCTACAAATTCAAGAATTTTTTTTATTTTATTTTTTCTTGAGTTTTGTGCTGTTTATTTCCATTGCAGTAAAATCAACAACTGAAACCAGTTAGATGAGTGTAATATTGACTCACTAAATAAATATATTTTTGAATGTTCAGTAAAAACATTTAAGCCTATGTTTAACTTTACTCTTCTCACAATAGATGGGTTGTGGAATCTCATCCTCTGTAAATAAGGGATTTATATTGTAGTATGTAAAAATAAAATAGAGCACCCTATTTCTAGCCAGCTATGAGTTTATGTTGTATGCCTTTAAAAGAAGTATATTCTCAATTAGATTTATTTCCAGTGAAGCAATATTCATCAATCAACTATAAAGAATATTATCAGAATTTGAGTTACTTTTAAAACTGCAATGGCTTTCCTTTAAAGCTTCCACTGGCATGGACTGTCTTGTCATCCTACAGATTTCCACGTCAGGGGCTTATAGAATTTGACAAAAAGCCATGTTGTTCTGCATCTAGCATAATGCCCATTTGATTCCTGCTGATGAGCCTGAACAGTTCTGTGTCCAAATTTATATCTAATTGATCAGTTAATGCTGGTGTTGAACTTCTGATTGCCTCTTTGTGGGTTACTTTTTGCTGAAGTCTCATAGTATTTTCAATTTTCCTTCATTGGTACAAGGACTACAGTTTTAAAAGTAAAACTGATTATAACAAACTTTTCATTTCTTATTCAGATTTATGTGTTGTACTTATTGTGTATTTTATTTAAAAAGCTGTTGTCTAGACTTCAACTACTGCCAAGTCTTGCTTCTAGAATATTAAGTTTTGTATGATGCTTACTCAGCATGTGATTCCAACATTTTGGTGTTTTGCTGCCTCCTTGTCAAATATCAGCTTGCCTTAAAAGCACTTTAATGCCTTGAAGATAATGAACAATTTGGCAGCAAAAATATCTTCTGACTGATTTGAAGCCCTCACATAAAAAGCCTGGTGCCTGAGATCATTGAAACCTATTATACTGGCTATTTTAAAATTAGGATTTATTTCTTTTTGAATTTTGAAATCCCTCCTCGAGAGAGCCTTTTAAATGTGAACGTATATTTTCCTCTTTAACAGTAGCTTATGGGCTATAATGGCAGAATATTTTTGCATTTTTATGTTTAGTTTTATTGTAAAGAGCCTTGGGATACATTTGCACGAAAGGCACTATATAAGCTCATTTTGTATTGCATTGTATTGTATTATGACAAGTGCAATAATCTCCAGGTTTCCTATCCATTAAAGAACTAATTTCACAGCTCACTAATTATGTGAATGAGAAGGGGAAATAGGTCCTTTTTCTCTAAGGTATGCTGAGCAGATGGCATAGCATTCATTTCCACCAGCTGAATCTGAGGTCGTCTCTTTCTTTTGGTTCCGAGGCTTGCCTCTGTTTATCAAATAGAGCAGGAGAGAGATGTCAGTTTCTTGTACAGCATGGCAGTGTGCACAGAGACACTGTCTCTGTCCTTTGCTAATACAAAATTACTTAGCACAAACGTCTAAACAGCCTGTTTATTTAGGATGGGACATGAAAACTATTAAAATGAATGTGCATTTCAGTGTAATTCTAATTTACCTCTGATTTATTGAAGATACTGATTAGTTCTGTCCTAGGGATTTAAACTGATACACTTTAAAAAGTTATTAATGACCTTTGAGACTCAGACTTTGTCTGTAGTTTCAAAATAAAAACATTACTTCCTTAGCCTGTACATAGCTATTTACATCATAACTAAAGTTTTGCCATCTTGCTAATTGCTTCTTTTTTTCTTTCACCTCATAACTTGAATCAAACATGCCCACGGCAGTTTACATAGTGCTCTAATGCACTGCTTTTTTAAAGTAACATAAATCATCTGACAATAATGTACTCCTGTGATCCTGAAAAGTATCTATTTTCTCCCTTGTTTCAGCATTAAAACGAGAAAAGCTGAGCCTGAAGTTCTGACACAACTCATGTATGACTTGGCAATGAGGCTACATTTTACACAAGCAATCAGATAATTTTCACCCTTTCACATCCTGAGCAGTGTTAATTTGTTGTCTCCTTCTCTCACTGCTGGCCTGTCTCATGTTCGTTTTGTGTTCACAGTTCTGATGTCATTCTAATTTCAGACGGACGCAGCGTTAATGTATGATGCAGTCCATGTGGTGTCAGTGGCTGTCCAGCAGTTCCCACAGATGACTGTCAGTTCACTACAGTGCAATCGCCACAAACCTTGGCGCTTTGGGACCCGCTTTATGAGTCTCATTAAGGAGGTAAGTCACTAATAACGCATCTTGCTTCACTGCATTTCTTTCTCCCAATTCCTATTTTCTTTATTTTCATTCTATTTGGATTCTACTTTTTATTTCTTTGTTTGTTTTTGTTTATTTGTTTGGTTGTGTTTTTTTCCCAGTATATGGAAATCTCTCATCTTGTTATGTATAAACAGTTTAACAAGCAAGGCAGCATTTTTATTTGAAAGTGGGTTTCCCTGAAGTATTAGGTGAAACAAAGAAACATGAAAGGGTGAAATAACTGCAATACAAATAAAACTTTTGTTTCTAGATAATTGGGGGTGTGTGGAACATTTGTGACATAAAAATCTAAACACCTGAAACTGCAAACCACAGATTGATTATGAGAAATTCAGGAACTGGCATAAGTTCAAAGGGATAAAGAATTAATTTTACTTCCCGGTTAAAACTTTTTTCTTCTTTTTCCATAGTAAATAAGTATATATGGCCTTGGTCTCATAGTATGCTGTTTAGATACGGACAGATAGTGATTTAAAGGAAAGGCAGGAGATTTAGGATGCTAAAGGTGAACACTGTAAGGTAGTCAAATCTCTTGTACTGTAAATAACTCCTAATATGGTATTTCTCATTCTAGAGATGCAAAATATTACAATAGTTGAATTATTTGCAAAGAAAAGCAGTTCTGTTTTTAATATTGCTTCCTTTTAAGATATTTTTGTTTTTCACATTCCCTCCTCTATTTTAGTATAGTTTTGAATGAGGTAGACTTTAAGTTATAAAAAAATGAAGTTATTACACATTATTAAAAGTAAGGAGTAAGCTCTGGAAGGCTGGCTTACTGACCTCAATTTTTGCTCTCTCAGTGTGGTTTGGGGAGAATCAGCATCTTGCAAAAGTAAGCCTTTATTTGAATGAAATTTCCTGACAGAAAAGTGTAGTTCAGCATTAATGAAACAGATTGAGGCTTGGGGGTTAGTGATGGGAAGGTGTGTAGGGAAGCAGAAGGGGAAATGCATGCATGAATGATGGAGGAATGAAAACAAAATAGCCTTCTATCTCATTCAGTGGAGAGGACTATTGTCTAGCATAGAAAGTGGTTTAAAAAATTGTCTGTGAACTGAAGGAAAGGTTGATTCAATTAGCAAAAAGTGAATACAAAATATTTAAAACCAAAAATCAGCCACAAGGTAAATTATTTGCATAAAATGAATAATTAATGCTTCCATTTTGTCAGAAGTAAAAGTTGTTCTTTCTTTGGGGGAAAAAAAAAGATTAGAGGTATTTATTTATAAGAATTGTTTCTTCTTTCTCCATAGGCCCACTGGGAAGGCCTCACAGGCAGGATAACTTTCAACAAAACCAATGGCTTAAGGACAGATTTTGATTTAGATGTTATCAGCCTCAAGGAAGAAGGTCTTGAAAAGGTGTGTAAAACATTTACCCCCAAAGAGGTGGGAAACAAAATAAAACCCCACCCCCTAAAAACATTTACAATGACATTTCATGTGTTACATAAAACAGTATATCTGTTCTCAACTTGATACCTGGCTTCAAAGTCTTCTAGAAAAATCTGTTATCTTGATGTCTGGCAATAAATGGCTTCTTAAATGTGTTCTTCTAGCTGCATTCTTAGATAAAAGAGGACTGGGAAAGAGTGAATAGCTGGACCTGAAGTCATGCATTAATATACTTTTTTTCAATCTATACTGAGTTTAGTTTCAGCTGTGATTCCAATTCCATTACCTGTCCTCATGTGTGAACCTGTGTGTATGTGTATTTGTATTTTCTTTATATCTTTACTAATTTAGGAAGAATTACCCGAAACAATAAAATAGCATAATTTTGGCTATTTTGTGTTGTCAGAGAGAACTTTGATTCTCTTCTTGGAAAACAATTTCTATCTGTAAGTGGTAAAAAATTAGAAATTGGTAGCCTGACTGGTTTGTCTGTCTTCTGGCATTAATTTTTCTTGTACAGAGATGGAGTGAAAGAACAAAGAATTGAGAAATGCTCTTTCTGTGTAGCCTAATACTGTCTGTATTTGAACTAAAGGCCTTGGGAAGCATCTAGAGATATTTGGCCTGCCTACTTGACACTGCAATGATCTGAAATCAGATCATCTTCCCTCCAGCCATCTTGCCATGAAGAGGCAATGCAGGAAGCTACAGAGTCTCACGTTGTTGTGATCAGCGGGCAAAGCTTTCACAACTTGCATCTATCTTATTTGTGTTTAGATGTGGTGTTCAGAGTTCTGTAAGCACTGTCTTCATTCATCTTCAGATAAAGTTCTATCAACTATTGCCTCAGGATGATACTGTGGCCACAAATAAAACCAGAGACTAAGGGAAGGGACCATGGTGCCAAGTTTTATTGCCTTTCTTCTATAAATCCTTGAATGGAGAAGTTAGCATGAAAGACATATTTCTTCAAAACTTTTCCTCCTAAAACTAAATTTGCAATATTAGCTCCCTCTTACTAGGAAGATTTCTAAAAGTTCAGAAACCATGTTGTTGTCTTGAAACACATAGGTAATAACACTTTTGTTGTCTGGAGGGAAACCTCTGATTCAAGAACTGTATTTTAAAATGTTCAGCAATACACTGATAGTAGATTCCTACTATGAAGTTTTCCATGAAGGGAGCTCTGGAAACATAAGGGGTCAAAAAGGCACATAGTAATGACTACATTTAAAAACTAAATTAGCTTTGTGTACAAGTGGAATAGATGCAATTCTACCTGTCTTTCTTACTGGTAAGAGGGAAAAACTAATGTCATGGTAATAGCTAAATAAGTCAGCTGAAGAATCTGCATGTGAGTGATAACTGCTGAAAATAAAGAAAGGACGTCTCCGTGATCTAGGATAGCTACAAGAATATTAGGTGTATAATAGAAATATTAGGAAAATAAAATCTAATTTCACTGAAAATATAGATATACTAAAAAAGACCTACAGAGATTAGAAATATGGAAGATGATAAAATTGAACAGGAAGTATAGTATTCTAAAACACATAACAAAAGAAAAAAAGTTAGGAAATAGTTATATTGCAACATAAGTAAGAGACCATAATTGTTAAAGCATACAGAAGTTTAAAAACAATGACCATATGCTTGAGTTGTTTATACAGAAATTTGTAGAATAGGAAGATACTTCTGCCATCATCATGGCTCATTTTGACCATTTCATAAATAGATGTGATAGTCTTTCACCAAAAAGTGTTGACAGTCTTTGGAAAGAGCAGTAAGAATCAGTTACTACATATGAGCAAAAACAGAGCAGTTTCTGGTGGTGTAATGATATGAGATTAGGAAAAAGGAAAATTCAGTGTATGCACCTTCAACTGAATTGCTTGATAAACACATAGAATATATGTAGTATTTTACTGAGAAAGATAAATCAATGCCAATGAATGAATGAATGTTTCTCTTTGGACAAAACTTCATTATTAGGAAAGAATACAAAACTTATTCTCTTCAATCCAAAGTGAATCTTTAAATTCTGGATCAGGACACTTCCTAGTAGAGAAAGTATATTTTATCCAGTTCTTTTATTTAAAAGACCTGTCTAAAAGTTGTTTTATTTTGGTTTTTTCCCCCAAGACTGAATTCTGTTAAAGCTATGATGAATCACTCTTCCTTCTCTCAGCCCCCTACCTTCCTCCACACGTGCACTCCATCTCTCTATATCACATCCTGTCTCTCCCACTTTCTTCTACTCTCCTTCTTTCCCTTTTTCCTCCTTCTGCCATTCCTTCCTCTCTCCCTTAACAGCCTCCCTGCCTGTTTCACCTTCCATCTAATCCCTGTCCCCTTGTACCTCTTAATCTCTTTCCATCCACTTTCTCTTTTTATTACTTCCTTCAAGAGCCTTTCCACATCTTTGTCATTATGTATGTTCCCAATATTCTTCCCAAAAAATCTTGTCAGGCGTCTCTGTCTATGTTGTTAGAGTTCCTGAACAGTCTTTTTCTTCTTTCTTCCTGTCCTACCTCCCTCTTAAGGGATGAGAGAAATGGGGAGATAAGAATTATATGTACCATAATATGTGTGTCATCTTTCCATACTGTAATTTATACAGTTATTATTTCATTTAACCTCTTTTTTAATATGGGTGAACAATTTCTTATGTGAAGGACAACAGTTCAACTTAACAACTTTAGGTGTAATCCGTGGGTAGAAAAATATTCATGGAAGGGAGAGAAAAGGTTTGTGAAGAACCTATTTTTTTTCTTAGACTTGGTAAAAATATGTCCTAGATAAATTGCCTGGTTAGTATAATGGGAGAATGACCTAAATCGTGTGTTTTAAGTGCAATGACTGCTGAAGTCAATGACAACAGAAAAATTGCTCATTGATTTAAAAAAGATGCCATGCGTGATCCAAGATTTTGCATAAGATACTTGTTCCTGAAACTCTTGAATGAGGTGGTAATCAAGCATCAGTCAATAAGAATTGTGTGTTTACAAATAGAACTTCATATCTGACAAAAATGATAGCTCCTTGTAAGATGGAAATGACAAAATAAAGAGATGATTGGAGTGCTGGTAATGTAATGTACCACAAAATTTCATTACAGTTACTCTGGACACACTGAAACTATTTATTATCAACACAGTGAAAATCCAAGGCTGTGGTGCTCCAGTATAATAAATCATAATTTAAATTGCAGTCAATCAGTCTGAGACAGCATTGTGAGGAAAATTATTATATACTTCAAGGAGATTACAAATACCTGATTTTAATACCACTGTTGATATGAAAATTTGTCACTGAAGAAGAATTACACTTCCTGAATAGAGATGTTACAACTGGCTTAAAACCTTGCTCAGGAACCTTCAAACAGGATGAAAATTAGTTGTAATTCATTCTCCAGCATATCAATGCAAGATATTATTTTATTTTGTGTCTTTAGTAATAACCTGGGAAAAAAGAGCAAATGGCATAAATAGAGGGTTTTTTAAAAGAGAAAAAAATAATAGATTTATGGGATTCTGAAGCATTGCTATTAGTATATTTGGCAAAGAAGGCAAAAATATTAATATTTCTGAAGAAAACAAAATAAAGTAATTTGCAAATGGGAAATACACAAATATGAAGAAGTAATATTACCCATACTGGAGTAAAATTATTTTCTTGATGTAATCACTGATACTGCTAAACTGCTCTACAAAATATAACAAAGATGGTATGCTGTAGATAGATTTGAAAATCTTTTGAGGGTTGAATACATCTCTGGTTTTGCCTGGTTAGTTAGTTGGTACCACTGCAGAAAAGCAATGATTCTACCTAATACTATGCTTGTGGAACTTCATGGTCAGTCATATTAACAGTTTTGATTTACTCAGAGAAAAAATGATGTTAATTTTCTCAGGAGAGTTTTGAAGGAAAATCAAAAACAATATTACTTGAAAGTCTACTTATTTATTCAGAAAGATATATCACTTTTCAAACATCCTGAAGTAAGGAAGCTACTTTACTGAGTTTTTGTGGATAACATCTTGTGACATTGACTCTCAGTAAAGTGTTCTAGGGCAAATTTAAACTCAGCAAATTTGAAGTTACCAGAGTGTACGATGCTTCTTTTGAGGGGGAATGGTGACTTATTGCAATGGTTTTATCTGGAATAGAGTTAAATTCCTTCACAGAAGCTTGTGTGGGGCTATGGTTTGAATTTGTGTTAAAAATTGTGTTGATAACACAGGAATGTTTCTGCTCTCTTAGCAATGCTTACACAGAGTCAAAGCCTCATTAGCCTCCAGAGCTACACAGTGGTTCTGTGTGGGGGTGTCCAGCTGGGTGGGAATGTCTGGTTTTGAAGGACTGCAGTAACCTGTTAGTTACTTGATAGTTAAATACGTAGAAGCAAGTTTTTAACTATTAACACACAGTTAGGAAATTGTATTCCCTCTTCGTGATGACCACCCCAATTACCATGTTATAGAATACTCTGGTATTCAGTGAGTGTAGCTTTTAGAATTGTTTCAACTTAAATAAGCAGATTCTTGACTAAGCTAATTCTTTGTATCATAGAGATGCTTCATCTCACTGTGGACTATAATGTCAACTTGTGGGAATACCTGGTTTGGATCATGTGCTATGTATAACTGTTAAGGAGGTCAGATAGGCATGGTCTCCCCAGAACAAGCTAGCCATCTAGGGCATATTGAAAAGGACAATAGGAGACCGAAGGTTTGATAGCCTCCCTGGGACTGTATTTTCTGTGTGATCATTCTCTCTAAAGTGTCTATACAAATACTTGTTTCACTTTTAAGAAAATTTGAAAGTTTGTTTAAAATAAATGTAATGCTCTAAAGTAAATTGTAACTTGTTTGAATTTCAGTTATATGTAATATAACTGCCTTTTTGGCATTTAAAATTTTCTAGTGAAAACACATTAACAATTCTAATCTGTTCAAAAAGTTACTTAAAAATTGAGATGCTGTGCTGAAACAAATAGAAAGTAATTAATTTGCTACGCTATTTATGCACAATTTTTCTATAAGAAGCAGCTTTGAAAATGCATGTGTGATTTGGGAGCTATATACATCAGTAACACATCAGAATTTACAGTGTGTAAATTGGTGAGTTTGAGCTCATTAGTAAAGATAATCCAAAGAATATCTAAATTTGAACATCTTATTTTGTTCTATTTCTTAGATTTTTTTGATTCACAAAAGCAGCAACAGTACAATTATCCTAATGTAGAAAAATAATGCATCTATTTGTCAAGACAGAAGTTTCTTTTTTAAAGTAATACTCTTGATAGTTCTTCTAAGTCTATATGGATGTAGTTAGATAAAACACAAACTCTAACAATTGATATTATTCTTTTGCTTGTGGCTGTGGCTATGTTAAAAAGTGGGAGAGGAAATTGTTAGCAGTGTCAGCTTTTCTCAGTATAAATTTAAATTATGAACATGAACTTGAATAAAGCATATGACTTAATGAATTTAGGATTTGAAATTTATCGTATAAGTTGATGATGTTTCCCTAGAAATTTTTCTATTACTTGTCTACCTGAAATTGTACCTCATAGGGAAGATTAGTCCAGCCTCAATCATGCAGGAATGGGTGCAAGTTCTGGTCACTTATTTTTCTACTCTAAGTTTGGTCTTCTCTGCAGTAAAGCAAACACTGTGATTGTCATAATTAGCAGAACATAGCAATTAAATGTTAACGGTTCTTTTACAATCTCTTATTTGTGGCCAAGCTGCAAGGCTGAACATTTTGGGCTTCCTAAAAATCTTTTAATTTACCAAATCAAATTATATTAAACCAGTAAAAGAAGGAGAGTATTTTTGGTACTAAGGCTTGATTACTTTGAAATGATGAGTTAGATGTTACTTACGAGTTGTATTTCTGTGACGCGCATTGAATTTTTGTCTTTCTTCCCTTCATGATTCTTTCATCAGTTTACGAGGTACTGAATGGCCAAGTTCAAAGAGTGACTTCTTGGAACTGAGTGTTAAGCAAAGAAGAAAGATAAAATATTGATTTCTGTAGAACAGATAATTGTAGAAAAAGAGAGCAAATTTTTCTTTTCTCTGCTACAGCACCCGCTGATTCATGCCCAGCCTCAGTTTTAGAACTGGTTTAGAACAGTTTACAACTCAGTTTAGAACATTTTATTTAACCCACACAAAGCTGTATTCTAAACTTACTTTACAGCCCTATGACAACAAATTGCTTAAAAGTATACAGAGTTTCTCAGAAGTAAGTTTGAAAGATTATTAAAAAAGTGGTGTGAGTTTATATATGCATCTTTATATATATATATTTTCACAATCAAACATCACAGAATTTTTTTTTTTTTTGTCTAGATTTAGGTTTAAAGTATCTTTGTCTTCTATTATAGGTATTGTTTAGTATTTGAAATTATGTTTAGAATCCTGTCTTAAAAGAAAATAAGAAATGTTTGTTTTTTTACACAATGTGGTAATACAAACATTCTGATTTCTAAAATGGGTAGTTACATTTATTGGTTGACCACTTTAATTGTATAGTGCTGGAATTGGAGATAAATTGTTCAATAATTGCTTATTGCTTAGTATGTGAGTCTGTTCTTGGCCTGAACCTTAAAGCATAACCCTGGATGTTCTTACTTAGATAAAAATTCTATTGACTTTATTTCAAGTTTTAAAATGTCAAAATACTTATGTGCTGAAGATTTATCTGTAAGTAAATTATTACACTTAACCTATTTCAACCCTCTCCATTGCATTTTCCTAAAAACATATTTTTGTCCTGCTGTTCTCTCTGATCACAAAAAAGGGTAAATCCTATTTTAGAGACAATGGTCTCTGCTCATGCAAATGAATTTCTGCCCATTGAGCTATTTTCAGTTGTGATTTGTCTTCAGGAATGAAAATTAAATGGAAAATTAAGTATTCAGAGTAGCTTTAGATATTCTATACGTCATTTTTACACTTAATGTCACACTTCACGAAACATAATTTGAGGTATTGGTAATCGTATTTTAAATAAGCAGACTTTAAATGCAATGACAGAAAAAAATGAAGCAGAGTTTAATAATAAATATTAGCAATCATTTTTTTTCCCTGAAGCAATTTGTTTTTACTTATAGTATTCTCTTCTAGATGCTGATATGTAACTAATGGGCAATTTACATAGTAATTTCCTGATTTACAGGTTGGAACTTGGGATCCATTGAGTGGCCTTAACATGACAGAGAATCAGAAAGGAAAACCAGCAAACATCACAGATTCCCTGTCCAATCGCTCTTTAATTGTTACTACTATATTGGTAAGCAATTATATTTGCTTTTCCACAAATGCAGTTGAGAAGAAACAGCAATAGAATATGATATACTAATTGCAATAGTAATGAACAGTCTCTAGTTACTTAGAATTTACTGTGTCATGAATGAAGTCCAGTTGTTGAGCTAGTCATGGGTTCTCATCTGAATTGCAAGCAAGTTATCCCAGTTTCAGTTATGTTATTTTTTTAGTAATTTCACTTTGCTTATTATTGACTAAAATGTCTTGTTCTTTACAAAGTTACTTAGTTCAGCAGCATTTGAGAGGACAAAAGGTCTTTGTTTAAAAAAGTGTTTTGTCTGTTAACAATTCTAGCCAGTAAAATTTATTGCTTTTGTTTGCTATTCTAACACTATGATATTGCCTCAAAGGAACATACAAAGTATTTAACGTTTATTTAACATTATTATTGCTCAATTATTGAATTGAAATTTTCAATCATACAGAAATTTATTTGAGCTGTCATTTGAACTAGACCAGAATAAACATTTTAAGCAACTTCTTTTAATTTCCACTATTGGTAAATTCACAGGGGTGAATGACGTATTTTTTACTTATAATTACATATATTTTTTATGTTAAAAAAGTTCATTAATTTCCACACCATAATTTTGAAATAGTAGTTTTAATTTGAATACAAATGAAAAACTCTCCACAAGTGTGTCTTCTGTGTTTGTCTGCTGCCACCATTATTGTGAATTTGCAGATAGCAAAGAAGAATCCACTTTCTGATAGTCATATACTTTGTTAAGAAGCTTTTACCTACCAACACATATTTTGATGTTTCAAGCTAGATTGAATTTTTATAGGTATATAGATGCAAACACTAGTGTATTTTTAACCTTTTATGTAAGATAAGCCATATAATTTCCAGTGGGTCACTTTTTCATTGCTTATAAGGCCTGAGTACAAATTATAGAAAATCTTCTGGAATCCTTTGTTTCACTTATTCCACTAATTGAAAAATGTATAAATTTGAATGTCTGATTCACTTTCAAACATAAGTTCTTGTTATGCTAAGACCAGTACAGTTTGACCACAAATGTCTCTGGTAATTTTCTTCCCCTAATCTTCACAAGTTTTCTCTATGGAAGAACTAATGGATTTTCAAGTAATGTTTCCTAGCAATTGCAGTTGACTGCCCCTTCTTCCCACCCCTGCCCATACTACTGTTACATTGTATCCAGATATCCAGCCTAGGAATTTTCTTGATGCTTTTCACTGATATATAAGTACCTCACATTTATCCTAATTGCTCCCAGAATTACAGCTTTGCAGAATATAGTCCTGTCTCTGCTAGTGACCTGTTCCCCTTCATCACTCAGTAATCAACCACCCTTTGTACCATCTGCATGCTTCAGTAGCAATCATTGTATACTTGATTCCAGATCAGTAATAACAATACTGGTACTAGGATCAATCCCTGCAAGATTATGTAAAAAACACTCAAAAACTTAGGGTGTTTCAAATTTGTTTATGTTTTAACATCTATCTATTGATGAGGTTTGAGTTAATATATTCTGCATATCATATTATTTTAGTATAGTGATACTGAAACTTGCATGATTTTGTTTGAAATAATTAGCTCAGGAAAAGGTAAACTGCACGGATGTAAAGAGCTGCGCTGCCAGTGAGCACTGAGTTTGGCAAGATCATAAAAGATTGCTGAGGTTTAAGAGAGCCGCTGCTTTCTGTAATCAATGATACGCTTTCTCTTAGGTGTTAACTTTTGATTAGTGGTCTTTTTAA
Source organism: Xenops minutus (assembly GCA_035221455.1). NCBI lineage: Eukaryota > Metazoa > Chordata > Aves > Passeriformes > Furnariidae > Xenops > Xenops minutus. The sequence goes on along the minus strand of JAWWEE010000105.1, from coordinate 74,319,949 downwards.
ATTGTCGGTCCTTTTTGCATGTATCTAAACAATAAAATAAATAAAAGAAATATGAAGGCTTTAAATTGGTGTTATGAGTGCCTTACTTGTAGCTGCCTTCTATACTTCAGCTATTGTTCAGTAAAAGTTTTGGTAATTGCAATAGCTATTTTCAGCCATGAAGAGTGGTACTCGGAGTAGTTGGTACACATTGTAAGAGCTGTACTTAGGATAATGAAAGGGACCAAAAAATTTCTGGTGCAGAAAGCACATGTACTAGCTTAATTTTGTAGCTACATCTTTTTGTTCTTAACAAATGCATTTATTTTGGACAGAAGACATATTACTGAGTATTCATTTTCTAGCAATGCAGGGGAACAATAAAATGCTAAATCTTCTAGAAACATATTTCCTTCATTATCACCTTCTTTTACTCTTCTTTTTGAGCCTGGAAAATATCGCTTAAAAAGATGTTCATGTGATTTTTCTTTACTGTTTTTTTTTCACTTTAAGAGTTCCCTACAATAGTCTATATAGTATACTGTCAGCTGTGGAGCCTTAATCATTTTACTCTCTAGTTTGCTTTAACACTCACTTTTCATTTAAAGATTCCAGTCTTTTATTCTTAATTCTGCTTCTGAAATTTGTGACCAAAACTTTTTCCTCCTATATATTGTGGACATTAAGATCTTTACAGCTGTGAGTAAGTGTACCCTGCATTTTCAGTGATGCCTGAATCTACTGAAGATGAAAATATATTGACAGGCAAAATAATAAAAAATAAACTGTGGTTCATAATTCATCTACTGCAAATAAGAACAGTACTATGTGCTCTTTTTTTTTTTTTTTTTTCCTTTTTTTCCCCTTAAATTCTGCATAACACATTTTTTAGGTAACTAACTAAAAGATTATTCCTTGGTTTCTGAGCAACTGAGTGACTCTGTTCTGAAAAGGGGTAGAAATTCTCAGGACTTTATTCTTTCTCAGAAGTCTACTTGCATGTAGTTTTTGTGCAGAACTTACCTGGTTTCCACGTTCTGGTCCCATAGCAGCCCCAAGTAGCAAGTGAACATGTCCAATGGAGTGATAGTTTTTTAGTGGAGTGAGCAATTGAAAATAATAATAAATATGCTATTTGTATATTTTATAACCATAGCTTTGGATATATCAGTCTTTTTCACAGTATTGCTTTATTTTAAAGCCATCTGCATGGAAACTTCAGAATTACTTCTGCATTTAGGAGTCTACACTCTGGATATTCTACATTTAAAAAAAGCCTAAACAAAATAAAAACCCAAAAGCAAACAAATTTTCAACATCATTAATAAGGATTTCTTATAATTTGATTCTCCTAAATTGACTTTGATATGCAAGCTATCAGAACTACGATTTTATTTTTTTTTACTTTAAATTTTAATTGTGTCTAAATATTTTTGCTATTGTACATATTCTACCTTCATTTTGAAAGCTATGTAACTTTGGAATTCAATTTTCATATAAAAGTCGGTGCATGGTGTTTGGGTTTTTTATGCTAAATTGCATACCACTCTTTATATATTACAGGTTCATTTGTACTTTTTTTTTTTTCTAAAATAAATACTTCTTTCCTTTCCTGTATAGCTTTTATGTACTTCTCTGTATTTGCTTACAAAAAAGCTCTGGAAAGCTCACAGTGTTCAAGTTTATTTTTTTTCAAGAAATGTGTGAAAGTTAGGAAAGGTGTGTGATGTTATTTAGTAGTTTTTTTATTACTTCACATTTGAAAAGTGAAATTCCATTTTTAACTTTGCTTGCCTGAAAAAAATTGCTTTGAATTAGAAATAAATTAGAAGGAATCAGAAGCAATAATTATAATGAATTTGAAAACAATTTTAATTATTTCAAAGTATAACATGTATAACAGTCCCACACTGTATTTTATTATCTATTTTCAAATGGGTAGTGCATAATTTCTCCTCCTCCCCTTTTTCTTGTGTTTAAAGTGTGAGTTTTCAATAGCCCAATTTTAAGTTAATATATATTAAAAGAATAACTTTATCTTTTATCTTTATAAAGATGAGTCACTCATCCCTTACACAGAATTGCAGATTTAGAATCTTTTATTTCCACTTTGTGGTATATTTTGGTGAAAAATACTTGATGCAGGCATTTCCTCATAATTATTGTTGTATCACTTTGGAATGATTAAATCAATACCTAAATTGAGACATACTAATAATTTAATAATATTTAGTTCCCATTGTTTTTATAACTTGGAGCAATTATTTCTCTCTCACAGATCTATTTAAATTTTGTGTACTGTCATGAAATAGTTGAATCTGGTTTTAGCTAGAAGAAAAACTGTAAATGATCTCACATAATAGTGGGCTTTTTCCCTTTGGAAACTAAAGGAATATACAATTCCTTACTTTCCAGTTTTAATATTTTTCTTATTGCCTTTTATATCTTTTCCTGTCATGATTAGTCAATAATGCCACTCTCAGACTTCGCATACCTTTCAGCATCTAGCTCTTGCACCGTCTTCCCAAACTAGATTTCACTCCTCCCTGTATTTTATTCCTTGTACACCAGTGCACACTGTAAGCAGACTGATTTCTTGAAGATGTATCAGACTTTTAAAGTAAACTAATGTGTTCCAGGATTTTTTCCACAAAAAAAAAAAAAAAAAAAAAAAAAAAAAAAAAAAAAAAAAAAAAGTCTAAATTTGCTTGCTTTATAATTTATGTTGCTTATAACTTTAAAATCCTGCTTGTCTTGGAATTCAGTGTAATGTCTGTGTACTTCAGACTTGAAATGTTTGGCCACAGTACTTGTTTGTATTTCAAACATAAAAGTATGGAATGCTTATCAGAAAAAATGATGAAGTTTAAAGGGAGTCATAGTCTATGAATGTATACAGTGGAATGAGCACAACTTATGAAAAAAGGTCAATACATCTATTTTTGTCCTGTCTGGATGCAAGCAGAATGTTGGATGACCATTTTTTTATATCTCTGAAGAAATGGCTTGAGAATTGCTTTCTTTGACTTCCAAGTTTACATCATTGCGCTAAACAACTCTTAATTCTTCAGTGGTTCAATTCCCTTTTATTACTAAAATATTGGTAATAAAAATATTCTTTTACATAGTAACAAGCATCAGTTTATAACTCCAGTTCAGGATTTTTACTTATGGGAGCCATCAGTCTAGTACACTTTCTGTACTTTTTGGGTCTCTTAGGCTTGCATTTTTTATTTGCTTTTTCCCACAGTATTTTGAAAATTTAAGACACCTCATAAGAAAACAACATTTTGCTTTCTATTATGGTTAGACCTTGTAATGTCTTTGATACTCTTCATGTGTCATGAAGAAAATATGATTCAGTTCAACTGAAAAATAGGTTAGTACAGTCTGAAGAGTTGCAAGAGTTTAATGCTTTCACATTTTCTGGCTTAGTGAGTCAAGAGTTCTTGCTTGACATAAACATCTACTTATATCTGTTTTGCTTTACTGGAATGTGTGCACTTAGTACACATTCTTGGGATGCAGCTGAATTAGTTTAAAGACTGGCCAAATTTAAGAGTAAATAATTTATTTTTTTTAAGGAGCCTGGCAAAATGAGGAGTGAAACTATAAGAAAAAACAATTGTAGCTTGAGTTCTTCAGGCTGTGATTTATCAAAGCATAGCTATGACTACACATTTCATGACCCAAAAAGGTCATATTAGCCAATCTTCTAGAGTATGTCAAGTAAGATGTCAAATAAGGATATTCATATTTATGTCATAGATAGTACAGTAGAGGAAGGTGACTGGTGTTTTCTTACATTTGGCCTTAATTTCTTCTAGTAAAATATCCTCACTTAAATAACTGATGAGATGTCTAATGTATTACATTGCTTTGATTGATTGTAACTAGTGAATTGCATCACCTCTCCCCCTTGAATTTTGACTGCCAACTGTGAAAGCCTATTGTGTGTTCCTTACATCTGACATACTTCTCCATGGACACCCCCTTGTTGTGGGGGAGAAGCTTGTGTGCCCTCCTGAGGTTGCGAGCTGTGCTGGCAGTGGTCCATGCCTCCAGTAGGGTCTCCCATGCTAATCAGGTCTCAACTGAAGGGTCAGACAAAGTGTGTCCACATGCAGGATGGGCTCACTAGCTCCCCAGCAACAATCCTAGGAGAAGGACAACTCTAACTCCAAACCCGGGCAGATGGAGCTCGCTTAGCCCTGTAAGGCCATCCATCTAA
>JAWWEE010000105.1:74296852-74315639 GCA_035221455.1 Xenops minutus | reverse complement strand
TTTCCACTGTGCCTTTTGCAATCGGACTTGCCTATCTTGCATTGGCCTTTTTAGCCACCAGCGTGCTTGTAGCAAGCATGAGTAGAGCCCTTGTAAATCTTCGTTCGCGAAGCCTAGCCATAATGACATCTGACATAATTGTTAACAAGATATGGCTGTCTTTTAACTCCAGTATCCAAACTTCTGGTGAACAGAAGCTAATGATTAAAATTGTCTGTTCTAACAGTGAGTGACAAATTTTTAACATGGTTTTCTTCTTTTTATCACTGGGGCTTCCACCAAAATTTTTCTTTTTTTTTTTTTCCCCTGTTTTTTTTTTTTTTTTTCAGTACTGATAGTAACAAGTTCTAGATTTTGTGAGAAATATGCATGCCTATGTTATAATTATTGATGAGCAATCCATATGTTTGATAAATAACCATAAAAATAAATATCAGAATAATTTGAAGGATAGAATTTATTGTTGCAATTGCTAGTAATATCTTTGTAGCTGAAATATAACACAGCTCGCAGGAATAATTCAAGTAAGTATTTATTGTCCAAATTTGAAAATAAGACATCTATGTCAAAAAAATCAAGCTTGAAAAATTCTCAGCAATTTTTTCCATGCCCACATTTGTTTACAGTAAGTAAGCTTTCATTCAAGTGTTAACCGTACATTTTGAAAACTGAAACAAATGTGTAGAGCTGCAATTAGTTCCTTTTCAAGGATTTATCTTCTATTTCCAGATATAGTTTTTAATCTATCTGCTATCTATTTTTCTTATGACTACATGTTTATATTAATTTTACTTCAGTGTATGTTGCAGTGAATTTGCTCAGAAAAAAATGATTTCTTGCATTAACTAGTTTATCTGCTGTCTCACTTTTTGGACTTATATGTCTTGAGGTGGGGCTCTTCTGTATCAATCTTTACTGAAGATAGTTTAGTTTTATAAGACATTAAATGATGGCTCTGATCTTACGGTTTTGTACCAAGCTGACCTGTTGGTAATTTAGAGTAGCCATATTTTCTGGAAACATTGTCTTTTCCTGAGGACTTATTCAGGACTCTGTAGTCAATATCTGTAGTCAATTCAGTATCTTGTGTTTCAAGCTGCTTATGTCATTCCACACAATAATAAAAGTCCTTTTGGGAAGACGTTTGTTTGCTTTTCTGGGGAGATGTGTTCAGTTGGAAGAGTTAATTTTCACTGAAACTGCTTAGAGGACTTGAGGAGGTAGTCACTTTGTGATGTGGTCTACTAATTTTTAAGGGTCATATTTTCAGGAGCTGAATGAAAAAAAAAAATTGTGAACAATATTAAAATAAGGATAAACCACCTGCCAATCTACAAATCACTCAGTTTACATACTCTGTCTACGTAATCAATTATAATTGTCCTAGTGAAAGATTTTGGTGAAGGTGATCATCCACCAAGAAACAATGGGGATCATGTGTTTAATGCATAGACACTTTCCTGAAAATGTAATTAGCAACTAGTTTTACATTAGCCCATTCTATAAATCTAAAACTTGAGCAAATAAAACATATAGTACCCTTTGCATACACTTGTCCAGAATGCGTGAATGCCAAGTTCAATATTGAGAATGTGTATTGCTAGAGGAAAAAGAGAACTTGAGAAAACTTTAGGATGCAGATGAAGCTGCCAAAACCCATTTCCTGACAAATTTAAGCGGAACCTTTCTGAAGTTAAGTAAGAAATTGCTTTGCATAACAAATAAAAGGTTTAAAGAGAAAAAACAAACAAACAAACAAACACCACAAATGTTTTGGGAGGTAGAAGACTGTAAGGAAAAGCAGCAGGTGACAGTAAGAAATGATGCAGGATTGGAAAAGGATTAAGAGATTATTAAAAGCTTACTGATAAGTCCTCTCAGCAGAAACTTTTTATCCATAACAAAATATAATAATGAAATAGTAGTACAGATACTATTGTAGCCCTTATGCAAAACTGTTCAGACTAAAGAGTAATAAAAGAGTATAAAGTTGGAGCTAAGAATTTCAGAAATGGTTGCAAGATTTTTCTTTTTAAACAAAGTATAAAAAAGCATCAACATAACAGATAAATTTTCTAAGGATTACTGAAATGATTTTATAGAAAAATATGCAAGAGTGTATCAATGAGCTGGATTGCTGAGTGAAGAAAATCCCCTTGTGCTTATTAAATCAAAGAGGCTTAAAATCATGAATTGACAATTATACTTCCTCCCTGATATCGCACGTCTTTAAATTCTGCCCCATATAATTCAGGATTGCTTGGAATGCAAGACAGAAACAAAAAGGTTTTCAAGAATCTTGTCAAGATGTGTAGACTGTAAATATCTGAACAACTTCAAGAGAAAATGTCTAGGGTCTGTGCACATGAGCACTCCAATGAAAATATCCTTGTGCTATAACACTGTTTTGAGCACAAATCCAAAGCACAGTAGTTAGAGTGGAGAAAATGTGTTTTGTCTTAGCATAGCTTCTGCTTGGCCAGTAGGGTGCTTTCTTTAAGGAAGTTTCATTTCATTTGTAGAAATTGTTTTCCACACAGTTGCTTTTTTTGAGTTATTTTGTATCAATTGTCTGAATTAATTCTCAGCTATTCACATATATAGGTTTACTCTGGTTCGGTCTCTGTTCTCAAGAATTATTCAATGATCCTTGTAATTTAAATGGTTTTCAACTTTTATGTTTTCTGTTATTTCTTTGTTCTTATCAGTACTACATATAAAAGAGCTCTTCTGAAGTAATTTGCTTATCTCTTTGGAAAAATTCTATCAAAACATCCTAGTAGTTTCTCTGGACAATTTATTTTATGTTCCTTGTTAATTGTATGAAGATCAGTGATGTACTTTTTAAAAATATGGCTGTAACGCTATTAATAGAAGTATATAAAAATGAAATCTCATCAGAGTCTGGATTGAGTGGTTTATTTTATTACCAAAAAAAAAGAAAAGAAAAGAAAAAAAAGATGTAAGAGGCAACAAGGGAGCAAATATTTTCTCAACACACTTCTTTTAAGATTTCTCCATGCTTTCATGCTTTTTTCCTTTGCTTTTTTTTTTTTTTTTTTTTTCCTTTGGTAGAATCTTTTATACTCAGGTTCCAGTTTTATGTAGATTTAATGTTTAAATCATGGTAAACATCAAAATAGAGGTTTACATCAAGAATGCTGACCAATCCTTATTAAAGATGTCAGATGTCTACGGACTGAGAAGTCTTTAACCCCATTAAGTGCTGATGTGGATATTTAGGACTGTAAGAATTTTCTTAAATTGCCCTGGAAAGTTTTTTCCGATTATTGAGACTTGTGTAGTGTTTGCAGTAATGTTTGGATCTACTACCATTTGTCTTACCTTAGTCGGTTCTTATTTTTTTTTCATTGTAAAATATGAAAAAATTCTGTCTTGTCTTTAGCAAGATGAGCAAAGACCGAGCTGCATATCTAACCTGTCTAATACAACTTGAATATTGGTGTCATATTGTAGTAGAAAACTGTCATTTGCTTTCTGCATTTTTTCCTTCAGCTTTTTATTTGAGAAAGGCTATACTATACTGAGAAACAGATGTAAAAATCATATGTTTTGCTAAATGTTAATTTTCTTCCTGTAATTATGATTATTCTGTCAATAATTTTATTTGCTTTCTGTTTGCCCACTTATGCAAAAAAGGTCATATTGTACTTTATTTAAACATAAGAAGATAAATGCTTAAAGAAGTTAAATTAAGTTTTCTTGCAATGTGTATCATATAATTTACTTTCTGCATTAACTTTGGTCAGGTTTTGCTGCAGTCTTGTAAATGGAAATCTATAACTTGAGACAATAAAGCAGTAGACGCTTTCATTAAAGATTTTTCCCCTCTGTGGGTTTTTTATATTTTACAAAGCATTGAGAAAACAGTTAAAATACTTGTATAAATCTAATACTTAAAATATTTGATGTTTGGGGTTTTAATTAATTTTTTTCAGTTGCCAAAGCACATTGTTCCTGCATTTTAGCAATCTTATATTATCCATCTAAAAAATACATTTGACATAAATGTATAATGCATTTTCTTAGGGAGCGCATTTAAATTTAGTGTTTATATGAACTCCTTGAAGTAATGTCTACAGTGTTTAGACTGTAATTTTTTTCAAATAAATATGAGAAACTTCTGACCAAATTCACTTTGAAGATATATGAAGACTTGAGTCAGACATAACCAAAGCTAAAGGGATTCTACTTTTCATATTAGTTCTTTGTACAGAAAGTGGTATCATGACTGTATGCATATGTGAACACATGACTGTACCACTTAAGGCTAAAGTGAGAAGAAAGGTCTGGGATCACTCATTATCCATTCTGTCTTTATAACACTTGCAGGAAGAGCCATATGTTATGTTCAAGAAGTCTGACAAACCTTTGTATGGAAATGATCGATTTGAAGGTTATTGCATTGACCTCCTCAGGGAGCTGTCTACTATCCTTGGATTTTCCTATGAGATTAGACTGGTGGAAGATGGAAAATATGGAGCCCAAGAAGATGCCAGTGGACAGTGGAATGGAATGGTTCGAGAACTAATTGATCATGTAAGTTAACTTTTAGAAGCTTTCCACTATCCATTTAGATTTCAAATCTGTCTATACTTTCATGATAATGCCATTTGAATCTGTTTTCAAAATGCAGATGTTTAAAGAAGTAATGCATGTTGATTCATATCCATTATTTCTTCAGTGTGGAATTCGTTTGTTAAATGATACATCTCTGTTTTGTGTATAGGCAGTGGGGTTTTTTGGCCAAACTGGTTTAGCTCTTCAATGCCATATACCTAAGTAAAAATATGGAATAAATAGTACTCAGAATTTATTATTGATAACAAATGCAGAGATTCTTTTAACAAAACATATGCTTTCAATAATCAGTAGAAGTCAGGTCTCTTCTGATAATGGCTATGAGATTTTGTCTCAGAGAAATTGCTGTATACATAGTGTAAACACAGATATTATTTTACATTCATATTTCTTGAGATTTTCACAGTAAAGTACAAGCAATATCAGAAATATCAGCATATCCTGAAGGAACAAAGCAATATCAAGACATATACCATTACAATTACCTGTCAATGAGTAAGGGAGGTATTACTTCAGGTTTTTGAACGCATGCTTTCTCAATGAGTCGTGCCAGATGAATGCAGTCTCTTAGAAATATTTTAGTCAATTAAAAAATTATGTCATTGTCCTTTTTTTCATTTATTTGGTGAATTGCTTGATAACATCTTCTCTATAGACTTGTGGACAAAGACTGAGATGAAGTATTTTCTGCACATTACTGTGATTTAAAATAAGAAAAAGAGGAGACTATTTTTTAGTTAATTCAAGTGGAACTTCTTAATGATGGCAGAAACTACATGAATAGCTTGAAAAAAATATTCACTAATCTTGTTTCAATTTGCTTTAAGATTTTAGCAGATGGGCAGAACATGTGCTAATCAAAATATTCATATTTACTAAAAGGGTTGTTCTTCATGCTTTTCTTGTAAATGATAATCTGGTATTGGTGTTGCAACAGATGTTGATTATGCCTGGCTTCACACTTTTAAGGAGAATGCGTGGGAGTATTATAGTTATATTATCTTTTTATGTGTGTGTATGTTATACCTAGTACAAATAGAAAACAAACGTATTTAGCTAGACTCTTTTTTTACATGGACATTTTTACACATGAATAGATCCACAGGCCTGTTTAACTGTTAGATTTGATGGTTGCTAGGTAATATCGTCATCTGGAACTAATTTTCTATGATTGAGCTGGATTTAGTGGAAGTATATATTCAGAAGCAAAAATGAATCACATTTTTATATGCCTTTTATTATTCAATATTAAAACATTCTTTAAAAAAAAAAGAACAACAACAAAACAACAAACTAATATGGCCTCCTAAGCTTTTCACTAAGATAATCTTGAATTAAAATGCATTTGAAGAAGTTGCAGAAGTAACGTGTGGAACTTTCCCCATCCTTTCCTCTTGATAACACAGAATGAAATGTGTTCTTTTTTCCCATAGATAATATATAACTAAACATAGATTAAAATTTATTTTGCCTTTTGAAATGATTTTTGCTTAGAAATCAAAAAAGTTTAAAAATTGTATTAGTACATCATGGAAGATGTAGTCCAACTTCATAACCTGAACCATAATTTTTACTAGTTTCTCTCAATTTCTCAATTGTTAAGATTTTTCTATTTTTTTTCTGATTTTATCTATTCATATTTTATATTTGGATAGATACAATTTATTTATGCCCTTTATTTACATGCATATTGTTAGTACATTTTACTAGCAAGTAGCAATTCAGGCCTCAGAACTGATAGACACGGACTTGGTGAAGAACTCCAGATAGACAGTTATCACAACTGATGTTTCCATATGGTTAGTACTTCACATCACCCATTAGCTGAACTTTTCAATCTTTCTTTCCCCTTAAATAATATTTTTAAGGTGTCAAAAAGATTTTCTTTTCTATAAAGTGATTTAATAAACTCAATTATTATATTTTTTTGAAAGGGAAAGAGATTATGCCTATTTTTTTCAATTTGAGTTTCTAATTAAAATAGTCTAGAATAAGGACGGTACTTAAGGTTGCCATAGTACTTATATCTATTGGAAAATATTTTTAGAAATTACTTTATCTATTTGAATTTATCTGTTAGATAGGTTCAGAAAGAAAGGTTACTATGCTGTAGCATATATGTTTGCAAGGGTAATGTGTTAACATTTGTAATCTGAGCTTAAATATATAGATATAAATGAAATGGATAATTTTTGGTTTATTATGTGTGTAGAAAGGAAGATGTACAATTTATATAGAGATGAAAAGTACCAAGTAAAATCTAAAATTTGAGTAAACTGTTTATATTCATGCTTAGTCATTTTACATAATTGTTTGGACTCAGAAGTCTAAATGAAATAAAGATGATGCTATCTGAGCTGAGCTCAGCATATCATGTCAATCTTAGGCTTGAAATTTTATGGTGTGAACAGAGACTGAAGTGTTTATATTGGGCTTTGTTTGCTTTCAACCTCCTTTCCCATAGTTTACTCCCATTTCTTCTTTCTTTGACAGTTTTACTCAGAGTTCACATACACATTCTGATATTGGCCTCCAATTTGAATAAATACTGAAAGTGAAAAAAAATAATACATTGATTCCTTCCCTTTGATGACTGATTGATAGTGAATTATAGTTGGAAAAGACAGCAGTGCCTAGAGCTGCAAGTGTAAGGAAAATATTCACTAAGAGAGCAAATATAGATGAGATTTCTCTATGAATAAATTTTAAATTGAATTTCTTCAGCTAAGCTGTCTGATTTCTTTGCCGCAACTTTTCATTTAGTATTCTACCCTCCTCTCAGGTTAATTCAAGATATTAGTGTTATATATTTGGGGGAAGGTATTTCCATCTTCTATGGATGCATTCTTCATAAAAACAAAAAGTATTCTTAATACTGACTTTTTGCCTTTGGTTCAAGAACTTTATGAAAGGAGAGATTTGCTGAATTAGTTTTGAACTGAAGGTTTCAGGTTTTTTTTGTAGTGCTAAAAATTGTCATGGCACTGTATTATATTGCATGAGATATATCGTTTGAGCATGTAAATTATGTCCCAATATAGCTAGCATATAAAGATAAAATGAAAATATATAGTTCTGCCTTTTTTTTCTTTCTTTTTTTTTTTTTTCTGTTAAACATCCATTTTACACATTAAAAATTACTTAAAAGCATTCTTATAGTGGGGTTCTAAAACAGGAATAAAATTCCTATTTTATACTTTGACAGAGCTATAAATGAAAAATCCACTGGAAAGTAATTTGTTATTATATATACAACATTAAAAATAACTTTTTTTTTTTACTCTTTGAATGATTCTTTTGCAGCACAAAGCTTATGCATTGCAAATAGGTTTTAAGGCTTGCAGATCTTTTATGATTCATAAATAATCACAGAAAATGTCCAATTTTTAGATCATGACTAGATAGGAACTTTTTATCTCAGAAGAATAGGATTTTCAACTTGGAGGCATTTTACAAAGTTGAACAATTGAAGAGCACTACTTAATTTCAGTTAACTTTAGACATAGCATTGTTTTTTACTTCAGTAGATTTTAAATTTTTTGAAATCAGTATCTTACTAATAAATGCTTATGTACCAAATGCTTACATTTATAAAAATTGTAGTGCCCTTTTATTCTTTCAATAACAGAATAGTTTCAGATGTTTATATAATCAGTGTAAATCTAGAGACCTCTTCCAATAACCTGCCATTTTATATTTTATTTTATTTTATTTTATTTATTTTATTTTATTTTATTTTATTTTATATTTTATATTTTACACTTTATTATCCTTATATTCTTGAACAGCTATAGCCTAGATGTTTGTATTATGGTGTAGAACTGAAAAAAAATTGTTTTCTAGTAAGTGACTATATTGATTTTTGGTCACTTTCTGAGCCAGTGAAAAATAAGAGTAAAGGAACTTAACTTTTTTCCATCCTTTTCTTTCCCTTCCATTTCAAATGTTATCACATTGTTTGGATTCTACTACTTTCCTTCATACTTAAAGGAAGTCCTATCCTATTGAGACTCATAAAGGAAAGGCTAAGAAGTATCTCTTCCCTCTTCCTCCTTGTAACACTCATGCAAAAGTCCTGTCAGTTGAGATTTTCAATGCCATGCAGGACAGTTTAGCTGTGCCTCTTTTATTAGATAAATTCTCAGAAACTTTGGTGGTAGCAGGGAGTTAGAGACTCTTTAGGACTCCTTAGGAGAAACGAGTTTTTCTCCAACATTATGTGTACTCAACAATAAAATCTATGGTCTCTCAGTGCTCTTGAAAGCACCATAACTTCTTCACAGCTTTCTCATTGTATTAGTGAAAAAACTCTCTGATGTCAATATTTTCAAAGCTATGTATAACACAACTCATACATATTTTTTTTTTCTTAAAAATCCAGTGATTCTCTTAAATTAATGTACTGACTTACCTACTTATATGTTACTACTTACTGAACATTATCATTAGTCTATGTCAAAGCATGCCTCCGTAGAGAATCACTGAACTGTAATATTTTCATGAAACAATACTTTTTATTCTTTTTATCAAATAGAATACTACATCACCTTCTTATTTTCTTTTTTCTCAAAATGACTTAGTTGTTTTTTGCAAGAGTCCCTTGATTTTTTTTCCAAGGCTGCTGTGCTAGCTGCCATCATCAGGTTCAAATCGTAAGAATGTTATGCAGGACTAGCTAGTTAGTAAAGCAGATGCACTTCAGAAACGTGTTTTGCCTTATGTATTTGAATTTGGAAAATTCAGGACTTCGGCATAGTGGTTTATCTCTCTTCCTTTGTAGCCAATATATGAACTGTCACTCATTTAATATTTCTTTAAAAATATTATCGATATCATAGTTTGAACAGATATATCAATGGAGAAACCATTACAAAAAATAAAAAGGAAGCTGTGAATATGAGACCAGTGGAGATTAAAACAAAACAAAACAAAACAAAACAAAACCCAGAAAATTCTCCAGAGAATGTTTTTGTATATGATAATATTTGAGTCCACCGCTGATAAGTTAAACTGGTACTGGTAGAAACATAGTTAAGTAGTTCATATTCCAAAATCTTACTTAGAATATGCAAGAGCTGTTTGAAACTAATTAAGCTGCAAGTTTAAAACATTCTCTTATATTGGTCTTTTAAAATATTTATTCCAATCACATTAACAGCCACAAAATTATCAGTTTAAACCTAGAAAGGGGTAGTCTGTCAGGTCATGGAGCAGATCAGCCTGAGAGCCAGCAAAGGGCATGTGCACAACAAGCAGGGAATCACACCCAGCCAGCACAGGTTTGTGAAAGGGAGGAGACCAGCCTGATCTCCTTCTATGACTGGGTGGCCTGCTTAGTGGATGAGGGAAAAGCTGTGAGTGTTACCTGCCTTTAGTAAAGCCTTTGTTGCCATTTCCCACAGGATTCTCCTAGACAAACTGACTGCTCATGAATTGGATGGCTTTCCCTAGAACTTAATTGTGGCCAGTCCTATTTAATATGTGTATCTGGATGAAGTGATTTGGATGAAGGGATCAAGTGCACCCTCAGTCAGTTTGCAGATGATGCAAAGCAAGACAGGGGTGTAGTAAGACTCCGTAGGGAGATCTGGACAGGTTGGATTGATGGGCCAGGGCCAATTGTATGAGGTTCAACAAGGCCAGGTGCTGGGTCCAGCACCTACGTCATGACAGCCCCATGCAATACTACAAACTTGGAGAAGGGTGGCTAAAAAGCTGCTGCCAGAAAAGGCCATAAGGGTTTTGGTTGGTAATTATGCAAGTGATGTTACAGTGTAAGTAATGTTACAGGTTTATAAGCTTATGCCAAGGGAATTCCAGCTGGACTCACTTCCCTTCTAATGGGATTTGAGCCCACTAATACATCAGGAGTTCTGGCAGGACTCAAACCCACTAGTACACCTCTGTTTCTGGTAGGATTTAAACCCACACTTGTGCCTTGAGAATCCACAATTGACCGATGAGGGAGACACAAAGCATAGAATTAAAAAAAGATTTTTTCTTAAGCAATGCACACACAGTGAGTCTGTCTAATGTTTGGGGACCCAACATTAGAGGTAGGCTAATCAGTTACCAATGTGCATATCCCATGTAAGACCTGTGTGTCTTTGTCCCATGCAGATTGTTGGCAGTGTATGTTAATCTTCATTGTTCTAAACCTCTTCAGATGGAGTGGTTTTGGCTTCTGGACAGTGGCTGTTCTGAGAATCTTGATTTCATCAGTAGGCCCAAGTCATAATACTTTTCCTTTAAGAGTTTGAGTAGATCTCTTTGCCGCCTGCTGTTGTTGGTTCTTAACACTTCATATCTGCATTTTTGAAATGAACATGGAAAGTGTTTAGGACTCCTTCAGAGGAAGGATTTAAAGGTCTAGAAGTAAGGCTAAAGGAAACCTCTTTTGAAAACTGTGAAATTTTAGATAAAACATCACCAAATAAATTATATTGCAGGGAAATATTTTAATATTACATCTTTAATACAGTGAAGAAGTTTCAGCTCAGAAAAAAAAAAAAAAAAGATGTAATAGCATACACTAAATTCTGAACACTCTGCTTGTTGCATTTTAGTTTGAATGGATATCAGTGACAGCAATATCTGCCAAGCTGAGCAGAAGCTATCTTCAAATTTTAGCTATCTTCAAATGGTTTTCACCTTCAGAATACATAAATCTATCCTGATTTTGGATTGTCCAAGTCTTAATTTTTCATAAATTTCATTACAAAATATGTTGTTCAGCTATAAAACTTTCACACTATATGGTAATTACTCCGTTTCTTCTATAAGTTTATATGGAATACATAGAGAAGTTTTGCATTACAAAAGTGAAACATAAATTATTATTTAATTAATAATAATTATGCATAATACTTGCAGAGGTGTCTAAGCTCCTGGTAAGTACAAAATATAGGCAATATTTTTGCCAAAATATGTGAGACTTAATTTTTTTTTTTTAAAACCTCAGGTCTAAGCTAGCATCCACAATTGAATCTAAGGTGTCATGTGATGAAAATTTCAATCATGCTAAATAACAGCATATAAAGTAAAGTAACATAAACTATAATAACATATAATGTAATAAATTTGAACTCTGATAATTTGGGAAGATGATGTTTTGAGGGGCAATATTCCATAAACAGCATAGTGTTTTGGCAAGTCTTCAGTTCAGCTGTAGTTGTTGCTTGAAACAGCAGCTCTGGTGAAGAGAGAGAGATGGTAAGCAGAATGACTACTGATTTCTGCTGACCTTTTTTTCAATGTTTTTCTAGTATCTTGGCATTTTATTTTATTTTTACTTATCACTTTCCTTTTAAAAAAAGCAAAACAACGAAACACAATTCACCTTTTCCTGTAATCTCTGTATATAAAATAAAATTAATAAAATAAAATACTGCTGTTCTATTTCAGTTTTCCCATCCTTATCTGTTTGTATTTTCATCTTTTTCATTTTTTATCTCTCTTCTAATTTCTCTGTTTAGCCATTTGAAGGCCATCTTCTCTGAATGCATTTTTATTTCTTGATATTAATTTACTTGCCTTGTAGATTAAGCATTACTGTACTATGTTGAAGCTCTCTTCCCTGAATTTCCAGTAATTATTATTAGTTACATTTGTTAAGCTATGCTGGCAGTTTTCCAGCACAACTGTTTCTTTAAACAAAGCTACTAATTTGCATTATTTAATATTTCAAAATAGTATTCCAATTCCTTCCAGTTATTCTGTGCCATGATATAGCATCCATGATTCTTTAACTGTTAAGTGCCTGTAACAAACCTTTCATGTGTATGTTTGCTATTTTTAAATATTCATATTATCTTCCAATTATTCTTTGCATGTTTCCTTTTCCTCATTACAGTAGCATTTCATTTCTGTAAAAAATCTGTCCTGGGGTCTATAGGATAATTGATTATAATAATTTGCAATATGCCAGAAAATATCACTTGAACTTTTTGTGCTTTTTAGTCTAATTGCTATTTCATTAATCCACAATTTCAAGTGCTCTGACCATTTTTTCCCCATGTAGTTTATCCCAAGCTGAATAAGCAGCAGCATGTCCCTGATAAGCAACTGACCACGGCTCTTTTGTTCCTTGATATTCTGTATTTCACTTAAACTGTATATGTTCACAAAACCTCTCTTCATATATCTTTCATGTCTGAATTTATCAATGTAATTCACTCAGATATGCCATACTATACCTCTTCTGTTCCTATTTGGGTTTTTTTGTTTGCTGTAAAGTGAAAGATCAAAGAGATGATTTTCTACATGACCAAAGAGTTTCATTAGCAGCTACAGTTTTACTAGTATTTCAAACTAAGAGTCAAACACTGATATCTATAATCACAAGATTATTAAGGTTTTCATGGCTACTTTGTCACTCTCTGATAAAGGCTGTATATGATATTCTATGGAAATTGTGAAAACTGATCCCAACTCAGCAATGTTATGCCTTCATAACATAAATAAACTTCAGATAAAGATGCATAAAGCCATGAAAAATGCCAGGGAAATGATAAAACCCACACCACAGTAATCTAATACTCCAAAGAAGTTCTGCCTAAGCCAGAAGTTTAGGCCAAGCGTGCAAAGCGTATGTCTTAATTCAGTGAGGAACATATACTTGCATATATGGATTCCCTATTAAATTGTTACTGCTTTCAAGTACAGGACAGACTGAACATGTAATTTTCAATAAAACAGCAGTTGCAAGTGAGTCATTTGTTTTCCAAAGAGCAGGGAACTTCCAATCAGTCCAGCAAAGTAAAGACCAGCAGTATTTTTAATATTACAGTAAGCAAGTAAATATACACTTTTTCTTGAGGCTCATAAATGTGAATTCATGATCTTTAGAGCTGATCGTGTCCCGTGTTTCCCAGAGAAACTGGATGAAAAATTAAAAGTACGTTCTCTGTTATTTGACACCAGAAATGGCAGGAGACCTCGACAATGGGGTCTTTTAAATGCTCTACCTGGGGATATCTATGCAGGGGTTGGTTTATTCAAAATTTCTTGACACTAAGAATAAGTAAATATTGCTTTCTTGGTTTTTAACTGCAATATGCCTAAGTAGTAGGGGTTTTTTACGGTTACTATGGACATGCCTGTATTACGGACATGCCTAGTGAATGTGCTTGGTTATATAAAATTATTAGATTTCAGTTACAGAGAAACACTGTACAGTGAATAATTGGAATTAATTTTCACTGTACTGCCAGTGAAGTGAATTATAGCCCATCAAGGCAGCAGCATGAAGTTTTTTAAATGAGACTCCAAACAATAGCTCTTTAGCTCAAGCATCATCTATGCTTACAGTAATGATTAGGAACTGATTGGATCCAGGGCTAGGGCTGTATTCTTACAAGTATTGCATTTTTCATATCCTCATACCGTTATCCGATCTTTCACTTTTGTTGCTATAATGATAGTGAACAATGGTAAAAAATAACAGGGGGATTATTGTTTCTGTGATATACCTGTTGAAGTGAAATATGTGTGAAAATTAGAATTCTCTAATAGCAGAGTTAATTTCCATTGGGACTTATCCCTTTTATTAGGTAAAATTATGTGTCTACATTTTTATTCTGTCTCTTCTGGTTTAGAAAAAGTTGATTACTGGGATTGGTCGCATTTAGTAGAAATTAAGTTACCTGGACAAAATTGATGAAACAGCTTCTCTTTTCAAATAGGTGCTTTTTCTCTGAGAAGGTGATTTGCAATTTTGTTTTTCATGTAAGATCTTCAGCAAGTTATTTTTAGAGTTTATCATGAATCTGCTCATTCAGTATGTTTCTACAATAACTATACTTCAGTGTACAGTACTTGTTCACTGCAAAGATCCTAAACAAAAGAAAATTCAAAACCTCTGTGCTGCAATTTGTCTTTTACTCATCTCATTTCAACATATCTCAAAGTGAACATATCATGGGATTAGAGACTGAGGAAACCTTGAGTAGGTCAATTTTCATCGAAGCACCTATTTTAGTAAAACAGTTTCAGGATGTGCTGGGGGGAGATTTGTCTCTGGGAATGATGCTCAAAACATGTCATCCATAGTGTTTGGGAACCTGAAAGGTATTACGTCTGATCTGTTATTCTTAGAGCATCAAAGATAATTCATTTCTTTAAGAAAATTATACAAATGTCAAATAGTCAGATTTAAAAAAAAAAACAGTGAGTGCAGCCTTAAGTCCAAAACACATGAAATGAAACTGATTATCTGTGTGTGTGAGGAAGAAAATCATGTTACTTTGTCACAATACCTTGAAACTTATCTGCACAGTTAATTTTTATTCTGCTGTCTCCTGACCTCCGAGGACATGACTAACAATAATGTGTGGTAATTTTCAAAGATGATTAGCTTCTTTTCCTGCAAATGTGTGTTAGTGTGACACATACACACATATTCATACCAACAACTGCACATAGGGGTTGTAAAGAATGTTTCTTTTTATGTGAATTTGTGGGGCATGGTTCTCATAAAGTAGCAGTAGAAACTGTGAAACAGAATAGGTACCTATTAAGAGTTTTTTAACTCAGGAAATTTGACATACTGAGACCATGTTTTATATATAAAATCCATGTAATGCAACATAAATGGTTAAATGTATTCTTTTAAGATTGTAAGGTCAAGTTTAAAGAAATGAAAAATATTAAACTTGAAGGAAGAACATTTCTTGTTCTACTTAGAAACATATTCAATAATCTGTTAATTTATAGTATGGAAAATAGTTTGTTACTAGAAAATAATTTGTATTTTGCTAGATTTTTTTTATTATGTAGATTGGTATTGTAAAGAATTCTAGAATAAGTGTCTTTGTCAAAAATATATCAAAAATAATTCTTTAAGTTCATGGTAATTGATTTTCTTTATTAGTATTTAAACTTTTTTTCTTGATAGAAAAGTAATTGAGCTCTTTCAGGTATCATGTGCAGCATTCAGCCCTGTTACTTCCATGTCTTATGATTTTCAAGTTAGTCTAAAAATGATCCTCCTGGCCCTCAAAAGGTCTATTGAAATATTGTAGATTTCATAATTCCAAAATGTAATAGCAAAAGTAGTGTAAGATCTACACTTATATTAGCGCTACAGTGTAAGAACAAAGAAAAGGCAGTTCAGTTAGGAAAAGCCTCAACAGAAGCACAGTGTCATTGATCTTCTCTGGAATAATCCAATTGTTACTAGGGAAGTACATAAGGGTGTCTTTTGCTGAAAGAGCAGTAGCAGCTTAGATATTTGAGCAATTTCTGCCTGTCTTTGTAATTTTAAAAAGGATTTTACCTTTTTTATCTATTAATTATGGCTTAACAGGGGAATATTGTGATAATGTTGAGAAACCAGAAGACTATATGCAAAGTAGTTTCACTGGTTGCTAATTTTCTCTACATCCAGAAGAGAAAACAAAACAAAACAAAACAAACAAGCCAAACCAAACCAAACCAAAAAACAAACAAAAAACAAAACAAAACAAACAAACAAAAAACACCCCATAAAAACAAAAAAACCCAATAGTTTTGTTGCGGACATGAGTTTAGAAAATTGGAAAGAGAAATTATTTCAAGTACAGAGTCAAAGAGTCATTGAGGTTGAAACTGACCCTAGATATCACATAGTCAAAATCCCTATTCAAAGCATGGTCAACTAGAGCAGGTTGCCCAGGGCCATGTTCCATCAACGTGTGAGTGTCCTTGAGGATGGAGACTCTATAACCTTTTTGGGCAACCTGCTCCAATGTTTGAATGTTCCTACAATAAAAAAATGGGCTTTTATATCTTTAAATGGAATTTCCTGCATTTCAATTTGTGCCTGTTAGCTCTTCTTTCACTAGGTACTGCCGACAAGTTTCTGTCTCCATGTTCTTGACTTCACCTTCCCCTTGAGTTATTTGTATCCATTCAGCAGATCTCCCTGAGCCTTCTCTTCTCCAAGCTAAACAGTCACAGCTCTCTCAAGTCTGTCCTCATATGGCAGGTACTCAAACCTCTTAAACACCTCTATAACTCTTTGCTGTATTCATTCCAGTATGTCCTTGTTTCTCTTGCACCATCTCAGACCCGGAGCCATTAATCCAGATGAGTCTCATGAAGTGTCGAGTCGGCATCAAAGATCACTAATGTATTAACTCCGTAAAGATCTTAACTAAGATTATTTAATCAGGAGTGGTTTTGGTTGGAAGACCATTAAAGTTCACCTAGTTTCACCACCCCTGTTAATTTCAGGGAATCTTCCACTAGGTCAGGTTACTCAGAGCCCCATCCAACCTGGCCTTGAACATCTCCAGGGATGGGGAATACCCAGCTTTCTTGGGCAGCCTGTTCCAATGCCTTGACACCCTTATAGTAAGAAATTTCTTCCTAATATCTAATCTAAACCTACCATCTTTCAGTTTGAGGCCATTGCCTTTTGTCCTGTCACTACATAACCTTGTGAAAAGTACCTCTTCAGTCTTCTTGTAAGCCCTCTTTAGCTACTGCAAGGCTGTTTTGAGGTCTTCCCGAAGCATTCTCTTCTCCAGGCTGCACAGCCCCAGAAATCTCAGCCTGTGTCCATAGAAGAGGTGTTTTAGCCCTATGATCAGCTTACTGTCTCTCCTTTGGATTCTTTCCAAAAGGTGTTTTTGTGTTGGAGGTCCTGGAGGTGGCCACAGTACTCCAGGTGGGGTCTCACAAAACCAGATTAGATGGGGATGATCACCTAACTCAACCTGCTGGTCACGCTTCTTTTGATGCAGCCCAGGATGCAGCTGACCGTCTGCGTTGGCTGCAAGCTCATCTTGCTGGGTCATGTTAAACTTTTGGTCCACTAACACCCCCACCTCCTTCTCACCAGGGCTAATCTCAATCTGTTCTCTATCCAGCTTTTATTTGTGCTTGGAATTGCCCTGATCCAAGTCCTTGACCTTGCACTTGACCTTGTTGAACTTCATGAGGTTCTAAGAACAGAGATAATATTACTTAACTATCCATCCACTTCCTAATTGGGCAGTAGTTAGGCTGCGACTTGTCTACAGCTGCCTGTCATGGTTTTTTTTTCTTGTTGTGTTGTGTGTTTTTATTCATTATGCATTTGTACCTCTCTACTCACCCTTATCTTCTAGAATGAAGCAAAACTTCAGGTAAAACAAGGAATAAATTATAACAGTAATGGCATTTTAAAGTGTTTAATAGATTTCATCTTATAAATATCAGAAACATTTTAAGTCAACTACCACAGATTTCATCCTCAGGATTTGCATTTTATTTTCATTAAAGCTGATTGTTAATAAGTTTACCCTGGTACCTTCAGTATTTAAATAATGCCTAGAGCTTTGACAAGATTTATTGAATTTAAATAAATGTAACAAGTTTTTCAAATGAGCTAGCTTATATATACCCTAGGCAGAACAAGACTAAATTAGGATCTAGTGCATAAAATTACTGCTAAATTTTTTTCTTCCTTAGATTTTTGACAGTAATTTGAGTAATATAATCTTTATTATATTAGCCATTTTTTTATGATTATGGGACATGTAAAACAATATATGATATATAAGGTATTGACACTATACACAGTATAAAACCACTTCTGTTTTTTATTTTATATTTGATTGAGTTTTCTAAAAATACCTTTTTTTATTATAGCTTATAATAATGATACATTTTAAATCAAATCTAAGACCCTGGCATCTAATTGAGAATTTCAGTGTGTGTTCTTACAAAAATTGAGTCATGCCTGCATCAAAATGTAGGTGGGGAGAATGAGTGCATAGGAGGTTGATTTTTTCCTTATTAATAAGTTTTACCCCATTCATTAATTAAGATGATAAAATGATAGATTGCAAAAAGTTGTCAATTGAGAATTGTTAATCAATAAGAGATGATGTATCCTGCAGTGATCTACTTCCATCCAAATGATATGCAAAAATATTATTAATCATTTTGATCACATTGTAAAAACTTGCAGATGACAAAGTAATGCAGAAAAGTGGGAGTAAGTCAAATTTGACACAAGTCAAACTTTTCTTGCATGATGAAATGAGTTTGCTGAAACAATTTGATAAAACCCCATCTATTTGAGAATAGAACTAATGTCCAAACGGAAAGATATATGTTTTTTTTTTTTTTTTGGTTTTGTTTTGTTTGGTTGTTGTTTTTTTTTTTTTTTATTTTTTTTTTTTTGCTTTTTTTTTTTTTTTTTTTTTTTACCAATGAA
>JAWWEE010000105.1:74193914-74287501 GCA_035221455.1 Xenops minutus | reverse complement strand
GGGGGAAGCCTCCTCTCCCGCCCCCCCCCTCCCCCCCCTCCCCTGCCCCCTTCACTAAATCCTTTCTATATTGGTGCTAGATTCCAGATAGTAGTTACCATACAGCAAAACTACGAAGAAACTACTGTCAACAAAACTACTGAAATAACTGAGGCTGGCTGAAAAAATCATAAGCAGCTGCTTTAGCAGTCCAGCTGAAGATGTAGTACTCTCCATTGGCTAAATGTCTATATGCACATTGAAGAAAAATATGTTCACTTGAAGACTATCAATTCTGGATGACTCACTCAAGAAATTGATTGATTTTTTTTTTTTTTCCCCTCTCTGGTTTTCTAGCCAAACTGCAGAGAGATGTTGGTGGAGGTTGCTTTAATAGGTCTAGTGACTTCTGCCTCTGCATCTTGTAATATGCATTTGTTTATAGCACTTGCTTAATCAGTATGTTTTATATCAATTCTTGTCACTTTATAGGTTACCCAAGTAAGGTTTTTATTTTTTTTTTTAATTAACAGTATAGAAGTATCCTTATGCTGTGTAAAATTGAAGATGGCCTAAAAACTCTTTCATCCTGTTATTTTTTTTTTCTTCTTCTCATTATTCTGAAAGCCATCACAAAGTTCTTAAATTTATCATTAATTGGCCAAGAACCTAGGTATGTCGAAGGGCTGAACTGAATTGCAACTCTGTTCAACCTTAAGAAATTTGGTGTCTCTTACTACCAGCAAGTCAATATCTTCATTCTCACTTCTTTAAGCACGTGATTCCAAAGACAGGATTTAAAATCTAGATAGCTATAGATAGATCATTATCTCCAGTTGGCTGGACAGCTCATTTGGTCTGTACCCCCTCTGACTTCACTTTTATGGCTTCCTATATATAAGTGTTACATACTTTAAAACATTTATTTCCTCTCCACTTTGATGAAACACTGTAATCCCGTCTCTTATAGAATCCGAGAGGTGTGTACGGAAATTGGCTTCAAACTCATGTTGAGCTATTTTTTGTTCCATTATTTCTCTTTATATCAGTTACTGGTTTACATGTTAGACTGAATATTTCATTGTCGGAAAATGTCAGGATCTTATATATCCTTTTGAATCTCAACAGTACCTTGTATCTTAGGATTCCAAGGGTGTTCACTAAAACTCTTTTAGAGGATTCAACTGCATAAACCATCTTTTCTAGTAAAATTGTCTAAGTTTTTATTGGCCTCTGAAATGAGTTTACTTACTGGCCTTCTTCCATTTTGATTTTTGACTGACTAGAATTGTTCTGTTTGATTCATTCTGTTTCACGGAGTTCATTGGTAGATGTCTGCCTGAATGCCATTGACAGTTTATCTAAATCATGATTTCTAACTGCCTGTGAGAGCTGCATTTTCATTCCCTTCATCTTTAGAACAAGCTGGGAGATGCTGGAAGATACTATGCTACACATCTTGTCATTTCTTTTCCCACACATGTAATCCCAGATTACACACTCATATTTGAGTTTACATGCCCAGCTTTCTGTGACATTTTTTTTTTTTGCGCACTATATGACCAAGTTAAAATGTACATACTATGAAATTTGCCTTTGAAAGTATCTCTGTAGTCAAAACAGTGACATTTCTCGTTAGAAATTTACAATTGTCCTTATCTGATTGGCTTTTACCAACAGTGAAGTAAATGTCATCTACTTCATTTTGTGTTTTCAAATGTCTTGGATAAACAATTTCTATAAATGTGTCAGTATCTAAAGACTGTTTTGTCAAGAGTTATAACATCATTCAAAATAATGTTTCATATCTACCATGGGAAGTGATTTATTAATTTCTATGTGCTATGTTAATATTCATTAGCAAATAATCCCATAGTCCTTGCTTATAAAAAAGCAGCCTGAGGAATAATTTTATTTAGTTTTGAAAGATTCTTTAAACTATGAAAACATATGCAGTGGTTCATCCTTATTTTTAACAGCTCTTGCTAATTACCGGCACATATAGTACATGAGAAGAATATTGGATTGCTTTTATGAAGTAGCTTGCTTGAAAAACAGTTGAGTATCCAGAAAATGGGCAGAACATTCTTTTTTTGATATTGGGCCATTCTATTTTGTCAAAAGGTTTTTCCCCTGTATGTGGCAAGAAAAGGAAACACAAGTCTAGAGTTGGCACTTTGTGTATTTACTTAGCAAGTGATAGCCTTGAATAATGTGAATTGTGCCTAAAGAGAAGGGTTTCTCTACATATAAAGCTGAAAATTTTAAAGCTAAAATGGTGCTTTGGAGAAAGATCAGTGCCCCTTATGGTTTTGGAGTTAGGGTTTATGTGCTTCAAGTTTGGTTTATTTCATGTGTTTTATTCTGACATGCCTAGTATTAGTGGAGAGAAAGAAACTGTAATTCTCACCATGATACATAGATGCAGTTTTCTCATGAGACATGCAATCCAGGTAGTTCTCCAACCTAAAGAACAAAACACAAGGATTTAGTGGAATGGGGATAGCATCAAAAATCCAAGAAGATACCACAGTGTTGTCTAAAGATTTTCTAAATAATTGAATATAAGTGGTAATTTGAAAATGTGCAAATTAGCTGATTGACTCCTTTTCAGTATCAGTGACTGAATTTACAGAGTGCTTGGTATATTAGAAAATCAGTTCAACCAACATCTAAACTGTTGACCTTTTGTTTGTTTGTTTGTTTCTTTTGTTTTATTTGTTTGCTTGGTTTGGTTTGGTTTGGTTTGATTTGCACTTTTCTGTCCCCCTCCAAACTCAAAACAGAAAAGTTGATGTAGGAACATTTTATTTATTGGAGTCATTTCACACATGCATCCTGCTTGGAACACTTGACTTAACAGTGAAAGGTTTCCTCAAAAAAAATGTAAGGGTTATATGGATAGGATAGAAAATTGAATGTTAGCAGTCATGATTGCTATTTACCCTCCTTCTGAAGGCCTAGAAACATAAAATAGTATTGAGCAAAATGGCTGTAAAGATTGAAAGGCAGTTTTTATGCTAAATGAGCCAAATATATAAAAATGATCATTATTTGTTTTCAAAATATGTGAACCCATATGTGATAAATTTCTTTATATAATCTAAATTAAGAGGGACACATAAACCATTGGAAGCAAAGCCAATATGATATGATGGCTATTAACTCTGTAGAAAATTGGAGTAACAGATGTTCAGTGCAATGAAATAGCAGTTTCTGTAGGATAGTATTTCAGAGTTCTCCAGTGGATTCTTGTTTCAGGATTACTTGAAGGATAGGAAAACTTGGGTAATGAAAGTACTTTATGAATTTTAGTCTTTTATTCTCTAAAACAGATCTTGTGCTGTGTTAGTAATGAAAATAAAATTCTAGGCTACTTTTAGATATTTATAACTGAATAATCACATGCCCAATTACTTGGAGTAATGTAATATGTCTGTTAGAATACAAGGTGGGTTTTTTTGTGTTTTGTTTGTTTTGGTGTGTTTTTTTGTTTGTTTGGGTTTTTTAATAAACATAAGTTTCTGACTTCGGAACTGGTAATAATTTAGTTTTTGCAAATTTAGGTAAAAATAGATTTTTCCAAATTGCTCTGTCTCTCTGTATTCATTATCCATTATATTCTGAAAAACAAATGTAAATAGACATGAAAATAGAGCTAGATGAAAGAAAAAAATGAAACAGAAAATCAAAACCCTAACCCCAAAATAAACTTAACAGAACTCTACCCCTTTGAAAGATAGAGCATTTCTTCCTTGGAGGAAAAAATATTA
This sequence comes from Xenops minutus, assembly GCA_035221455.1. NCBI lineage: Eukaryota > Metazoa > Chordata > Aves > Passeriformes > Furnariidae > Xenops > Xenops minutus. The sequence continues at coordinate 74,283,749 of JAWWEE010000105.1, read as the reverse complement.
GACTTTGGTCATGGTTAAACATTATACTTCAAACCAAAAGCATATCTTTAAAAGAAATAAGGAAATAAAGAGGGAATATTTCTTAACTTTAAGAAAAAATAGATAGTTCCCAAGCAATTTCTGTAGACAGACATATGGGAATTATGTCTCTTGCTTATCTTTATGATTTAGCTGTTTCCAGAAGTTTACCTGGCTTTCACAAGCCTTCAGTCTCTAGCTCATTAGAGAATGTGAGTCATTTAAGCAATGACAAGGCTCAATCAGAAATCAGCCTGAAAAATACGGTAATAGTTTTTGATGCAGAATAAAGGAAATCAGTAGTGTGTCCTTCAAGCATTTCTCTTTTATGTAAGGAAGTCACTCTGTGTAAACTCTAATGATGGTGAAATTGCTTTAGTATAGAACTCATCAGACTTTGAGTGCCTTTTATTTTTTCCTGCTTGTTTGTTTGCTTTTCTGTTAGCTTAATTTGTTTTAAATTTATTATAATATCAGAAATTTAGTCTTTCGCAACAAAGGTATCTTTCTTACAGGAAAATTATTTGACAGTATTCATAGTTTTCAGAATCAGTTAAAAATCCCACATCAGCTAAGAGATATAGATGATTTTAATAGAAAATAGTGTTTAAAATATCAAGATGTTTGTCATTAATCATTCTTACAGTACATTAGAGAGGAGTTTAAATTTTAGTATTTTTTGTTAAATATGGCTGTTCTGGAACATTGCTCTCATTATACTGGGAGTTTCCTAAAGATTTCATAACAGATAGACTCTAGCTGTGAGAAAGAACCATGAAGACAGTGTTACTTCAGCTTGATGAGATCATTCATATGATTTCACCAGACTAAAGATAGCAAACCACCCAGATCTACTGCCTTTGTCCTGCATGGAAAATTTTTTATGGGATATATAAGGAAGTGGTAGATAGCAGAAGGAGGTTATACAGTTTCTTTCTATTCTCCTGGATGTGTAAAGTTCTTGTCCTTTCCTATGAGAAATGGCTTTAGCTTTGCACAGAATAGGATACCTATTTGTTTTTAATTCACTTGGTTTGTAGAAGTAAAGTTATAGTGTTTCTGTACCAAACATCATCACCTGAGATATAAGTGGTTTTCAGCTAACAGTGATATACAAAACAATTAGTTCATGTCCTGGAGCAATTTTCTTGGTAGATATTTTGGAGTGAAAATCAGAAAGGTTTATAGTGTAATGCAGGTTCAGATAAGCTCCTATGAAAAAAAAAAATTCACTGCTTATAAAATTCTCTGATTTTCTGGCTGACACAATGTAACCAATGAGCCCTGTCCAGAAATAAAATGGAAGCAGGCAGCAAAATTTTGTGCATTGCAGTGCTTTGCTGTGCTCACAGAGCATGGCAAAGTTAATGTCAAGTTGCAAATATATCTGAAAAAGGCTTTTAATTAGCCATATTTATCCTACACACACTTCTCTCTCTTATTTTCCCTCTCTTGCTGTCGCGTTCTAAATGGACATGTAGAGGAGAGTGAGTAGTTAATCATGTCAAAATCCTGGTCAGTGTGCCCTTCATTTACTGTAATGAAAGGAATTTTCACCTTGCTTCAAATGTAACTGTAATTAGATAAAGGTAGCTGGTAAATGGATACCAGAAGCTTTGGATATCTTTCTGTTCAGCTGCTGCTAGAATCCCAATTCTGCCTCTAACTTACATGTCGATGGGGAGTTTTAATGTTAGCAACACCTTCCTCATCATCCTGCCTTTTATACTGTATAGTCATTTGTGCCTGCACCAAAACAAACGTGAACACCAATGAGACTGATGATATTGTTGTGCCTCTATGCACAAATCTAAATGACTCCACAGGTGAAGGCAGTGGAGATTTCTGGGTGGTATGGAAAGCTTAAATGGGTTTTCCTGTAATACAGTACAGCTTTCAGAGCACCACCAAGAGGGTTCATATCTTTTTGTTACTTAGCAAATACCAAATTCTTGCTTTAAAGAATTCACTGTTGAGAAGGACCAGTTAAATAATTTAAATAGTTAAACAGGAAGAAAATTACTGTGAGATGTGAAGAAAATGAAGGAAAAATGAGCGCCTTTCTTAAGAAGTTAGGTTCAGCAGTCAAAGTTCATCAGCTACCCAGACAGGAGCACATTTCAGTTTGAGGTCTACAAAGTGAACCTTGAGGAGGATTTTGAAAGAGCAGTATTGATTTTGGCCTTGAGGCTATTCTCACATGAAGTCTGGATAAAATTCAGTTGGCACTGGTGGATAACTACACAGTTTGTCTTGTGGTTTTTCTATTAGGGAAGAGTAGTGGATATGAGGAATAAAAAAAGAAGAAAATCTGTACAGTTACATTTCGGTTGGTTTGTGTGGAAAGGAACGTGCTTGCAAGTGTTGAAACTTGATGGAAAGCTGTACAGACACATGGAACAGGAGCATGCAGTAACTGCCTTCAGAGAAATGTTGCCCGTAGGTCCTGTATCTTTGAGACATTAGTGTCATAGCAGCTGAATCTCTCTGGTGTTCTTTAACTCACAAACATTTGTTTTGGCGGTCTGATCAGAGGGAATATAATCAACTAGATTCACATAGGCTATATGGTACTAGAACTGGTACGTTTGAGTCAAGTGACAGGGATAAATACAGAATGAAGTCAAATTAGTGGTTCACAATAATAAAAATGTTTGTGTAATAGTCCTTCTTCAGGAAAAAAAAAAAAAAAAAGAGAGAGAGAGATAATGAAGGGAATATCCACAGCTTATTTCTGTAGAAAAGAATGTTACTGCATATGTCCAGAAACAGTTTGGATCTAGTTCCCACATTGTTGTCACTCTACTTCTAGAATCACAGTGTTTTGGAAACATAATCTGGAAAAAATCATGTGCTGAGGCAAGAACTGATATACCTAGTATCCTGACAGAGTTTTATCAAACTGGAGAGCTGAAGGGGTGGATTCCAGCTTATTGATAGCACCATGAAAGAGACACCTAGGTGGTGAGCATGTGAGGATGGAAGTTCCTGACTATCAGTGCTGTCAATGAAAGAAGCACTGTTATCTCATTAGTATAGAGCTGAATGTATTACAGGTAGTTCATATCCAGGCCTCAAGGTTTTATTTGAACATGAGAGAGAGGTTTATAGATGATGAAAGAAAACCCAAACAACAAACAAACAAAAAATAAACCCAAAACAACTTCAAGTATTTATCCACAATTGTGATGTGGAGCTGTAATTCAGCAGAGTCCCTGAAGTAAACACTCGTAGTTCAGTTCAGTTACTTGCAAATTTAAAAAGTGTCATGTGTTTGAATTCCTTTAACCATAGTCTTTCCTGAAGAAAGTCTGCGTGTTCCATTAGGAGAAACTGAAATGCTTTTACAATTGTTAGTACAGTTGAGAATTGTAATGATATAACCAGAAGGCATGAAACATTTAATAATCAACTATCAAATAAGAAAATACGTGATGGTCTTACCATGTTCCTGTAGAAGTCAATGTGAAAGCTCTCACTGATTTTGATAGTAGCATAGTAAAGGCTGTGTATATAATTTGCAAAGGCTGGAGTCCAGAGCTTGTTCTCTGGCCTAGAGGGCCAGAAAGTTTCATATGATTAAATGGTCCCAATTATCCCACCCACAGTGTTTACCAGAATTTCCTGTCTCTTTGAACCGAATCTGGGCATTATCTGAGTGTAGCATAGGTCAAAACTTTGAATAGGAATGTGCTAACCATTAAAATGTATAGATGATTACATGCCATTGCTGTGGAATGAGTCCTTCCCTTGGCTTACTGATACGTATATAATCACAGAAGTTCATAGAATGATATATATTCCTATTTATTCTAAATTTTGATGAGACTTTAATCAGGTACTTTAAATACAGAATTATCAGTATATATTTATATTAAATACAGATAGCAAACAAAAGGATTTTACTCCTTTTTAAGTATTTTTTTAAAACAACCAACTACACATAAAAGCCTTCAAACCCCCCTAAAACAAACCACAAAACAACATTTCCCCAGGTCTTAATTTATGATGACAAAACTTTTCTTTTTTAGTCTCAGACTGACATAAAAGTGCAAAAAATACTCACTATAAATAAATACTCCACATGACCCCATATTACACAATTAAAATTGGTAATTTGCTGGTTTTATTTAAAGATCATTCTATTTTGATGATTTTAAACACACAAATTATTGCTCTTCAGAATGGTTTAATGGCTTATTCTGAATGTAAAAATCAGATCCAATGTGCCTATATTAACAGACATCCTGTTATGTAGTGATCCTAGTGTAATAATTCTTTCTATTCCTATCATTCTGATGGGTGCCATTTAATGTATGATAAAGGGCAACAATGAATTATTATGCACTCTATGCAAAATAATTCCTTTACTGTGATGCTCAACGTTAAACTAGTCTGCTGTCAATAAGGCTGTTGCAATATTGAATGCAAAGGCCAGATTTGTAGTACAGCCTTAGAATAAGCTCACCCTAACTTTTTCTCAAGAAACACATATATTTTTACATGACAAAATATGATTTCACACTTCCTTATGTGCCTGTAGGAAGTTCTCTGCAGTACTCTACTTCCCTCAAACTTGTGATAAACTCTCAAATTAGTAGTGCATATGAGTGCCTTATTGTTGCAAATATGCAAACATCAGCAATAAACACTATGAGCAACTTTGTAAGGTCCAGTAGAACATTACACAGTGTTGTACTAAACTACATCAAACACTGATAACTTTCCCTATAAAACATATTTCGAGATAAGGAAAACTGTAGGATATTATATCATGAAGTTTAAGAATTCAAAGTAATCTTACAGAGACAGTGGTTTGTATGTGGTTTTATTCAAACATAATTAAATGAAAAAATTAATACAACACATGTGCAGCTCCTAACTTCTACAGATGACGTTGAGATTCCTTAAGATAGAAAGACTGGTTAATGTAATCTTTGAAGATGTGTCAGCTTGATTAGTATTTGTGTAAAGCAGTTTCTGAGAACTCAAGGCACCCTTTCACTTTAGGAACATTACAAAACCTGGTGAAGTACACGACAGTGATAATATGAGAACTAACATTCTTCAGACAAAATTAAGTGAATCATATAAATCAATAAAGTATTTTTTTTTAATTTTTTTTCCTTTTTTTCTCTATGTGGTAGCATAGGCGAAATATAAACGTGTTATTTCAAAATGTTGAGCTAAGATATAACTAACATTTTGCTAGTGCACACTGAACATATTCTTTGAATATTTTTAAATCAACAGAACAGATTTACTGATTTTCTTTGACAATAAGTTCAGTTAATCAAGGACTCCAGTTTCCATGATTTACTAAAACCATGAAAATATATTTTGGGGAATAGAAAGGAGAATCCATGCAAAAATTGCTCTTTGGTAATAGATATGACAGTCTAGGTCTGGGTCCAGGTCAATGAACATAGTAGGAAGGAGCCAAGTAATTTTACATAGTAAGCTTAGGAAAATTGTATTATTTTTATTATAATTTTAGGGTTGCTTAATGAGTCATTCTTAATTCAGGAATAATTTGAAGGCAATGGAGATAAAAGATACTTCTCCGGACAGATATAAACAAAGTATTATTTAATTTTTTAACATATTTTAAAGTAGTTTAGAAATTGGGAAATAATAGATGAATTTTAGGGGGTTTTTTATATATATTAGAGTAATGTTTCAGGATATCAGAGTGTTTGTTAGTAGGCATGGCATTTTTTAAAGCTAATACTCTTCATAGTACACAGTAGCATTATTTTTTTGTTGCCAAATGACAGAAAGATAACTACTTTAGTTCAAATGTGTCCAATTTTACTAGACTTAAAAATCCAACTATTCCTTAGTCTGGGCTAAAAAGAATGTAAATTATAGTATATAAAATAAATCCTCTTTAAAAGAGTAAAAGTTTTTAATTGGAGCATAGGATGGTAAAGGAGAAATGATGGAATTATAAAAAAGAGAGAATTATGTGGAGAAGATAAACTGTACTGTTTTACTTACCTTTTGTTCAGAATGTAGAAAAGGAAGGAATATTAAATCAAATTGAAAATAACAAATTTAAAATAGAAAAAAGAATTTAATTACTTTTATTTTTGTAGATTGTTAATTAACCTCTGGAACTTTTCTCAGGCTAAAATAAAGAGTGTTTTGCAATAAAGCTATAGTGATTAGAGATAAAGTTCATCTAAGGTAATGCTTCATATGTAAAGCAAAGGGTGGAGGGTTATAAAGAATCTTGACTGCTATGTAGGCAACTTTAATTTTTTTTTTTTGCATCTTCACATGAAATGCTAGTACTAATACTAGTCAGAAACAGAATATGTGGGTTTTTTTAGAAACTTTCATTATCTCTTTTCCCTAGATCAGAGGGCAGTAGCATTGAGGAAAAAAAAATCATCAGTGTGGATGAAAAATAACAGGCCTTGTGATTTTCTCATGTTAATATTTAGTATGCCAACCTTCTACCGATTATGAAAATTTTAGTAAAATTGTATATCTGCCTCATAGATAGTACTATGTAATGTCACTTTATTTCATGTTATGTGCGTTTCATTAACTTGTTTATACTGTCTGTTGTGTAAATTCTTTGTGCATCGGATAAATACATAGTTCAGTTCTTAAATTTGGGAAGTTTTACTCCAGACTGTAGGTCTATTACAGCATCACCAAATGTCACAGAAAATATTTCCATCAATTTCTGTAGACATTAGTTAAGGTACATTTGAACATATAAAACAGCAATCAACATGGAATGCAGATGAAAAGAAAAAGATGCTATTTCAATGGAGTGAGCGCATATAGGGTGTAATATTCTCCTGAGTTTACTGAGTTAGTATTTGAAGCAATGGTGAAAAATATGGCCTTCAGTTTGGGCCTGTATGAATGTTACCGGCATCATGACCATTATGAAACAAAAGCTGCAACTGTCATCTAAGTTGGTTCAGAATATGCACCTGAATATTTATTTTACTGTAGTAAGTGACAATTAGGTAAGTTTTTCCCTACTTCCCTGCTAATAATTCCTGATTTACAAATTTATGTCTAGCAGTTCAATTAGGTTAAATGGCATGTATTGAGATTGAAAGTTGTTGATGACTAAAATAGTTTATAAATCACGACAGACTGGTAAACAGGTAGGCTTTCATTCTTGTGAAAAAGCAATTTCAACAATCATAAAAATGATGGTTAATGCTTTTTTCAGTTGATTACAACAATGTAGAATTAAAATTAAATTTGATTCTTAATGAGGTACAGGTTATTTTCAAGTTAGGTAAAGGCTGTTTGGTTTTTCTTTTGTCCCAGACATGTTTAATAACTGCTGATATTTAAGCAGGTTTTTTTTTTTTTTTTTCTGTAATAATAAATGTAATCTTTTGTATTTAAAGTCAAAAGATCTGAAAAAACTTTATACAAAGTTATCTTTAAAAGTGTCTCTACCTGTTTACTGTGCTGTCATTATTAAAAGCCTCACAAAAACCATTCTACTTTTATTTATTGTATGTAATTTTGACATCCAGTTTTAAAAAGCCATAAAAATGCACATAAAATAATTGGTGCATATAACTAATCATAAAATGTAATGCAATTGTATATATTTTATATAAAAACTAATATTTTTGTGTAAATTGAGCATATACTTATCCATATATTATATTTGAATATGTAGATTCAGTAAAAGTTAGTGTCTCTATATTTAAAATATTGTTAGGGACAATTCAGAAATGAATTTGTTGTGTCTAATGAAGTCTTACAATATACTCAATCATGACACAAAAGCAAATATGTTTAGTTAAATTGTTAGAGATATGCTTTCCAATGATTGAGAATACTTCATGAAATCTGAATGTGGCTTAGTAGTTTGATGCTTTCAGTAATACTGCTTGCATTTTCACCCAATTAACCCAAGAAAAGCCATTGGAATGTTTAGATCTTTTCATTATTTTTCTTTTTAATACATTTTTTCAGTTGGTTAAAATTCAACCTTTTTTTTTCTTTTCAGGTCAAAAAATCAGTACAATAATTTAACCACTGATTTTTGGTTTTGTTTTAAAGAACAGCAAGACAAGAGGGTTTGTGGTCAGGTGAAAATATTTTTGCTGCATTGCCTATGTGTTACAACTGTTTAATTTACAGAAAACAGTACTGTTCTTTTGCATGAAATTTTTTCTCCTTCATTCTCAAATTTAAAGCCACTCTGCCATCAAGGATGTATGTATAAGAAATTGCTTTATAGCAAGGAAAAAAAAATATTTAGTCATAATATAAAGCAAATTAAACTTGGGTGGATTAATTATGCTGTTATATTCAACTGAGCTACAGCAAGTTTTGGGTCCATTCTGTCAGTCTTTAATCAAAGAAGCATGAATAAAGTACTAGAAATTTTTCCTTAATTATTTTATTCTCTGTTTATTGCTTAATGAAATTTTGAGGTGTTTTGTTTTGTTTTTCTTTTTTTTTTTTTTTTAAGATTTCTACAGGAAGAATATAACTTGAAGATTGAGTTATTGCAGTTGAACTTGGCTGAAAGTACAGTATGTTGGAAGTACACTGCACAATAAATTTGTTCAGGAAGGTGTGCTCTTAAGTAATGTATCTAAATTGAAACTGCAACTTTTTGATTTTTGGTCTTTTTCTTTAAAATTCAGAAGTAGGCATATTTTGCTTATGAACATGAATAAGAAAGAAATTTAGTCAGCCTCTTTAGTCTCTTTAGTCTTTATTCTTTATTGTCTGTTTTAATTTTTTGTGGCTAAAAGTAAAAATCAGGTTGAATCTTTTGAGAAGTTCTGTGACAATATAGTGCACTTTTTTTTTTCTGAAGTTTTTCCTTGTTTGTAGTGAGAAGAAGATGCTTTTTTTTGAAGCTTTACAGTGTAGACTCAAATGATTTTTTTTTTTTTAAACAAGTATTTGGAAACATGCACTTCTCTAGTTGCCAGCTTCTTAGTTTGATTGTAAAATATGGAAAGCTAGTTCTGTTTCTTGTAGTTAGACAATAATTGCTCAGACAAGTTGGAAAGGAATAGGCAGTATTTCTTGAACTGCTTCATTTTACTGATGTTACCAGATATAGACAACAGAAAAGAGAACTCTTATATTGCCTGAGACTGAGGAATTTTATAGGTGGGTGAGTGTTTAGGTATAACTAAGCAGGATTGTTAAGAGCATGAACATGAAGTGATTTTGGTTTTCAATTTTCTCAAGAGATCTTGTAATCATGTACTACCGATACTGATTGTTGCTTGACTTAATAATATAATTAATTATGTCCTGTTTCACTTTCTTTCTGCTTCTTAGAACTGGAAAAAATCACTGCCATTTGTAGCAGTTTGAGATTAGATCACCCCCCAGCTGAATAGGCCTATCTGTGTCAGAACAAATGACCTAATATATTCACCTCTTAAGTATGAGTGGCTACATGAATTGCACTATAATTTTCTTTTATTTTTTATATTGTGAACAAAACTACTAGACATTGTGAGCACAACTACTAGTAAAATGAAGGCAATATGAGTTTGGCATTAAAACAACATCATTGCTAATGATTTCTACAAATTTTGTGGCTGAGTTAAATTGGAAAAAAACAACGAATGCCAACAATTCTCATAGCATAATCATTCAGAATAGATACATTTAATTGAAGTTCTTGCTTGCATATAATTGAACCACTCAGAGAGAACCTACAACAATAATTGCTGTGCTCCTGTCCAATCTTGTTGGTGTTTCCTTTTTCTTACAGCTGAGCTGGTGTTTGTTCTGCAGTCTGTTGATGTCTGCAGTAACAATCAGTAACAAAGTCCATCCAGCAAGAATATTCTTCCTGTACTTTAAGGTGTGTCAATAGCAAATAACTTCTCTTAAGGAAACTATAGGTATCCAAACAATGCAGTGAGTCTCCTCTGCAAACTAACAAAAACCCACTCTGCCCCAGCCTCCCCTTTTCACATTACAGGAAGGAAGTATCCTTATGCTACTTTTTTGTTTGTTTGCTTGTTTGTTTGTTTTTATGGGACACTACACTAATGTGAATAATATTCTATTTGCTTTGTTGCATAAGTGATTTTTATATTAGGTTTTCTTGTCAATTATTTTTTTACATTTTGTGTGTAAGCATATTATATATGGATCAGTGTAATAATAATAGTTGTTAAATGAATTTATATACTAAAGGAACCCAATTATATTATTTAAATAATTATCTACTCATGTGAACTATACAATGATCAAATACACTACTTTTTCTTAGGAAAATGGGTCATGGCTGTCATACCAAAGGGCTTAAAATGGAACCCTAGATTTTGTTAGAAACCTTCATTGAAGGAGAGATCACAGTTTTCCACTTACACAGCTCTCATTTGCTTTTCATCAACTAGTAGTGATAATTTTGAATGCCTCATCTTTCTATAATCCTGTGATAACTGCATCCATTTAGTCTACCATGTTAGGCATCCATGCATTTTAATCTTTTGTTTACAGATACCTAGCACTTCTCATGCTTTTCTGCTGAATGCTAATGGAGAGCTCAGGTCTTAGCCTATTCAGGATAAAATAAGCAGCTAAGTAAGAGCTTTGAAAATGATAGGCTCACTGAACTATTTAATAAATTGGTCAAGTATCATTTTTACACAAAATTCTGAGAGACTGGTTCCAAATGGTTAATTTCTCAAGAGAAGTATTTATGAATATGCATTCATTACAGTGATAGGGTATGAGTTTGAGTGCATTTCTGCATTTTGGTATTGTTTTGTGGCTTACGTTGCCATTAATTGAAAAAAATATGTCAAACCTGTATAATGCAGTTCCCCAAACCCTTTACAAAGCAATTCATCAGGATGACATATCTCTTAAGTGATGACAGTGTAGAGACACCTGTTAGATATAAAATAGGTGAAATTTTGTCTTCTAATCTACTTTCAGAAAATGTATACATATGAAAAGATGCAATTAAATTATCTTACCAGAGGATATAAAAAAAATCTTCAGGGAATCATAAAAAAGCTAGATTGTTCAAAACGATATGGTGTGCAGTAGAACTCAAACAGTACTTCATCTGACTAGGATTGACTTCTCTGCTTGGATTTATATCAGATGTGAAGCTATACACAAATCTCAGAAACTTGAGCCATTTTTTCCAGATGCACTGCATTGCTTTTTTTCCATTCTTTCCCCAGAAATATGCAATAGTAAATTATAGTTTAGTAAAACAACAACAGCAATACCAATAATTAAATACTTTTTATGGATAAAAAATATCTTCACCATAGTAATATAAAAAAATCCAGCCTTTATGTTTGTGTTTTGCAATAAGCTTATCTCAGCTGATTCCTTCCATTTACTAAGTGGGCTGTGTTGTCTTCTGGCACCGTAGAAATCTGAAAGCAGGCTTTCTCACACACAGCATAGACTACATAATGGACAACACATATAAATGAAATGCACTGTTGTCTGTAGCTCTTGTTGTTTTGATGGTCTTTTCATCAAGTATTGTTTAATTTCCATTTGGATAGTAGTGCACCATTTTTGGCCAGTGTCAGTTTCTTTATTTCATAACATTTAAAGATTAGACAAAGGGAAATAATTTCAACAACAACAACAAAAAAGTAAAAATAAAGTACAGATCTTCAATGAGTAAGAGACAGATCTTCCCCATAAATTTTCAAGCTATTTACATGAAATGTTGCAGACTGAAGAAAGGGAGAGATCTGATGCAGTTGATAGAATTCCAGAAGGCAGTTCAACCTGCTAATAACTCATTCTCCTATTTCTGACAGTGCCCCAGTGAGTCACCTAACAACAGTAAGTGGCCTTCTTTAGTAGCACTCCAGACAAGGGATAAAGAGCAAAGAAGCAAATAAGAGATCAGACTCTTTCTTGCCCGTATTAGTAATGTGTGTGAAATAAAAATAAAAGTGATAAACTGACAACAGAAAGAATGGTTTCTTGAAAGATGCTTTTCATTTGTGTTCAAGTACATAAAATAATTTTAAATATAAACAAAACCTATTTGAGATATGGGCCAAAGATGAATACCTAGACTTCTATAAAAGGAGTCTTTTACTCTGCTGTACTGCCCCTTCCAAACCCCGCCCCCCCCTATTTTGATATTTCTAGAATTTACATTTGGTCAGTTTTCATATTACTAAAGTGAGGTACAGAGTTCAATTTCAGGACTATATTTGAGAAGAGACTGTAGAATTCTTTGAATATTTATCTTTCTTTGAAGTATGTCTCTTTTCTGAGTCTGTTTAAAAACTATTTTAGGCTTTCTTTCTGTTTGCTTTGAGTTAACATTTCTTAATTATAATTGTAGCTTGGATTTGTTTATGTTAATAGTTTTTTTCCTATTCAACCTTGAATATGACTCACTGTTCTCATATCATGTGGTAGGAATGAATTATCAGTTAAAGTATGGGAGCTCTAAAATGAGGTTTGTGTATTGAGACAATATCTACTAGTTTTTGCCATAATTGAATTAGAATTCTTTACTCAATGTTTAAGGAGTAATTAATCTGAACCAGCTTAGGGAACACATTTGCCCAGGTAGCAGTTGAAATGCAATTCCAGTGGTTAATTGTTTTGTTCATATATGTCTACATTTGCAAACTATATCTACATATGCGTATATATGTAGGTGATGGTTGTGGGTGTGATTTGTATGTAAGTATCCTGACTTTTTTACAACCCTATACAATCAGATGGCTTTTCCATGGACTCTCAAGGGTTGTGTTTTTTCCCACAGGTGTAGTGATAATTAAGTCTGGATACTCTATGCACGTGGCAGCTGATCTAAAACCTAAGGGGAGGACAGAGCAATTTCTAGGGTCAAGTTACAATTTCCTTGTTATCATTACAATTTACATGGACAGAGAAGATCCTCTCGTCTCTTTTGTCAGTTTTAAGATGACCACTATTACTGTTACCATAGTAAATATTATACAGGGAGGGATTGAAGCCAGGCTTGGTGGAACAAACTACAGCTATCTTCCATTGACCTTGAAGTGTTTGGTAAATTAACCTCAAAATCAGTCCTTGTGTTTCCTCATAAATAAGTGCCTTATATATTTAGAGAATCATTGAAACACATCTATAGTAGTTTAAGCAGATGTGAAGGTATGTCTCCCCCCTCCTATCTCCCTGATTCTACGTGTCAGTAAAAGATATATCTCCCTCTCTCTCCTTCTTTCTTGTTTCTCCATCAAGGTATGATACTATCTATAAACCTCTTAGATAAATAATTTGTTATATAGGCTGCAAATTTCTGTTTATTTTTGCACTACATCAATGTCATCCAATTGTTTTTACTATTTATTTTCCTAACAGTAGTTATGATACATTGACTTTGAAGGTTTTTGTAGTTACATCTCTTAGAATCATTTGTTCAAACCTTAGGAGACAATTGGTGATGAATGAAGCTGAAAATAATTTGAGATTCAGCTTAACTGTTCAAATGTTCACTTAAACCACATGAGTTTTTTACACTCTAAGGGATACATTTATAATTATATCCCATTGTGCAGCATTTTATCGTTTGTTGATTTACAAACAAGTTCGAACATTCTGTTAAAGTAACATAGACTAGAGAATTTTCAAAATTTAAATTGGTGAAAGGTACTCAGAGTAGAATAGTGGGGAGAAATTTCATTATTGTTAAGGAAAGAGTCAAGTTTTAGATTTGGTGGAAATAATATATTTCTAGATATGACTCAAAAGCAACCAATTATTCATATTGGGAGTAGAACACTTGGATAATTTTATCCACGAAGAATATAAAAATGTAAAATTTTTGGTACAAAATACCATGTCACTCTATACTGAAACCCACTTTTCTAGGGGTAAAATATATGACTCAAATTATAATTATATTATTTCATGGACCCAGCATCTCTCATTAGCCTGCAAGTGTTTGGTAAATTACCCTCAAAATCCATCCTTGTGTTTTTACATGAAGAGGTACTTTGTAAGTGTAAATGGTGTCTTAATAAAATCTCATGAAATACAAGCTCAAGTAACTGCTGCCATTCTGTTCAGCCATTACTGTTCAGGCTATTTAGCCTCCACATGAATTATAAACTGAATGGTTCTTAAGAATAGAATTTAAATTAATATTAAAGAATCAGTATTTAATTTTAATTATTTGTTTTAAAGAGGATTTGATTGGTCTTTGTGTTGTAGGACTGCAACATGACATATGAAGGTATGCAATATTGTAACCTAAGAATGGTTTAATATTTTTTTTTGAAGAATTACTGAATAACTTATCGCTAAATCCTCTGCCCAAAATAAATATATCCATACTGCTACAATAAAATAATAATACTCACTGCAGTGATGACATTTATTTTCAGCTGTTTAAAAGAATTCTGTAAGCATCAGAAAGATAAAATAATGCCCTTTTTGTTTTTCTGAAACAGATCACTATCTTACTGAGTTCTCAGTTATAGAAAAAAACACCTGATTTACAATTAAGTCAATAGACTATGTTGATAACAGTTTAATTAGTACAGAAACACGACACAATTATTGTAAATTTTATATTTTAATAGGAAGGAAAGAAGGAAAGAATGGTCAAGCAATGTTGGAGAGACTGCTAATATAAAAATCATAGAACTGTAACTTGATTTCTTAAATCATAAGAATACACCAGGTTTTTTGTGATTTTCAATATTGTTGAATACACACACTACCAAAAAAAAACCCTTAAACCAAAAAAACCAAACCAGAACACCTCTTTTTAAAGCAAAGCTATAGTACTACCTTCTTTAGAAGATTACAGTGTGTGTAAAAAAGTAAACACTTTTTTTTTTTTTTTTAAGAAAGAGTATCACTGTAGTCTTTTTTCCCCCTTGGTAGAGCAGTGAATAATAAGATGCTTCCCTGCAGCTATATATGATAGGCAAAATCTTTGCATGTAGTAATTAGTTTGCAGCACCTATAGCTGAGAGACCAGCAGAAATTATTTGCAAGGAAGCACAATATAAACAAAAACATAGTTCTTGTTGTAACGGTGCTGACTTGCTTATTTGGTCATCTTCTGATGAGAAATGTTTGTCTTATTTTAGAAATGAATATGGACAGAAAGTCTAATCAGTAGAAGGTATAAGAAAGATACCTTGTTTTAGGTTGTGATTGTTGCTTGAGACAAGTGATAAACTTGGTGAATTCAGGGTCTTCTAAATACGAAATGAAAATGTTTCAAGCTTTTTTCCCAATATAATGGATTGAACAAAAGAAACAAAATTTTATGATTTTTGTAAAAGGAAATATAAAAAAGAAAAAAGTTTAAATCTTGTCAGCATTTTTCTTGTGTCTCTGAGGTATTTAGCAAATCCTTAAATATTTCTTACTAAGACAGGCTTTGAATGAATCTAGATTCAGGCAAAATACTTTTATTGAGTATTGATACTGAGTATTGATATGATATATTAGTGACCTACCAGTTTATATGGACAAACTGGATCATGCAATACACAGAGCTTGCATAGTCACAGCAAGAATAACTCTCCCAAAGTATTAAAGGAAGATCATAAAAATACCACAGTCTGAAAATATATCCTTGTGTAAAGCTAAAGAACTGCTGATATCAATGGCAAAATTTGTTTATGGCATATTTCAGACTATTGTAAGCATAAGGGTGTACAATTGCACCTATTTTTTTTTTAATGTTTGTTTCTTAGTTATCCTCTGCAGCCAATATTAATATAACTATGAATATTTTTAAGTTATCCTTATGACACAATAATATGTATTAGCTTAAATGCAATGAAGGTAGTTCAAACAAATGACTTTGATCTCACAGTCAAGGAGACAACAAATGGAGAACACACAGATGACTGCAGTGACCTACATGGCATTAAGAAATGATCACTTAACTATATTTGATTGTGGGTCTGTATTCATAATAATCTCATTCATAGTATTTTTTTTTTTTTTATTTTTCTCTTAAGAATGAATTTCACATCTGGAAACTAAGTCACTGCATAGTTAGATAAATAAAAAACAGCTCAGGTAGTATAGGGGTATATTGGGCATGTATGCTTCTCATTGCAATAGTTACTGCTCAAAAAGGAAAAGCGATCTATCAGAACCCTTAGCAATTTGTAGATGCTTCCAATGCACGTTTGCAAAACAGCCCATTTAGTCTAAGTAAAAGCTGTCTTGGGTTGTCTAGTATCTGTGTGCTGTGACGTAGATTTAAATGTTGTACTTTATTATTTGCTTACCTTCTACAAAATCATTATCTTCCTTCAAAATTCTTAGTACAAAAGTAGTTGCTTGTTAGAGTCTGCTGAAAATACACAGAATTAAAAATAAAATGGTAGAGGAAATAGTTTTAAGAGGGAAATAATTTCTTCTTTATGACTGTGCATTTAGTAGACAAAAGGTTGACACTGGAAGGCTTATAATGCTGATTATAAAGGAAGAAAGGGCTTCTTTAACTTAAATTGTTAAGACATATATTTAGGTCATTGGATAGTCTGTAAATGGGCTTAATGTTTACTACTGTGACCATACTTGTTAACTTTACAATCACAGATGTTACAGATTAGGAGTCCTTGCATCATATGTTTTTTTATCTCCCACATGACCTGTTTTGCTCAAAACCAGAACATTGTTCCTGAGAGATTAGTTTCTAGGGGGCTATATAGTAGCAGTAATGGTCTGATTAAATGAGCAATAAGCTGTATTTTAACCTCTAATACACACAACATAAATGAAACTTATGCATAAACTTGCAAAATTTTTCTTAATTTATTTTTTTTATAATTTTGCATGTGCTAAATAATACATATTCTTATATGTATTTAGATACTAATTAATATTTATTTCTATACAATAATTAATAATTGTATTTTCCTGATTTCTGACATGCCCACCTTAAGATACGTAATTAAAAACCAAAAATATTGCCTGGTCCCTAAAAGACCATATCAAGATCCTAGAAAACGAAAACTGTAAATCTTTTAATACTTAGGAGTCAAACATGTCAGAGAGGACAGGCTCTTACAGGTTGCTTGCCTCTCTTTCATAACACAGCCCACAGCAGAAGCTCATCCTTGAAGGCAAATATGTACATATTATGTATATCCTACATCCCTTGTACACAAGGATGACATGTATATTAACTCCTTCAGACAAGTTGCATAGCAATCTTAAGCCCCAGTTGAGCAATACTAGCAAAGGCTGCTCACCTAGGTCTTATAGAATAGACTACGTTAGGAGAGACCTCTCCTTGTCATCCACTCCAAACCCCAGCACTAAAAGCAGGGGGAACTTTGAAGGTGTCCCAAAGCTGTGCCCAGATGAAATTTCTGGAGATCACCAAGGACAACTTCCCTGCTATGTGTTCCAGTGCATAAGCACTCACTGAGAAAAACTAATGTCCAGAGAGAACATCTTTTTCTGCCTTTAGTCTTCCCCTATACATTTTCAGGAAGAATGAGTCCATCCACCCTTCAGGGAGCTGAACACAGAAACTATATCTTCCCCCATTTTAATTTCTGCAGAAATTCTTATTCTGCTGGACTCTAGGATGTTTGTGTCTTTCTATACCAGGGTAGCCCAGAACTGGAAGAAGTGATTCAAATATAGACTCACGATTGTCCAATGGGCAGGAAAAATCAGTTTGCTTGACGTTCAGGATGAAAGTAGCTGAAGTACATTCCATTCCACTATTCAGTTTGCTGATGAAGGTATTTGACAGCTTTGGCTCTTGTATCAATGCGAAATCTGTCCATTACTGCCAGTCAGCTGAATTCTGAGTTGTGTCCACTCTTCTCCAAATATGGAACTACAGTCAGTTTTATTTCATCTTGCAATCTACTGATATCCAGGCATTCCCAAATTTGGCAGTAGAGATGTTATAGGCCACTCTGATAAGCAGTCAGTAAAATCAATATAGCATCTGCTGCTCTCCTCAACCTCAGAACTAGTCTTCTTATCACTGAAAGTACTTAAAGTGGTTAGGTGTGATTGCCCTTGTAAACCTCCTCTGGCTGTTCTGAAACACCTTGTTCTTTTCAATGGCATCAAGGAGGACTTTCCCCATTATCTTCCCAGAGGCTGAGGGAGGATTTACTGGTTTGTAATTCCCTGTATCTTCCTTCCTGACCTTCTTTGAAGATAGGCATGACGTTTTCCTTTTCTAGACATCAGAGATTTTCTTTGAATGTGACCTGATGAAGAGATCTGTCTCTACAAAGTTTCTCCATACTTTTCCTAAAACTGAATTTAGAATGGGACAGTGGAAAATACTGCCTTTTTTGCAGGAATTCCTGAAAGTTATACACCTGTCTTTTGAGTATGCTATTATAGTCAGCTTGTAGAGGAAACAATTAATAGAGATGAAGTTTGCTTGATAAAGTTTTCAAAACTTATCAGTATCAAACTGGGTTGCCCTCATGGACCTGCCTCCTATAAATCTCCTAGTTTATGTTAGATGAGCGTCCAAAAATATTTGATAGTTAATACCAAAAAGAGTAGCATTCTCCAGCTAAAGGAAGATGGTGTTCTTACATGCAATAATGTTGACATGTCCATTAATATTTGCATCACAGTATTGTTTATCTTATCCTGTTTACAGAAAACTTCCAGAACTGTCCAAGAAAAAATTCGAATCTGCCAAGCTAAGATGGCTGCCCAGAGTAATTTTGTTTCACTGATAGGTACCAGGCAGGAGTGAGTTTATATATTGTATTATGATAAAGGTAGGCCTTGATTCATTGCAAATCAGTCCTCACTTCAGCCCTCTGATGGGGATTACAATAGGTTTTTGCAAGGGAGTATTCTACTCTAAGTGAAACCAGTTCATTAACTCATGCAAAAGCTTAGAGACATAAAGTGGACTTTTATTACAGAGGCAGTAGCAGCCATATACAGAGTACCTGATGACAGCTTTTCTGGACTTCTATAAACACTCATTAAGTTGTTATATCTCCATCAGACAGATCTTTCTGTGAATCTCAGAACTCAAGTTGGACAGGAAACATGAGAGAGCTCTGTTGTGGTCTTTGGGTCTAACTATACAAACTAACTGTACAAACTATATTAGCTGTAAACTTTTAAATGTAAAATATACTTCTTTCCCTCCCCCCACCTCCCCCATCCCCCCCATGAATTAGATATTATCAGAAGGCAGTCCTGGAACAGTTAACTCCATCTCCTCTTCCAGTCTTCTCTTCCTTTGTTATGGTCAACTGGAAAAATAGCTGAATACTGGTAGTCTTAACCAATTCTGGTTTCAGTATGGGTGTGTTTACTATGAATAGATAAACTTTTTAAGTTAAAATGAATTGAATCAGGTATGAGTGGTTACTGTTAGAAAAATGTTACTTTTTAAATGGAATTCGTTAGGATTATCCTCTATATCTGTGATCAAATGTCGTGTCAGGTAAATCAGTTAGAGATACAGTGCTGTATTCCCACATCCCCTGAGACTTCCTTTCTCATATCTGCTGACAGTCATTGTCATAGTCTATATTAAAAATTTTCGGTTTACTTACTGATTTTATTTCTTTTTCAAGCTAATTTTTCTTTTCACCATATGGTTCTCTTCTTTGTTTAGTTTTTATGCCGGTGCAAGTTATATATAATTGTGTAACTTTCTGTAGTTTGGAGTAAAACTGCAGATTTATCTCTGCAGTTGGTCTAATCCACAACATGCTTTTGATTCCTTTAAGCATGCAACAGTATCCTTACAACTTCTTGTATCTAAGACTCACTGAAATGTTGGTTTCCAGTGATTTCTCATTCTTGTAAATATTCTTTCCATTTTAAAAATGGACTAAAGATTGCTAGTTATCTTGTCAGCAAGCCTAAACAGTTTGAGTTCATTCAGATGTAGTCAGAATTTATCTTCGATTGTACTCATAACTTCTGGTTTCACATAGAATATCTGATTTTTATTTTTTTTTAATGTTGATTGTTTACTATTTCCATGAGATATGACACTGAGAATGCAAAAATATTTTCAATTGTTTTTTATGTTCTACAATATACTAAAAAGCAATATCAATTTATGCTCGAACAGCTGGAGCACCACAGCTCAGTGAATTGTTTATTCAGTTTATTTGCTGATACAGAGTGATAATGTAAGCAGCAGCAATAAAAATATAAATAGAAAATTCAACACCCTCATATTTTTTTGGTAGCCTATGCCATCACAGTTGTATAAATCATACCTTTGGGGTAGTTTCTCTTCATGGAATTTCCCCTTTGTAAGTGTAAAAGAAAGATTATCTTGGCAAAGATTAGCTGTGTTTTCTAATGCTCATTAAAGAAATGCTACATTGCCAGAATTCAACTTCATGTTTTTACCTGTGTAAACTTTGAGTTTATCCACACTTGACAGGGTTGTTGTTTTAATCACTATGGGCTTATTACTCAGGAGAGTGCAAATTCTACATATTTCAATAGCTTTAACAGATGTAAAATCCATGGTAATAAAATCCTATTTTTTTTTTTTTAATAAGATGGACAAGGAAATGAATTAAAAAAAACAAAAAAAAAACCCAAAAAAACAAAAAGAGCCACTAATGTTAACAGGTATGTGAATTTTTCAACTTTAAATGCTATGATATGCTTTTGTAATTTTTTCCTTAGTCCTTAAAATAATGATAATTTTATTAAAGATAATAATTCTCTTCAAAATGAAACTAGTGGAAAGGGGTGATCTCTACAGTACTGATGTGACTGATTCTTATTTTGTAGAAGAGTATCAGCTGGAAGAATTTAATTACAATTTTTAAAAATGACCATGCTATCTGTACACTCAAGCATTACCATTAGGCCAACAACACTTGCAAAGTCTCATAAACAAAGATATTGGGAATTGGGATTGTTTACAGTCCCCTAGAAGTTCCTCACACTGTGTGAAGGAAAGGAATTTATCTTCAGTGTTTTTTATTGCAGTTACTCAGACACACTTAGAGAGATTAGAATAATTTTCCAGAGAGAATACGTTGATCAACTGTAAAATATATATATTTTTTTTAAATGAAGGCCTTTTTTAAAATAGATCTTCTAGTGCCAGATTGTCGATTATAATTTTGATATTATAGCACAGAAATTAATTCGAAAATTATAAAATTAACCCACAAAATCAGTACTGAAGTAATGAGGTGTTATAATATAGAAACAGCATTGACAGACTGTGAGATTAGAATAAAATCCTAGCATAGAAGATAAGATTTTTCTGGCTAGTACCTATTATAATTAAAATAATGATAAATATGGGATTTTAGAACACTTCATACCAGAACACAACATTCTTGGTATTTTAACTCTGGTGCCAAATTACAAAGAATTGAAGTAGAAAAAAAACTTCCACAGTATTCTTCACTGATGAGTATTGACAGAACATAAATTGTGGCCTGATATGCTATATTGAATGTGTGTATAAGCATAGACACATCACAGAAAGATTTATTATCTCCTGCACTAGGAGCACTTCATTTGATCCTTATTTTTAGACACATGATGCAGAAGCATGTTCTTAGCTATACTGCCTTATCCCCTCACTCCTCCTGAAATTGGGCTTCCAACAAAATCATTACGTATATTATATTAAGTCACAAGCAGAGTAATATATGATGAGGTTCATGGTTTACCCATGCTGTTATATAAAAGACTGATTTAATTTTACTTCTGATTAATTTCACATTTAAATAGACTAACATATTTTTCTACTAAAAATACCCAAACAGCCAGTACTTAGAATAACACAGAATCACAGAGTCATCAAAGTTGGGAGAGACCTTCAAGATCATCTAGTCCAACCATCAACCTAGCATAATCAACCTAAAACCATATCCTCCAAATGCCAGATCCAGATCTATCTTGAACATTTTCAGGGATGATGACTCCACAACTTCCCTGGGCATCTTATTCCAATGCCTAACCACCCTTAGAGTGAAAAAAATATTCTATTATCTAACCTGAACTTCCCCTTTCACAACTTGAGACCATTTCCTCTTGTTCTTTTTACTGGAGACATGGCAGATGAGACTGACCCCCATTTCACTACAACCTCCTTTCATGTAATTGCAGAGAGAAATGAAGTTCCCTTTCACTGCCTCTCACTCCTAAACAGAAGAGGCCAACCTTTATTT
The DNA here is from genome assembly GCA_035221455.1 of Xenops minutus. Taxonomy (NCBI): domain Eukaryota; kingdom Metazoa; phylum Chordata; class Aves; order Passeriformes; family Furnariidae; genus Xenops; species Xenops minutus. The sequence goes on along the minus strand of JAWWEE010000105.1, from coordinate 74,261,625 downwards.
CAAAATGTCAAGTAAACCTACTACCACATTTTATTTGAATTAAACTTCCAGAAATTTGAGTCTGGTCTTTATAGTTACGTGCAGGACACTGTGTAATGCCGCCTTCTTCTCTGAAAAGGCAAAAGACCTTAGAGACTTTTTCCCTTTGTCAAGCACCTTTTAAAATACTTCAGTAATTACTTTAAATACCCAGCCCATTTGAAATGATGTCAAACACTGCTACTGAGCCCAGGGAATGGAGGCCCTATAAAATGCATTTCATTGATAATCTCTGAAGATAATTAAGCAAATAATCTGTCAAATATGAGTCTTTAGGAAAATGAAATTATTTCTTTATATAACATAACTTTGGGCCTGCAAATCTGTCGAAAATATTTAAATCAAAACAAATCAGTCAATACTTGGCAGGAAGATCTCTAAAAACCATATCATGTACTGTAGGGTTTTTTTTAAGGGTTGGAATTGATCAATAAAAACACTGTGATACATGAGTGTATCTTCTGTCTTTTAGGCAAAAAATAAATAAGGGTTTTCTTACAAACAATGACCTTTAGAGATTCTTCTGTGTTCGTTGTATTGTGAGCCAAGCAAGGAATGGTGTTCTGTTTAGTTTACATTTTATAAGAAGCGGATAAAGCAGATAACAACTGTATAATCTTACAGTGGTCTAACTAAATATTGATGTGAAGCTGAAGTTCTATTACATGATGTACATCAGGACTATTGAACAAGAAAGGAACTTTTAGGCATTTTTTATGTTAAGCTATGAAGCAACTGTTTGGGGGGGAAGAAAGATCAAAATGTCTCATTCTAGGATACAAAAAAGCTGCAACTACTGTGAGCTGAAAGTGACTTGAACATATGAAAAGGCAATACAGGGCATACCACTGTGTATGAAAACACCCTCCTGCTATAATGCTCTTTATGCTGTCTTCACACATTTACCATGAGCTAGTAAGGTTTGATTTGGACATGGAAAAAGTAATTACCTATATTTTAATTCTCATAAAGTGCATTATTTTTCATTACAGAAATTATTATTTATTGACCACAGCTGTCCAGGAGTAATAAGTGATGTATTTTTTTTTCAGCAAATCATTTCTAGAAAATGTGGTAGTTTTTCTGATAGTTTTATACTCCTAGTAGAAATATTAATAAAAATAAGAGACAACAGTGTAATGAGAAACAGGTGCCCCTCGAAAGTGAGTAAAAGTTTTTGTCCCATTTTTGTCAATTACTGACTGGAGAAAAACAAGAACTTGAATTTTGCCTTTCTCTCCTTCCTGCGAAATACAAATGATGCCATAGAGAACCAATTAATTTAGCTAAGAACTCAACCTCTGTGGCAGCAGTAGATGTGTACAGAAGAGTTAAAAGCATAAGGAAGTCCACAGGAGTACTTTCCTCAGGCATACTCCCACAATCATAATGGTTTGTGGCTTTTGACTTGAAAGAGTTTTATTTTTTTTAATTAGTATTAAATTTTATTTGAAAACTTACAAAGTATCATGAACTGAAGAAGAGCTTTCTCATCCAGGACTAAATATGGTACAGACCTCACAAAAGAAAAAGACATGGTTTCTGCCTGGAGAAGCAGGCAAGTCTAATTTTAGACATGACAGAACAAGTGAGCACAACAAATAGTGGGGAGGGTAGTACATGAAGAGGGTCACACTAAGAAGATTACAGGGTTACTTAGGTTGATTTCATGCATATCTTCATAGTATCACTGTTCCATTTGTATATAACATTTTTAAAGCTTCTGTAAATATTCCAGAAGTAGCTGGAAAAGCAGCAGAAAATGTGTCTAAGATTTAGCAGAAGTAAAAGATGATAAAGGGAATCAATATGGTCTATATTTGTGTACAGGCTCTTTTGTTTTTCTATGTAACCTTCTAGCCATCAAAAGACATTCAGATGATGTAATCTGATGATGTCTATATAATCTATGTGGAGGCACATTTTAGACTTTCTCTTTTGCTAGATATCTAAACATAGCTGTACTGAATAATTCCAGGGCAAATCTTAGTAAACATTTAAGCCTTACTGTAGTTCCTAGATGGAGCATAGGGAGGTTCTTTGTGCTATGTGAGTGCAGGTACTCAAACTGTTGACCAGAACTCAAATCTCAACTCTCAAGAGAGGATTCTCAATACAGGAATTAGGCCAGTTCTGTGTTGTGGGAGGTTAACCTAGACTAAGGGCCATATGTTTGCCTAGCCACTCATTCCTCTCTACACCATGATAAGGAGAGAAAACAGAGATGAGAATTTTCCAAAACAGTCAGTTTTTTATTTCTCCCATTTCTTCAATACACCCAGGGAAAACTACATATGGGTGAAAAATAATATTGTTCTCTGGTAAAAATGTAAGAATGTCATATGAAACAGGTAAATGTAGGCTATTTAGGAGGAAAATGCAAACAAAAAATATAGTAAATATTGTGAATAATCTATTTTTGGAAGTAACACACAATTGTTAATTACTGTATAGACAGAGAAATAAAGAAATATAAATAAATATTTAAATATTCCAAGAGCCTAAAGTGGAAAGTATACAAAAGGGGAAAAATCATATTGCATATATCCGTTTATTTATGCTGCCAAAAATGGGGCAAAACATTTTCTAACAAGACAACACTCTGTTTTTCTGAGTTGTGCTTCAGATAGAGAAGTCAGGACAGGTTTTGAATCTTGTGAAAACTAAAAATGGCGCAACTGTTTCAACAACTCCCCAACTACACCTCACTTGAGATATCTAGAGCTGTGTAGTCCTAGAATATTTGGGTTTTTAAGACTTCAATATAGTTAGAAGAAGTCAGGATACATTGATTGTGGAAGAAGTCTGCAATCAATGAAGTTCACGTACATTGAAAGAGTAATTTCAAGTAAATTTTATTCAGGTTCTTGACTGTCATTTAATACTTAACTATGACAGCATTTCTTCTGTTCAAGAAAGGGATGGACTGATGTTCTGGAAGTTCAAAAATTATTTAAGAACTGAAATCAGTATATTTAATAAATTAAACAATAGGAACTTGACCAGTGCTTAAAAAATGAGGTTGTATGTATAGATTTGAATCTTATCGCCATCATATTAAAAAATCTTCAAATATGGTGGTAGTGCACTATGTATTTAATACAGAGTATAATGGATTTTAATAAACCTTTAATTCATATCTGTAAAAACAAATGTTTCTGTTATCATAAATTTATACTAATGATCACATAATAGTTAATATTTTTTTTTTTCTAATTCTGACTTTTTTAGTTATATTTCTTCAATGTAGGTCATTGAGCAGAATGTCACTAAATACCTGAGCATATTACAATCAAAGAAAATATTCTCTTCAGCAGGTGCAAGAACAGGTCCATACTTGCTATATGTTTTAAAGTATTTCATTTTCACCAAAAAAAATTGCCACAGTTTTGGTTCAGATTTGAGCTATGACTAACCTACGCATTTCTGAAGCCCTCAAGGATACATTACTTTGGATTTAACTGCAGGACTAGTACCTAATACAGCTAACAGACAAGTTCCAAAATCAAATACTCACTTTTGCTGGATTATATTACTTCTGTATGGTTCATGTTGCTTATAGTAGAAGTGTACTGAATAATTTTTATGTTATTTGCTTATAAACTATTTGAGTTTTGGTGTCGGTTGTGGTTGTGTTTTTTGTTTTTTTGGTTTGTTTTGTTTTTTTCTTTTTTTCCTTTTTCTATTCCCCCCTAATATTAACCAGAAGGTTACAGTTATATAAAAATGGGACAGGAATATTCATTCATATAGTGAAGATTTTGGTTCTGATCTTGCAATAGCTTACGTATTTGCATTTAATTTCTGATTCAATTAGATTTAATATAATCTTATGCATGTTTAAAGTTAACAGTGCCTGTAAACTACTTAAAGGGATAGAGAGCAAACCTATAGAACAAAATTCTGTAAAGACAGTATACGACTTACACATGAATCTTGTGTTTTTCTAGACTATTGGATTGATTGAAATTTAGAAGACTACACTTACACATGAATACTGTGTTTTTCTAGACTATTGGATTGATTGAAATTAGAAGACTTACAGGTAGTCTTTTAAGTACCTAAAAAATCAGTTACAGTAAGTTCCATTTCTAGGCAATGGAGAGGTGATGGTGATTCAATGCAACTGCTTTAGATGGGGATTTTTTTTTTGTATATAAGAGAAATGTTGGATGACTAGTTCGAAGTGTTTGATGACTGTACTAAGGTATCTGAACAGGGCAGTGTTGTTGGTAATAGTCTATGTTCACAGTCCAGAAGTCATCAGATAAGGTGAGGCAATGAATCAGGTTGGACATCCAAGGCATGAAATTAAAATCTTGTTTTTTTCTAAAAAAAAAAAAGGGAAATTCAGGCTTTAATAAAGAGAAGTAGCAACATGTTTCATTGTTGAAGAGTGTAATAGGTTACAATAAAACATTCATCTCATATCCTAGATATTCTTGAAAAAAAATAAAATATTGTAATCTGTCTGTCATTTTTTTAATATAGTAAGATATGGATTAAGGGTGATATTCCTGCACCGAAGCATTTTAAAACAGCATCTAGAAGAATCATTCTTAGTCTTTACTCTAGTGATTGAGAGAATGTGTAATTTGCTAGAGCTAAGAATATCTCATGTGAGTGCCTTCATAGTTGGTTGTGTTCAGCAATACCCACTACTGGATCAGTATGCTTAGCAGTTAATGGAGAAGATGGATTAAGATTCTTTTGATTTATCAAATTGTGCTCATTAGATGAAGTCTTACAGCTTGTGAAATTTTTGTGCTGAGTTTTGCAGTGAAACAAAACTGTTGTCTGCCCACTTCTTGGCCTGATTGTGCAAAAGAGGTATCTGTGTGAATATAAGTGGGCAATCATCTTTCCTTATATTTCTCCATAGACCTTAACCAAAGAAAAATGAAAAAATGAATGAAAAGTATCCAGGTTAATTTGACAGGTTTGAAATAGTGCTGGTATACTATGCACACTTTAATTGTGTGCTGTGTCAGTGGCATATATTGCTGAGCTCTGTTGGGTGTGTTGCTCTATACATCATGGTCTGGATAGTATTTTTGTAATATTATTTTCTCCTAATGAATTTACATGCTCATTAAAAAACCCCACAGTAACAACATTGTGTTTGTAATATCACTGAAAAGAATGTAATTTAAATAAATTAAACACAGCCACCAGTAAATAATCTCATTAGTCCTTTAAGTCATACTTGCATCATACCTCTTTGCAATCATATTCCTTTTAGTTCTCTTGCCTTAAATTACTCATAATTCCATGAATATAGGTAAATATTCGACCTGACTTCATCAGACAATGAATTCAATTTATTGCTTTTGATTTTTGTCTTGTATTTTCAAACTATCTTGTAAAACATAGATTTTTCTTAACCTTTTCATAGTTGTTATATGGCTTCTATTTATGACAAAATGGAAAGCAGTATCCTGCCTGAGATAAAGATAAAATTTTTGTCAGTATGGCTTTTTAAATAAGAATTGAACTCCAGGCACTATAATACTAGCTGATAATTATCATGGAGTTTTAGTTAAATATTCAGTATTAACCTGTGTTTTGCTTTTCCCTGATTTAGACTTTCTGGCAAATTTCTCTATAAGAATTTAACAGGTAGCATGCTGAATATGATTTAATGACAGTAATGTAATGACATAATTAATGACCTGTTTTGCAAATATCTGAAAGCAACACATAAAACTCAAATTGTCTGTATATATTAGTAACAGGTCCAGTCTATCTTTATCCCACAAGGACTATTTCTAATCTTCTGTGTAATATTCCTAGATAGCCATGTGTTGGTATAATGAAAACCCCATTACAATTACTACTCCACTAGTCCATTTTATTCTTACTCTAAATTTCAGGGTTTGGGTTTTCTTCTCTTTTTAACAAGTTCCATTGTTATCCAGAAAATACAGCTTAAATTAAAAATGTCTTTACATCCAGATATTATAGTCCATACTAAGTATACATATCAATTTGTTTTCAAAACAGAACACTATATTCATACTATCATCAGAGAGAAACTGATAGGTTTGTGATTTGAGACCTATTTAAGTTGGTGGAGGGTATTTACACATTCTCAGCAACTTTGAATTGAGTAGATTTGTATAGAACCTGCTAGGCCACACCTTTCATGAGAGCAACTGAAAGCAGCGGTGTGTGACAGAATGTACTGCACTGAGTGTAGTCGGTGAGCCAAAAATCTGTATCGACAATCACATCTAAGGTCACCTAGACTGAACCCTGTGGCTATCTACAACACTATATTTTTATTTAGAGACCTAAACTGTAGAAACTATTCTAGTTTATCCAGAATTAGTGATGTCTCTTCCTGAGTTTTTCTCAAACTATGGACACTGGAAAGAAGGAGTGAGTGTCTGCAGGTCAAGAACTGAGGAACAGAATCTTGAATCATCATCACAAGACTTCCTGTGCCAGGAGTGCAAAAACACAAGCTCCTAAATAAAAAGAGAAGCAGAGATGCTAGCAGTAGAGTATGCTTAATACTACACCAGGTTCTGAAAGTCAAACAGGCTTAAAGAGTCTGAAAAGACTGCTATTGAGTCTAAAAACAGGCATTCTCAGTGTAGAGAGAGGAAAGTTTATACCTGAGAAAGGACCTCTTTGTTCATGCTGTCAGTATAGATCTTGCCTTAGTGGACTAGCTGGATTTTGTATTGAACTGAATTGTCTAAAAAATGAAAGGCTAAAATCCTCAGTTATTTTTACACTTATACTATCTTCTGTAGGATATAGAAAAGCATCTTGGCTAAAGCTGGTCTCTTTTATTTTCATTGCAACATAAAGAGGCCTGAGAGATTCCACACCCTGTAGTTATGTCACTACAATATCGTATTATGAAACAATACCTCTTGTGAAACATTGTGTTTGTTTCTAATCTTCCCATTCACTCAGAGACTGCGATGAAAAGTCCAGTATCTGATTAGAGAATTAAATGAGCAGGTTTTTTTTTGTTTGTTTGGTTTTTTTTTTAAAAAAAGTGTTCTTGTTTTTTAAATATTCACTGTGATTTTTATTTACAAGGCCCATAGTTTCAAGGTCCCATTTGTGGCATCCTACCCCAAAAGGGAAGGAAATGTGCAGGTGCACCACAGATGCTTGTGTTTGAAAAGAAACAACAAAAGTCAGAGGGTCCACAGTAACTTACAAAGTGTTATTAGTAAATTATACACATGGCACAGAAATTATTATAAGTTAATCTGTTATCTATTAGTCTAATCACGTGTCAGTGGATTTTGAGTAATATGAGAGAGAAAAGAGAGAGAGAAGAGAGGAAGAGAAGGAGGGAAGGAAGGAAGGAAGGAAGGAAGGAAGGAAGGAAGGAAGGAAGGAAGGAAGGAAGGAAGGAAGGAAGGAAGGAAGGAAAGAAGGCAGGAAGGAAAGAAGGAAGGAAGGAAGGAAGGAAGGAAGGAAGATGCCGCCTTTTTATAGATAAGCTTCCACACCACAGAGATAAGTTTCTTGCTTTTTATGCAAATTAGTTGTCATGTGCAGTTTGTTCTTCTAGAATAGGTTGGAGGTCTTTGAAAGTGTTTGGAGGTCTTGATCTCTTCCTACTGGATCAGTCTTTGGTCAACAGTCCATGCTTGATTTTTGACCTCATTTTGACCTCATTGAACACATTTTTGCTCTGTACTGTGTTCTGCTCATCTGCAGGAGCCAGAACAAGGATGTTTCTTCCAGAAAAGTGCTTCCCTACCTTCATATGGCCTCCTTTCCAGCTACATACTGTTCTTCCAACAGTCCTTGTTTGGCTCCATGGTTATTTGGCTGTAGGTGTTTGAGACACACTAGCTATCTTGTCTGTTGGGATTCTACACCATTATTTCAAACATTGTATAAATACAAAGTGTAGTAAATTATAGTCTGTCTGAAACAATTTGCAGTTCTGAAGTAGGTCTGTCTGCTCATTGGGCATACTAATTTTAATTTCTAATATAATGGAATGTCCCTAAAGTGGAATTAAATTTAACACAAATCTTCCATGTCCTGCAGACTGCTAAGATGGCTGACTATTAAGCATTGTTTTTAAAAGCCAACAAATTTGGGAGATTAATTGAAACTTTTCAGTGGGTAGCAGCAAAGGGAAAAAATGGAACTTAGGTCTTGTGAAGCTCATTTAAAGTCTATTTTTTTTTCAAGTATTTCACATCTGAAGATTTTAGGCACTAAGAGACTGTATCTGAAATGTTAGAATAAACACTAATAGAAATGGTTAAATGGGAAGACTGCCTGTTATCGGCAGTCAGAGAAATCAATCTCCAAAATTGCTTTAGTTCACTGAGTTCTCTTTTTTCTTTATGCTTGTCTTCTTGATTGAGCTTCTGTATTGCATTTAAACTTGTAGGAGTGTAGTCCATTAATCAAGGAAAGTGATTATTCCCATAATAGCATTTATTATACCACATTTGAATACTGTGAGCAGTTCCAGGGCCCTCAATGCTTGAATAAACTTAAGCAAATGTCACCAAACTTGGACTCTGGATCACAAGACTAGTGAAAGGAAGCTGGGAGAGCTGGGCTTTTCTAGAATCAGGCAAGAAGGAATTTTCCTACTAGGCACTTTCTAATAAGAAAAGCTGATCATAAAAGATGGAGTTGGACTCTTCCAAGCTGCATAGTTCTTTATACTTTGAAACAAGGGAAGTTCCACCATGACCCTAAGAAAAAAAAAACAAAATTTTTTTATTATGATAATGAAACATGGGAACATGTTGCCCAAAGAAGTTGTGGATTTTTTGTCTTTGGACATTTTTGAGACTTGACTAGACAACCCCGTGTTCTGAATTAGTGATTGATATTGCCCTGAGCAGGATGCTGGATTATAAGAATAATAAATTTATTCTATAACTGTAATAATATTTATTGCAATAGTTTAAACAGCATAAAACATACAAACAAAATATTGATTAAAGGATCTTTTAAGATTCTTTCACCAGACAATCTAATATCACACACAAAAATACAGTGGAACAATCTTTAACCAAAATAGGCCAATGTTTTTCTTTACTTTCTTTTGTTTGGGTTTTTTTTTTTGCTTGCTTTTGTTTTTGTTGGTATGCCTTTTTAAACATTCCTGAGGATCAATAAACTTCCCCCACCCCCAACATTTTGTATTCATTGTTGTGGACTGAAGATTAAAAAAATAGAGAATTCTAAAACTATGGCAAATGACCTGGGTCTAGGCTGAGTCTAGGACTTGGATTGCATTGTTTCTTTTTCCTAAAGCTTGCTCGTGTGTCAGATTGTTCCTTCCTTTCTTTGAAACTATGGACAATGTTTTTGCATGTCATAATAATATAAAAAGAACTTGACAAGATATCAGAACAAAAAGGTAAAACTATCAGGTTATGTTTTATATTGTTCAGTAATGTTGCAATCCCTAAAAGTAACAGTTGTATATTGACATTTATTTTAAATCTCTAAAATATCTCGGCTGTATCTAGCAAATATTGTCCTCCTAAGAAAATCCAATTTAATCTTCAAATGTCTCTCAGCAAAAGAATATAAAACCCTGCTTCAGTTTCATGAAGTGCTTGTTTTCCAGGTTTTGTTGGATTGACAATAACATGGCATGAAAGATACTTAGCTTTTTAATGAGATGACAAACTTCTGATCTAGTTTTACTACAAAGTAATAGAAGAATACAGGTCACAATGTTTAATTAGAACCCAATCTACATTTCTGAACAGCATATCAGTATTACTTTGGAGATCCAAATGAAATAGTTCTTTGTCAAGTACACACTTTCAAGACGAGAGGTGTTTTAACATTACATTAAGAGCATAAAAGTGGAACATTTGATTTTCTGTATTATAATGTGTTTGAAATATTACTGTGAAGAAAATTGCATTTTTCAAAGTGACAGATCCATAGCTTTGATTATAAGATACATTTAAAAAGAAGTTTCTTCATAAAGGCTACCTATCCCAGGGTTTTTAACAGAGTGGCTTTAATGATTTGAGAAATTGTGAAAATACATTAATATTGATTTAGTAATTAAACTCTCTAATATTATTAATTATTGTGCTGGTTTCTTGTGCTGATTCCATTCTACTGTATTGCAGTGATTTTCTCAAGTTTATTATGCACATGAATTAACTTGTTTTCATTATCAAAGATTTAAAGGTATGATTTAAGCAGAAAATGAAAGTCCCTATCAACAGTGTATCTCCAAGTTCAGGCATGATGATTAAATCTCTTAAATGATTAGAATAATTCTGCAAATTGGAATTAAAAATTAAATATCTACAAAGGTATATTTAGGAAAAGAGTACTGAAACTCTCTTTGCTTCTGAAAGAAATTGTAACAAAGAGTAATTTACCTAGACATGTTTGCTTGTTTTATCTAAAATTGATAAAGTAACATTTAGATATGAACCCATCATAAGCACAGTAATTGCAAAACTATGAGTTACAACAGATTGATTGTACATAATCTGCTTGTAATCTATTACTAGACTTGGGCATTTTTTCTACTATATTTGTTCTATCTATATTTTGATACAATTAAATTCACTGTCTTTTCCTCTTTTTTTTTTTTCTTTTTTTTTTTGTTTTTTTCTTTTCTCAGAGCCTGGCCCTGCAAGGTGCTTGTGAGTGTCCCCAGCTTCTTTTGGAAAGCCTTTCCAGGGATGCTACTGTGCACCTCACAGGACAGGATGCAATTCCTTTAATTTGCCATATTTCTTTTTCTGTGAATTATAGAGTTTTAGTACCCTTTTTTGGTGATTAACATCAATTTTATTGCTAACTATTTGCTTTCTCTTATATTCATTATTCATTATTTGCAATTTTTCTGAGCCAAACCTTTCACCTAATGTATTTTTTCCTGTTTAATTACTGTGATTTAACACATATTTACTTTCAAGATGCAATTACTTTCAAGATGCAGTGGTTATAAGAACCTAATCCTAAATGGTACCAAGTGTCTAATTCTATTGTTAATAGAAGAATAAGTGCTTTGATGTTTACAGGTGGCACTTGGAACCTTTCAGAGCCAATGTCTTTACAACTGTTAATATCAGCAATAGTTAACAAAGTGAATCTTCAATGTTGTTTTGTCTTTTAGCATTGTTGTTAAATATATGCAGTCATAGTTTAAAAAATTTCAATCATTATTTTCTTTATAACCTTTCTTGTTTTTCTCTTGCAGCAGATTTGCTGGATTTTAAAATGTGTTGCATTTTAAATCTGTTCTTTTTTTGTTCTGTCAATTGCCACAGGTTTAGTCCCTATGAGTGGTATAATCCACATCCTTGCAACCCTGATTCAGACGTGGTGGAAAACAATTTTACCTTGCTAAATAGTTTCTGGTTTGGAGTTGGAGCTCTCATGCAGCAAGGTATACGACTCAGTCTGCTCTTTCTCTTGGGCGCCATGTCCCACTTTTTGCTGGGGGTGACAGCTCTCTGACGCAAGTCATTTGCATGGGTGCCTCTGTGCATGTAGCCACAAACCAGCTTTTTTACATTTATGTACCCAGGCATTCCCAAACAACATCTTATGAATTAGTCTGAAGACAGATTAAAAATTTAAAAAATTAAAATTTTTAAATTTTAAAACTAAAAGTACAGCATAACTATGTAGTTCATTTCCTAAACAGGAAAGACTTATTGCCTAAGAAAAAGAGCTAATCTGTCCATTAAGTAACAAACTTTCATTAAAAAAAAAAACAAAAAACAAAAACATAAAAAAGAGTACATTTTCGTCAGGCAGGAGTATAATGCAAAAATAATTTGTTTCATTGTGGTGTAGAAACCTTTCAATAACAGACACATTTTATCTAGTAGCTAATATTGGTGAAATAAAATGGTAAATATAAGAGATTTTATTCTTTTCAGCCGTGATTTATATCTTTAAAATCAGGATAACCATTCTTAAAGATTTAAATAAACAGCCTATATTCTACAATGCATTCACTGAGAAAGTGACGCCATTGTTGACAGTAAAATTCACATCTCTGTAGTCATATTACTCAGAGTAAACCCAACAATCAGTTTTAACAATCTTAGTAAAATGCTTAAGCCAAGACACATTCTTTAAAATCTATAATTTTCCATACCATATTCCTTTTATTTTGAAAGTATTCCACATGTATAGATCCATAAAAATGTATCACCATTTTGTTACCCATTTCCACAAGGATTTGAAGACAGTTACAAAATTTCAGACATATTTGAATAACACAGATTCAGCTTTTTGCTCTGACCTTTCACTGCACAGTATAGTATAAAGATTGTTAGTCCTGTTGAAGAACCACTAAAAGGAATGACTTTCTGGAAAAGAATAACCATTGTATATCTCAAAAGATTCATAGAAAATGTTAGAAGGAACAAGTGCATATCAGTATAGTTGTTTTAATGGATACACCTGAGCAATCATTTTTAAAACTTCCCATTATAAGTACACCAACTATAAATAAATACTGGTTTTAACTCATCAAATGAATTAATTCAGCTTTCCTGAAACTGCAGTAAATATTCTGTAATGTATGAGGTTGTTAGGCTTGAAAAGTCTCTAAAACCTCAGGAAAAAGTGTACTATGTTCAGAAAAACTTGAATTAATCAGTAAAAGAAATCAAGATTCCAAATCAGAAATAAAAAATAGAGCTTAGTTAGCTAAGTGTTTGGTATCAACTAGGTTGTCAATATACATTTCAAGCAATCATATAGTTGAAGTACAATTCCCAAATACATGTTTGTTGGATAATGATTGCTTTCAAATAAACAATTAAAAATAATAAAAAAAAATGATAGTGATTGAAAGAAGGTATTTTGAATCCCATTTGCAGTTCTCAGGATTGCCAGAATCGCTATCAATACTGATTTTTACTCCTTATGTGGCTGTATGTTTCTTCATCTTTCTGGAGAAGAGAAAAAACAATTTAGGTTTTTGCATCACCATTTGGCAAGGAAAAGGTATTTTAGTCCCTTGCATCTAAACAATTGTTGACAATAAAAATAAGAAAAAATATTCCAATCTTCATTTTAAAAGATATCTAGAGGATAATAGCTTTCCATGAAGGGAAACTACTTTCTTATATTGTTATACCTTTACTCAGTTCATCCTTTAATAAACTTTAATATACTTTCAAAGGATGAATTATCAGTTTTGATTTTGATGTTTACTTAAAAGAAAATAAAAAAAAAATAAAGTAGGCTTTAAAAGTAGGCTTTTAGACAAGCATGGAAGTTCCCACTTAACAGCAATAACTTTCTATTAATTCCCATTGTGGTTGGACAATACTCATATAAACTTATTAAGTGCTGCTGCTTTAAAAAACCATTTGCTTAGTGCTGGAGGATACATGATAGAGGGAACTCATACATGTCTTGCTGGCACCCCTTGCTCCCAGGAAATTGTGGGATATAGTGCTGGACATGACGTTACCTTGGGTACATGACAGTCAGCCCCTGACCAGGCTCTGTTTCACCGGCCCAAGTGACACTTGGTTTCAGTCCTTGGTAAGGTATGAACTTGTGGTAACTGGGACAACTGCGGAGAATGTTTCCACTCTTCTTTTCTTCCCAGTCCTACCTGATTTTACTGGTGTTGTTTTTTTTTAAATGAAACGAGAGCAATTGAAAAGAGTTCATGATGGTGGTCTTATTGGGAAATCTCTTAGTGTTATGGTGTCTAAGTGTCTGACTAACAGGGCCTAGGAGCAACTACATCAGAAAGGTACTTTTCTACTTTTTTCCTTGCAGAATTCTAGGCAGAGTCTGGCGCTGGAGTTGGCTATCATGTCCAAGTCTATCAGCATTTTTTGTTTGAAACAGCAAGGGTAAGATGAACTGCAGGGTAAGATGGGCTGTTTTTGAATACAGTAGTCCAGTTATGATACCACTTCTTTTTTCCATTTCTTTAGTTTTCTTCCTCCCTCTCTCCCTCCTTCCCTCCATCCCTCAATCATTCAGTTCTTTTTTTTTTTTTTTTTTTTTTTTTTTTTTTGGCATTGACTTTGGAAGTTTGCCATAATTTTTCATTTATATGAAGATGTGTTACCTTGCTGGACCAGTTTCTTAATTAATTCAATATAAACACTACAATTTAATAGGAATAAAATAGTCCATCTTGCCTTCATTCCATTTTACCCAGGAGACTTAAGAGCAAGTGTAGTAACCAATTAACAAAAATGGATTGTTCTAGTACAATGGTATAGCAGATATGGTAAAACTGGAAGAAGTTTCCAGATACTTTTAAAAGATCTTACATAAAGTTTGTAAAATGAAGCTTGAAATTATTTATTTGACATCATTAGACATTTCATTCCATTCAATTATAACATTATGGAAAAAAATCCATACATTCTCATTTATAATAAATATTTGTGATTGTATATTACGTTGAATTTAATTCTTTTCTGTTTTTAGTAATTTGGCACAGAGGAGTTTGTGTACTTCAATTTGTCTCTTTAGACTCTAAATTAGAGTTAAAATTATGCAAATTAATATATGATGTCTGTCTTCCCCTCTATTCTTTAGTACCATGAGCAGGCAACTCCAGCAATGCATCAAATTAAATCTTTATCTAGTTTGTGCGTAGCAGTCTAATATTTTTATTGCTAGTCTATCAAATTGAAGTGTGTGGCATAGCCACCTATATTTATATGAAATTGTGGGGCTAACCATAGAGATGGGAGATGTTCTTTCTTTTTTTTTTAATTTTATTTAAATGATTAATAAACAATCCTTTACAGCAATGCAAATGACAAAAGTAAAAAGAATATTTATAATAGATATCAGATTTTTCATTTCAGATATGAAATATTTTATATCTGGTCCCTTAATCAATAGCTTGTTTTGTTTATGCAAGTGAGTGTTTACAAAATACTTAAATAACTTTTATGTAGTGCCTTCAAGATAAAGAACTGTATAAGTGCTTCAATATTAATATTAACTTAGAGGCTCAGTCCAGCCAGGATTTTTTTTCTTTTTTTTTTTTTTGGAAAGCAAGTTCAAGGAACTGCTTTTTTTCACATTGGTATTTATATATATATATATGTTTTTAAATTTAAAACCAGCACTGATCATTGAATCTCCCATTACTATCTTTTGATTCCCACAGCTCCAAAAAGATCTGTCTTTATAAGTTTAACTGGTCATTTTTCATTTCAGTTGTGTGTGTTTGCACAAGCAGTACATGTGAGCCTGTAGCTGAAAGAATTTTTTGCACAGTGATTCCATCTTCCCACTGTGGCAAAATATGCTGAATACTTATTGATTGTTCTCTGTGCATCAGTTTCACCTTTCTCCCCTGGTTTTCGTTAGGTTCTGAGCTCATGCCTAAAGCCCTCTCCACCAGGATAGTGGGAGGCATTTGGTGGTTTTTCACACTTATCATCATTTCCTCGTACACTGCTAACCTAGCCGCCTTTCTGACAGTGGAACGTATGGAATCCCCTATTGATTCTGCTGATGATTTGGCCAAGCAGACAAAGATAGAGTATGGGGCAGTTGAAGATGGAGCAACTATGACTTTCTTCAAGGTAAGCTTTATATTCTGTTTGAGAAGAATTGGATTTATAGCAGTGAAGTAGAAGAAAAAACCTGAACACTTTGCTCAGATCTCCTATATCTGTGTAAAAGACAAAGTTTTGTTGTATTAAAACTTACAGTGTTAGTTCAGCAGCATTATACCTAATTGCAGTCTTTTCTCAAGAAACTTCAGGATATTAGTAGCTGGACAGAGAATATTCTTTTGGACTTTGTAATTTTGAGGAACTTCTGAATGAAATTTGGGGTCCATATAAAAAGCTCAGTTTATTCCAGTTTTTCTGTTCTTTTTAACTGTTACTAAGAGAATTCATTTTGAAACATAGTAAAATATGCTGAATTAGAGAGAAATCTTTCTTTTCTAGCTTCATCAAGAGTTTAAGTGGACTTAAATTAGTGAGAAGTATGCACGAAGGGAGAGAAGATGGTTTGTTCTCTAACTCCTTGTGTTTGATAGAGGTGTCAGAGAGAGAGGTGTTTAACAGTATTTTTCTGATCTTTGGTACTTTTTGAAGACTTTTAGCTAATATATTCTGCTTTTAAGAGTTATTATGCTATCTCCTAAAGCTCTATGGCTCTATGTTGGTTGTTATATTGGCATTTGAAATTAAGCAAACTGAGGAGCAAAGTAAATTTTAAAGTGAGGCAGAACTTGAAGACCATGTCCTCAGTTTCTCTCATCAAATTCAGAGAATACAAAGTTTGTTCATATATCAAGGCTACATAGCCACTATTTAACCTTATGACCTTAGAGCCAAAGCAGACACATAGTTTAAACTAAAAAGAAAAAAAAATAATTACAAGGCTTTCAGCTTCTTCTTGGAAACAAGAATCAGTTCAACCCCAGTATCTCAGAATGCTTCAGGCTTCTTAACTTAAAGCATACAGGGGAAAGGTTCTGTGTATTTTACTCAAAATACTTATTGGAAAAGAAGCTGATGAAGCTGATAGAAGTAACTAATCAATTAGAGGTCCCTTCATGTCAGGAAATATGTGAAGCAGTTAAAAGTAGCAACATTGTTAGTTTAAAGACTGAGTTTTTTAAAGAGTCAAGATGATTTATGTCTCAGGGCATAAAAAGATGACACAAGGTCTTTATTGGATTACCAGAAAACACTAGAGGACTTTAACTTAATTTTAGCCTGACAGAAAACTTTTATCTTATTCTAGTTCAGATTCAAACTGTGGGGCCTAAAATGTTAGGAAGCAAGTTTAAATTAGCAGTGACTTTCTTTCTGGTTACCAGAAATACTTCTTTCTGAATCTTTTTAATTTTTAGTTTTCTTTCTCCTCATCCTTAATATTCTGTCTTATTCACTTTTTTTTTCTTTTTGTGTGCCCATAATATGGATTTTCTAGGTGCACAGACTATTCCTCTGTCTTTGAATTTTTTTCCCCTCTGCATATAAATATAGTATTCCTGTTTCTGCATAATTATTTTGTTCTGCTATTTTATTCTCCTCTTTCCATTTATCTAGATATATTTTGTGTCTATCCAATATATTATATCCCAGAATCAGAGAGGACTTAGTTCCGATGAAATAGTATTTGCACATCATGCATCAAAGATGTTTGTTTGCAGCTGTAATAACCTAGACTTAACCACAACAGAATTGTGGTGTCAGATCACATAATTAAATATTGTTTTTATTACAGTAAAGAATTCTCTTTCATTATGAGTGAAAAAGAGAAATCAGAACAAAACACAGGATTTCTTTATACAGCTGACAACTTTTAGGTCAAATTAAGGTTTATTCTATTGAACAAACATATTTTTTGGACTTTATCTGTGAACAGGTAAGTAAGTGTGACATTAAAATGAACCAATACTTAAGAACTTCTATTCCAGCTAGAAACCAAAAGATTTGAAATATTTTTCTGTTCTTTACTATCTTATATGTATGTAAATAAATTGATATTATTTACCTAATGAAATTAATCCAAAGTTAAATGTTAGAAGTAGCTACAATTGCTCTTGTAAATTAGTTAATAATTGAAAATCATGCTCATATAGAAAAGTAAATGGAAACTATACAATTCCATTTGGTTCATTCAGTGTCTGAAGCAACTTCCAGTTGGACATTAGAGTTTTCTTGATGCAAATGTTATTCACTAGAGCTACTTGTGCAAGGATTACAAGCTAATTAGATATGTATTCCACGAAAGATAATCCAAAACATATGTATACAGTCTTTTACAGTAAACTTCCTGGTAAAATTTGGTATATTTACCTAATGACATTGAGTTATCAGAAAATAGAAAACTATAATTCTGGTCAACATAGTACATCTATATTTTCGTGTTTTCAGAATATACTTCTATTTTGTATAAGCAAATTGCTTCAGGAATATAATTTCCTTACATGAAAAAAAAATGAAAACACAAGAAAATATTTTAAAATAAGACTTTAAGTGAAGTTGCCTTAAAAGGTAGTGCTAGAATTGAAAATCTCATAGAAAATACTAAATAATATAAAAAGCACTGAAGAAAATGAATCTGATAAAAGAGGGTTTAAAATGGTATATATTATATTATCTGATATATAGACAACTGAATATCAAGTAGGAAGTAACTCTGCCTTTTTATACAGTATTAAGGAAAGTACCAATGAACTATTGTGTCCAGTTCTGGTGATCACAATTTGAAAATACGTTTCAAATTGGAAAGTGTTCATTAAAAGTGAAAGAATGACTGTAGGTCTGGAAATAAGCGTTGCAGTTAGAGGCTAAAGATCGGTCTGTTTAATCTGCTGAAGAAAAGGTTAAGAGGTGACTTAATCATGGTTTGTAAGTGCCTTAATGTGAATGAGACTTTTGACAGTAGGTGACTCTCTAATCTAGCAGAAAAAGGCATAATGAGATCCAGTGTTTCATAGCTAAGTTAGACAAATTCAGACTAGAAAGAAGGTGCATATTTTTAAGAGTGAGAGTAATTAACCACTGATGCAACTTATCTGCCAGTAGGTTGAATTCATCCATCATACACAACCATTATGTGCAAGATAGATACACAGTATAGCCCAAGCATGTTACTTTTTTCATTTAGAGGCTACTCCACAAAATAGCTAGCCTTCATTATATAGGACCTCAGGTTGGATTTTAGTTGTCCCCACCTACTTAAAGAATCTAAGAGAGTATGAGTTCTAGAGGTGAGGGTTGTACAAAAATGATTGAGAGGATAAATTTATCATCTGTGTGTATGTTTTTCCTTGGCCACTTTGTCTTGTTTTAATGAGAGTGGATTGAGTAAAACAGTGGCACTGTGTTACAACAAGAAATAAAGGCACCAGATGGTTTCCTAATGTTAAATGAAATTATCATATCTTGGTAATAGTTATTAGTTCCAATCATAGTGAGGCTCAGTAGCTACCCATGAGACTGACAGTAATTTCTCCATAAATTAGCTATATAGGGGTCCATTGAATTATTTCCTTAAAAAACCTTTGGAACCTGTCCAGAGCTGTGTAGTGCTAAAACAGAGAAAGAGCCTGTTGTGAAAGACAAAGAATCTAATTCCTAGATTAAAACCTCCTGAAGGTAAAATCTTGGAGAGCACATGGGATATACATTGAAAATGTTGTTACCCTTGTGAGTCAAGCACCCCTTTAAAATACCTTTGATGGAAAAGGAGAATGTTTTCTTCAAGGGTTTATTAGTCTTTCATCTCTTGCCTCCTCATGGACTGAGAAACATGTATTGCAACTATTTTAGAAGCTAGAAAGCAAAAGAAAATATCAGTGCTCTCCCATCTTAAGATCTACTTATCTGATCTGAGCATGGAAAGGAAATAGTTTTACAAGTCTATTACAGGTGTCATGTGTCTGGTGGGCTACTTCATTGGGAACAACAAAGAAAATCTTAGTATTTTCCAAGAATTAAAAGCAAAAATATGTAAAAGTAAATTCTAAGCCATATCTGCTGTTAGGCTAATAGTTTCCATTCCTGATACATGCTTTGATGTTTCTGAAATTATGGATTTTTAGTTAGTTATGAAATTATCTTCCTTTTTTTTGGGTGCTTGTGTCAGCATTGACGACTTTCAAATTTCAGCAACCTCACTTTGTTCTTGTTTGGAATAAAATAAAAAGAATTTGTTACTGTCATTAAATGTAAAGATCTCACACTGGCTGCTCTTGGATGAAAAACTTCAGATTTTTTCATTGTCTCTGATTGCTGTGGTCTATGTTTTTCAAAATCCCACTCTGTTTTTATTGTTTTTTGCTGAATGACAGTTCTGAAACTGGGAGAACAATATTAGTTCTACCTTTCTTCTATTTGTACCACAGTTCTCCATCATTACATGCAAAAAACCTACTTCAGTGTGTATGCTTCTATATGGTCTACAATGTTAAGGGGTTTTGTTTTTTGTTTTTTGGGTTTTTTTGGTTGGTTGGTTATTGTGTTGGTAGTTTGGTTAGTTGTTTTGTTTTGTTTTAGGTGAAGTTGTTATGTACCTTTATTTTTCCCATAATTTTTAATACCTGTAACTTTCAATGTCAGGATTTTCTTTCTATGTTTTTGTACAGTACCAGGTACAGTGAAACTTCTCAGTTATGGTACTAGTCATCTGCATACCAAATAGTGAAAAACAAAGCAATTTTTCATTCTTTAGTAGCAGTAGATTAGTGTCATTACTTCTGTATCACAAATTAAGGATGTTCTCAGCTCTGAAAAATGTGTATTTTATATCCTTGTTTTGCTGCTGAGGAAGCTGAAGCAATAATAGGGAATGCATCTTTTGCAACATCACTTGGTGAAAGGTAGATAGGAAATTAATTCTGGTGAAAGACAGACAGGGGACTAATTCAGGAAAACTGACACACACCTTTGAATTATCTGATAGATTGACTATTCTACTCATCATTTACATTTGCCAGTTTCTTTCCTTTTCTTCTTCAGAACGCGGTTTTGTTCTTCAGCTCTACTTTTCTACAATAAATTTCATTTTTTCCTCCCCATAAAGATCTATGCTGGTGGTCCTTTTAAATCATTGTCCTTTCCCTCCACCCCCTCTCTTTTTACCCAAGCCATTTTGTTGCCGCTTCTCTGAGGACATTTTGGGGAGCAACAATTCAGCACTTAGTGTCTATCTCCCTCTTACACATTCTTAGCCTGTTGATAAAGGAAATAGCATTAAGCTCTACCTATAAATTACAAAGTCTCAGAAACAGTCTATTAAAGGTGAAGGAAGGAGCTGTAGGGGAATTTTCCCATCACTTGCAACTGGAGTGCAAGTGACAGATCCCCTGACATAAATGAAAGAATCGCAATCATGGGCGAGGTTGGCATTGACATTCACAAAGCCAGTATAGCTTCAGTGGGTTTTTCAAACCTGGGTTTGAGCACTGTAATAGACAAATGTTATTTATTTGTTTAACAAGTATACAAGTATTAGCACATGGGCACATATACACAGACAACCTTTAATTGAATGCTTCAAATAAAACATCATGAAGTTTACAAGTGTGTATTTATTATATGGTGGAATTGTTGCAAGTCAAAGATGAGGGAAATACCACTTATGAGCTTCTCAAATATCCAGTGACTGACAGTGACTAACGGAAAAAAGATTTCTTGAGTCCCAGCCTCCATGTACTAAGCTTGATAGTGCTTAAAAAATAATTGATAGCAGATTCCACAGATACACATTCAGTTTTATTTAATATTATTTCACTTTATAGGTAAGTTGTAACAAATACAGACTTGTTCCTGCATGAAAAAAGATCTCGTACTTTTAACTAAAAAAGAAATTGAATATAAATACCATGTAAACTTAGCTTGGTTTTGATCATGGCGGTTTGGGCATAACTGCTAGAAAAATATACATTGAAATGCATAATTTTTCCCACTTTGCAGGAACACTACTCAGTTAAACACTGCTTCTTTAATTTTCAAAAAATGCAGACGTAGTTGAAAATCTATGAAGCAAGGTCTGTGGTCATTCCATACACTTATAAGAAATGAATCTGCATTTTCAGAGCCTGCGAGAATGAGATACTGGCTATGTCTTATATTTCAAAATATCTCTGCCTCACTGAGTTCTATTTATTTACGTAAAAGATCAAGATAGTTAGGCACAGGTAGGCAGGTTATATGAAGTATTAACATAGATTACAAAGAAAAGAGCAGTGCATTTGAATTCTAAACAGAAGAAATGACAATAAGTTTAGTACCATTGACTTCTTTGAGGTGAACATTCTTTCTTTTGAATCTGAAGACAGAATGCAGAACAAATTCACATAAAGAGCTTCATTCCACATAAGTCTCCAGATACAGGGACAATGGTCTAATGCTGCCTTGACCCTTCCCTCTTCTCAGAGCCATCACTGTTCCTACAGTAAGTAAGAGCATATGTTTGACTTCCTGTTTCATCTCAGTGCTGAGGCATGAATCTAAAAAGAGTTGGAACATGACAGAAACCTTTCCACCTTTGCCTTTGTCCATGCCCATGCCCTTTATCTTCCCTTTTTCCTTTCCCTGTTCCTCATTCCATATACCCTTTCCCCCTCTTCTTAGAGTATGGACTGAAAAAGATGAACACAACGACTAGCGAACTTTTCAATTCTACAAATATTTATACTGCATTATGTCATATATATAGATAGTAAGCACTCTTAATAAGCTGCTGGGTAACATTTGCTTATACTCCAAAATTACAGGAGTGATTTTATATTTACATCTGTCTCAGGCTACAACTCTTAGGAGTGGATGAAACATCCATAAATGTTTTTTGATGTCTTCCCAAAAAAAAAAATATATATATATATATAACTTGTGAAAACAAGGCTAGACATTCACAATAATTAAAATATTAAACAAAATTGTTAACATGTGAATTCTCTCCCCACTAGTTATTTTTCAAAGGAATTCAGAGAGACTTCCTTCTTCCATAAGTATTTTAGAATGTGAGTACAATGTAGAGCTAAAATAAACATACCAATAAGAAACTGACATCTGCATTATTTTTCAAAATTGCACCCAACAACAAAATGTATTAGTTTGTGCACATTCATTAGTCCATACAGTAGGTACAAGAGTTTGTCTGAATAAAATCATTCTTTATCAGTGTGTAAAGTACAATAAAATATAGTAAGATCTAATTTCCACTTGGATAGAAATACAGTATACAAGAAATCAGAGCCCAGAGGTGGTGAAAAAATAACTAATTAACTTTACAATTGTCCTTAGAAAGTCAAGGCTGATATGCAAATATTAGCCAAACCACTATTTGAGTCCTAAATTTGCATGGATTATTTACAAGCAAGAGACAAGCAAGGATTTCTATCAAATGTGCCAGATGAATAAGTATGTAATAATCTCGATATCTGAAAAATCACTTTGTGCCTCTCTTTTGGAGAATGCAGAGTGATAGCACTGAAGACAAGAATCACAAAATGGGTGAGGTTAGAAGGGATCACAGAGGGTCATCTGGTCCAACCTCCTTGCTCAGACAGGGTCATCCGAGAGTACATTGCACAGAATTGTATCCAGACAGTTCTTGAGTATCTCCAGTGAGGGAGACCCCCACAGACCTCCTCGGGAACCTGTTCCAGTGCTCAGTCAACCACACAGTGAAGAAGTTCATCATATTCACATGGAACTTGCACTTGTATCAACTTGTTCTATTGCTCTGCACCACTGAGAAGAGCCTGGATCCATCCACTTGACACTCTCCCTTCAGTTACTTGTATACACAGTGATGTGGTCCCCCCTCAGTCATCTCTTTTCGAGTCTGAACAGGCCCAGCTCCCTCAGCCTTTTCTCATAAGAGAGATACTCCAGGCCCTTAATTCTTGTCATAGCCCTCTACTGGACCCACTCCAGGAGTTCCATGTCTCTCTTGTACTGAAGAGCACAGAACTGGCTATAGCACTCCAAGTATGGCCTCACTAGGGCTGAGCAAAGAGGCAGGATCACCTGTCTTGAGCTGCTGGCAATGCTCTTCCTAATGTATCCCAGGATAACATTTGCTTTTGATTGAAGTCCGATGGAGTTTAATCAGTACTACTAACTTCAAATTGCTTCGCTCAATAACTTTCTTGTCTTGTTTTGCAATCAGCTTAAACCAGACTAACTGTGAGTAGTCCAACCTCTTCTCCTGCCTTAAGCTCTGTTGGCTCTACCTATCATAGACTGTGGTAAGAATCAAGCCAGGTCTCTAGTTCAGTTGAAAATGAAAGTTGTTCTTGCACTTTTCTGTTGTGAAGAAAACTGCTCTGGCTGCTAAAATGTTAGAACTGATATGAATGGAGTGTCTCATTACATGGCAGGTTGACCCTGCTAAATGTGAAGGCCACTGGGAATACACACCCTTTGGAAATTGAATTATGTTGCTTAGACATTTGAAAGTGTGGCAATGAGAAAAGAACAAGTTAAAATTGCCAATGCTTTTAGAACGTATGTTTTCTTTATGTACTAATGTATGTTTTGTAGCCTAACTGGTAACCCATTTTGTTTCGTTTCTCTCACCTGAGGCTTTCTGGCTTCTTCAGGGCCTATAATGACACTGCTGACAGGATCAGTTGTAAGGGAATTACTGAAGTCTGGGTTCTGATCATAATTTGGGCTGTAAGGATTTTTCCTCAGAAATGCATAACCTAATTGCTATCTAGCTTTATCACCTTTCTCTCCTCCTGCTGCTTTACCCCAGAAAGCAGGGTGAGAACATTTGCCTTTTTTCTTCTCTTCAGCTTTTTTCTCTTTATGTCTGTCTTTAGATCTTGAGGAAGGTGAGAAAGGAAACTGAACTACATCACAGAGAAGCCTTCAACTGCAAACAGCATTCTGTATGAAAGACATAATTCAGATTTAGGATTTGTTTAGGAAATTCAGAGTATATCTGAACATTTCTAACTATCAGAGTCTGAAAAAAAAAATGTCTTGCTCTTCAAAGCAAATAGGTCTATCACCAAGTAGAGACATAAAGTTTGCAAATTTGATCTATGAGTCATTCTGGGAATGTGATTCAGAAACAATTCTCCAGAGTGAGCTGTCTGTTGGTTCAACCAGTTTTTGTGAGATCCTGCCATATGAGCAACCTTCAGTATTGAGTTCCTGCCCACTAAAGCAGCCTGAAAGCTTCTATTCATTAGCAGAGGTGAACTCTTGGTTCTGCCTTGTCACTTTATATATTATAGTACTGAGGTGTTGTCCAACTACATTAGCATTGCTTGTGTAGAGAAATATTTTCAGTGCCAGAATTGCCCCAGGCACCACCATGAAGTCTTACCATACTGATTAATTTCTTCTTGAGATTTTTTAATTTCTCCAAGCAGAATGCTTGCTGAGATTGCTTAAACCATTCTTTTTGCAATGCACCTATGGTAATAATTATATAAACTTATTTGGATATGGGTGCCTTTTAAGCATTTTTTAGTATCCATACATTATTTGAACTTGTATTTAATGCATTCAAGAACCTTAATCTGCACAATATCGATTATTGATTTATAAAAAAAAAAATATACTAAAACATTCTTTAGAATCACAGAATCACAAAGTCATTTAGGTTGGAAAAGAGCTCTAAGATTGTGTCCAGCCATCAATCTAACATTGCCAAGTCCACCACTAAACTATGTTTAAATGGAGCACCACATCTGCATACTCTAACATGCCAGTGTCCTTCTTGGAGTGAGAGACTCAAAACTGAACATGGGATTTGAGGTGCAGCCTCTCCAGGGCCAAGTACAGGGGGATGACCACTGTCCTGTCTTGCTGTACACACTGTTTCTGATACAGGCCTTGGTGCCATTGGCCTTCTTGGCCACCTGGTCCCACTGTTGGCTCAGATTCAGCCAGCTGTCAACCACCACCCCTTGGTCCTTTTCTGCTGGGCAGTTTTACAGAAGAGTAGCTGTTCTTCCTCAAGCCTGTAGTGTTGCATGGGCTTGTTATGACCCAAGTGCAGGACCCAGGAATTGGCCTTGTTGAACCTCATACAATTGGCCTATCGATTCTTCCTGTCCAGATCCCTCTGCAGACCCTTGCTGCCCTCCAGCAGATCAACACTGAGCCCCAGTTTGCTGCTGTCTGCAAACTGACTGAGGGTGCACTGGATCCCCTCATCCAGGTAATTGATAAAGACATTAAATAGGACTGGGCCCAATACTGAGCCCTGGGAAATACCGCTTGTGACCAGCTGCCAGCTGGATATAACTCCATTCATCACCATTGTTTGGGCTTGGCCATCCTACCAGTTTTTAATCCAACAAAGAGTACACCCTTCCAAGCCATGAGCAATCAGTTCTTTAGGATCATAGTAGCCTACTGATCAGAGAGGCAACTGCTTATGAACATGTTGGACCAACATATTTCTTAGGGTTTTTTTTATTTGTTAAGATATGACATATGCAATTTCAATTTACTCATCAATTTATTGTGTAGGAAATTATGGGAGGTTATTTTTTTTTCCACACCTTAAAAGCTGAGACAGTCACTCATAATAATGGTTTGATAATAAATAATATGTTCTTTTATGCTGAATTTGACCCAGGTTCTCAAAATAGATAGTGAAATGTAATTTGCAAGTAAAATCCAGATAAATTATCATATGAATTATTGTAATTTGAATGAAGTGTGGGAGCTTTTGTTATATTCATACATACTATAAGTAAACTTTTGTTTACTAACAAAGGATAACTTACCTTAAAATATTTGTATTTAAGTTGTGTATCTGCATTTGAGAACTGAAATCAGCTCCCCTTCAACAAGCTATAAAAAATATCCTACAGCAAATATCCTGGAGGCCTTTGAAGATTTGACTTTTTTGGTCTTTCTTTGAAGAACTCATACTTTCTTGTGCTGCAGGCCCATGGCAAGATAGAAATAGTTATGTTTCTCTTTTGTTGCTCTCACTCTCTTTCTGTTTCTGTGCCTTTTTTTTTTTTTTTTAATAGAAAGCATACCTTTCTTGAATTACAGGACTCTTCCAAAATTCTTTAGAAATTTTCATAGGACATTTCTAATAGAAGTTTCCTGTACTCTTTCTTGTATTTCCACTTTCTGAAAAAAAGGACATGCATCCCTAAAGGAATTTTCTAAGAAGAAGGAATAGTAACACCAAAACTTTTCTGGGATATGTTGGGAATGTTATCTAGCTCTTTTTTCACCCTTTTACTGTATCTGACAAAGAAGCTTTGATGATAGTTTCTTTGATTCTAGTACTTCTATCTAAGCCCATCCAGGTAGTTATCATTCAAGTGTTTTTTTGTTCAGGTTGAATTGCTAAGAAACTTCCTTGAATAAAACCAGTTTCGTTTCTTAATTTATTTAATGATTGCACCTAGTATTTCTGATACAGTTTTTTTGTTCCTTGAAGGGCAGAAATGTTTATAATAGTTCATTACAGATGTGCAATCCAACGATATATTCTAGTCAGGGGTTGGGCTACCTCTAAAACCAGAAGTTAGCAGAGGAAACACTGAATTTTCAGTTATAGCTTCCTCTTTCAATTATGGCTTTGTCTTCCAGTCACAACCTGTTCATAATGAAGATTTGGCTGTTTCAATGGCATCTTTTCAAATCAGATCATAAAAGATGAAAGGAAAGTTGAAGAGAACCACGAGGCTCATTTCACAGAAGCATTGAGATCCTTATTTTTTATTTTTTATTCAGCTAATAATGAATTTCTGGATTTATTTCCAAGACAGAACTTGATTTTTAAATAATCCAAATAAATTTATTAACACTTAGAAAAACCCTTGAGACTCTTGATCTTAATCTGTAGGTCTTCAATTTTCCTTTCAGAAATGTAAAATTACTTTGGTAAATTGAATCTCTTTTAGTGGAATAAATCTAACAGCAAATCCACCAGCACTGACAAATGTTAGAGGTGTAATGACTTGTGATTTGAGATTTTTTTTTTTTTATTTATTTTTACATTTTCTAACACTAGTGATGGACTCAAATAATAAAAAACCTCCTGTTAGGATGTAGTTGCAGTTCAAATTTTTAATATTTCATTTTTTTTTCTTCACTACAGAAACCCTTTTTATAATATTATCAACAGCTACTGTGGCTAGTTTCACTTTGTAGGTAAAATGTGTAGCAAAGATAATTTATTATTCCTTTTGCATGTAAGAATTTTAAAACAAAGTGTGGCATCTCTAAAATTACAATGAGTAAAACCAGGAATAGTCTGCATCCCTGAAGTTTCCCAAAATGCATAGAGTAGGACAGTACTAGAAATAGATTTGTGAACTGGTACATTGGTAAAGAAAAGATCCCAACTATTGATTGAAAGAATTTAGTAGGAAAATGTAATATTATCCTGTGTTTTGATATCAAAGCCAGAAAACAGACACATACACACATAGCAATGATTTGTTTTACTAGCAAAGATGTAGTTTTTGAAACATGTAGGGGAGGTTTCTCCTCACTCCAAAATGTAGATTCCTGCTGTCCTCTCCAGTCGTCATCTAGGTGCCTCTTACTGGCACTGAAAAGAACCTGAAAGGCACCAGAAAGTAGTACCTGCTTACTACTCTAAGAACTGTCCTAGAAAGACAGTGGTCTCCAGAGCTACAAGAGTTAACCCATTGACTGTAGAGAAAAACCTCCTTCAAATCATAGAAAAAGTTCATATTTTGGCTTACAGTGTGAGTTGATATGTGGCCAAAATTCTGGTCTGTGTTTGTAAATGTTCCATTTAGAAAGACTGAGCTGGTCACAATGAGTGTCACTAAAAGAAAGCCATTGGTTGCAAAGCCTGTATTTCAAAAATAAAATAATAATAATAAAAAATCCTATCCAAAGTTTTGCTTTGCTCTTGTGATTCCATATGCCTGATCATATTAGAGGCTCAGAACATCTATCCTCCACCAGGAGGACAGATGTTGCTGTGTCATCTGTTGTATAACTTGTCATTTTTGTTACATTTATGAGTCCAATTTTTTTTTTTTTTTTTGGTGTTAAATTAGAGAGACAGGTGCAGGCTTTTGGTGTGTGCACCAGTAATGCATATTTTTTTGGAAGTATGTGGTAATCTTGATATATTCTATGCTAGAATTTTCATGGAAAATTGAAATTGAAGGGTACGGTTCAGCTTGTGTATGGGAGATTAATAGGCTGACACAGCAAAATTAATAACTTTGTTCACAGGAAATATAAAATTTGCTGAAACCTAAAATAAACTACGCTCTAACAGATTCTGAATCATTAATTCTGTTTTTTAAATTTTTCTTTTCTATAATTTTGGATTTCTTGCTTGGAAGTCGAAACAGGAAAATTATTAAAGCTAGAATAGAATATCTTGGATGGAAGGGACCTAGAACAATCACCCAGTCCAACTGCTTGAGCAATTTGGAACTGACCAAAAGTTAAATTATTAAGGGCATTGTCCAAGGGCTTTTAAAACACTGACAGGCCTGGAACACTGACCTCCTCTCCAGGAACCCTCTTCCAGTGCCTGAAAGCTGTCTTAAAAATTATTGCTAAGAAATCATGATTTCTGCCCCCTGATTTTGAAGTAAGAATTTTGCAATGGATTGTTTAGAGATTAAAGTAAAATATGCATTAAAATCTTTGCATAGTGTTTCACATATAGTTTTCCAAATGTATTATCTGTCTTCTACACATTCAGTCTATATTTTCAGTAGTAGGGAAAACAGGACAGGATGGTTTTTAAAATCAAAGTCAGCAGGCTTAACTTTCTTCTCCATCAAAAGTAGGTGGTCATGCACAAACACCCTATTAGGAACAGTCTTTGGTATGTATTTGACGTCTGCTGAACTATTATCTATTTTTCTTTTCTGTCTTGCTCACAAATAACTTCTTTTCTTAGCTGTACTGGTTTAACTTAGAACAAATTAATTGTTGTATGAGTAACGCGTTAGTTGTACAATCCAAAAATCATAAGGTGGAATTGAATCCTTATTTCTTCTTGCTTTATAAATAAGTTCTCGTTGATTTCAGTAGGTATCAGGTATTTCAATGCCTTTGTGAATCTAGGCTTAAAGACATAGGAAAAAAAAAATAGAGTCCAGAGGTAAGAGGAAAGACAAAATAAAATGCAAATAAAACACCAATTACTTAATAGTTTCAATCTGTTTGAAACCAAAACATTATGTTTGATCTTAAATTGAAGCATGTGGTCCTTTTCCTTTGTTATGCTGCTGGTTTCTGCAGCATTATAATGATGACTATGAGGTAATTGATATTGCTTACCATTTTAATTTTAAATTAAATATTCCATTAGTGTGTCAAAAAGAAATTATTTAATTTCACTTGAAAATAGAATCTGATGTGTTTGTATTCAAGAATAGAAAACCAACCAAACAAACACTTTGTTCTGATTTTTTTTTTTCTAATGCACATTATCAATTTGTAAATATATATTTGCAACATGTTTTAAGTGATGACTAATTTCAACCTTATTTCCACAGTCGACATGATGTATTTTGAGATAGAGTTTTTTAAGTGGGACCCAGAATGACTCATTTGCTTAAAAAATTCAAACCCAGATATATTTTGCATAATTTTACGTAGACAAGAGTTCAGTATAAAAGAAACAAACGTTCTTCTTCTCACATATAAAGGATGACTACATGTTTATATGCATAATTTGCAAACAGCACTTCCCCTGAAGGTATAGGAAACACACTGTTATTTTACTGCACTTCTTTTGTTGAAGAGGAAGTGGTGTCATTGAATAGAATTGCCTCATCAGACACTCTACAAAAGTGCCAAGTTGTAGCAATCAATAGGGAAATAGCAGATGTGAAGGTTAGTTGGCATCAAAGAATATGAGTGGAAGGCTTTCCTATGGGAAAGAAAGGGCTTCATTACCTTGTATCTATATTCAGAATATTGGTTCTATCAAGCTTTCAGAAAATTAGAGTACGATGACTTTCACAAATCCAGCTCTGAAAGAGTCACTTTAAAAACAGTTAAAAAGTTGCTTAGCTATGCATCTAGGGACTTGTAAAAGTAATCAGGATTTTATTAGTTTTTAAACTGGAATGCTGCAATTTCTTCTCTCTCTGAAGAAAGCAGTTCCAGTGCAATGACTCTGGGACAAGAACTGGCTCCCTGGGTGATATTTGTAGATGTGTAAATGCAGCTTTTGGAGCATGTTCATAGGAAACGAACAACATGTTATCGTTTCTCTAGAGCATAAATATTTAAAACCTTTTGTTGAGAAAGTTCTTTCTTTTGGGACTGGCTTGGATATTTATATTTTTTTCTTTTTCTGGGTAGTATAAACAACTTTTCAATGCTGATCCACACAGGAACTGCTGCAGAATAACTGAATTTCAATACATCAGTCAAGTTCATGCTCTTTAGAGAGATTGTCCTACGGGGAATGGCAGAACTGGAGAGTCAGTGAATCATAGATAGTATTTGTCAGCATAAGCGCTTACAGTTGCTGATAGCAGTTGAATGCTTTTCTGAGCAAGCTGTAAAAAGAAGCAAGTGTTAGTGAGGATGGAGTAGTTGGAGGCAAATATTCACTGAGGGATGATTTTGTTCATTCACTTTGCAAACTTGTGAGGTATTTTGTTTTCAGGAAGATGAATTAGAAATTTTGTGTGGTTGAGACTGAACATACAGGAATTTTTTTATTTAAAAAAAAAAGAGCTCAACTTTTTAATCATATATCTTTAAGAATATCTCTAGTTTGAGAGATCGATATATTATTTCTTATAAAATATTGAAGCAGTTTTCTCCCCTCACTGATCTCTAAATTAAAATACTACTTAATGGAAGTTATACTCCTAGTCTGCTCAATTAATACTTAGGGCAAATTGTATTTATTGACAATGTGAAGGAGAATTCAGCATTAATTATTTAAAAGCACCTTTCTCACTGAACGCCAACATGGGTTGGAAATGAATCATCCCCCATTCTTGGGCTCTGTTCACACTAATAAAAAAATAAATGCACTTGAGTATACACTGAATCAAAGGTTGCATTGACAGTTTAAGTATTTGGTGCCAGAATGGCATCTGATTTGCTGAGTACTCTGCAGTGCTTCGACTTCTGTGCCTCCAAAGTTCACAAGGGCACAACTGAGCACTTTGACATTAAGAGCTTAAATGAACATCACATGGTACCTGTTGTGATTGGTCTTTCATCTTAGAGGGCTGTGTAGTGATGTTTACAAGCAAGTTGCTTCTACCTTCAGTGCTTACAAATACATTTGGCAACAAGAGAAAATGATTTTTCCTTTGGCTTTAAAATGAAGCTGAGGCATTCCTGTCATCTGTTAGCCAAGACCAAATTTTTTTTTTATTTTAATAAACATAGCCAAAAGCATAAAAAACCCCAGTTAAATAATCTCTTAGCTTTTTTTTTTTTTTTTTTTTTTTTTGCATTTCCTTCACAGAACTGTAAAACATCCCTTTTTTAGCTGCCTTTTACACCTATCAAATGGGTATGCTTTTTTGCTGAAAGTTGCATTCAAGCATCTTCAGATGTGAGCACTGTTGTATCACTCTCATAGTTCTTCATCTCCTTTTTAATCACTCTCTACAAATCCCCGAGTTCATTGCTCTTCCATGATAAATCTATTCCTTTACAGTACTGCTGCTCTGTACACTCTTCCAAGTGTAAAACTGGAAGAAAATTGTATGTATCCCAGAATTTTAGCCCTGAGATATTCAGTTTATTTTACAGAAACCCTACACCCTGAAAGCTGTGAAGCTTGAGGACTTGTACGCACTTTGAACCCAAGGGCCACAAAAACATTTACAGTCTCATCATAAAATTGAATCCATCTATGTGAAGCCAGCTGTTTAATTTAAAGTATCCAGACCGCACAGTCCTCTTCTTGGACACCACAGACTGCCTATATATCCTGAATGGCAGGATCAACTTCCTCTCATCCAGGTAAGTTACAGTATTGAATTGAGTGGAATTCTCTCTTCAAAACCATTGCACCTCTCTTCAAAACCATTGCACTTCAAACTCACAAGGAAAGGTGTTGCCTGACAAAATTTAGTCAACTAAAGCTAATTGAATGCTGAATATGCTGTACCACACCTTTACACTTGCTATTAGATATCTCAGTATAAACCAAGAGTCTACTTTGAAAACTGTATTATTTCTGAAAAAGTAAAGACATTGGAACTGTGTTAAAACACCCTGCTGATTAGTAATGTTGAGTAAACAAAACTGAGTTTTTGAAGATTTGCTAAGTTCTCTTCATTGCTTTCAGCATTTCTTCCAAAATATAAAACATTCAGATCAGCCTGCATTCCATTTTTCACAGTATAGCAACTTATCTTTATATAGCAAAAGGTCTTTTATCCTTAGTCATTACATTATTATTACTAAATCATGCAAAAGTACTTCTCTGCTACTTACTTGCACTGAATTACCTTTTAAAAAAATGCTTGTTCAATGCCCAGCTTTTACAAAGAGAAGCATTGCTAAAATACTTATTACTGAATTTGCTTCCCTATATTCAAACAAAGCATATTTGAAAACGCTGTCAATTGCTGATCCTATTGTGAAATATTAATAAATAGAAAATGGAAATAGGTGGTGGTAAAAGCTCAGTTTCCCCAGCTATACCTTTGGTGGGACTACTTCAGGCTATGTCTAGCCTAGCCTTACAGATTGAAAACTCATTACTGTTTTGAGGCACTAGATGTACTTCCAGACCACATCTTCCAGTCCAGTTTGCCCTGAAAGAAATCTACTTTACATGCTCCATAAAACAGGATCAAACATAGTAAATAGATGTGATACTACCTACAAAACTACAGGTCTAATTTGAAGAAAAATCCTAATGTAGATATATTCAGTAAAGAGTCACGATTGGCTGCTCCACTCCACAACACTGATAGGAAAACGTTTTTCACATCTATGAGTTTCAGCCTTTTTTTTTTTTTATAACTTTGTTTTTATTGGCTCACATGGTAACAGTTCTTAATAAAGCATTTTTCATCCCAAATCGAACAGGCTCTGGGAACATTTGGCAAAAAACACAGCAGACAGGCACTTGCAGATCCCCAAACTGCTTAAAGACAACTTTTCATCGCCTTGGGAAACGACCACAAATTGAGGATAATGTTGTTACTGCTATGGGGTTACCTGTGGCCTATTTGAGCTCCTTGCTTCTGGGGACCTTTTTTATCTGTTTTCAAGTGTAGGACACCATTCCTGTTTTTTTCTTGACCTTACCATCCTCTGCCTGAGGTATCTTCCCTTTATGCTTATGCTATTCAGTCTCAGCAGTTGCTGAACTTCATATTCTGATTCAGGTGCAGCTCAAGGCCAAGTATAGGCAACACAAAAGACTGTCAATGCCCCACCACCACTGCAATAAGCAAACTACATTTCTTCAGCAGGAATGTCAAAAATAGCTTCAGGCATCTGACTTTTACAGAATGCTAAAAGTCATACCTAGTATTTTGCTTGGTTTTTAGAGAAAGTTAAAGAGGTACAGGAAGATGGAGGAGGAGTATCTTCACTTATAATCCCCATACATATTAGGAGAGTTGAATGAAAGGTTATGAATTTTATTTGTGACTTTGTTATAAATCATGCTCTGGGCACTCATTTGAAAAGAAGAGCTTTTTGATCAATTTCCTGTAAAGATCTAAACATGTAGGACTACACCTCAGTGATAGTAAGAACAAATTCACAATAAAATTAAGATTCAGGAGTGAGTTGAATATGAGTCAGTAGTGCCCTGGCAGCTAGGAGGGCCAACCCTGTCCTGCAGGGCAAGAGGCACAGCATCACCAGCCAGCCAAAGGGGAGGATTGTCCCATTCTGCTCTGCATTGGGGTGGCCTCACCTTGAATATCGTGTGCAGTTTTGGGCACCACAGTACAAGAAAGACATTCACCTACTAGAGAGCATGCAAAGGAGGGCAATGAATATGGTGAAGGGCCTTGAGGGAAAGTCACATAAGGAGCAGCTGAGGTCACTTGATCTGTTCAGCTTGGAGAAGAGGAGACTGAGGGGAGACCTCACTGCAGTTACAACTTCCTTGTGAGGGGAAGAAGAGGGGCAGGCACTGATCTCTTCTCTGTGGTGACTAGTGACAGGACCCGAAGGAATGATCTGAAGTGGTGTCAGGGGAGGTTTAGGCTGGATATTAGAAAAAGATTCTTTGCCCAGAGGGTGGTTGGGCACTGGAACAGGCTCCCAGAGAAGTGATCACAACACCAAGTCTGGCAGAGTTCAAGAAGTGTTTGGACAATACTCTCAGGCACATGGTGTGAGTCTTGGGGATGGTCCTGTGCAGGGCCAAGAGTAGGACTCAATGATCCTTGTGGGTCCCTTCCAACTTGGTTTATTCTGTGATTCTGTAGAAAAGGCATACCAAATCAAACTGATAAAAAATAGGAGAAACTTGTCAGCTCGTTTGCATTATGTATGTCTATCTCAGGGTTTCCTTTATTCAGGTAATTTTGTGCAAATATTTTACAAAGAACTGCCATAAAATGTGTTTGCAAAAGGGTTGCTAACAACATTGCATCAGTTCTTCTCCTAGATCCCTCCCACACAACAGTTTGGGGATTTCTGAGGACTTCTAAAATCTGGGAGATCCTTACTGTAAGGTTTGGTTCACTTCTGAGGGGTAAATTACAAATTCCCCACATTGCTAACATCTGGACCAGGGATTCAAACAATGCCAGGAAACTAAAAAAAGAACCCCTAAAGTGTAGTTACATATTTCAAAAGGACATAAACATCTTTTCACAAAGAGATAGATGACTTACTACCTGGTTTGACTATGGGTCAACACCACCTCCCTGCTTTAGACAGGCTAGTGTCATCAATAACAGCATCCATCACTCCAGATTTTCACTAAAAATGAGAACCTGATTTTCAAAGTAACTTGTGTTAAATTCTATGCCTCATGTAGTTATAACACACATAATTATGGAATCATAGCCCTTACTTGTTTTGAAATATGTTAGTTTATACATATATTAACCTCAAAGTAAATTAATTAGGCTTCTGAAGGTTTATTCTCTGCAACTCATTAATTTAACAAGCTATAACATGTTGTGTACAATACATGCCTGCATATTCTATTGAGGGGATCACTTTATTGTATTTTAGGTAAGGATAGGTGAGCAGAACCAGAAAGCTTTTCCGCTGAAACTTTTACTCTACAAAAGGAAAAAAAAATAGTTCAATGTTACTACATACCTTCTTTATCATCATGACGTATGATTGCATCCTGTATCATATCAGAAAGATTAAAATGAACTCGATGATTCTTTCCATGTTTCAGCTTTTTCACATAGCCCTCCCGTTTCTGAAAAGCTTTTTCTCGTTCGTAATATGCCTTTATTTGGTCACAGCGCATCCGCTTCACCAGCCGCTGCCGCTGGCCGAGAGGAAGGGATTCCAGCAAGCACTGCTCAATTTCCATCTCATGGGTCCGAAAAACATTACATAGCTGGAAACAGCCTGTAAGAAATTGAAGAGACAAATTTAGATCATGCTTTCAAATGTGCCATAAACCCTCCAATTATCTGGTTGTGATAATCATTTGTAAATATATCATTTGAGCTTCTCCTATTCGACCAGTGCTGACTATAGAGAATATACGTCATTGTCATTTACTTTTTGAAAACAATACGTAACTAAATCCCATTAAAACACTGATGCAATTTTTTTTAAAAGGTAGTTCACGTGAAAAAGTGTGAATAGAAAGAGGTCTAAAAGTTCAAATGTGAGATGGAAAAAGTACCTAAATATTTCAATATAATTCAAGTAACTCGCATTTGCTTACAAAGTATTATGAAGAGCAAAGCCAGTCTGATGCTCATGCATCTTTTTTGTTCATTTTTATTTTGCTTTACGTTGGAAAATTCCTGTATTTGGTGAGAATAAAAATCATCATATCATAATTATAAAGAGTTCATTACCATGCAGTGGGTACTCAGGAAACTATCAAAAACATCAAAGTCATTTCAGATTCCTAACTACATGTATATTTTTTTTTATTATTATTATTTTCTAACTTTTTCATTGTATAGAGCCATCAAAAATAATTCATCGATTGAATCGGCCATATATTGAAATCTTCATGTGAAAACTGATTATAAATGTGTCTTTGAATCAGTTGCTCCTAACATTCATCAAGTCAGACTCCTCTCTTGTAGTTACCATTATATATGGCATTTTTATGAATCCATGTCCATCAATAACACACTCACTAACCTGCTCTAAGACCTTTTGATGTGGTGGCTACAGATCACTCAATCACTTCTGATTCTCATGTTCTACTTTATATGTATACATTTCCTTCAATGGGGGCTAGGCACTCTAATTTGTAATTTCTAAGGACTGACAGCAGCCTAGATGAGGGATGTTTTCTGCCTAGTTTGAGGGAAGGCCTCTTTGCAGACTCAATTCACCTTGGGAAATTAAGAAATACCAAAATTAAGCATTACCATATATTTTTGATTAGGCCTGATTTACTCTGCCTGTTGTGCTATATATGCAGTTACATCATCAAAGGGCTCCTACTTTGTTTAGGGCACTACCTGAGTAGTACTGACTAAATGACCACTTTGTTTTCTCCTTGCTGTTTGACACGTGTTTCATGTTTCAAATACCATTCAAACCCTGCTCTGAAAGCATAATTAATAATTTCCTGATAGGCTTTTGTAATGCTGAAATCATCATAGCACTTAAAGACTTCACAAATATTTATTTTCATTTAAAAAGAAGAACAGGAGCATTCGTATCTGAGTTCTCTACAGAGGAAAGGAAAGACAATTATTTTCTTTTTAAATCATTAATTTTGAGTGTCCAGTTCAAGAATTATATGTTCTTTTCTTTACATATTTAGGTTTGTTTTAAAGGCATAGTATTCTATAAACTATTAGGAATCACAATACCATAATAAAATGTTATCAAAGTTATAGTCCTAGGTCTGCATGCCAATCACTCTATAAATTCTATCTATAATATTATATAATCATTTGTTATATTATTTGCTGTATTGTTTTATACTACAAATTACATTTAATAAAATAATATCTAATATAATACCTATTAGATATTATATGTATTGACTATTAATTAAAACTCAAGTCTCAAACCAGACTTCCGAAAATTGAGGAGTAGACATTTATCCAAAAAGTGCCTGGAGTGTCTTGCTGTGAAACTCCACAGAGGCAGACATAGAATATAATTCTAAAAGTCAAGTTCAGTCAATTTCTTTTAACATACGCTGACCTCTCCCTACAATTTCTGTTCCTTTCTTAGCATGCCCTTCTAGTTAGAAGAAAATGGGTTGTCAAACTAAAAACTGGAAACAAGTATTGGCTTGCATTAAGCGAAAACACAAGCCTTTCTTCCTGCGTGTCAAAAGCCAACAACTCCTTCTGTATAAAATAAAATTTTCCATTTGACCTTAAATGATATGTTTCATTTCATAGCAAATTGATAAGTTTTATTTCTTGAATTTCCTTGTTGGAAGAGACAAGGACATGAAAGGGTAGCTTCATAAAGCTGTAGAAGATGTAACTTTTTTCTCTGCTTCAATCCCAATGTTCAGAGCATTTAATCACATAAAACATTTGCACTCAGACCATCCTCAGCCTGAGGAAGTTTGCAACTGCATTTTCTTTCTCTCGTGATAGGACTGGGGAATAGGCAAACTGCAAATCTTCCCTATTAGGAACGCTCTGCTTCGTATAAAATATCTCAGTAGCTGTGCCTTTAGCCTATGCAGTACTTTTGGCTTGTAGCATTCTAAGGTATACCCTAACACTGCTAAATGTGGGTGTAATGCCTGCCAGCCAGGCTAGCAGCCACAAAGGGAAAACCAGCTCGCTGTGTTGAACTGTGTTTGACAATGTAGTTGGGAGCTGCCTTTGCTCTGTTCATTCCCTCTCCTTTACAAAGGGAAGAAGGAGCAGCCAAGCACTTGGGCTCTTACAGGCTACAACTGAACTTGCTGTCTGTATCTGGAAAGCTCATGGGAGGGTGAGAATTGTGGCTGTTGTCCTAGTCTTAGCTGTAAATCAGTGTTGTTTGCTGACCACAGAGTATAATGGTTTGCTTTTCCTCATCTCTGCCATCACGGTGCTTTCCTCATCCAGGGTGAGAAATCAAACAAATTAGCTTAATGTCCTGGTCAAATAGAGCACAGCAAAGATGAGCTCACACAGCCAGATCCCAGAGGACACTAAACCAGGATCTGCCTGGTTTAGTGTCCTCTGCCCCTCCACTGGGATGACTTTCAGTCTGTATGAGTGTCTGTCTATTTGCTCCATGAAGAACAGCGCTTGACTGCCAGAACTAGATAGCAGTTTTCCAGTGTGTGGCCAAAGTCAAACAATTCAGGCTGAGAAAAGGACTCAATCCATTTGGGCACTGTTCTGAGCTGAAAAGTAATGAATTGCAGATGGAGTTTCTTTTCTCAGCACATCTGGAACCTGATACATCCCAGATGAGGTAAGTATCTGACTGTGGATGTAACAGCTGCAGTTCAGCAACCTTGTTAGATTAAGCCTAGATTAAACAACATAGTATAGATGCAGGCAGGGCAAACTCCCCAAATTAATCCTTCCAGTGTGTAAGAGGCTGGATTCAGATCTCACTGGATTATTTTATTATTGTGTCAGAAAAAGCTCTATGTATGTGGAGGGAAGGGGCCAGGCTGAAGCCGCACGGCACCATGGAATGCACATGGCCCAAACTTCCCAGTCAGTATTGGAACGTGCCTGCCAGAGCACACAGGAGCCGTGTGGCAGAGCTGCCAATCCAAAAAAGGCCCACCTGGTAGACCATTTACACCAGGCCCCTGGAGCCTCTGATTAGCTACACACTCCTCACTCTGGCCCAGAGTGGTCAGTTGAGCTGGGCATCCCACCTGGGAGGGGTGACCACAGGAGCCAAAACATATAAATACAGGAACAGAGGCACTCCATCCTGCTTTTTCTCTTGGGATTGGCCATTGCTATGTAAAGTTCTGACTTCCAGAGGACCTTTTGGTGGTAGCTATGCAATTCTCTTATTGTAATTTCTTTTTTTACTCTTTCTTTCTTTACTCTTTCCTTAATCTCTTGTGGGTAACTTAAAACTGATGGGTTGTATTTTACTTAGCATTGTGAGGGTTGCTATGTGGTGGGTGCTTTAGTGAAATGCTTCTGCCTTGGTTTTATGTTACTCTGGTGAACCTTTTGCCAAAATGCTTATTTTCTCACTAAATGAAAAGAAATCTCTTGGGAAATGCATGTAGCATGTTCTCTTTATGTGACTTCAAGGTATTAAGAACCAAAGGCTTTGAAAGGGTTCTGTGGGAACTCTTAGAGTCTTAAATATAAGCAATATTCTCAGTAAAGCTTGAGGCTTTGGGACTGAGGTGTTAAAAGGTACTTATCTCTAAGGCATACAACATTCAGTCCCAGTTTTAGAACCAGGCAGATCTCTGCTCTGTGGTGGCCTACTGAGAAGGGGAACCAACAACAGCACAAGAGACAGAGCTTCTTTAGCACCTTGAGAGAGCTCAACTCAAATCCAGGAGGGTTATAGACGTGCTTTTGAAGGAAATTCTGTGGATCGCAGAGTACCACTTGGAGCAGGGGGTCAGTTTCCAACATTGGATCATATAACCTTGTCTTATCTAGCAGTCTTGAAAACCTCTACAAGTTCTCTGGGTAAACTGCTTCAGTGCTGCCCTGTCTTCTATCAAAAATGCCTTGATTTTCTTTGGTTGCCATAATCCCTTGTTACTACTGCCACTACTGAGAAGACTTCAGCTTTGCCATTTCTGTTCGTTATCCTGGTAGCCTTCTGCTGCCCTTGCTCCATTTCCTCCATATCCATCTTACAGCAGAGGACCAAGACTAAAGAGATATTTTCAGGTGCAGCTCCATGAGCCCCAGGTAGCAGCAGGTAATGAGTTCCCTTATTCTGCTGGCCATACATCTCCCTCCATATATATGTGGCTTGCCTGATTCAGCATCAGCATGTAGCACTGGCTTCCATTCAAATTTGT
Organism: Xenops minutus; assembly: GCA_035221455.1. Taxonomy (NCBI): domain Eukaryota; kingdom Metazoa; phylum Chordata; class Aves; order Passeriformes; family Furnariidae; genus Xenops; species Xenops minutus. The sequence continues at coordinate 74,221,131 of JAWWEE010000105.1, read as the reverse complement.
GTCTGCTGTAACCCCTGCGAACTCTTCAGCAGGGTTGCAGCTCAAGTCAATCAGTTTCCGCCCTGTACCGATGCACAGGGTTAGTCCACCTCAGGCATGAAAATATGCACTTTCCTTGTTGAACTGCCCAGTTTCTGTCAACTCAATCCTCAGAATTAAGCTCTACCATTTGAAGTGTGCCATCTACTCTGTCTTAACTGAGCATTGCAAATAGAAGCAACAGCTTTATCTGTAAAGAAAACCTCCAGGAAAAAATAGCTGCTAAAATCCACAACTTTATTAGGTGGATGTAAACTGTTACTGTTTAGAGAATGACAACTCAGCTCCAGCCAGACTCAAAAGCAAAGCTATTAGAGAGCCTCCTAAAGGGCAACATGTGCAGCAAGTCTGTCCATCCTTTCCTTTTTCATATATGAGAAAAACAGCACAAACTGCCACACTTAGCTGGTATATGAGACCCATTCAAATATCCGAAGATATATGGAAAACATGTTCTCAACCACAACTGGGTTTGAGTATGCTAGTCAGGAGGCAGTTTGATAACATGAGGAAAGATTTGTGGATAAGGAGATGGGTTACTTTTTGAATCAATGTGCATAAGAATTTATATCTCATGACATATCATATTTGAAGATTATTTTATGTGGTTCTTAATTCAGTGTATGACAATTACAGTAGTGTACAGTGATTTGGTAAGGTCACTGTGATTGGCATGGTATACTGCACCAGATAACAATGTCTCCCTGGGAAAAAACTGAAAAATTTACCAAGTTATTATTTATCTAATTATTATGTTTAATGGTATATTCTGGACAAGAATGACTAGAATAAACTTGATTGCCAGTATATATATAGTTTTAAGGTCTGCATCTTCTGTATAAGCCCACAATACAAAAACCTTTATGAAACACTAAAATATCAAAGCCAATGAACCTTTCCTTATGTCGCATTGGTTATTAAGCAGCACAGGACAATGGAAGTCATTACCATTGTAACCAACACCAAAAAAAAAGTCTTTCAAGGATGCTTGCTAGTGTAGAGCTGCTTCACTGACTGGGTCCACCCTGAACCACAAGAAAGAGAAGAATCATTGCTGCAAAACAACCTGTTCATAAAATTGTAGCAATTTACTTGCAACTGGACAGATGCTAACTGCATCATAACACAAATTATGAGCTTGATCCTGCCTGTATAAACAAGAGATTTCTGAGTAAAGAGGAAATGTTTGCTTTAAATTGTCACTGGTTTTCACTGTGAAGATGAGAGAAGGAATATTTGTGGTACTACAACCACCAGCTCCTGAACATGAAGAGCACAAGAACTGTGATGGAACACAGAGAAAAAGAATGTGATTGTTACAGGCATTTTCTTCCATCTCCTGCAGGTGATTTGAGCCCAAGCAACTTCACAGTATGCAGGAACATTTTTGCCATACCTATTTTCTGTTTCCTCTATATTTCTGTTTCTTATGGCTTTGTTACTTAATTTTGATCACTTGCTTTGGCACTTAAATTGGAAGACTAAAAAAATGCACCTCACATGGTAATTCACATTACATGAGGATGATTATGTTCCTGTCTAACCTGGAGCACAGGTCAGGAGTCATTTCCAGAACGTGAAGATGAATGCCTACATACATATTCTCACAGGCACTGCAGAAAAGTTTGCCCCTCTGCTCAGACGTGTTGCATTTTGACTTTTCATGTGATATAAATATTCGCTGATTTGCCATTGTGATTCAGAGAAGTAGTAGTTCGGTACCCTGGGAATACTGTCGTTTGCAAAGTATCTCTTTATTAAAGGCAAACACACACATCTAAACTGCTGACATAGCTTAATGCAGTAAACATCTCAAGTAAAGTGACACAGAATGATGGTGCATGACGCTTGAAATTACAAATTTTCAAATGCTAAGTCACATGCTTATCTTTATGTAAACGTTTATGTTGATTTTTATGATATTTTAAACAATAAATAAACATCTAGGTATTTTTAAGACTATACAGCATTGAAACAAAATGTAGAGGACTTTAAACACCTGGAAAATGGTAGTCTGAGATTCTGAGGATGTATCTGCTTGAGACTGCTACTCAAACAATATTCTAGGCACCTTGATCTCACTAAAGGAAAAAGGGTAAAAAACCTCTGAAATTATACACTATGTTTAGTTTGGGTGCTGTGACGTTTCAGTTTCAATCCTAATCTGTTCTAAAGATATATAGCCCCTCTTCACAACTGCAATTAAACACCTACATTCTAATTTAGATATCTGAAATTGTCCTGAAGTATATTTTTTTCAAAATTTCAACAACTTCAGTGAACTGTTAAATAGATTACCATTCAATAAATAAATCAAAAAGCTATTTTTTTTTAAATAAAGGCTTTCATATTGCAAAACACTTTTAAAGCTGGCTAGCTAAACATAATCACAGTACTAACAAAGATATGTGAGACAGCATGTAGCGAGCAGCAAATGCTGGGGCACTTAGAGACTGAGATACATGGATGGTGTAAATTGGTGCACTTTCATTTAGTTCAAAAAGCTAAATTAATGTTCGCTAACAGAAATCAGATCAGAATCTAAAGCACTGACCCTTTTTGCTGTTATACATAATGACTTCACTATAAAGGAAGATTTTCTGCTACCAACAATGCATATTATTTAAATCTATTATGTTGAATTAGAAATAATAATTTATTAGTATTTATGCAGCTGAACTGAATTCCATATGAAATCGGTGACACAAATATTATAGCCCAACTGAAGTCTTTGGGTCTGAACCACAGATCAATGCATTTTTTACAAGTGCCCTCTTCAGTAATCAAGTTATTATGTATTGTCTACTGATATTCCAATTTCACAAAGAAATACTTCCTAGCCACAGAAGGGGCTAGCTTAGTTCAAATCCCTCTCAAATTGCAGCATTAAGGTCAGTATTAAAATACTTAGATTTGAAAATCCTTTGTTTGGCACAGAAAAAATTACTTGCTATGTGAACAGCCTATCCATTACACTTATTAAGCTGTGACTGAAGCATGGTACTCGTAACCACTCAGCCTGACTTTCACAGCTAAAATGTTTTCATCAGTAGTGCTCTGTTCACTGTAGCGATGGACTTAGCCCTATTCTTGGTATCCCTTCCCACCCCAAAAGTAGAAAATCATGCAGGAGCAGTATAAACTATTTACCTTGTAGAGAATGCAAAGTATTCAATTAATGCCAAGTCTTCTGAGAATAAATCACATTGCAGTAAAGGAACTGATGTGCTTCACCTGCTCTTGCTTCACAGAGCTTCTTTTAGGTGCAATAGGGAAGTTAGGTCTTTTAAATGGCATGATATACAAAGCTTCCTCAATTTCTGCCTAACACCCAATTCTGTCTTTGCTGAAGAGAATCCTGAGCACATTCAAGCAACCATCCTCTTATAAAAGCCTACTCCTGCATGATGCTGTTCAAGAGCCTTTCGATGTGACTAGACTGGTAAGCAGGATCTGCAATCAATTTCCAGCTTAATACCAAGTAAAAGTTACTTATCAGACACTATTAATCAACTCTACACGCTTTCTAATAGACTCTGTTATCTATCAGCAATCCAGTAAAGTTACAGTGGATTCTCTAAAAATTTATTATGTTTAAATCAAAGAATCAACCAGTTTGGTATGTAGAAGAGAGCCTAAATAATATCTAATTAAATATAGCAGAGGGCTCTGCTCTGTCATTTGTGATTTATGTAATACAGCAGTCTATAACATACGGATATTTTATGTTCTCAGTAAAATTCATTAACTATGTGCCAGCTTATTCAACAAATGTAGCCAAACTGCTTGTCTATGCACTGGCCTTTGGTGTGATAAAATACCGATTTCAAGTGCATGTATAAGGGGTTCTTCCCATTTTTTAGAAATAAAAATAATCACTATTATTTTCTTTTGCCTGTCTTGAAGCACAGGGAACTCAAAAGTCTGAATGGTCTGGGAGGAAGTCTGTATATCCCAGAGCAGTAGTCAACTGTGGCCCACATCCAGAAACTACATGAATGCAAGCAAAATAAACATACTGTTTGTTTTGGTAAAGCTGCTATCTCAAACACCACTTACTGTTCTTTTGGACTCTAAGTAAGGCTTTTGAGCAACTGATCCATGAAACTTGGGATCCAATTTTCCCTTATCAAAAAAAAAAAAAAAAAAAAAAAAAAAAAAAAAAAATCTGTACAACATTCCTAGGCAATGTAGTACTCACTCCTTTGAATAAACTGTGTCATGATTAACCTGTTTTTAGAAACATTTTCTTGCAACTGGGCAAGAGGTTTGGAAATTATCATGGGAAGAAAAATTAAAAGATGCACATACAGGTAACATAATCACAAAGACTTTGTATCCGTAAGAAGATCAAAGAAAAATATGCTTATATGTTTTCCAAAGCTAAATTTTTTTTTTTCTAAAGCAACTATTTTTATTTTTTATTTTTTTTACAGAAATATTTTAAGTTTCCATGTCAGGATCTGAAGAGAGAATTTAAAGTGATCAGAAAGCAACAGTCATCTAGTTCAAATTGACTGCACTAACTTTTTTTTTACAATATATCAACAACTTAGAAGAAAAAACAAATTGGCTGTTTGAGCTAACCCTTACAATCTTTTGTTCACTTTTGGATCTATGAATTTATGTCACTCATTATTTGGGATTTCCAGAAGTAAGATATGCATATTTGTTAGAATAATATAAAGCACTGGTTAATGCTTGTCACTCACAAAGACTGTGAGAAAACCGCATCAGCATATTTGGCCATATTTGAGTTATATCAATTGCTATAAATCACACCAACAGCAAATAAAACTCAGTAAGCTCCAAATCAGAAGGTACAGCGAGAGCAAAGAAGATCTGGGCTTGCCAAATAAAAAAGATAAGAAGGAACAGATGAGAAGTCCTCCAGAAAAAATAGCTCCTTCTAGTCTTTCCACTGACCTAGCTGTCTTTATTTGGCTCCAATACAAAACTTATGAAGTTGCAACTAAGCTTTGAAGATAATAGTTATTTTCTTACAGTGCAGTAAATGGAGACGTAATAATAAATTCATCTCTAGTCCACACTTCCAGATAAAGGGCAGTGAGGAGAGGAGAATGTGCACCTGGGAACAGATACACTGGAAAATTCCGCCTGCCATCACAGTCTAATATAAAGAGTTTGATACACAGACACTTATCACAATAAGCAATGAAAAACACTAACTGTTGCTAATACTTGTAAATCTGCAGCTTGGGAGAGTGAGTTAACACATAGTTGCACAGTGAGAAGCCAAAATTACAGTTGCAACACCTCAAAAGTACTGAGAAAGTTAAACAGCAGCAGCAACAACCAACTGTTTTACTGCTTAAATAAAGAAACAAAAAATCATATTGTTTAAAAATCTGGGGCAATTCTTTCATCACAGACATTCTCAGATATCACTACTTAGGCTGCAAATATGCCAGGGATCAAGAGACATACAGCATATGAGAATTACAGAAAACACAGGAGAAAAACACATAAATCAAAATTTGAAAAAGCTTGCATGAACAAAGTTCAGTAAAAAAAAAAAAAAAAAAAGGAGACAGAGAAAAAGGTATATGTGAATCAAGACAAAGAGGATATTGAGCATCATACATCATAGAGAGTTAAAAGTTAAAAGGGAAGTTAAACTGGTTCACAGACCCAACCATAAGGACTGGCAAGCACACAGGAAAGGAAATCTATGCCAAGTGAACTATGGTTCACTTGGCAAGTGCCTAGTGGTTCTATGCACACTCTAATAATTTACAGAGATTACTGTAAAGTAAAAGCAGATGTAAAAGTAGTTTACAGCACAGTGCAGCTAACAACCATTCTGCAGCAGACCTAATACGTAGGCCCTTGGTCACTGTTGAATGTACATACATCAAGGGACTGCCATCTCAGTTTTTAAATAGCAAGAGGATTGGAAACAGGCCCTCCTCTTTTCTGCAGAAAGGCAACTTATCTGGAATATTGTATTCAATTCTAGACAGTCAAATTGGAGCAGTTCAAAAGAAACTACCACAAATGGTTCTGGGGCCTGAGGGACTGATTTATGAGGAAAGATGAAAAGAATTAAATATGCATAGCTTAGCTAAGCAGTGACTAAGGAGAGAGAAAAGTTAACAGAAATTTAAAGAGTGAAAGGGAAAAAGAAAGATTATATAGCATAAAAATGAAGGGAATTTGGAACAATAAAATTAATATAGTGCAAATTTAGGCAGAGTACCAAGAAAAAAATAGCACACATGGATTAGATTAACAAGTAAGGTCATAAGATTCCTTGTTTGGTATATTGGGTGGACAGCCATGCAAAAGCACCACTTTGGGTGCTGCAGCCCCATGTTTCTGGCACTCAGGTCAGCTCACTCACTCAGCTCTGACATCTCTAGATGGCCCTGTGAAGAGAACTCTTCAGGAAAGTGGAGAAGCAACACATGAGAATTTCTACTATGTAGACCTACACCACTGGCATTTCAAAGGCTTGTCTCCCTTGTGTTGGGGGGGTAATTACTGGGTATGTCCTAGGCAAGCCTGAGCTATGGCTAGAAGAGCAAGGATATTTGCTAGTTTGAGCTGGATCTTTGCGGATACGTGAAAATAAAAGCAGTTTTAGTAGCTGTTCGGATGACAGAGTTTACAATTGTCTGTAAGGTCACCTTCCACATCAACCATTTACCATTATACGCGTGGTCACATAATACTATAGCACAGCTGTACAGCACACATATATTAAAGAAAAAGAAGTGAAGATAAGCATTGTCACACTTGATTGTTAACATGAGTAGCAATGTAATTTCTGGATTAAGTTAAAATGTGTGTGAAGAAGAGGGAGAAGAAGGAGGAGAAACTGAACAGCTTCAGCTCATTTGACCAGCTGAAAAAAAGCAAAGCATCAAAGGATTTACTCCTAGTCCATGCAAATCTTCAAGCTCCTTTACTGAGGAAATACTAGACACACATAAAAAATGTTTCAGCTATTGAAGAAACTGAAATAGAAATCAAACAAATTATTATTGCAGCTCCGACATTACTGCTTACAAGACAAAAAAATGTCACTCTGAGACAAAATATATTCATTGGTGATTAAGAGGAATTAAGTCATTGAGTTTGCCTTAAGAGCTTTACTTTTCACAACTGTCTACATGACTTACACATATCACTTCTGTAGCTAACATTACTACTTCAGCTAGCAAAATCAAATAATTGTGTTCAAAGAAAAGCACTTTAAAAACAAGCTCTTTGATTCATGTGCAATCTGAATTTAAAACATCTCTTTTTTCATAGAAATGACTGTTCAGTAAGGGATACATTATTTTCACATATTTTCTTAGTGCTTCCTGCAATAAGCTACATAAAGACAACAGCGCTACTCTTCCCACACAGACAAAATAAAAGAGACAATTTCCACATGCCTGCCTCCATCCTTCCTTATCCTCAGCTTAGATGCCATCACTTTCAAAACTTTTACAGGAGAAAGCCTTGATTCCTTTTATAGTAACAGGATCACATTTGAAAGCCATCAATTAACTTTCAAAACATGACCTTAATAACATTGCTCCATTTTCTGCAGGTGTTTTTACAAGGTCCCATATATATTTTATATGTCATACTTCATAACAAGATTTGCACCAAATGGGACCACAGCAGGAGTCCACCAACCTGAGGTGGTATGGCCCAGATCTATTGCCTGTCTACGTGCCCTGAATACTGTTTCGATCTCTTTTAAAATGTCATACTGCTTAGAGAGACATTCATAAGAGAATTTACAGCCAAAGATATCAGAATCCATCCTTACCTTTTTCCCAAGAATAACATCTTTTGTTTTAAAATCTACTGAGGTAAAAGAAAGTAAAGTACACTTCCAAGTGGACATTATATAGTTTCCACTATTCTACCTGGGTAAAAAGGTAGTAATAAATGACCAAGTAGTCTTCTACTTCTGTGGTGTGCCCTCCAGTCCACACAGGACCTTGCCAGGTCCCATTCTTATTGGCCAAAAAGAGGTTTAAAATGGACTATATCCTGGCTCTCTGAATCACCTTACAGATGGGGGAAGTTGTCAGGGACAGTCGTCTTCAGTGTACAAGAATGGCACTAGCAAGGAAAATAGTTTTGGTGATACATTTGTTTCCACAAGTGACAACAGACTGATCCATGTCATCTGTTAGCTGAGGGTATGAGCAGTACTCAAAATACTAGAACTTGAGGATTTCTTTAAGAAGATCTTATTTTGCTGTTGTTTGCACTGAAGGCGTTTGCTCAAAAGCAAATGGAATATACATATTTTTAATAAACAAATATCACTTTTGTAATTGATGGTGATCATTTATGATATATTGATAAACTTATGTTAGGGCAGCTCTTTATTTGCTCCAAATCAAACTAAACTTTTGTTGACTCAATTATTTCCACTTGTTTAAGAACAAATTAGAATTATTTCAACTTCAGATTTTACTTGCTTTAAAATAACCATGTTTATATTGTGGCAATTTTGATGCAGGGGTTATTTGAATTATCTGCAAATACTTTCTGTTTGGTTTTACAACTTAGCAACTGATATGCTGATATGCATGAAACAAGAAAGAAAAATAATTTTGACTAATTGGAGCTACTTCACGATTGAAAATATGTTTTCTAGTCTCAAAATTTTCACAAACCGTGTGGGGAAAAATGGCTATATTGCTACAATTTCATACATGGAAATAGAGAGGTTTGGGGGGGGTGCTGTTTTGGGTTTTTTTCTGCTCTCTGTTCTTGCAGCAATCTTCTCAAAAAGTGTAATACAAAAATCTGAAGCTTCACACATGCTGTGCCAATATGGTGAGAAAATATGGTACTTTGACCTTTACAATCTTCTTTCATCTGATTTGCAGGGTGGCTAGATTTCTTTGCTGCTGGCAGAATTAGTACATTAGAAGAAAGAAAGCATTCCAAATACCAAAATTAAAAAAGATTTCTTTATAATTTTCTTACCCATTCACAGTAAAGTTTTGATCAGCACAGTAAAGTGCTGATACTTCTCTCCCATGACAGATTTTTTACAGTAAGAAAAGAGGTGGTGCCATAAAAGTATTTAGTGGATGACTGTGATTTCTGCTAAAATATTATAAATAGAACCTATTTAGTAGAATACAAAGCTGGAAATCTTATAGTATTCAATTGTCCAAGTTAATATTGCTCCTCTTGCTGTTTTTTATTTCAAAGTGTATTTTTCCAAACACCGATTTAATATAAATCTTCACCTTAATATAATTTCCAAATGCTATTCTAAGTAGTTGCCATTGTCAGGAAAGCTGTTAGTTGTTACTGTGAGGAAGGTTTTATTTACTTGGAGGTACACTTGGCCAATTAGTAGATGATCAGTAGTACAATATAATTGCCAAGATAATTGGGTTATTGCCAGAGCAAAATACATTTTTTTATGTATCACTTTTTATGTCCAAATACAGATATAAAAAGTTCTTTTTGCATGTTTCCTGGCATCCAGTGTCATGATCTCTAACTTTTTTTTAATTTAGACAGGATAGAAAATTAGTTAAAAAAAAAAAAATCAAAACATTGAGTTTCTTTCATTGTCACATGAAATCAGTAAGTGGAGAATAAAAACAGATACATCTAGGATCGTCAGCTGGTACAGACATACAAGCATTCATAGGTGCTAAATAATTCCCTATTTTCCTTTGTCCTGCACCTATCCAGTGATGACAGTGAAAAAGACAACTACATAAAGTTTAACAAAAGTAAAAATATTGTAATTGTGACTCTATTTGTATCAAGGTTAGTAAGATAAAACCCATTTGTTCTTGACTGCATAATTAAAAACCTAATTTTTGAGATAACCTTCATGACATCTGAATTATCATACTGACCAAACTTTTGTTAAAAAAGTCTGCACTGTATATCACTAATACATCAGATGCAGATTCAGTCTGACAAAAAGGAGTAAGAAAGACCATGTATTGTATTAGCATTCTTTTACAGATTTTTACAGTATAAGCTTCTCAAACAAATATCTTTCATAAAAATCTCTTTATTCCCCCAGAATTGCTTTATGTACCTTCACAGGATGTAGAAACTCCCAAATAGTGGCTCACTACACAGAGCTGCTCCTCCTACTCATTCAGGACTCCCATGAAAGATGACTCCGGCCTCTGCCTTCCAGCCTCATTTTCAGCAGGCAGGGTCTCTCAGTCATGCTAAGCATCTCATTTCAGTAACAACCTTAAACTCATGTCATAGGTCACAGTGTTACAAGGATGTACAAGGAAAAGGAATATTTCCCAGGAGCCACGCTGTACTTAGCTCTCTTATTGCAGAAATAAACCATGACACAAGAGTTAGCAGACACTACCATGAACGATCAACCTAAACAAATGGGCTAGCTCTTGAATAAAGACTGGTGCAGACATCCTGTTTACAGTTCTTCCCACCACCTCCATAAATTTTACTATTTTGTCCCTTGAGCTCCTCATTGGAGGCAGAGGACATGTCTAAGAGGACATGAGAATTCTCTGGGACATAACATACACTAAATTGAAAACACCTCCTGACCAACCCTGGCATAGAAGTACTGTTCATGGGAAGGAGAAAACTTCAAAGAACTTTGAAGTTCTCTCACATCACTAACCATTCAGTGTGACAGAACACGTACATGCCACCATTCCTTGGTCCTGCTGCCACAGAGGTGAAGGATTCCTGTGCCACAGACCAACTACGGGTCTCCAATCTTTCTTTTCTCCTCTTCTCTTCTTATTCAATCTAAACTACAATAACTCACTCTACTGAAACACAGACAAAATTTTCCCAGGCAGTCTCACAGTAAGAAAGCTGACACGAGGGTATCGTATATTTCACCCACAGTACTACTTCTTCATCCATGGGAGAATCAAGTTCAAGTCTCCATCCTCTGAAAGCTGAATCTAATGTATCATATCACATCTTTCCCCAACCCTTTCCATGCCACATAAAGTTCAGGTAGAGGTACCACTGTGGCATGTCTGGAGCCTCAGAAGACACTGAGTGAATCCCTTGGGAAAAGCAACAGACTGAATGTAAGGTGCTAAACAAGTGTTTAGAATAATACACCTCTTTCCACCAAAGTATCTTGGAATGTGCCAATATATTCTGTCCCTCAACTCTATTAAGAGGAACAGGCAGCACCATGTCGAGAGTTCTAGTAGTTAATAATTTTATCGAAATAGAAAATGTTTTGAAACAGCAAGCTATGGAAAAGAGGGCTAAAATGAAACAAAACACGTATCATAAAAAGAATCTACAAAATGTACTCCTCTTTCATTCATAAATATGTCATCAATTTTGCTATCAAGTCTTGAATTTAGTGTGAGAAAAACACAAGATGACATCTGTAAGTACATTAGTGCTGGCTTCTGCCTTTCAACAGAAAATATGTGATTAAGGTCTCTGTCATTGCAGACTAAAGTCAAGATAATGTTTTATTCAGACAAGGAAGGACCACTGTAGTATATGGACCGGTTAAATACTATGATTAGGAGGCAGAAAAAAATAAAGGAAAAAATAGCTAAGATGACAAGATAACAAAAGAGGATATAGCAAAATTTTAAGCACAAACCTTTCAGAGCATCTTTCAGTGCAGCTCGAAAAGTGGGCCCATGGGAACCTCACGAGGTTTAACAAGGCCAAGATCAAGGTGTTGCACCTGGCTCAGGACAACTCCTGGTACCAGTGCAAGCTGGAGGATGAACAGACTGAGAATAGCCTTGCTGAGAAGGACTTGGGGATGCTGGTGGATGAGAGGCTGGACAAGAGGCAGCAACATGCACTTGCAGCCCAGAAAGCCAGTCATATCCTGTGCTGTGTCAAAACAAGTGTGGCCAGCAGGTCAAGGAAGGAGATTCTGCCCCTCTACTCCACTGTGGTGAGATCCCACACAGAGGGCTGCATCCAGTTCTGTGGCCACCAACATAAGAAGGAGATAGACCTGTAAGAGTAAGTCCAGAGAAAGGCCACAAAGATGACTACAGGGCTGGAGCACCTCTACTATGAAGAGAGGCTGAGAAAGTTGAGACTGTTTAGCCTGGAGAAGACTCTGGGTTGACCTTACTGTGGCCTTCCAGTACCTAAAGGGGGCTACAAGAGAGCTGGAGAGGGACTCTTTACAAGGGCATGTAGTGATAGGACAGGTGGAAATGGCTTTAAGCTGATGGAGAGCAGGTTTAGATTAAGTATTAGGTTATTAGGTATTAGGTTCAGATTAGGTAGCTCCCTCTTTACTGTGAGGGAGGTAAGGCACCAGAACAGCTTGCCCAGAGAAGTTGTGGATGCCCTGTCCCTAGAAGTGTTCAAGGCCAGCTTGGATGGTGCTTTGAGTAACTTGGTGTAGTGGAAGGTGTACTGTCCACGGTGGGGAGGTTGGAACTAGATGATATTTCAGATCCCTTCCAACTCAAACCATTCTATGACTTTATGTTCTTCTACTCTAATTAATTTCCTTCGTGGACAGTCCTTGCCATGTAGTCAGATGCTGAATGTAAAATAGGCTAGATGTTGAAGAGAATAATTATATTTATTTTATATCTTGTCTCAAATCCTAAATTAATCAATAAACATCTAATTAATACTTTAATCCCAGATCTCTGTAAGCATTGTTCTGTAACATAGCACAATTCAGTGTTTCATAATTCATACAAAGGAAATAAAGGAATTGAAAGCAGAGATAAAGCAGAAAGAATAGAAGTAGACTCTGATGTTCAGATTTCATGATCTTAGTATTTGGATAAATTCTCTTGGCTCAGATTTCCAGCTGGCGTGACTGTAACTCCTTATGTCAAGGTTTTAATTCTGTTTGCATTTATGCACCTCTGTGGCATTTGCAGCAGAAATCAGACTCTCAAGTAACAAACTTAAACCTCTTTAGTAAAGTACTGTTTCTCTTAGTTACCTTTTCAGGTCCATCAGGAAGTCCAGAGCACAGGTGGAAAACCAATGTCATAACATGTAAATGATGATATTTATGTCATAACTAGATATACGAGGGAGAGAAGATAGCAGCAAGGTGCTGCCTAATTTGCAAAATTACATTCATTTGTACAGTCTGTCACACAAATCATTGAGATAAAATACTACCCAGCATCTGGCAGATAGTATGTGATACTCTCTTACACATCACTGTTCCCTCTTCTGAATAGCTCATGCTTGCAGATTGCCAAGGAGAAGCTACTAGCATAGGCAGGGACAGCTCACAGCAACAGTGAAACTTGGCCGCAAAAAGGAGATGGGCATGAGTAGTGACAACATGAGCTGCTCAAACAGGCACACATACAGCTTGTGTGTTAAATGCTGCAGGTGCCATATAAAGACAGCATGATGGCTGCAACAGGCATAATTCCAGAGTATTATTGAGCTGAAAGACCTCACTGGGCATGGTCCCAGAAAATCTGGTTTGACCACACAGCTACCCTTGCTTAGAGCAAGAGGACATATCCAGAGAAGGGCAATGGAGCTGAGAAAGAGTCTTGAGCACAAGTCTGATGAGGACTGGCTGAGGGACCTGGGGTTGTTTAGACTGGAGAAAAGGGGTCAAAGGAGACCTTACTGCTTTCTACAACTACCTGAGAGGAATTTGCATGGTGGTGGTGGGTGTTGGTCTCTTTTCCCAGGTAAAAAGTGACAGAACAAGACGAAATGGCCTCAAGTTGTGCCAAAGGAAGTTTAGATTGGATATTAGGAAAAATTTCTTCACTGCAAGGGTGGTCAACATTGGAACAGGCTGTCCAGGGAGGTGGTGGAACCATGGTCCCTGGAACTGTTCAAAAAACTTGCAGGTATGGTGCTTAAGGACATGGTTTAGTGGTGGATCTGGCAGTGCTAGGTTACTGATTGGAATCAATGATCTTAGAGGTCTTCTTCAACCTTAATGGTTCTTTGGTGGACTGGAGACCTTCAAGGCTGGATTTTTCCAGCCTGAAAGATCCCATGACAAGATGGTGACTTATATGGTGAAGTATGTGTCATTTTCACAGCCTTCTAATGGGAGCAATGCACTGAATAAATGAAAGAATATTAGTAAAATGGTATTAACATCATAGAAAATAGCCCTCCTCAGCTCAGATCTCTGTATCTAACTCCTGCAGAGATTAAAAAAAACCCAAAAGGTAAATACAGGCAAAAGCCAGACATGTAACACTATAGTTCATAAAACACTACCTTTAAAGTGTCATTAATCTGTGTCTTTTAGCTACTTCCCCTCTCTCCAAAGCAGACCAAGAGACAGTACTCTGCAACCGCGCTTCCACTGGTTCAATGTCTTTTCCTTCTGATACACAAACCATTTTAATTCATGGATGAAATGTATTAAAAGCAAAGTGGGGTGTGAAGTCATGTCCCAGCCACTGTGAGATTCATCTGTTCTCAGCATATCTCAGAACACTGCTCGTGTTGCCACCATGCCCATCTTTGATCCCAGCTGTCTGCCAAACACAAATATCAGCAACATATTGGCATGTTAAGTCAAATAATAACACTCAGAGGAGCATCACAGAGGAAATCTTTCTCCTCCACTAATTGCAAATGGAAATAGAAGTACTTTTGCCAGTTCTAAAAAGCTGAGGCAGTAAAATGCCATTCTGTCAGGCTCCAGTCAGCACCCGTTGTCTTCTAAAGCACACTATTTAAAAGGAAAAGAGCTATGTGGTAAAATACCCCAGTTTACTAAGATATAACTAATCAAAACTCCAAATTTGAAAAAGAGGAAACAAATATTATACACAAAACTAATGATGTACATTCATCCTTTCCCCTGATGTGTTTTAGTCCTTCATCTCTGCCTTCTAATCAATGCAATGAACATTCCAAGTAGTCATGATTTGCTTCCTTTTAACAGAAGAACCCCATAGTCATTCTCGTCTCTTTCCTAAGATTTCATTGAAGAGTTACTTATTTAATACGCTATTGACACTCACATGCTTATATAGATGTGCTACAGTTTCACTTTAAGAAAGCCATTCTAAAGTTAATAAAGACTGAACAATAGTTTTTTGACATCTTCAACATAGTTATTAAGTTGCAAATTCCTCATTTACATTTATCAAGTCTCAATACAAGCTCAAAGACTTATTCTTAGAATGCACCTTTAAAACTGCAGTAAAACCAGTCTGAGCTTCTCTGCATGATCAGGGAATTTAGGTTTGTAACTCCCACTAGCTTTACAAACCGTCTATGTGCAAGTCCCATTGAATCGAGACAAGAAGAAACCCACATAAATCATTTTTCCTTGAATTACTAAAATACTTCCAGGGCACATTAATTTCATATTTAAACAGCAAAGAACCACATTATTAATTTCTTAACTGTAATACAGTATATTAAAAATAGTTTCAAGAATGTCCTTGGTACACTTAAGTCATCAAAGACCACAATCTGGAGAGAAAACCTTTTGAGGCAATCTGCTATTTGTCATGTAAAAACTGTGACATAATCACTAGAAATCTGAAGTTTTCCAAGTCCTTCAGTAAAAAATATCCATAGTTATCAAACTACTGCTGGCTGTCCAAAACAAGTATTTAAAAAATAATTCATTTATCTGATGTAAACCCAGCAATTTCCACTCAGACCCTGGATACTTTAAAGGGCAAATCCTACAAGCTTGAAAAATGTGCAGCTAGGAAGAAAAGCAGCCTTGAAAAAAATGCTGTTAGGAATTTGCTCTGCATTGAATCAATACATTTAGCATAGATCCCAATTTCAGGATGTCTTTAAGGAGGCAGCTTGCCTGATTCAAGGTTAAAAGTTCATTATTATTTTTTTAAGGCTGTCACACCAAATAGCTAAATATTCTGATAAAAAGGGGATACAAGCATTTGATCTGTAGTAGGTGATGAGCTGGGCTCATAATTAAAAAGCTATTCTCACTTGTATACCCTTGCAAAGTGTGAGATCCATGTCCAAGGTTGTCCTTAAAGCGTCCTTAACATAATGCTGTGAATGGCATTTCTTCTTTTCGGATATTGTATTCTTTGGTGATTAATTTAAACAAAAGTTTTAAGAGCCGATCAGTATGAACTTCAGAATGAGAGCTTTATCTTACACACACAATGAAGTTGCCTCTGAACAGAAGAGAAAAAGAAACACTGGGCTCTGCCTGCATATTCACATGCAAAGTAACAACTCCCCTTCCCCACTACTACGTTTACATCATGCAGCATCTGCCTTCGACTTTATGCATATGCATTGAAAAGACACACCTCGGAAAATAAAAAAGACAGCTTTAAAAGCAAAATAACCATTTTGTTACTTACAGCATTTGATAAAATGGTAATGAGACATTCTTTCATCTCAGGCTGTAGTCTTGCTACAGGTTTCAGCATTCTCTTCTGCTACAACTGTCATGCCCAAAAAATGCATTATTTAAAGCCCTTCTTCAGGTATCCAGTATACCTCAGAATACATTATTTAACGTAGGTTCTGTTCCAGGATCTTGCAGGGGTTTCCAAGTCATCCTCACCCGGCTGCTGGAGTTACGATAAACCTCTGTGCATCTTGAACCATGACTACTGCACGTGCTATTGTAGCACAAGTGATTGACAGCGCTCCTAATCCCACATCCCCTGGAATAGAAAGATTTAATTGGTGTGCACTTGCAGCCACATTCTTCCAGCACTGAGGTGTGCTGCTGCACTGCGGCTTTCACAGTCCTGCCAGTTAATGGCTTTTCAATAGCTTTCAAATGGCAGCAAACTAAGCTTGATGAGTGGGCTCGAATGAAATAGCAGAACAGGGGATCTTAAATTTTATTTGTGCATGTTGTTCATGTGCCAAATGTGACCAGATTCTCAGCTAGTACTAAACCAGGATTATTTTTAGTTGCCACCAGTTGCTGTGTGAATAGGAAATTGATATAGGTTGCCAAAAATAACCATCTTTTAGCATCACAGATCATTTTTCAGTATGTTACAAGGTAACAATCAGGATAGAGCTCACAGCCATCTTCAGACTCTCATGGTTTATGCATGGATTCGTTTTCAGTGAGCTAAAAACATGTTTATGTGTACACTCCTTGATGTGTTCCTGTTTTATTGTTTCTTTGTATTACATTGCATCTTTTTTACAGATGGAATATTTATGTCAGAAGAAAGAAACTGCAAACTCTGTATGCTTTATATCATGATTGTGCACGTTGTCTCATTTTAATCACTGACTGCAAGACAAAAAGCCTAAGAAAATGCATCACTAAGAACAAGTCCAAACAATTATTTACCACACTATGCAATAAAAAGTCAATGTATACTGACGCATTACCCGGTTTCAGATTAAGGGCACACAAAAGGCAGACCTGCATTGTATTTTAAACATCCAGGCTGCAGCATCCTCTGAGAACAATTCCTGCATTACTTTTCCAAGTCACCCATTAATTTGCTTACTACTTCTGTGAGAAACCGACAGCAGAACTACAGTAAAATATTTTTAGAGAATCAAAAAATAATTTAAGAAAACTGTGCTCAGTGAAGACTTATACTTGCTTACCATGCATCAAGCTTACCACAGTCCACACTTCACTGAGTGAGAGCTCTTGTTACGGGGAACTGATAGCCCAGCCATATTTAAATCTTTTATTCATCTGAAAGGGTTCTCACCTACTGTTTTGTATACATAGCATTCTTAACAGCTACAAAGCGTTAAAGGGACTACAAAGGGAAAAGGGTCTAACTAATTAGTGAGGATAACTAATTCAGATTCTATTAACTATTCTGCAAAGTTCCCACAAGAGCAGAAAGATATATATTCACAGGCTTCCAGTGATCCATTAGCAAAACCCTTAGGTGAAATCTCTCAGCTCCTAACAGCCACATATTTCACATCTGGTTTTAGGTAAAATATGCACAGCAATACTTTTGCAGAACTAATTACTTAGGTGTGGGGGATTTTTTTACTGAAAAAATAGTTTTCCAAAAGAAAGTGAAAAAAAAAAAAATCAAGAAATAACCAGGGGGAAATAGGGATAAATTATATAAAACACAATACAGTAATTACATTACCATGGAAACTTTTTTTACTGTAAAGCTCAGAAGTCCAAAGTAATTAAATCTATCCAGACTGTCTTTCACACCTATACAACAC
Organism: Xenops minutus; assembly: GCA_035221455.1. Classification (NCBI taxonomy): domain Eukaryota; kingdom Metazoa; phylum Chordata; class Aves; order Passeriformes; family Furnariidae; genus Xenops; species Xenops minutus. The sequence continues at coordinate 74,203,005 of JAWWEE010000105.1, read as the reverse complement.
TAGGCCAATCTGGGCCATATGGCTTATAAAATAAATATACAGAGTGTTTTAAGAGGCAATGTTAGTCATAGTTCATGAGCAAGTGTCAAGTAATCTGACAAAAAGCCCTTTGAGCAATACTTTTTGGTGGAGACATTCCTGACAGTTCATTTCTGGTGTTACTGTCAGGCAGACAGACTGTCATGTCTAATAACATCATCCTTCCAACAACCCACACTGGTTAAAACAAGGAGGATTCTTGGTAAACATTGATTAATGGGAGAAATGGACAAATGATACTTTTTAGAGAACAGAAGAAAAAGGAAGAGGAAGCATCTCTGATTTTGTGTGAGCAAAATGTAAAGAAAAATCATTTGGATCTGTCTCATTTCAGATTGTAACATATGTGTTTAACTATTGAATAGCCATAGTAAAAATTTAGGATGATGGAACTTGGTAGCATTTATGTGACAGGTTAGACTACATCCTCCATGCTGCAAGGAATGAAGGAGGGAATTCAACAAGGCTAAGTGCAAGGTCCTGTACCTGGGTCAGGGCAACTCCCAATATCAATACAGGCTGGGGGATGAACAGATTGAGAGCAGCCCTGTTGAGAAAGACTGTGGGTTACTGGTGGATGAATAGCTTGACATGAGCCAGGAAGGTGTGCTTGCAGCCCAGAAAGCCAACTGTGTCCTGGGCTGCAGCAAAAGAAACATGGCCAGCAGTTCGAGGGAGGTGATTCTTCCCCTCTACTCTGCCCTTGTGAGACCCCACCCCTGGAAACATTCAAGTTCAGGCTGGACAAGGCTCTGAGCAACGTGATCGATTTGAAGGTGACCCTGCTGCCTGCAGAAGGAGGTTGGACTAGATGACGTCTGAAAGTCCCTTTCAACCCAATCTGTTCTGTGATTCTATAGGTGTTTACAGATAGTATTAAGGTACAGGACAGACTCCTGAATGTTGCAAGCTGTTGACTTGGTATTTACATCAGACTAACTGGCTGCTGTCTGTATGGTTAACACATCGGTGATTTCTTCTCTCCTAACAAGCACCTAACCATGTAATCTGGGAAGCATGTGGGACTGTTTGACAAGGGGCAGTGTGCAATGCTACACCATAGCTTGGGTTGGTGCCTTTCAGCTGTATTGTTGGACTATGCAAGTCCATGGGGCACCATGTACCACCTGCAGCAGGGCACTGTGCACTGTCCCATTCTCCAGGAGTCTGTGTGCCAGTAATATGTGGCTGGCTGCTCAAATATGAATATCAGCCTCCAGGTGAAGGGAAGAAAGGCAAAAGCTTTTCAAGAGGTGATGCCCAGCAGATGGCAACCTCAATAAGCCTTTCATTTTAGAATATCTCATTCTTTTGTTTGTTTTTTTTTTTAATTATATAAAATATTTAGTTTCATTACATGGGTAACCATGGTTAGTGGGTTTTGCACAAGAAGTGAAAGCTTAAATGGAAAGAAAACAGCATTGTATATTGCTGTCAGCAGGAAGTTCTGACACATGTTGAAGGGCAGCATTAAAGCAGCACAAAAGTGAGGAGGGAGGAAAAAGTCCCAGAGAAATGGTAGAATGAAAACACTAGGCAAAATAAGTAGCATGAAATGGAGAATGATGAGAAATGAGAACAATGGACAACTGTGAGTGCAAGGCAGAATAAACCTTGAGAAGTGGCAACTAAATTTGAGGCAAAAGGAAGCCACAATAGGAATATCTAAGAATATGAAATCTGGTTCACCTGTTGGAAAGTCACATTATTTCCACTGCAATTTTTGCTAGGATGAAGAACAGAGAACCATCCTCATGGTGATAACTGACCATGTCATAAACAAAGATTTCAAGTGTGAGAACAAAAAGAAAGACTTATGTTTCTCAGATGAGTCCAAAAGAGGGAATACTTCATTGTCAGTAATTTAAGAAAAAAACAAACAAACAAACAAAAAGGACAATTTGTTTGTTCACAACAAAGGGATATTAGTTATATTAGGTATTTTCTCCTGTCTGAACTCCAGCAATAAAAAAGAAATTTGGAAGAGGAAAAAATATATAAATTACACATATCTGACAATGTAAACTATGGAAGTATATCTAGACAAGTTTTAAGTGCATTGTAAAGCTACTTTCCCTGAACATTAGGTAACATAGGCATATTTTCAACTACAGTCCCACTGTTCTAAAAAGTTAGTTCCAAAAAAGACTCCATCAGTGTTTAAATCTACAAAGAGGCACAAGTGCTCTCACATGAGCAGACAAAGACTGAGTTGGTATTAAATCTGGTGATAAAACACTTAATGTATTTCATTTTGTCCAGCTTAGCAAAAAACAGAGATAAAATAGAAACAAGGTCAGAAAACAAGATACAGTGGGCCCTTCTGGAAAAATTCACTACCTCCTCTCCCTAGAGAGAGAAAACAGCCTATTTTATGCTTTGTACAAATTCACCATTCAAGGCAATTACAGAGTTTTTAAAACAGAATCTAGGAACTGGTCAGCCATCACTAGGACAGCTCTTTTTCTTGAGATAAACACAAATTTACAGATTGCCATCTCTGAACAGACACTGCTTTCACATCTCAATTTCCAAGGCTCAGAACTTGACGTAGAAAAAGCAGCTATGAAATGCTTCCTACACTAACCTAGGAAACAAAACCAGTCTAAAATAAGGTTTTGCTGTCAAAAACTGACACACTGTATTGCATTCAGGACATGTAAATATTTTGTTACTATTCCAGTGTCTTCTGGTGTCACAAACTACTGAACATCTAATAATTTTGTCATCTTAGTGTTTCGTAATTTACATATAACTGAAAGATTTGATAGTGAAATGCAGAACTATTTGAAAGCAATTTGAATAATGAGAAAAACACCATGACTACTGGTTTTAAATATATGACAGATGCTCCCCATTTATGCCATTTTCATTCAGTGCAACAAAGTTTTTTATATTCCTTCAGATGTTACAATTTTGCATTACTTATGGATTTAAGACTGCATACAAAAAAAGTTGAATGCAGAGTAACATTTGACATTGCTCATATGTTTTGACAAGTGATACTGCTTAGCAATCAAACCTTGGCCATACTATCCAGCTGCCAACAAGCCACTCTTCAGATAACATCTGGTAGTTATATGCTTCATCAGGAAGCTAGGGATGAGCCATAGCAGATGTAGATACTTAGCAAGAAGGACTCTATACTAATTTTCTCTACATGAGTCACAGCAAAACCAAACACAGCAGTTTTTCCAAATAAATTTTCAGATGAGCTTGCTGGTAAGATGGATGTGAGGTTTGCTCCAGAGGCAGCAGCAACAAACCAAGTCCAATCACTCAATCACTCAGAATGTGCTTGGCCTCTAGATAACCAGGTGTCTTTTTTTCTTTTCTTTTCTCTTCCCTTCCTCCAACCTTTGCCCACTTTCCTCCTTTCCCATTTCACTGGGAAATGCCTTGATTTTTCAGAAGGCAGGCAATCTTCTACCACTGGATTTCTCTCCTAGAGAATGAGAAAAATAAAAAAACAAACCTTTTTCTTCTTCCTTATATACTGATGTAACTGAACGTATACGGGTAGACTAATCTGTCATTATTTTTTAATGGACTGAAAACAGTAGGTTGAAATCACAGGATGTTATTACGCCACATTGATGAAGTTTGTGAAATTACAAGTGGAAGTTATGTGCCATTTGAAAGTATTCATTCCTTCCTCCCACACCCAAAATAACAATTTTTAGGCATGTGTAGACTTCTCTAGCAGTTCCTTAACTGGATGAGATGAAGAAGCTCTCACTTGTGGTGGGAGAGCTTAGAGCAGAGTAATAACAAGGCCAAATACAAGAAGAAATCCCAATAGCCTCTTATGCAGTTAGGCTTATCTTTGGCACAGTGTTGACTTGATAATTAATTTCTTTATTACAATCTGTGTATATGTTTTTGTTTTGTTTTGTTTTTTAAATTAGATTTCTTACTATATTTGATGCAGACTTTTTATATGCAAACCCCTTATAAGACTGAAAAGAAACTACCAAGACACATGAAAATGATGGGCAGAAAAATGTGGCAGCCATCATAACTACCAGACACCAAAAATATGAAAAAAACATCCATGGATTTCCATGTAAGGAGTTATTGCATGATCAGATAGATTTTTTTTTTTTTAAAGTTTATAATATTCAGGAAAGAATTAGACAACTAGAAGAATTCAGTTCAACATGAAAAGTATATTGCTATCTTCCTGATAACTAGCAAATGTGATGACTCATTCCATTGTATCTTTCATTTTTGTCTTTTCTAATTGGTTTGGCAGCTTTAAAACAGGAGATAAATAATGACCACACTACTAGATGCATAAAAAGCCAAAAACAGAACAGAAGAATTTTCGTATCCTTTATCAGGGAAAATGTTATTAAAACAATCTAAATCTTGAAGCAGGGAAAATTTGAAAGGACTGCAGGAGTTCAGATAGAAAGCGTTCCTACTTTAAATAAAAATGAACATGCAACATACGCAAGTGTTATAAACCAAGAACAGAATTAATTTAAGTTTTAACTGAAATTACAGGATACTGAGGAGAGTTCTGTAGACACAAGATGAGTATTGGACAGCTGACAATTATGCTGAAAATTATGATGTACATCACTATTTCAATACAGACAAACAAAACAGGATATTATTAAATTATATATAAAACAATCTGAAAAGCAAAGACTAAACTTAGACAAAAAGGGCTACCCAAGACCTATTTTATTTTCTGCTCTTTCTAGTGTCTATTTCATCTCATGCTAAATACAATACCTCTTCTTTTTCAGAGCTTTTCTGCACTTCATTCTTCACGTAACTAACTCAGCACAACTTAATGAACACTTGGTTCCCAGTGTTTTCTTATGAAGCACAGAGAATAAGTGGGACTTGTGGAGGGAACGTGTGCAAGATACAGAAAACTACATGTCACTTTTATTAAATTGACTACTGCCAGATGTGCACAGTGTAGCAACATGCAGCTGGGATGGTCTCTGTTTCTGCACCCTCTCCAGTCTCTAATGGATGTATTTATCTCTTTTTTCCTTTGTCTTCATCAATGTTTAAAGAATTCATCATTCTGACCACAAAGACCAGGCCAGAGTCCGAGTTGACAAGAACAATAATCAAATCAAAGGGTATGATTGTAACATAAGATACTGTATTGTGGTTGTCCAGTTTTTGGTAGCCAGAAACTTGCCTCATGTCCAGCAGAGCCAATGCCAGCTGGCTCCAGGACAGACCTGCTGCTGGCTAAGGCCAAGACAACCAGGAATGATGGTAACACCTCTGTGATAACATATTTAGGAAGGGAAAAAAATGAAGTTGTTGGGCAGATGAAAAATACAGCCAGAAAAGAGCAGAGTGAGAACATGTGAACAACTCTGCAGACACCAAAAACAAGCAGAGTGTGGCAGCTTTGTACAGTTACTGCACATATCACTAGAGCATCAATGACCATCAGCATGTGATCTAAATTTAGTTAAAATTCAGATAGCTGGAACCCAGTTTTTCTATATTATAATAATGTACTTCATACTATATTTCATTCCCCAATGATTTGAAAACATGTGGAACCTACGCTTATGAAAATAATGCATTTATTTTTTTACTCAAATAGCTGGCTGTTCATAACAAACAGAAGATTAATTTCTTTGCTCTGAAATGAACTTACTGTTTCAATCAAACGCTGTATTATAAAAAGAGTTACTATTCTAATATTATATTCTTGGAAATACAGTAGCAATTACCTTTTATTTCAAACAGTAAGGGACACCTGAGAAAGTAACAAAAAGAAATGCACAAGCACAATAGGGTAAAAAATGTCTATAAAGAAGAACTATCCACTGGGGCAGTGGAGTAAATCACGTCATTCCAATTATAAAGCTTCTTTTTTTTTTTTCTTGAGAAAGAAAAGAAGCATTTAACACCTTGCCATGCTGGCAGAGGGCAAACTACATAAGAAATTATTCCATTCATGCTTTAGCCAAAATACCTTATGTTGAAACCTCCATGGATTGTCACTCAACGCTGTAAATTCTTAGAAGAGAAACCCACAGAAGTTGGTGCTGACTATAGACAATTCTTTCATTCTTACATTTTAACCTCAGAATCAGTAGGGGTTCTGTCATTGCCTTCAAAGGGAGCAAAGCTAAACATTTTCAAGTGAATGACCTAAGATTATTGGAAAATTAGGAATTACACATAGCGCACCAAGACTAATTTGCTTAAGATCTTCCAAGTGCTCCTGTTACACTTGGTGATAATTGGATACTATGCATTTATCCATCTCAACATCTTTGTAATTCCAAAACCACTTTTCATTATCATTACCAACATATTCTCGTCATATTGGAAAACAACACAGCACTAGATAATGCTGATTTGTCTAGAGAAATTAGTGGGATTTTTTTTTTTCCCCACCATTTTTTTTCTAGGTCCAACCTTATTACCTTGGCTGAAGTCAAGAGTGAATCAGCACTTTTTACTATCAGTCCTTACAGATCTTCCATCTATATAAATCAAACATTGCATTGACATAGATTTATTGAATTCAGTTCTGTATGTTTTAAGGAGAAAAATCATTACATCTGCTAGAAAATATTAGCATTTGCTGAACATAATTATAGTGTCTGAAACTAACACATATTTAGAGTGTTTACCAAGGACAGTTCCTTATTAGGATGCAGTTCATCATCAGAAGCAAATTTCAAAAATGGACTTTAAACTTACAAAAGCAGCTATACAGACTCAGCACAAAGACATACTAATAATAAGATGAAAAGACCCAAAGCTTTGTAATATTAAGATGTTTTGATTATACATTCTCCTTTAGATTGGAAAAACATACATAATACAGAAGACAAGTTATAGATGGTTTTCTGAGGTTCAGTCTAAAATGCATAACCACATTTAGAATACCTCAAAGTCAGTACAGGTCAAAGAGTGAGCAAACAGGGTCCTTCAAAGACTAATTTAGGAGATTAGATAACCTATACAAAAGGTGATAAAAAATATGATTCAGTAGATACAGATCTACTGAGAGAACAGGGGTGACAAGGCAGGTGAGAAAATTTTCCTCACTGAGTTAAGCCGCTGATGACAGATCCATGGAGTAAAAAGGACAGTTGCTGATGAGTCAAAGGGACATCATATCTCAGGAGGGTTAAGGAACTACAGCCTGTGTAAGTGACATTAATATACTCCTGGGACATATAAATGTGACTGTGACCCCTGCAGACCCCTCAAAAAAAAATAGGTGCTAAAAGTTGTTGTAATCTGATGAATGCAATCTGAGATGCAAGGCATAAAATGCAGTGCCCTTGCAATGCAGCTCAGAAAATCTGCTGCCAGTCAGCTGGAGAGAAGAAAGGAGGTTTTTCAATTTCAACTTTTTAGCAACAAACTAATAGCTATTTTTTCTTTGCTGCTTTTGTTCTTTGTTGTTGTTTCTTTTTTGTGTGTGTGTATTTGAAACTATAACCTATTTCTCATGTTATAAATATTTTTATTTATAATTATCTTAAACTAAAAGAAATTTCAAGGTAGTTAGCAAACATCAAAGAACTTTATACTAGTAAGAATAATTATGATTTTAACATAGGAGGTGAAACACCTCCGTAGTGAGCTAAGTTGCCAGCATATGCAAACGTACTACTACAACCTACAGCTGTCTGATGGCTGCCTCACATTATTCCTCCGCTGAGCTGACAGCCCCCAGCTTCCCAGTGATCCTCCACCTGTAAACTGAGCCCTGCAGCTCCCCAGGATGCTCTGTGAGATGCTGCAAATGATGACAGTGAGTGGAAAAAAGGTCAAGTAGTTAAAAAATGGTACATGATAAACAAAAGGAGCAAGCCAGATGGCCTCAGCTATTAAAAGCAAAGATCCTAGCTACTCTTCTGCAACAAACAAGCCAGTGATAAACAGTTGGAAGCTACCACCTTCTTCACAGACCTTTTTATTCCTCTTGATTTTTCCCCATATTGACAAGGGTACACAGTGGACAAAGAAATGCTTTCCTTCCCCAAAATGGCAATTTAAAGTCCATTTAAATGGCAATTTAAAATGTTGGGGGGTTTAGTTAACTTTCTGATTTGAGGCAGTTTGTATTTTACTCTTGTGGCTTTTCTTTATACAATCATGTTCTGGAGACTCGACCATACTTTTTTCCTGATTTTATCAGCAGGATGACAAGAAATGGTGCTGAAAAAGAACAATAGCAGCAGTGAGGATGACAGTATCAGAGAAGTGAACGCAAGAGAGCAAGAAGGCACTCAAGGTGCACTGCTTCCAGTCCTACTGGCAAGTATGCCCTGAGTTGGTCATGATAGAAGAGAAAGGCAAATCTGCAGCTGTTGCCTCTGCATCCCCACCAGCTGCTCCAAACATATCAAGGGTAGAGAAACCACAGAGTAGAGTGAGCAGCTGGTGGACAGCTGTAGGGCTTTCAGGAGCACATACATCAGTCCAGCTCCACTCTGCAACTCACAGTCCAGAAGAACTGCCCCAGGATTGCAATGTCAGAGATACCAGCCATCAGGTGTTGGCTCAGCCCACCCACAGGGTCTCTGAACACAGCAGCAGCACAGTGAGGGCCGGCAAAGGGGAAGAGCAGAGATCTGTAGGCCCTTGGCTCTGTGTATTGAAGACAGGTGGTAGCTTATCAGTCCTTGACAATAATGTTTGATGGGAATCTTGCTGTAAGACATCAGAGAAATCATCCCCATTACCAAATACCTCCTGGGGCAATGGGAGGCTGGACACCTGAAGGAAAGACTGAGTGATTGCGAAAAGCCTTGGAGGGTGAGGAAGGGCAGAGCTGTGCCTGACTGAAATAATCTATGGAGCCTGATGGGATTCATCCAAGAATCCTCAAAAAGCTAGCTGATGTCATCACAAAATCTCTCTTGATGATTTTTGGGTGGTCTTAGCAATCTGGAGAGGTCCCAGTTGACTGGAAGCTGGCCAACATTGTCCCAATTTTCAAGAAGGGCAAGAAGGAGGACCCTGGAAACTACAGGCCTGTCAGTCTCACTTCAGTGCCTGGTAAAGTTACGGAGAAGATTATTCTGGGAAGTATTGA
>JAWWEE010000105.1:74166911-74187821 GCA_035221455.1 Xenops minutus | reverse complement strand
TTTACTGTTTCTTTTTATTTAAAAAAAAAAAAAAAAAAAAAGGAGAAAGAAAAACAAGAAGAAAAAGAAGAAAAAATTGCCACTTCAGAGTGAGCTATGGATTTCAGACAAACTAGGATAGCTTTAATTTGTACTCTGCCTATTTAAATAAGGTATTTAACATAGTAATTACTTGCGTATTCATGTTCAATAATTGCTATAGCACATCTGCAAAGAATCTAATTTTCTTGCCTTAATATCTGCAAAATATGCAGTATATTTTCTAATTATAATCTTCAATCTTCTGTTTAGTACAAGTAAACATTAAAACCAAAAAAACAAAAGTCCAACAAAAGACAAATAAAAATGTATATATTAAAATACAAACCCGTAATTTTGCTTATTGCTGTGACTTATTGCATTTTGCATATTACTGTGATGATGCTGAAGTGCTCACATCACTACGGAGTACAAGTACCAGTTAGTTAAAACAAACAAAATTTAGGAAGCCTCCCAGCTGGATCTAATTATTGCCTCAGTCAATTGTATCCCTTAAATCAAAGTGAGGAAAAATACCATGTTGTTAGACACTAATCTCACCTCTCTCAGAGATTGTTTTTGGACTCTTACGTTCTCAGGGAGTATTTTACCTGGTCAATCCAATCAATTAATAGCCTAGAATATGATCTTAAGGAAGCCTGTCATGAGGTCTTAAAATTAAGTTTTACAATGTAGCTAAAACATTTTTGCTTAACTCTTCTAATGAAGTAATCCTAGACAAGCAGCTGTCATTTCTATGGTGAATGGCTTTTGAGCACATTTTAATGCTAGAAGCAAAACAATACTTTTTTAAGGTTTCTTTGGAAGTATTTTTTTTCTTTCTACAATATAGCACATGTAGCACTTCCATTCTTGGTTGCATCTTTCTCAACTTGTCATTTATACTTCAGAGATGAAGAATTGCTTTTACACTCCAAAGCTTGATCTTGCACTTCATATATGTGACATCAAAAGACATCAACAGTCCTTATGACTACACCTCACTTGTTACCTCTCTGTTGCACCATTTGTTCAAATATCCAGGATGCTAAGAGATGATGTTAATCTGTAGAATGTGTTTTCTGAGCACTAGGTTGTTAGTTAACTCATCCTTATGGTTGCAGTATTTCTCACTACAAACATTAGCTTTTATGTGAATATGATCCCTGAAAGATGAGCTGAATAATCCCTGTAAGTGAAATTTAATTATAAAATTAAAATGCCAATAAAATTGTAACAATGGCTTATTGTAGAATCTCTTAAAAGAATCATTAGAATTACGGGCAGTACTATTTCTTATTCACTGTTACAAAGTAAACTACTATCAAATAACTCCCTGTTCTTTCATGGATATTAAATTTCTGTTTTTAAAGCTGTTTCCTGTAACATGGTACAGTTTGTCCATAAAGACTTTTGAATATGAGGACATTCATGAAAGAAGACAAACTGTCAGATAAGGTAATATATATATATACATGTAAAAGATGAAGATAGATGATATAATTAAAATCTAATTATGAGGAAAGTACTTTAAGGGAAAAGAGCTTCCCTTTCCCCAGATCTTAGTGTAGAGAAACATACAATGTGCAGTCTCTTCCCGCCTGAACTATCATCATGACATATGGGAGATTACATGCCTTTTCAGATAGATACACAGTTAGATATCTGTACATTCTTTGGGACGTCTCCAAATTCTGTACCCAGCAGACACAATAACCTCGTTTGGATTGCTTTCTTTGTGCACAATAAAGTAATCAAGTGAGAGAACCTTTTGCCTCTCTGTGGAAAGCACACACATTAGCAAGTGTTTGCAGTGGTCACAGGTAAACTCCAGAGTGGAACAGATTCTTAATCTGTATGTGACTGACAACATAGCCAAGTTACAAGGATGAACATGATCAGTTAGGGGGGGAAAAAAAAAAAAATCACTGTACCGCAAAAACAAAACAAAAAAGGGTTTAGTATTTTAAATTAAAATAAAAAAAAAGGAAGAGAATATTTTTTTCTCTCAGCCTCATTTCTACCTGTAGTATTTTAAGCCTCTGAGGCCTGGGAACTCACCTGGTTTACAAAATCCTTGTGATTTTGAGAAAACCACAATTTTCAATACCTATGATGTGGCACTATATAGATCAATTGCACTGCTTTGTAAGGAAAAAAAAAATGCAAAAGATAGGTATATGGAAGCATTCTTTTCTTTAGTGCTTTATAAAAATGAACTGCTTCCAATGAACATGTGTGGCACTGGTTTTAATTTATGTGTGGCTGTTCTTTGGTTGTTATTTATGACACAGATGAATTCTGTAGACCCACAACAAAGCAACACCAAGGAACAGTGTCTTTCTGTCCCCGGGGTTGTTCCTATGCCAAATACAGTCTAAATTATGACAGCTGTTTCATTATGGTTACCAACAGCACTTTGTTAGCAGGAAATTTCCTGAGCACTCTGGTACTCCAGCCATGCTGATTGACCATATGGAAGTTAAGAATTTGACTTGTGGTTGTTATTGCCATCATGGTATGCCCATTGTAAATTTGTTGTCCAACACTGTAGATACACATTAATGATTTCATGGGCGTTCAATACGTTATTAAGGGGTTTTTTTTTTTGTTTATGATGAGCTCCTCATTACTTAAGAGAATATGAAGTGAAGTTAGTTTAGGTTTATTTCTAGCTAAATGATGGCTAGGAGAGTTTAATTATATTAACTCTTTAACCTTGGTTTCTAAAACATATAGACCTTGCAATTTTGTCTGTCTGCTGAGCTGAAATAATATAAAGCTAGGAATATGTTCTATGCTTCTGTAGTTGTGACATAAGAACAAGAAAAATTATCCCTATATGGACATCTCTATTTTAAGTAAATCACAGCTAGTGGCTAAAATATAAGAATATAAGCATAGCTACCATTGAATTTCTTAGCTCAGTATGTTGTTTATGACAGCAGTCAGTCTAGGGTGAAGTACAAGAACGTGACATACACATAGTGATACTCATTTGAATTGGCAGTGATTTGTAGCTCATATTCTTCTCGAGATAAAAGTAGCACCATTTATGTTTAGCAACTACATTGTCAAAAAAGAGGCAGATTGGAAGATTCCTGCTTTACAGTAACATTACTTGTCTTCAAAACTGTCTTGCAAATCACCTGAGTCCACTTTTTCTTTTGTAGAAGAAATGCTTAGCAGTGTAGTCACAGTTTTTTCCAGATGTTTCAGGGATAATGGAAACAGGTCTATGAAACACTTACTAGACCTGCAACTGTATTTTCAGGCACAAAAAGCTCAGGAAAATTTGATAGTGAAGTAAAAGCTGGTAGGCTAACTGACAAAGAAGGTAAGATCTGGAAGAATTATGAAAGGTCAGACAGATTGTGCTTCCAGTGAAGACTTGGCAAAGAGAATAGGTTCATTCCTGACATGAAAAGGAGCTGGATGGTTTATCAGATAAGGTCAAGCTTTGTACATTGCTCACCTGCTGCCTTGATTCTGGAAATGGTGCACAGAATCATTTTTGGTCATCATTCTGCAGCCAGCCCTATCTGTGGCCCTGTAAAGGGTTCCAGGAATGCAGTCACATCTCATCACAACTGTTAGCTTGCTCCAGCTGTTCACAGACCCAGTCAAATATATGCTATCAAGCTAATTTCATAATGTTAGAGGTTAGACCTGCATTTTCCCCCACATCTTGCTTTGAGAGTTTTGGCTCTAACAGAAGGATTTTGCCCATCTGTCCTGTTAGTAAAGTATTAAGATAAAAACTGTTGAGTAAAAGACTAATGGGCATTGCAGGAAAAGTACCTATAATATGTGAAGCTTCAAAGTGAAAACCATCACCAAATACTGTATATTTAACTGCATCTTTTTCATCTTTTTCTTTTATCCTGTAATCATAACATACTGACAATTAGACTTTGAATATGTAAACGGTTAATTATATACTTAATTAAGGATTCTGTTATGAAATTATTTGTGGATTTCATTGCGACAAAATATAACTGTATAGATAAATATTTTTTATAAAGTCCTGTAACTTTTATACATATGTAGCTGATTGCATGCCAGTCTTTAGATTTATCTTATGGTAAAAGGACATAACAGATTTAGGCTCCCTTGGCTTCAGTGCACACTTCCTGCCATCTGAGCAGCGAACATGGAGCAGTGAATGGTAGTCATACTGTAGTCATTGTTACCTGCCTCCCAGTGTAGATCCTTGCTAATGCAATGTTAACATTGTTGCTAAGGTTTTATTCTGAAAGGGAAAGACCCATGACTGTGAATTAACAGTAATCCTAATTGCTCCTCTATCAGTATTCAGTTATTTTGATTTTGTTACCTGGCTGGGCTCTGCTAATGATGTGAAAACTCTATTGGCCATTACAGCAGTTTACCCTGTTTTGTCTTCTGTTAGACCTATCACACTTTCAGACCTGAGTTCAAGGCTGGAGGCCAAAACTCCCAAGTTCAACCTGTTTATCAAGTGATTTTATTACAAATCAGGCCACTTAATATATTTTTTTCTTCAGTTTCTCTATTAAAATAAAGTAGGTTATATTTACATACTTCAGTGGGTGACATTAAGAATTTGATTAGCACATTGAAAATGACAGGTTTAATTCTGCATCATTTTCTTTTTCTGTGTGAGAGCCCTTCTCATCCAAGACTATGAGAGGGTTGTTTTTTGTATTGTCTTCTCTGTCCTCCCTTCCCCACATTTCCTTCTACACAAAGGGTCAGTATCTTTCTTCCTAAATTATCTCTGAAGGCTATCCTGCAAGGAAGTAAAGTCCTGTGCTAAAGAGAGAGAAGCCAAAATTTTACTTTTTTCCTATATGTGCAGGAGAAGAAAAGGCTGAAGGATGTAAGGAAGTTTTCACTGGAGAATTCTAATTCAGGAAATTTCTCCAATTCTCACAGCCTCTATGAAATAAAAATATGGATCTGATCTTTAGGTTGAGAGGCTAGTACTGTGTGCACTGTCATACATAAAAGGTGAAGTAATACTTTTTAGAAATCTCAGGAGCAATTTATGTCATTTTTTCCCCCTGACAACTCTGTGAACTGGGGAGAGTTTACAGATTTTCCTTAATATTATGATGGGTCACTTAATTTACTCATTCACCAGCAGATCGGTTAAACTAACACCGCAAATGGTAAGGTGAAATAATAGCAACGTTTTTAAAAAACAGGACTATAGTCATGCTATGGTGTTTCACACCTAATTTGCGCTATTGGAGGGAACAGTTCACAATACCCTAATTTTCTGCATCACTTTAATAGAAATCACATGAGACCAAATTACAGGAAAGAGGGGGAAAAAACCACATGGATGTATATGGAAATATATTATTTCAGACTACTGTAAAATTAGATTAGGCAGTGAAAATGGAATCCTCCCACAATAGAAACTCATCTTAACAAATCCTATAAATTATATAATAAAGAGATCACAATTATGATATCGAAGCTTGTCTTCTCACTTATGTCTCCACAAAATTTCTTTATTCCTCTGTACAGTGTAAGGTCTTTCACATTACAATCCATTGCCTCCTCAGAACAGGATAACTCTGAGCATTACTATGGAAATTAAAAATAGTGTAAGATTACATGACTGAAAAAATTAAATAATATGGTAGATTGTCATCAAAAATTATTCTAATTCTAGCACAGATGAAAAAGTTGTTTTAAGATGGGCCATGAGAGCATTTATTGCTGCTGATTTACTGGAATTTACCTTACTCAACAGTGCATGCCATTTGTATCCAGCCAAGATTTTCCTCCCATTTTCAGTGGGCAAAAAACCACCAGACCTAACATAAAAATATTTGATGTTCTTTTGGGATTTATTAAATTTAAGTAGTAAGTTAGCATGCATAAGATTGTGAAAACCCCATCAGATTATTATCTTAAATACTTCTATAAAATAATACAGATATTTGGAGAAAATGGAGTCTTTGGTAAGAATCTTCCAACTTTTGTATTGTCGACCATATATTTTTTTAATGCAATTTATTTGCAAAAGTGCAGATTGAGAGGTTGTACAGACCCACTAGATTGTCACTCATCAACTGTCAGGTAAGTATCCTCATAGTGTCATTTAATTCTGATTGGCAGCTGTTAGGTGTTCACCCCATCTCATTTCTTCCCTTGGAAAATTGCTCACTTTCAGCTTATTATCTCTCTACGCTCTCTGTATCTCATACTACTAAAGCAGTCTGGCAGTGTCTGACAGAAGGAAGCTGGAAAATGGGTAGCCTGCAGAGCGTGTCTTCACTCTCAATCTTTCTTGCTCTCTTGCTGCTTTTGCCACTAGAGCTGCTATTCACAGTGTGAGATGAAGTGTTGATCACAAAGACTTCTGTCAGAAGTGTTTGACTTATCATTAATTAATTGCTATCTGATTAGATAAAGTTTATCTCTCCCTAAATGAATTGTAAACAATTCCTTTTTCAATACATGAGCTTTGTTTGTTTTCCCATTGTTTTAGGGTTCGTTTATTTTGATTAGGTACCTTATCTGTACTTGGACCTGTATTGTAGACAAATTCCAATAGCTTTTACAGGCTTTTTGATAGCTGCTTGTATTTAGCATTGTAAGTGTATTTCTTTTACTTCTCTACCTCTCTCTCCCTTGCTGCCCTCCTCCTGTCCCCAAACTCCCTTCTCGTCCCTCAAGTCAGCTTCTAAAAAACACTGTGTCAGAAGTAATAGGAGGATTATTATCTGACAAGTATAGAGGGAAGTAAGCAAGAAAATCTTCAGGGTGCCCTGCACAATGGTCATGATTTCACTGTGCAGGAGACGATGCAACAGTCATGACTATGTGAGTCTCATAGCAGTCTTCAGGGAGGAGCTAGTATCAAAATGAAACAGAGATGAAGATTGTTTATTTTGTCTTTGTCATTAAGACTGTTTATTTCAGAATGAAAATTATGGATGATTAAGTCCTCAGATGGTTGAAATTCTTTTATATGTGTTTTCTGTAAGAGACTAAAGGGAGTTATTATTTTAGTTTATAAGTGTATCATCTTTCACAGGCTGTAAAATGATAGAAATAATATCATATCAAAGATTCATCAACCTGTTTTCCAAGACTCAGGCCATGAAGTGACAGAAAACTTCCAGTGACAAGAACTCTTGCTTGAATAAGCCTCTACAGTTCATTTCTATTCACTGCATTAAGTTCACAGTAAAAGCAGTGAAAGCTGATTAAGCTGGTGTATTTTATCTTTACTCCCTGTTCAAACCTTAGAGACAGAATAAGAGGAGAGAAAAGAGAGAGTAAATAATAATAAAAAAATACAAACATTATGTTCTTAATTTATTTCCTTCTGACTTTACAGATGATTTTAATTAATCTTCTGTGGGGAATCAGGTTTCTCTTGATATGTTACTTTTTGCTCATGGGGAAAGGTATAGTAGCAACAAAATCATGTAACTAAGCTCTCTGAGCTCACATAAGAGTACACATAAATATGAAAAAGACATAATGTTGTTAATTACAAAAATGAAACATTTTGAAAATTCTGTTCTTACTGAACAAGCAAGACTTAGAGCAAGACTTCTAAGACTTTTCAGTTGTAGACGCTTCCAAACAGCTGTCTGTCCCCTTTAAATATTAAGACAGTTAATTATTATGACAAAACAGTGTATGTTTGTTTTCTGTATTAGATTCTGTGTCATAGAACAGACTTGATTCAGCCTAAAGTCTCTTTGTTCTTCTCACTACATTTTAATGCCTGTTGATCTACTGACTGGATTTAACATAACACAGCAGCTTTCTTCATACAGACCTGTTACTTTGATTTCAGTAGGGAGAAATTCATAATGACATACATTCATACATAAACTAAATATTATAATATATATTATAGTATGTGTCTAAAACTCTCTTATAAACATACTAGGAAGAGCTATGTATAATAGTGCAATACATACCTATGAAAATACCTAAATACTGGAATGCTTCTGCATGTATTATACACTCAGGCAGCAAAAACCTTGTGCTCCTGCACTTTCTCCAAACTGTTACCTCCATGCTCAAGTCATGTTAAGGCAACAGAAGTGTAGCCTAATGTGCTTTAAAATTTTTGAACATAGAAAATAGATGTGTAAGAAGTTCTCATGGAAGTGTACTGTTGAATAATCAAGTTAATAATTTGCTTTTGACTTTTGATTTTCTTTTCGACCTTGTCTTTACTCCTACAACAGAGTTCCAGTCATACACTTTTACTTTTGAACAGAATTTTAAACTCTTAAAGTTTAAAATTCATCTAAACAATAAGAGCAAAACAAAAAATCCCTTACCCCAAGCAAACAGAAGAGACATAAAACTTATGTAATGAAGTTTTTTTTAAGATTAACAGAAATCTGAAATACTCACAGGTGTCATTGGCATTAAATAGATAAATTTCAGCTTTTTGAGCTGAGAAAAGTCTTCTGGTGTATTTGAGGGGGTTTTATGATACTCTTTAAATATGGAATATTTTTTTTTCTTTGTTTTCTCCATAGATTTATGCCCACAATATTATCTAATACTTTTTTACTGGCCTTCAGCACTACCTTACCTCATAACCTAGCAGGAGTTCAGGCAAACAAATTCTAGCAGTTTGAAGTACGTTGAAGCAACACTCAGTCTTAAGTCATGTCTCCTTAAGGGGATGAATTCAGTTTTGTGGAGCAAAGTTTATCCTATTGTTTGGAACAAATATCCTGGGGAGCCGAAACAGGTATCTTTTGCCTGAGCTGGCTAAGCTACCTTATGGGCTGCATTCTTTTTGTTTCAGAACACAGAAAAGAGAATCAATCTTATTTTTTAAATGTTAAATCTAGGCAAAACCACAGGTTTTACTTGCTTTTCTTCCACAACCTACATTTTTCCAGTAATTTATGGGCCTTCCCTGAGCTGATGTGTTCTTGTTTGCAACAGCATTTTATGTGAAATCAGAAGTGTCCAGAATGAGATTCATATTTCAGATCTGATTTCTTTACATTTTCCTTTCCTTCTATTCTTTACTCTCTATTCTACTAAATGTATCAGAAAAATTAATAGAACAGTCACTCTTGAAAAATCAGATCTTCAAAGTATAACAAACAAGAATATTTCAGGTTGCTTTCCGTTTCATAAGCATGCATGAACACATTATGTTCATGTCGGTTACACACATGAACAAAATCCTCCTTAATAATTTGAGTCCTTTGAGTCATCTATAATTTCAGGAAGTTTTGGCTCAAAGTTGCTTGTATTTACGTGACAATTTAACTGGTTGTTCTTCATCTTTCTCTTTTCTACCTTTTGCAAAAATCCTTTTACTGCAACATCAAAAGTACTGGGGCTGAAGTTGATATTGGTCTACAACCAGCAAGCTTTTCTTCAGGAAAATTACAGAGGAAAGACTACTGTGATCTTTAGAAAGGTGTATTTTTAAATAAAGGATCAATAACAATATTATTCATAATTTAGGAACTATTTATTTGATAAATTCATAGCTCAGATGAAATACAGTGTTATGTTAAAATCCTATAACAACTATACTATTTGTTTGATCTCTTGCACTTCCAGCAACATTAGATAACCTAAGCAGAGTGTATGTACATGTATGTTTGTATATAGCTATATGAATTGGATGTACACACATCCAATTTGCTTATAAAGTCTTAAAATTTTGTTTCAAGCACTCGTCTGATAGGCAGTTTCATCTTCTTAGTCAATGCTTTTCAGGCCATTTTGAACATACAACTTTCAAACTGACATGTTCTGATAAAGAAGAAATCTTTGAGTATAGGATCTTTGCGCAGCCATATTTTTTAGTATTTTTTTGTCCAATTCTGAAATCCATTTTTTGTTGCATTAGGGCCTTGTGCCAAGACCTAGTGTCACCATATGTGACAGCTAAGCCAAGAATGGGTATAATAGTAACACTGACAGTACATAAATAATTGGAAAGCATATGCAGACTGACGGTTATATCGGAGACTGTATACAAACTAAAATGTATTCTTAAAAGCTAACATTTTAGAAGTCTTAATTAGATATACAGAATTGTATAAACCTAGTTCATCTTCTACACGTCAGAGACTGAGACACAGAAACTGTTCTCTTGCACTTTCAGAATGATACAATTATCTTTTGTGGTATCCTATAAAAAAAACTCATTAGATTCATCCATATATGGGAACCATACTGATGTATATAATCCAAATTAACAAATACCACATTTGATTATATGTTATGTGGCAAATAACCTCTTATAGGAGTTTTATAGAATAATAGAATGGCCTGGGTTGAAAGGGACATTAAAAGACTATCTAGTTTCAACCCTCTTGCCATTGGCAGGGACACCTTCCACTAGATCATGTTGCTCAAAACTTCATCCAGTCTGGCCTTGAACACTTCCAAGAATAGGGCATTTACAATACTTCTGAGCAACCTGTTCCAGAGTCTCACCACTCTTACAAGAAAGAATTTAATTGTAGTATCTAATCCAAATCTAGCCTCTTTCAGTTTAAAGCCATTACCCCTTATCACTACATGCTGTTATAAAAAAGTCCCTTTCCAGCTTTCTTCTTGACCCCCTTCAGGTATTGAAGAGTGCTATAAGGTCTTTGCAGAGCATTCTCTTCTCCAGGTTGAACAACCCCAGCTCTCTCAACCTGCCTTCAGAGAAGAGATGCTACAGCCTTCTGATCATCTTAATGGCCCTCCTCTTCACCCACTCCAACAGGTCCACATCTTTTTTATGTTGGGAACCCCAGAATAGAATGTATTATTTCAGGTGTAATCTCACAAGAGTGGAGCAGAGGGGAAGAATCACCTCCTTCATCCTGCTGGCCATGCTGCTTTTGATGCAGCTAAGGATGTGGAAGACATTTTGGACACCAAGCTTGGTCATATTGAACTTCTCTTCCATCAACACCTCCAAGTCATTCTCCCCAGGGCAGCCCTCAATCCATTGTCTGCTCCACCTTCATTTCTGCCTGGGATTGTCCTGACCTGGCTGTTGGACCTTGCACTTGACCTTGTTGAACTTCATGAGGCTCTCACAGGGCCAGGTCTCATGTCTGTCAAGGTCCCTCTGGATGGCAGCCTTTTCCTCCACTGTGTTGACCACAACACACAGGTTGGTGTTGTCTACAAACTTGCTGAGAGCCCACTCAATTATGCTGTCCATATCACCAAGAAAGGTACTAAACAGTGCTGGTCATAATTACGAACCCTGAGGAAGATCATTTGTCACTTGACTCCTCCTGGACATCAAGCTGTTGTTACAACTCTGAGTTTGACCATGCAAGTGGTCCGTCTTCTCAATCCATGTCTCTCCAATTTAGAGTCAAGGATATTGTGCAGGATACTGTCAAATGTTTTTCAGAAATTCAGATAAATTATGTTGGTTGCTCTTCCCTCATCCACCAACTCTAACTCGGCTGTAAAAGGAGTCCAAACTTGTCAAGCATGATTTAGTGAAGCCATTTTAGCTATTACCAATCACCTCCCAATTTTCCATGTGCCTTAGAATAGTTTCCAGGAGGATGTTCTCCTTGATCTTGCCATCCATACAGGTGAAACTGACTGGCCTGTAGTTCTCAGCTGGATAGTGGCTTGGCAACTTCCTCCACCAGTTTACTTGGGACTTGTGAATTCCTCTCATCAAGAACCATGGACTTGTGTACATTTAGGTTCCTTAAGTGCTCTTGAACCTGATCTACAGAGGACAGTTCTTTATCCTCCCAATCATTGCCTTTGACTTCTGTGATTTGAGCATTATGGCTGGAGCACTTGTCAGTGAAGACCACCACTCTGCAGGTGGTCATTGACATGGGGAGTGACATGTCTGTCCTCCCTAAAGAGCCTGTGTGCTTCCATTCCCACACTCCAGACATAAGAGTCATTCTCCAATGTCTTGATGATGCCAATAAGATCATAGCCCTGCAGGCATGTGCATGGCTGTAACTACTCTTGTCTATTCCCTATGTTGTATGCCTTTGCATAGAGGCATTCAATTGGAAGTGAAAGCATTTCTTTTTCTGACACCACTAATACATAGTAAATATTTACATACACTTCTTTGACTAATTTTTTTCATGAAGCCTAATTTTTCATGTTCTTTCACTCAACCTTTCACTCTTTTAATTATTTATTTTACTTTGCATATTCTATTGTCTTTGGTCTGATAGTAGAAACCCTGTTTGTATCCCAATTTAAAGCTTCCAGCCTCAGAGCTAGTTACCTTGGAAACGGTTTTAAGTGCACCTTCTTGACTGTTGTATCAAATCACTGAACTACCTTCTTTCCTCTTCTGTCTGTTGCTCCACAAAGCTTGATACTAGCAAGCAGACATGTTCAGCTTATTTCTAACTTTAACTCCCACTCAGCTACTCAGGGTGACACTGTATAGGTCTCTGTTCCTTTTCAGGTAATCATTAAATGTCTACCATATATACTTTTCTGCTAGCAGCTGTCATTAACAACAAAGTTGTATAGCAAGAATTGGTCTAAATAGAATCTTTTTAGAGAGCAGAAATAGTTACTTCTTCCTTTTCCCATGGACTTCCATTTACTATGATGTAGAAACAACCAAAACGAATATGGTGATGAAAATTATTTACTTAATGACAATTATTATTTCGAGCACGATAGAATAGTATAAATAAAGTCATTTGGCATTTCTCAAGAAAACAATTCTAGTAATACAGATACAAGGTTGTAGTTTCTTATTTGTATCTGGTCTTAAATGAAATGGCTCTATTGAAATTATTAGTACCTCAAGATTAGTGTTTTGGGTGTGTCTTGATGTCTCTCTGAATTCTATTATATTCAACCTGTCTCAAAAATTCTGACAAGAGATGACAACTGGTATTTTATACTGAGAATATGAGGCAACTGGAAAGATTCTTATGAACATGAGTAAACAAAGATAATTTCTTTTTGTTAGAGTAAGGCTCAAATTAAATGTGCAAATGAAAGCTTCACCTGTGTACCCTTACTTTTATAACCCAATGAATTTTATAGCATTCTCTAAATATTTATGCATTATTCATAAGCATTGAAATAGGCTCTTAAACTTCATCAAGAGCATAAGAAATGTCCTTTTTATTTTAATGGAAGTAAAATGGTCATGAGTTTTTGCTGCTGTGGAGGCTTGTCATATTTCCTTCTGGGCATAGATACTAAGGATGCTTCAGAGAAAATGATTCTTTAAATAAAAATACCTTCTTCCAAATCTGGATGTACTTTGTCAGACAGATACTACTACTTTAGCACAGTCCACCTTTGACTGTCTGGATAACATAAGTTCATATATTGCTTAGAAGAGAGTATGAGTGAGTACAGAAAGTTTACAAATTCATATTTCCATAAATACAATTATTTTCTAGGAGTTCTAAATCTTCTTTGAACCTCTTTCAGTTTCTGAATGCCTGACTCCATGTCTTATTCTGATACTTTTCAGCCGTAGTATAAGACAGATATTTTAGAGTGGGTTCAGAGGAGGGCCTCAAAAATTATTGGAAGGTTGGAACACCTCTCATCTGAAGTCAGGCTAGAAAGTTGGAGAAGAGAGGACTCTGAGGAGACTTCAGTGCAGCTTTTCAATACTTAAAGAAAACTTAGAAGAAAAGCAGAAAGACAGGGTCTTTTTGCATTAGACACAAGGAAGAAATTTTTTATGATGAGAATGATGGGACAGTGGAACCAAGTTTCTCAGAAAAGCTGTGTATCTTCCATCATTGAAAATATTCAAGGTCATATTTGATGGGGCTTTGAGCTACCTGATCTCATGAAAGAGGTCCATATCCAAGGCAGGAAGGTTGGACTACATATTCTTAGAAGGCCTCTTCTAACCTAAACCATTCTATGAATCAATGAGAGCTTTTTTTATGAATAAATGTTTTAGCCAATTTACACCATGGAGTCATGAATTTTAGACTAATCATATGGTTTAGTGGTAGACCTGAAAGTATTATGGTAATTGTTGGACTCAATATATCTTAGACGTCTTTTTCAACCTAAATGATTCTATAGTTTTCTGATTCTATGACAGGATTTGTTAATACTAGTTTGCTAATTCCAGTGAATTTCTGTATTGACTAAGTCTTGTAATGAATTACTGAAACATTTAGTAGAAAATGGAAATACAGTGAATGCCATTAGTCAAGCAGGCTAAGCATAATCCAGAAAGACTAGCAGAAATTTTGCCTCTGTGATTTTATGTCATAGAATCCATAATATTAATGTTTGAGTTTTCAAAAGAAAATATATCTTTTATTTCTCACTGATATTTGTTTTTTACTATTGTTTGCACTCCATTCCAAACTAGCCATCTCAGTCTGGAGTTCTGTGAAGGATCTCTGACCTAGGTGTAAATTTTTGATATTCTGTAATTGGAAAATAAAATTGTACCCCATATACAAGCCATCACAGATATAGAATATCTATAGAAACCTCCTTTTTGAGTATCCATACAAACTTTATACAATAGGTGTGATATATACATAATGTTTGAAATACATAACACATATTGCATTTTTTTTCTATGGTAATTTTAAAGGGATAAAATTTTCTGCAAATGTCTGAAAATTTAATTTTCTTTTAGAAAATGAAGATCCTGATACCTCAAAAAACAAGTATAAATTAATGTATTTAGATACAAGTATTAAAAGGACAATAGGTTTTAGTATCAGTTTCTGAGGGATTATTAGAATCTTGAGAAATAAATAAAAATAAAGTATAGCTTGCATTATGTTTAGGCAATATTTTTAAAAACTAAGATGGTTTCAGTGAGCTGGTGTATTTTATATCCATTAATGAGTGTGCTTTGCTAGCTCTCTTATTATCTTTCCAAGCACTGCGTATTTGTATTAAAGGAAGATAAAAATAAATAAGTAGACTAGCTTATAACCTGTAAATTGGTCTAGGACAGCTGTGTAGACAATAAGAAACAGCTTAATCATTGTCTTCGAGGAGTTCAAAAGGTTCATCCCAAAGACAAGTACATTTATGCATGAGCTTGTATTAGTTCCTTCTCCATCATCTGATGCTTCAAGTAAATGGGCTGCCCTGCAATCAAGAAGAAAACGAACTGCATTGCAGCTATGGTATTTGGTATTGCTTAGATAAAGACTGTTGAAGGGGGAGAAAATAAGATTGCCTTAAGCCTCTTGTCAGCTTCCAGTCTGAAGTAAATTCATACATCAAAAAAAAGGCTAAAAGATAAAAAAAACCCTGAGAATGGAAAAATAAGCTGGTCAAAGCAAATGCTTAACATATCTCTTCTTTAGGCATTAATCATGCTATATGTGAGTGACGGTCAAAACAGTTGAGGTGAACAAGGAGTATTTTGGTACAGGCAAATAAAAAAAATCCCAGCTAACCCAGTGATTTAAGACAGATTGAAATTTTTAAGTGATGCATAAGGGCCACAAAATCAGGTTCACATTGATAAGGCATAATGGGCAAGCTTTAAGGAGTTATCTGTAAATGTTTTTAAGACAAGCACTCAAGACTTGAATAGTGAGATAACGATTATTTTTTTTTCCTAATCAATAGGAAGAGAGCTAAGAAAAATTCTAGAAAAAGATCAAACAGAATTATGAAAACTTGGCTTTGAAAAAAGGTACTGAGTTTTCTAAGACTGATTTTAGTAACAATTACAGAAAAAAAAAAGTTTTTAAATTATTTTCTTTTACTCATGTTGTGGGCAGCAGAGATGTTTTTTGTGTTTCAAAAATGCTAATAAACTAACATCTCTAAAGAACAGAGGAAGTTGATTTAAAATAAGAAACAGTAAAAACCAAGTAATTATACCTTACAAAGAAAAACAGTGCAGTGATAGAGCTAGAGGGAGATAAGTGCTCCTTGTACTTGAAGACCAAAGGGAGGCAAAATGGTTATATAAAAAAGATGGGATGAAGAATGGCTAAGGTCACTTGGCTTGTTCAGCCTACAGAAGAGGACTCTGCGGGAAGACCTCAGAGCAATCTACAGCTTCCTCATGCTGAGATAATAATCTCTCCTCTCTCGTGACCAGTGACAATTCAAGGGAATGGCCTGAAGTTTTGTCAGGA
This sequence comes from Xenops minutus, assembly GCA_035221455.1. Classification (NCBI taxonomy): domain Eukaryota; kingdom Metazoa; phylum Chordata; class Aves; order Passeriformes; family Furnariidae; genus Xenops; species Xenops minutus. The sequence goes on along the minus strand of JAWWEE010000105.1, from coordinate 74,171,742 downwards.
GAGGTTTATGTTAGATGTTTTGAAAAGGTTCTGCACCCAGAGGGGAGTTGGGTACTGAAACAGGCTCACCAGGGAAGTGGTCACAGCACCAAGGCTCTCTGAATTCAAGAACTGTTTGGACAGCACTCTCAGCCACATGTGATTTTTGGAGCCTTTCTGTGCAAAATCAGGACTTAAACTTTGATGATCCTTGTGGGTCCTGTCCAAAGCAGGATATTCTATGATTTTATGATTCTGTGTCTCTTCTGAGTAACAGAAATTTACTGTCTACAAATCATGATAAGTAATAACAAGAGACTCTTAAAGACTATTTCATTGCCTTTACTAGATCATCAGGAGGAGAGATCAGCACCAGGACAATACCAGGACAATTTTGATTTCTATATAATTAATGAAAAGTGTCTACCTAGTTTAGTATGGAACAGATTAAGTGGAAAGTGAACAGGCTCAAAGGGTTGTTATGAACAACTTGAAGTCCAGCTGGAGATCAGTTACAAACATTATGTCCTCAGGGTAGGTATCAAGTCTCATGCAGATTCATTCATGACCTGGATGGTAGGACAGAGCAACCTTGAGTGACTTTACTGATCATACAAAACTGTGAGTAGTTGGAAGGCTAGATGTGCTGCCATTCAGAGGAACTTCAACAGGCTGGTGAAATGGGCAGGTAGGAACCTCATGCAGGTCAACAAAAGAAAATGCCAAAACCCCAGTACCTGAAAGTATTGGAGCATCCATCATTTAAACAGAGCTGAGTGAGCTGTATTTGTTTAGCCTGGAAGAAAGAAAGGTTTTATGTGGGGAACGCAGACTAATGTTTATAAAATATGTGACGCTGTAAAAAAAGATGGAACCATACTCTTCTTGATGGTATTCTATGAAAGGAGACAAAGCAGTGGGCAAAAACTGAAGTATGAGAATTTACATTTAAACATTTTACTGTGAAGGTCAAGCACTGGAACATATTGCCCAGAAAGACTGTGGAATCTCTATGCTGGGAAATATTTGAGCCCTAGACAGTGTCCTAGACAACCCGCTCTACTAGACTTTCCTTGGAGCAGAATCTTGGGCTAAATGATCTCCAAAATTTCCTTTCAACTTCAACAGTTCTGTGATTCTGTGATTGCTGTGGTAATCTGGGACACTGGTACATGGACCTTCTTCTCACATAAAAAGAATGAGCCTCCATAGTTTTATTTTCCTTGCATGTTCTATGTTCATTTGAACTAATGCATCTTAAATAGGTCTTGCTTGGAGGAAATCTACAAAAGAGAATTAAGGAAGGAGACGGTGATTACTTTATTAAAACATAATGAGCTGAGTCTCTTTTCCATTACCAGCTTCAGTGTCAGCAGTATTCCTCGTACAATAGAAGATGAGCCATTTCAAGTTTTTATCTCTCTTTAGTTCAACCTAGACACTTTTTTAAAGGCTAAGGTTTTGTGCTGATTTTGCTTGGTGTAGTGTTAATTTTCTTCGCAGTATCTGGTATGGTGCTGTTTTGGCTTTGTGCTGGAAACAGTGTTGATAACACAGGAACATTTTTGTTACTGCTGAGCAGTGCTTGTGCAAAGTCAAGGCCTTTTCTGCTTCTCACCCCACCCCACCAGCAAGGGAGCCAGGGGTGCAGAAAGGGTTGGGAGGGGACACAACTGGGACAGCTGACCCCAGATGACTAAAGGGATATTCTGCACTGTATGTCATCATGCTTAGCCTATAAAGCTGGGGAAATCAGAAGGGAGGGGAGAGGGAGGTGCAGGATGTTAGAAGTGATGGCATTTGTCTTCCCAAGTACTGGGTCTTGACAGAACCCAGCTTTCCTGGAAATGGCTGAGCACCTGCTTGCCCATGGGAAGTGATGAGTGAATTCCTTGTTGTGCTCTGCTTGTGCACACAGCTTTTGCTTTACCTGTTAAACTGTCCTTTCCTCAACTCATTAATTTTTTCACTTACAAGACCCACTAGTATAACAGTTAATAGCAAACAAAACCAGGAGAATCATGTTGTATGATTTTGCAGCCCTAGAGTAAGTAGAGCAAATAAGAAAGTTACTGGGATTTCCTTTATTCTTACATTTAGCTCAAAAGGAAAAAAAACAAATGGAGAGTAATGAGAATGCAAAGAAAATGTTGTAATTATGGAACTGTAATTTGTATGTGTTTTTTGTTGTTGTTTTTTGTTGTTTCTTCAGACTTCATAGTTTCCTAGTTATATATTTGGATTTAAAGAGAAAAAAAACAACAAAAAAACATAAAAACACAACAACAAAAAAACAAGACACCAACCAACAGGGATACCATAATATCTGATTATTGTCCATTCTCATTGGATAAAGTTAGCCATAAAATATACTTGCTACGAAAGAATCCTAGAATTATGGCAAATACTGCCATAATCTAAATGGATAGAGTTGGCTCATTAACAGATACTATGACATCTGTCATATGAATATACTTTTCCCAGAGATCTGCAATAAATTGCCATCTTTCTGAGAGGTTCAGTGCAACTTTATCAGATAAACATAAACCAGAATCAGATAATAAGAATGAATTATAAGAATACATATGCAAATTAACAAGTTTATAATACTTGTCCCTATTTGAGAAATGACATTGACTGTATAACATTGAAGCACACTACTGACATTAACTATTGCTAAAACAAACCCATAAAAGTTGATTCAGTTCTCATGGCTTAAGTTAATTTTTTTTTTTTTTTTTTTTTTTTTTTTTGGTGGAGCTACACACCGTAAAGCAGGTTATTTTTCTTTATTAATTTTATTGTTGACAGAAAATGTCCATTACTTATCTGCAGCTGTTTATTTTAAAATGAGCTAGGGGTGTATCAGTCCAACTGCTGATACAGATCCTCATTAGAAAAACCTATTATGTTAATTAACACATTTTAAGCAACTGCAGTAGATGACATACTCAAAATAAACATGAAACCATTTCCTTACTTGCCCAAAAAAAATTAATCCACTTTGTCATGTTTGAAGTTGCTTTTACTGTCACTGCTTTGGCTGCTTTTCTTCTTGGCCTATACAGGGTCTACAGTGTTGTTAAGTTTCCTAATAGTGGCTTTCAAACTCATAGGTGATCTCTTCAGTCCTATCTGTGAGTAGTGAAGGGGCCATCTAAAGGGTCACCAAAATAATATAATCACAATAACACATTGACAGTGACATCAGTCATGTGCTAAAATACAATCACAAGCACTGTCAATGCAACTGTTCAGTTTTGTCAAAATGTGTGGGAACTAGAGAGGTATAAGTAGTATTGTATACAGTGTAGAATTAATTATATGAGTTTTCTGTGCTTTCACTCTGTTTTCGTTGCCACCATTTTCAGTCTTAATATATATGAATAGCAAAGCATTAAGTCGGTCACAGGTAATGTTATTAGCTTTTGTTATAGAAATTTCATACATATCCAGTTGTTATTTATTGAATGGTTCTAAAATAGTTGTTCATAAATTAGTTTCCATAAAATTCTCTAGAATGTAATTTTTTGGCTTTCCACAAATATTTTAATTAAAACAACAAAATAGGGAAGAAAGTCAAATACTATAGTTCCAGTTGTTGCTGTTATTAGAAATTGCTTAGCAGAATAGATTAGTAGCATCCTGAAAAGTTTGGCTTGCTTTGGTAAGCAGATTAGCAAAGATAATAATATAAATTTATCTAAATTTAATTTAATGGATTCTCAAACTACAACATAAATTTTGTTTCCCACTAACTTTTTACCTTTATTTTACTTTTTACTTTTTTACAAAATAACTTTTTTATGTCCAGCTGATCAATTAACTGACAGTTTGACAGGGGAAGCAGATCTGCAGTATGACGCACAGCTACAGCCAGCAGTTCTGTGGAGGAAAAGTCTAGAAACCCCAGGAGTTCCGATAATGATAGAATTATTGCATGGTTTGGGTTGGAAGGACTTAAAAATAATTTAGTTTCATTCCCCCTAAGATTATTAACATAGTAAATTTTATTTGAGCTATGATATCACTTACCAAACCACACAGTATTTCTGTGATGGAGCATGGAATTCCACTAGAGCACATCACTATATATCAAATACCTGTCCCTTCTCTTGACTATATGTCAGAAGTTGGATCTCACAGGTCACAGAATAATTATTTCAAGACATGTTTGAAGCATTTAATTGTTGATAAAAAATTCTGTCCTGCCCCAAAAGTCCATAGATTACAAAGTTATTTCTTTTACCATGTGCCACTCTAAATACATAAATACTAAATAATGTTTAATTCAATAATAAAAAATATTCTGTGGGAATAAATAGAAATTTTTCATTAGAAAGGTCAAAATATCATTTAGGTGTCTCTGAAACTCACATGTTGTGATCTTGCTGAGTGCCACTGAAAACTTTTATGCCAGATCAGGAATTCTCTATAATTTTTTTTTTTTCTCAAAATAAAAAAAATGTCCATGTTTAAGTTTTGATTTTTATTGTTGTCTTAATTTTTCTGCCAAATGAAATCAATATGAAATTTTTTTCTCTCCTATTTTCCCTGTAATTCTGTTTGCTTTGTTCCTAATACATTATTATGTAATGCTTTTTGAAACCTATGTAATGCTTTTTGATTTCACAGTTGGTGATTCCACTTTTCATTGGAATTCAGTATCTGAAATTGATGAAATACCAAAATTTTCCATAACATAGAAATAATTTTTATTTCTTTGATTCTCTCAAGTATTTATTTAATAGACTTTGGAAAGCTTTCATCTTGTGAAAAAAGTAAGGCAGATGCTTATCACTTATGTCCTCTCCTCTCCTCTCCTCTCCTCTCCTCTCCTCTCCTCTCCTCT